>CM039719.1:52616132-53344130 GCA_022539455.1 Dendrobium nobile | reverse complement strand
CCTTAACTGCTTAACTGCTGATCATCAGCTTATTTCATGTTCATTCAACTTCCAAAGTTGCTACTGTTGATGATGCAAAAAATTAATCCTTAACTGCTGTAGCATTCAACTTCCAAAGTTACCCGTAAATAAAGAAACATTTAAAAGCTTGTGGGCATGCCTTTTTAATCAGTGGAACATGCATGTTCTGTAAATAAACAAATAGTAATGCAACAAAATTGAGTTCCTTTAGTAGCTAAAATAATTCAACATAAAAAATCGATGATAAATAAGAAAGCATTTGGTCCATTTGAAGACAATTTGGATGTAGAATTGTATATAACAAAGCATGAAATATTAGAAAACAATATTAAAGTATCCCTACTTACATTTATTTACTATGAGAAATACATGAATCATATACATCTCTAGGCCTTAGATAAACAACAAAATTCCAATTTGTATTTTTAGGATCTTGAATTAAGTAGACTGGTTCAACTTGCGAAGAGAAAACAAATGGATCATCTTCTAATTTATCACCAGTGTGAATAAGAGGTGAAAAATTCACCAAAGTGTAACCAAACTGATCTTGCTTTACACTGGTGCCAGTTGTGTTTGCCCAATCACATTTGAATAGTATCACTTTGAACTTGTCTGAATAATTTATCTCAATAATATCATAATTTTCCCATAGTAATTGAAATTTCCAATTTCTATACTATTAACAACACCATAATTCAGAGTTCTCTTATTCTCATCTCTTGTTTTTATATGAAAGGTATATCCATTAATAAAAAAACCTTTATATGTATGTGCAATTTTATTGGGCCCCTTAGTCAGGATCTTAATTTCTTTTGTTACTTCTGGACCACCATCACCCATAACCTAAAAAAATTATTAGCCTTTACACAAGTGGAAATATTAAATATTAAATAAAAATATCAAGCTTAAAGCTTACTGTTATTCTCAACCATTCATGAAGTTTTTCGTTAATAAGTTTCTCAACGTCCCAAGTTGTAAGATGTGTGTGCGAGCGACTCTTTCTTTTCTCACCATCTTTAAATTGTTCTCTTAATGGTATAAGACTATCACAATGATGTAGCATGTATCTATGTGCTTGGGTTAATGATTTCTCACACTACGGGAAAACACGCGATTACCATCAGAGGTTCCGGCGGATTTTAATGGGTCGGTAAGTACGGCGTTCTTCCCGGCATATTATGCGACTGAAGTATAATGGCGTTTTTTCCGGCGGAATATTCATTGGTAGTGTTTCGACGCCCAATACGCCGATGGTGATGTCGGAATATACAAGCATTTCATCCGAAATGATGTATTTTACACAAGTGAAGAGACCTTCCCCAACGAAATACCAACACTGGAGAACATAAAAACATCTTCCTTTTCAAGTGATAATACATTTGTTATAATATTTTTGCTATACCCCTCCAAATATTTGGAACAAATTGAAATCCCTTCCTCAGCAATAAATCCCTCTACAATGGAGCCCTCAAGTTGTGCTTTATTGCCAACATAATCCTTTAATATGGAGAAGAATCTGCAAATGATATAAACTCTAAAAATATTTATCATATATGCGAGTAAATAGAGATAATAAGTTATATGTTACCTTTCGAATGGGTACATCCAGCGGTATTGAATAGGACCACCTAATTTAACTTCCTCTGCTAAGTGTACAAGAAGATGAATCATGATCGTAAAGAATGATGGAAGGAATGTTTTTTCCATCTTACATAAAGTCATAACGATGTTATTCTGCAACATCTCTAACTCAGTGGGAAAGATAACCTTTGCATAAATTACTTTTAGGAAATATGATATCTCCACCACAATGCACATAACTTCATCTGAAGGTGCACATGACCGAAGCGCAATGGGTAGAATGTCTTCTATTAGAACATGATAGTCATGACTTTTTAAGCCCATAATTTTACAATCAGCAACATTGACACATCTTGATATATTTGATGCATAGCCTTTAGGGAATTTCAAATTCTTCAAAACTTCATAGAACATCACTTTGTCTTTCTTTGACATTGTGAAAGGAGCTCGTGGCAATGAGTAGCTACCATCCTCTAGAGTATGTGGATGCAATTCATTTTTAATTCCAATATCAACCAAATCTTGTCTTGCTTGTAAGTTATCCTTTGATTTTTCCAGATCAAGCAAAGTTCCAATAAAATGGTCACAAATATTTTTCTCAATATGCATAACATCCAAGTTATGTGGCAGTAAGTTATACTCCCAATAACGTAGGTAAAAAAAAAATTGATTTTTTCTTCCAGCTTTCAATTCCCTGTACAACATGCCTTCTTTTTTTACCAGCTTTACTTAAGGATTCAATTGGAAATTCTATATTATGTAATTGTGACAGAACTTCAGTGCCAGCTCTCCTTCTAGGTTCTCTTCAAACTTCCTCAGTATTATCAAAGCAACTTTATTGGCGGCATAAAATATGATTATCTGGAAGCCAACAACGATGACCCATGTAAGAGAATTTCTTGCCTTTGTATAACCACAAGGATTATGTATTTTGCGCACAACAAGGACAAGCAAATCTCCCTTTCGTGCTCCACCAAGACAACATACCGTATGCTGGAAAATCATTAATGGTCCATAGTAATACAGCTCGCATGCTAAAAGTTTGTCCACTTGCTGCATCATAACATTGAACTCCATGCCATAATTCACATAACTCTTGAATCAAAGATTGAAGGTAAATATCAGTAGCATTTCCTAGACTTTTCTCCCTAGGTATTATAGTTGATAAGATAAAAGAATCATATTTCATCCCAACCCAAGGTGGCATATTATATGAAATTAGAAGTACGGGCCAAATACTATATGAACTACTCATAATCTTGAATGGATTAAACCCATCACTAGACAAACCAAGGCGAACATTATGTGGATCCAAAGCAAAATTAGGGTATTGAGAGTCAAAAGCTTTCCAAGCTTCTCCATCAGCTGGATGTCATAGCAAGCCATCTACATTTCTTTGTTTAGCATGCCAAATCATCTCTTCAGCAGATTTCTTTGTTTTAAAAAATCTTTGAAGTCTTGGAATTAATGGAAAATATCTGACAATTTTAGCTAACTTCATAGGAGTTTTTTTTCCTCTAGAAATATTCTTTATTATAATTGACCATCTTGATGCTCCACATATATGACATATATTCTGATCAGATATATCTTTCCAAAATAACATACAATCATTAGGACATGTAACTATCCTTGTGTATCCATGATCAAATGCTTTCATTATCTTCTTCACTTCATACGTACTTTTAGGTAACAACACCCCTTTAGGAAAGGCATCAACCAATATTCTACTCGATTTTCACAATTTTTATTATTATCCAAAATGTCGTACTGTGCTTTCATAAGTTAACTGACGTTATAATAATTTTTAATGCATTTTTGGTAACTTATTGAGCTCCCAATCTTCATTGCTTACAACTCCTTTCAGAATCAATAGTAAATAGTCTGTCTTCTCCTCATGTTGGCATGGATTTTCAATATTGTAATGTTAGTAGTCCTTTGTTACTCTCTGTAGTTCAATGGAAAAAAGAATCATCTATAGGTGGACTCATTGTGCGCATAGTATTTAAAAAATAAATAAAGTTTATAAAGGTAGAATAATCAAACTCATGAGATCTAACAATATAAATAGTGATATTCCAAGATCTAATGGAATATTTAATTTCCAAAACCTACTTTTCTTAACCTACTTTCTCAACCAGCAATAGTGAGGGATGAAATGAGCATATGGTAGTGTTTGCACATACTTGATCAAAATTCTTTTTGTGTAGATGAGAAACCATAAATAATTCCAAATGTCTCTTGGGAGAAACATGAGCCAGTTAACATTTCAGAGAAACATGAGCCAGTTAACATTTCTAATGAATGAAGTTGTAGAGAAAGTAAGAGCAAAAATGCATCTAACTTTAGACAAATGATTTTCAACAAAAAGATTTCAAAAAAAAAGAGAAGAAGAGGGAGAATAATATGAAGAAGAAGAAGTAGAAGAAGAAGAAGGGGAAGATACTCACAGTTGGAAAGGGCTGGCCGTCCGAGGGTCTTCGTGTGAGAAGAGGAGCGACGCTCGGCGATTCGCTCCACACGGGGAGGCACAGCGGGCGGAACTAGGCTCGAAAGAGAAAGGAAGCATGCAGATAGCGATTGGGAATTGGGGATTTAATTACAAATTGGGGCTTTAGCATCGGTTTAAACCGGTGTAAATGCACCAGTTAAAAGTGGTGCAAATTGTTCTAATTTGTACCAGTTAAAACTGGTGCAAAGGAGGAGTTTTAGAATCAGTTTTAAAACTGCTCCTAATGACCAATGCAAAAGAATCTATTTTTTGGTAGTGAAATTAGGTTGTCATAAAATTAAGCATACAGTTTTTATGTATCACACATATTTCAATTTTTGCTATAAATTTAGATAACATTGTTATAAATTGTATGTTTTAAATTTCAGCCTGAATTTATTTTTTTGTTTGGTATTGCCTAATTAAATTTGAAATTAGCAGTTTTGGTGTATTTTTTCTTAGTTTTAGTTTAAATTTTATTATTATTTTTCTATACAATGAAATATAAATAACATATAAGGAAAAATATTCAAATTGAAATGTAGGAAAATAGAACAACATAACCTAGAAATTCTAAGGCAAGTATCATATCCAATATATAGTGTGCACAATGCAATGAGGTGTCACTCTATTATTTTTTTTTTATTTTAAATTATTCAAGTTAGTTTATAAAATGACATCGATTTAATTTTTCAATTATTTACAACTTTTAATTCCAATTTCATGACTTTGGAAATTCATTTTTATTTTAGGATTTACAATATATTTTTAGAGTATAAAATTCATCTTAAATTAAACTTTACCATTTAAAGTGTTGTAGACATAGTAAGGTTTACACCACTCCTAAGAGATGAGGTGACACATTATAGATAGGTCTGCAAACAAACTAAACCGAGCCGAGTATATGAGTGTTTATGTTTGAGTTCGTTTATTATTAGCTAGCTTGTTCAAGTTCAGTTTGTGTTTTATTCAAGCATTATTGTTTGTGTTCTTGTTTGGTTCATCCAAATTAATGGTGTTCATGTTTAGTTCATGTTCAGTTCATGTTTGGTTCGTTTAGTGCCTATCAAGCTTTAAACAAACAAGTCTTAACGAGCTATGTTCGTGAACATATTTACAGAATTTTTTTACACTATCAAACAAGCACGTTCATGAACAAATCTAATTAGTATTTTGAGCTATCAAATAAGCAAGATCAAGAATCTATACATAAATAGTATTTTTTAGCTACCAAATGAGCTCGTTCATGAACAAATGATCTATGATTCATTCTATAGTTATTCATGAACATCTTAAACAAACAATCTAGCAAACATTGACAAATGTGAAATGTCTCTTGTTCATGAACAAATTCATTCTATTGAAGGTATAAAATAGAATAAAATAAAATTTATAATAAAAACAATTTTCTATTTAAAATAAAAATAAGATTAATTTACCTGAATGTATTTATCAAGCTTATTCACGAGTTCTAAATCAAACACGAATCGAGCATGTTCACGAGCTTCAAATGATGTTCTTTGTGAATATAAAAGAACCGAATACATTAGTGTTCAAGCTTATTTATTTAAGGATCGAGTATTAAAAATGTTATTCAAGTTTAATTGTATAGTTAGTTAAACGATAAAAAATGAGCTTTAATAGAATTGAGCAATGAATAGCTCGTCGAACGTTTGTTTCGCTTTCAGCACTGTTTATAGTGTTTCTAAATACTTTTTAATGATTTTTTATTATATAAGCCCTTTATTTAGAGGTTCGTGAAGAATTTTTTTTTACCTTCAATATATTTTTTTTAATATTTAGTTTTTCATTCTCAATAATTCTATAAATACATAAAATATTTTTGGTATATATCTATAAATATATTTAATTTTATTGAATTATTAATAAATTTCTAATTTATAAGTTATTTTATAATTATTTTATTAAATTTAAAATTTATTAATTCTTATTTAAGGACTTAATGATCTCTAGAAGTTATAAACTAAATCCCTAAAGTTTGTGACAGTCTCACAAACATCCCATTATTCTTTTTCTAATTTTAATTTTTATTTGATTCTTTTATGATAGAAATTCAAATTTTTATTATGTTAAGCTCCATAAAGTATGAGAAAATTTTGAAAAGTTAGGAGTTCCCTCTGGAAATTATCATTGAAATTTGAACTTCTTTTTTTTATTTTGTGATTAAATCAATTCTAAATAATATAAAATTTATCATTCAAGACAATGATCACATAAATATTTGAACTCAATTAAAAGAATTTGTAATTCATTATGATTTATTTATATTATTAGTGCAATTTTTCAACAAATTTTTTAAAAGATGCTTTTTGATTTTTAATTTTTTAAAATTTAGGTCTAACTCTTTCTTTTTTTTTAAGACTTTTTGTGTATTCTCAAACAACTTTTTTTCGCCATTTTATTTTTTACAAAAGCATTCTTATTTCACTTGAAAGGATGACCTGTAGGTAAGAACATGCGATGACAAATCGAACCAAGTGTTCTTCCCTCCATGCTTTAAAGTGAATGATTTTGTATATTCCATACAATGTTGACAAGCTAATTTTTCGGAGGTGTTCCTACCTGAGAGCATATTATGCGCAAGAAAGTCACCAATTGTCCAAAGTAATGCTGCCCTCATATTGAAGTTTTATTTGGTGGAGATATCATATGTACTCACTCCCTCTTACTATAATAAATTTAAATCATCAATTAATGGTTGTGAGAATACATCCATATTTCCTTTTAGATTATGTGACTATGGAATGATAAGCTTCAGAAATATGTAAGGAGTTGTCGTACACAACTCTGAGGGAGGAAGATTGTATGGGGTGAGTATCACGGGCTATCATGAGTAAGGTGAAGCAGACTGGCTAAATGAAGTAAAAACATGTACGCATAAACCTAATCTTTTATTTCTTGATTATGTGGAGAAGGTGAGAGGTGTACAATCAAAGTATTTCCATGCTTCTGCTTCTAACATATGTGTAATAAAACTTTTGTGGGCTTAAAAAATTCAGCCCCGGCCTCCGCCCGCTTATTGCTTTTTATTAGAGGGAGTTTTAATGGAATTAAGTTCTGGGATAAATTTTGAAAGGCAGATGGGTTTGTAGATAAGACACTACATAGAGATTTCGCCCTCATTTTGCAAGGATTTTATGATCTGAGTTCTGGTTTCCCATAGGCACAATCCCCTATAGTTAATTACCCCTCCCGATAACGAGAGAGAACTTTTGTTTAAGGCTAATCATCAATCTGATACGTAGTATCAGGCGTATAATAGCAACATGTGCAATCAGAATTTGAAGATTTTGGAGGATTTGATATTTAAAATATAAATTTCACCATCTTACACTTAAAACAGATTGTGGGGGAATGGATGATGGACCCGATCAAGATCCCATGGTTCTGTCATCCCGGGCAATCATGGTCCATGGTCTACTTAGTCAGAGGAGGTAGTTGACCTAACCTAACAGAAGGATCTTTATCGATAGTCATGGGTTGCTTCATCTAAGGGGACCTTATATACCTGGGGTGGGTATTTGCCTAAGGGGACAAATTTGAATCCACCTTAGCTAACAGAGGGCTTTGTGCCCTATCGATTATATCCTATTGATTCATATCTCACAGATTTGATGCCACTAAGGAGCGTATTGTCTCTGGCCATAACTGGTATTTCATGGTGCCATTTAGCCGCAAAACCACTCGGTTCAGAGGGCCCTGGGTTATAACCGTTTATCCTGTGGTGCCATTTAGAAGCAAAACTGCCAGTTATAGGACAAGTACCATGTCCTTACTAATAGGAGATTATTTGAGAATAGATCCTAATGATATTTTTAACTAGGCATTAGCTCTATGTGAGCTGAAGTGAATTTTATATTTGTCCACCTCAGCAAACTATTGCAGAGGGTGGATAAATATTACTTTAAGGGGTTGATGATTGAATTTCAATTTTAAAATATTTTATATTCTGATGGTTTTTTGAAATCTTGGATTTTTGGATATTTGGGTCGACATTTGAAATATTTAGAATTAACCCCTTCGATTGAGATTTTCGTTCAACACGGCCATAATCAAGGTGTTTGGGGTCATTTCATTTAATAATATTTGCATTTGTAGATAAACCTTATCAACTCTATGAAGTTATCAACAAAAGATCGGGTTTCATAGATTTTAAGCCTTTATTAGTGAGTTCTCTTGGTTATAAGTCTTGAAGGCCTAATATGAATGTATTAAAACAAATATACTGTTCATCGCAATCGTATATTTTTCTGATGGTTTGAACCCTATTGACTTTTATTGATCCGTATAGAATGATCAAACTTGAACCTGAATTCATTTATTAACCCACGCAGCATCTCTAGACATCATTTGTATACTTACAACACGGTCGCCAGGGCCTATGCGGGTGTTTGGGGCATTTTGGAATTATTTATTGAACCTTGTCGACTCCTATTTTACCTACTTAGGAAGATCGGGTTCAAATTTATTGACTCGTGCAACATCCCTAGACATCATGTGTGTTCCTCCAACACGCTCATCGGGGCTCATATGGGTTTTATGACTGCACTTATCCCTTTTATGTACATATGTGTATACAAACTATGATGTATATACGACGACATTTTTAGATATTTAGCTTTGATCAATAGAAAGGACAACTATCGTTTGAATGCAATGCTCTACTTGAAAGTTCGTACACACCTTCTGTCCGCTTGTATGTATGTTGCGGATCTGGTGGCTTATTGTAGCAGCTTCTAGATTTAGTTATTTACTGCATTATATAGGTAGACTATCGTGCAGTACTTGTTGCTTTTATGTAGGTGAATTATAGTGCACTAACTAATCTCCTACTTTATATTTGTAGAGACCCACATTTATTGCATATCATTTGCCTTTGCTCATAGAAAGCAACTTGAATATATAATGGGTCTCTTTCAGTGACTCATGGGAACTTATATTCGCTGCATGTCGTACATCTTCACATATAAGAGGATGATGTGTTTACCTTCCATTGTAAGGTTGTTGATTGTAAGAATACTGTAACATATGCTGCCCATTTGCTACATTGGCTTAAATATATATAGGTATCTACCCTCGCTGAACTTTGTAAATTCTTACTGATAGGAGGATGGTGTATTCACCTACATTTGATTGCATGAAGACGGTATTCACTCCAAATTCTCAAATACCTCTTCATCGTTAGTTTATTGTATGTTGACACTGGATGCTTGTAGCATCCCTACTACATCATCGGGTGTATGAGACTTCTTGCACATTTCACCATGGCATTCCTTGTATCTCTATTTTATCTTTCTTATATATGCTTGCTGGGAGTGTCACCATTAGCATGTAGCTCATATGTTCATTATATGTCATTTCTTATTTGTAAAAAGTTCAATGCATTTGTTCTCCATGACATCTTTGATTTTTATTGATCGTTGATTAAGTTGTATTCCTCACCATCCATTTATTCATGCTTGTTTTTTGTCGTTGCTAGGTTTGATTACATTTGCATGTGTATTGACATTGATTACAGAACATCATCACATTCACTATGTTCATGTCTCTTATTGATATTTTCTTGTACTCAAATTACATGCTGAATTTCTTTTGGTCATATTTGATTGCATGATTGACATAGATGTCACTTGATCTCCTACGCAGGTTGACTCAGCTACTAGATTTGTTACATTTTCCGATCAGTCTTTGCTTATGAATAGAGTACATATGTCACATGTCTATTTAACCATCAATCATGCTTGACTAGTGCTCCAATCAAGCTCAAGTTCAACTCAAGTATCCTTGCATTTAGTTCTATTGAATTTAAGCTTTATTTTTAGTCCAATGTGCAAGTTCAAATCATGTTATAAAATGGGTCCAAATCATTTGAGTTCCAATCCATCAAGTTCAAGTTCTTAGTATCTAATCTCAATTCATTTAAATCCAACATGAATTCTCAATTCAGTTTAAGTAGTTCAAATTTAATTTTGCACATTCCTATTAATTTTCAAGCCATGGTTCATGTTCACATTATTTATTCTTGACATTGAAATGAAATTCAAATATTGTTAGAGCTCCTTGCACTTAATTCATTTAAATTTAAGTCCTCTGTTGATTTCTCCAAGTCCATGTGCTTTGTTTAAGTTCAAATTCATTTAAGTCAATTGTATCAAGTCCATAAGTCCCGTATTATCCTTTGACTTCAATCAAGTTCAAGGCTTGTTCAAGTTTGAGTACAGACTGCAAGATCAGTTTGTCCAAATTTGATCCAAGTTGAATTATTTTGGTCCAAATTTTGGTAGCCGCTCGGCATTTCTCCCGTTTAGGGGAAAATCCAAGATTTTGCCTTCCCCTCCACGCTACATGAGCGTTTCAAGTAGGTGCTGGGTGACACCGTCGTGGCATTTTTTTTAATCCCTGCATGCTACATGAGCATTTAAGGGTCTTTAGGTTCGTGTTTAAAGGAGCACAATTTTGTTTCCCTCCCCTCTGCACTACGTGAGCCTTTGGAGGAACTTATTTTTTTGTCCCCCTCATGCTACATGAGCACTCCAGGGATTACCCGCCTCATTAAGAGCGTTGCCCTAGTTTACCTCCCTACTACGCTACATGAGCGTGTAGGGGGTTTGCCGGCTCATCGTAAGCATCGAGAGTGAGATTTTTAAGTAAGGTTGTCGCAAGCGCCGCACCGGTTTCCCTCCCTACTATGCTATATGAGCGCATAGGGGGTTTTCCCGCTCTTCTCAAGCCATGAGAGCGGGATTTTTTTTAGTTTATAAAATATACGTTTGAATATGGATTGACGATGTTGGTGAAATGCACAAAAGAATCCCTTCCTACCTTTTTTTAAATTATTTTAATATATATATATACATAATAATAATAACTCTAATAGTTATAACTAATATCTAATTAAAAATAAAGTAAAATAATAACTAAATCTTATTACCTATAGAGGCCAGATAAGAGGGGATCGGGTAGAGGCTTTAAGGGCTTGGGATAGAGAGCTCAGCTAAAAGTACAGGCAACGGGCTAAGGCAAAGGATTCGAGTATGGGAGCTAGGGCAAGAGGGATGCTTACGGATATGGAGTTTCAGCCTTAGGGTGGAGATCGGAGCTTGGAGTCCGAATGAAAGTGAGGTAAGGGCTTGATCTCTCTCTCTCTCTCTCTCTCTCTCTCTCTCTCTCTCTCTATCATCTTGGGTGAGAACGGCAAAGCTAGGGCAGTGCTACGGGAGGAGGAAGGCAAGGGATGGTGCGTGGTTGGCTTTGAACCGCATCGAATTTTAGGATATGGCACTATAGCAGGTTGCTGATTCGGCAGGGATTTGGGCAAGATTCAGCATAGGTAATGATTATGAGCCCTTTTTTTATTTCTTTTATCTGCTCTTATTTGGATGCTTGATTAGAGGTCAACAAATGCCCCCCAATAAATATGGTATGTGTATAGAGCGAATTATATTTGTTGTATGTTGATTGTCCTTTTGGATCCCTAGATATTTATTTTGGATGTCACACTAAGGTTTTCATTTAGTGGATCTCCAAAAGTTTGCTTTGATGTCACACTAATATTTTCATTATGTATATCTCCAAGAGTCCATCTCTGTATCTTTGTAGATCTTTAGATGAACTTGTAATCTTCCATATGATTGACTTGTTTGTTATTTTCAAGTTGAGATCCATGGAATAGTGATAGAGTACTTGAAGATCCATAGGATGTTTCTTCATAGATTGATGATAGTAGGGAACATCGTCACCCTGTGCTCTTCTTTTGCACCACTATTTTCTTAGTTTTTCAACATTTTAGTATAAACTCAACATTTTTTTTTGTCACAATCATATATGGATGTGATACTTCTTCCATATACATATAGGTGTTATTATGAATTTGCCTGAGCTTTGTAGATTCATCATAAGGAGGGACTTTGCTACCTTATAAGTGAATTATATCTTGCTCAAAATATGCTTTATATTGATTGCACATTCAGTTTAATAAGGATCTGCTACACTCTTATCTCCTCTGATTATATTTAGATAAAATTTTAAATATTTATTTGGGGATCTCAGCACGCAGCGTGATGTTGATCCAAATAAATATTTAAAATACCCCCAGTCTTTAGGAACATTTGTGGATGTCATTTAGGATGCTTCTTTTATAGCTTTAACTTAAGTTGTGAGATTTGATCTCTTCTGCCCTTTGCTCTATGCTGCGAACATTGATGGAGAATTACCTGACTTATCAATAATAATTTATTAGGAGATTTATGTTCCTTCAGCCCTATGCTTTTTACTTTGGCGGGCTTGATGAAAGAGTAGATGCCGGTGACCTAAACCCCTTAGGTTTGTACTAGGTCGGTGGAGAGAAGTCATCGGTCTAGAGTTTTGTGTATAATGGACTTATTGATGAAGGAATCCTCTTAGCTCAGCCTTGAGTTTTGTGTGAATTTTAGGACAATTTCTTTGGTCCTTTGCTTTATGCTTTGATGGACTTATTGAAGAAAAATTCCTTTGATCCCTATTTTGTGCTTTATAAATTTATTGAAGGATATGCAAGTTTCATATTCGGTCAATAGTACTAAATGTGAGTAGCATCTTGATTCTTTATCACTTGAGAAGACTATAATCTAAGTCACTTGAGTTCATCAGATTAAAAGAGCTAGGATTTGATTACTCCTCATTCTCTGGTTACTGAGATGTGGGTTCCTCTACTACGTCTTTTCTTATGGCGTATTAAGTAGATGGAGCTGCCAATAATTCGACCATATTTGGGCTTGTTGGATCCGATCTCTTACACCCATTCAGGTTTCAGACATGAGCTATGGGAAATGTTCTTCCCAAAGCTGATTTTACTGAAGTTGGAGATTTTGAGTCATCCTTTATGGTTGAAGATTTAGAGCCTACGAGCATTTGGTAGTTGTTCGTAACTCCTTCCACTAGAATTTTGATTCTCCGATAAATTAGGAGAACTTTGTAGACTACAACCACTTAAACTTGTCAAGTCAAATTAGCCTTTGTAATTCCTATAGTCCCTATTGACAAGTTGAAGAAGTCGGGGTTCTGCTACTACGGCCTTTCTTATGGCGTATTTAGTAGACAGAGCTACCAACGATCCGGTCATATTTGGGCATGTTGGATCTAACCTTTTATGCCCATTAAAATTTTAAGCTTCAGGTTGTTGAAAGACTTTAGGTTGTTCCGGTGAAATTTGTTGGAGTGTGTAGTTAAAAAAGTCTCTTTCCTGACATTTGAATCTTAGTAAGTTGGAGAAGGTGGTGTCCCGTACTTTTGAAAATTTATCTGCATATACTTTAAAAAAGAATTCTTTATTTTCTTCAGTGTAATGAAATATTTGTATTGATAATTTTAAATATTTATTCAGGGATCTCGACTTGCTGCACGATATCGGCCTGAATAAATATTTAAACTGCCCCAGTCTCACAATGACATCTTAGAATAGAATAAATTTAAAATATTATGATTTTAAATATTTATTTAGAGATCTCGGTGCATAGCATGATGTCTATCCAAATAAATATTTAAAATGCCCCTACCTTATAGGGACATTTTGGATATTTGTATCTTTGAGGTTTTAAATATTTATTCGAGTATCTCAGCGCACGGCATAATGTCGACCCGAGTAAATATTTAAAATGCCCCCAGACTGATTGGGGATTTTGAAATGCATTCTTGCTATACAAGAGAATTTTAAAATATAAATATAAGCATAATTTGATAAATATGCATATAACACCTTGATCATTATAAAGTATATTAGACATAGAATTTTCATGCATGATACTTCTTTAAATGTTGGTCATTGATAGGCTAAATAGGCTTACTTCCATTCAGATCGATCAATTGATAAGATCCTCCTTAGTATACCTTGTTGATGATGAAGTGTCCTTTCCAATTGGATATGAATTTTTTGCCAATTCTTTATTGTTGGTTGATTGGTCTTCTCAGCATCAGGACCAATTCCCCTTCTTTAAATGCTCAAGGATGCACCATTCATTCAAAGGATTTTATCATTCTTCCTCGATAGATTTCCAAGTTTTTCTGAGATTGCAATCTAACTTCATCGATTGCATCGAGCTCTTCCATTCTTAGGCGCATATTTTTCTCTTGAGTGAGATCATTCTGGATTGCTACCCGGAGTGATGGTAGTTCAACTTCTAGTGGCAATACTGCTTCAACTCCAAACACCATTGAATAAGGAGTGGCTTTGGTTGGAATCTTATAAGTTATACAATATACCCATAATGCTTCTTCCATCTTTGTATGCCACTCTCTTTTATTTTTGGTGAGAATTATCTTTAATAGTTTCACCAACGTCTTCTTAGAGGCTTCTGCCAAGTCATTTACTCTCGGGATGTATATGGATGAATACCGCCAATCAATTTTATGCCGATCAACGAACTTATAAATTTTTATACTTTTGAATGTAGTACTGTTGTCTAAGATTATGCGGTGTGGCGCACCAAATCTATAGATAATATTGTGGGTAAAAAATTAATCACATGCTCAAATTTGGCTTCTTTGAATGGAGCTGCTTCTGCCCATTTTGAGAGGTAGTTTGTTGCTGGCAAAATAAAGTGGTGTCCCACTAAAGATGGCGGATCTATCGGCCCAATTATATATATACCCCAGTATTGAAATGGTCAGGATGCGATTGTTGGGTATAGTGGATTTAGAGGCTAATGTATAACATCACTGTGGATTTGACATTCGTGGCACCTCTTGGAATTGCCAATGTAATCTCTAATCATGGTCGGCTAATAATAACCAATTATCTTAATTTTAGCAATCATTTTGGAACCTAACTGATGTGCACCACAAAGTCTTTCTTTGACTTCTACTACTACTTTATCAGCTTCCTTGGTCCGTATGCATCTTAGCCAAATTTGATCAAAAGCTCATCTATACAACGCGTCATTGACAAATGCATATCACAATGCTCTTTTTCATATTTGTGTGGTTAGAGATTTATCCATTGGGAGTTTTCTTTCTTTAAAATATTCGATGAAAGACTTCCTCCAATCATCTCCTTCCTTAATATCAAAGCAATGCCACCACGATTCTAAAGCTTGACTAGATTTACATGTCTTAGCTACATGATATCTTTCTGGATAATCTTCTATAATAATCTGGTGGAGAGAAAGAGGGTCAACTTGGATTATATTCTACTGTCTTGAATCTAGAATTCTTTCTGCTTTCGGGAATTGTAATAGAGTGGGCTCCAAGATCTGACGGTTGTAAACTCCGATGAATATATGCTTCTCCTCGTTGGTGTTTATCTTCTCCTTGGCCAATTTGGCTAAGCAATCTGCTTTGGCATTCTATCATCAGGGAACTTAAACTATTTTAACATTTGGCACCTACTTAAGGAGGTCAAGGGTTAGCCGGTGGTAATAAGCCAACTCAACCTTGTAAATCTTATAAATTCCCAAGACTTAATTCATCACAAGTTGAGAGTCGCCGAAAATTTGAAGATTTCAAATTTTGACATCAATTGCGATCTCTAATCAAACTATTAGAGCTTCATACTCGGCTTCATTGTTGGTCTGAGGTTCAGTTAAACTGAATGAAAATCTCATTATGCCTCCTTTAGATGGTATGAGAACAAGATCGATACCAGATCGAGCTCTTGTAATATTTGGAGGTTGGGCAGGTTTAATCAACTATGCCCTGTTGAAGTATATCTCCTAGAATGATAGCTTTTCATCTTCTTTGAACTGCATAATTTGCTCATCAGGTAAATTGTCATTGAGTGGAGAGTCTGCTAGGATAGGATAAGCAATGAGAAAATCTGCCAATATTTGTCCTTTTACTGCCTTTTATGGCATGTATGTGATATCAAATTGAAGTAATAGTACTGTCCACCTCGCTAAACGACATGTCAACACTGGTCTTGTCTTCAAGAACTTCAGTGGATCAATCTTTGTTATCAATGTAACTTTATGAGAGAGCATGTAGTGGCAGAGTTTTTGAATTACGAAAATCAATGCTAGGCAATGCTTTTTAATTGGAGAATAGCGGGTCTCTACTCCGATCAACCTCCGACTGATGTAGAAAAGTGCATTTTCTTTTTCTTCTTCATTGTGTTGGGCCAATAATGCTTCGAGGGATTCTTCCAGTGCTACCATATATAGTATAAGAGGCTTCCCCAGAATTGGCACTGCAAGAATAGGTGGACTTAATAAGTATCTTTTGATAATGTCAATTGCTTCTTGACACTCTTCATCCCATTTGAAATGAACATCCTTTTTCATTAACTTTGAAAATGACTGGCACCTACCCGACAAATTTGATATAAATTATCGAATGAAAGCATGTTACCCTTACAAGGAGCGGAGTTGTCATAGGTTTCCTAGTGGTGGCATTTACGTGATTGCCTTGATATTATTGGGATTGATCTCGATACCCTGATTACGAACAACATACCCCAAGAATTTACTGGAGGAGACCCCAAAAATACATTTGAGAGGGTTCATCTTCAGATCCAACTTTTTGATCCTTTTAAATACAATCTTCAAGTCATCTGGGTGATCTCTTTGACCATAAGGTCATCCACATAGCACTCAACCTTTTGATGTAGTAACTCGTCAAAATTATGAGTCATTGCCCGTTGATAAGTGGTACCAATATTCTTCAAGCCAAAGGGCATGACAATATAACAGAAGATGCTAATGGGCATTCTGGACGATGTGTGCTTTTCATCCTCAGGCACTTTCTTGATTTGATTGCATCCTAATGATCAATCCATCAAGGAGAACATGTCGTTGTTGGATTTGTTATCCACTAGGAGTTTAGATATAGGGAGTAAAAAGTCATCTTTTGGGCACGCCTTATTGAAGTTCTAGAAGTCGATAAAGATATAAATTTTTTCCATTCTTCTTCTTTATAGGGACAATATTAGCAATCAAATCATTGTACTTTTCTTCATGGATGATGCATTCCTCTATAAGCTTTTTTGTTTCTACAATCATCAGCTCTTTAATCTCCAATTTCATTCTCCTTGGAGCTTATTTGGAAGGTGCTGCATCTGGTTTAATGGCTAATCTGTGAACTGCTATACGGGGGGATAAGTTAAGCATCTTAGCATATGTCCAGGAAAGCAGTCCCTGAATTCACAGAGAAGTTCTTTTATTTTTTCTATTTGCTCCTCAAGTAGGAAAGAACTAATGAAGGTTGGGTGAGAATCTTCCTCAGTTCCCAAGTTGACCTCTTTTAGTTTATCCAGAGTGACTGCCTGTCCACCATCTTCAAGCTCTTCTGGTGCAGGTTTGGCCTCTACGGGTTGATCATCATAATTATCAACTTTGTATGCCTCCTCATTACCATCATCATCGAATTTGATTTTCCTTCATGTGATTGCATGGCAAATCTCCTTTTGGGGGTACTTCGGTACGATGAATCCTAGACCCTTTTTTGCAAAAATATCTTTTTTGTTTAAGGAATGAGGGTTTCTTCGATACTAGAAGCTCAAGTAAAAATGAACTTGTTGTTTGGAGGAATGAGTTTTACCTCGCTTCCATAACATTCTTTGAATATTTCTGGTAGTATACCTCAGGAAACTTGTAGGTACTAATTCCCAGGAATCGACAAGTGTAAGGAATTAGTCACGATTTATTTCTTCTTCGAGTTTTTCGATTGAATAAAATAGACTAGCTGGTCTACCCTTTTTTGGAGGTACATAGAATGTCATGAGCTCTTTAATATTAAGCACCTCTTGAGGAATGACTTCTTTGAAGTGATGTAAGGGAACACGTGTGACTACGAGTATGCTATCTGAGATTGATTTAATATCTATTCTTCTAAAGAATACACCTTACATCGTACTCATGTAGATAGAGTCGTAGTCATAATCATCATTTGAATATTTAACCTCCCTACTCCATTTGGTTGTTGACTGGCATACCCTTCGGGATTTGGTAGGTGTGACATCATATTCATCCGCGTCGCTCCCTAGGTGAGGTATGTATTTCTTTTCTTTAGGAATGAAAGGTGCCTTGGGTAGTGTTGGCATTATCTTCTTTCTCCCCACCTGCTTCTTCTTATTTTCTTGTTTAGGTTACTTTGCAGCTTCTGGGTCCGATGCTTGAGCCTCAAGAGAGCTCGGCGGCTTCAGCTTCTTTAGAATGAAGTACTTTGAATCTTCATATATCGTTACTTCATAAATTACAAAGGGTTGGATGTCACCAGATATCCTGAATTCTTCTCCATCACTGAGATACTTCATGCATTAATGTAGCATTAACGGGATTATGCCATACTCATACAACCATGGGTGACCAAGAAGCACCTTAAATACAGTATTTACATCAATTACATGAAATTTGGCATCTTTATGAAATTCTTAAAATGTGAGGGAAAGAGTAAATGATCCTAGGATTTTATTCCCCTTCTCATTAAAGCCATGTACCATTAGATTATCTGACCCAAGATGCTCAACATCAAGCCATATTGATCTAAAAGCTTCTAAGCTCATTAGATTTATGGATGACCCTAGATTGATTAGGATTTGACTAATCATCATCCCATCTCTTTTTGTATTAACATATAGAGGGCGATTATGATCTGCTGTTCTGAGCATCATATCCTCTTTGGAGAAGGTGATGAACGACTCATTACGGGCTTGCCGAACTTCCGTCATATTACACTCAACAAAATATGCCTCGTCTTTTGGGGTCTTTGAGATCCTAAATCAAAGTCTCTCAAAGGTCTTTGGACATCACTAAAGCATCGTATATGCTGAGTTATGCAGTTATTTTCCTCAAATGGGATAAGACATTATATTCTACCACCTTGACTGAAGTATTCTTTTTCTTAGGATCTTTAGGGTTAATATCATCATTTATTACTATCTCTTTCCATTTATCTTTATTAGAGATCCCTTTCTTTGGTGGAGGTGATAATATGTGAAAACTCCTTAGTTGCACTTAATCGACCTCGTTTGGCTTAAACTCATTAAATGAATCGTTTTCGTAAGAGTCAGCCATTATTGCATTTAGGGATTCATCTATTAATTCAGAGTCACCACCCAGGTTTATATGTCCCATCTGTGATGCTATGTTGGGGTATGACTCATCTGTGTTTGAAAAATATAGATCCTCCTCCGAAGTGTAATCCGATGGCAACACCATCATACAAGATTTAGAGGGTACTTCTTCAGTGTATTCTTCTTTTATCGACGTATTTAACACCATTGAGATAACCCGACATACTTCTATAAGAAGGGATTCCTCATCACCTTATATGGCTTCATCTATTTTAAGCCCTAAAATAAAGTCAGCGAGCTTAATAGGCCGCCTCACAATCTATTAGTATTCATCCAAACTGTTGATAACCCTTTGAGTTGTAGTTCTTTTCTCTTTAGACTTCTTCAGTTTGGTCTTTTTCTTGGAGGGCTTCACCTTTCCAGACTTTGAAGTGCCAGCTTGATAGAAAAATTATTTAAAAGTAAAAGCTTACGTCATAGGCAGAACCTTCAAATTTAGCGCTGGCTCTATAAGAGATTTCCACTTCACCCCTAGAACTCCTTCGAGCTGTTTCAACATTTTAATAATTTTCTTAGAGACCGCAGTCTCCCTCTATTCCTCTTGAATTGTTTCCTTTTCTTTTCTTCTTTCTTCAACAAGGGTTACAGAAGAGGACGTAACCACCTGAGTTAATTTTTTTCTAGGATTAATTAACACATTATCTGACAATGTGAGCTATCCCTTTCGATATTTTATTTCCAACCAATCTTAGAAGATGTAACGGTTTTTGATAGGATGGCTGTCTATTTGATGGTATGGGCAATAATTTGGGCCACAAGTGTGCTTCGACTCCTTGGGCCTCTTACATTCAGGCAGTTTTAAACCTACTTTAAGGCTTGTCGAAATAACTTGGTGACACTTTTCCTTTTGAATGAATATTCTTTATACATCTTTTCTTTGAGGGATGGGAACGTTTTATCACCAGTTTCTATTATTTGCCTTGGGCGTTCTCCACCACCCTAATAAGTTTGTGGCTTATCATTCTCCTTAAGTATCAACTTTGGCTGGGGGTCAGGATTGTTGGCTTATTTTGACTTTTCTTCATATTGCATTGGCTACTTGTCTTTATTTATGTTGTAAATCACCTGCTTTTCTCTATTAACCCTTGAAAAGAATGTAGAGTCGGCCTCACCTTTTCTAGCACCCGAGGCTTTAGCCTTCTTAGGCTTATCAAAGTGACTTTTTGATCTGGACAAGTTTAGTTTCTCAAACTAAAACACCCTATACAGCAGGTCTTAAAATGTGGTAATCATAGCCATATATAGGAAGGGTTGCATCTTGCCATAAATGTTTCCCATTGACAACTACACGACATGTTCTTCTTGAATTTGTTGCTCATATTTCATACTCAAGTTGCGCCAGCGAGTGATGTGTTTAGTCACTGATTCATTCCTTCATCTCTTATCCAGAGCAAGGTCAGTGATTGTTATCTTCTCAATTGTACTGGCGAATCTCTTCACAAATATAGTTTCCAATTCTGCGAAGGTCTTTACAGAGTAATTTGGCAGTTCAGTGTACCATTTGAAAGGAGCTGCTGTTAAACTACTAACAAACTGTTGGAAGAATAGGGCGTCGTTTCCCCCTGTATTCCCAGAGGTTGCCTTAAATTATGCCAAGTATTGTCGGGGGTTATTAATACCATTGAAAGTATTGAACTTTGGTACTTAGTATCCTTTTGGATATGGCACTTGGTCATATTCAATAGGGTATGGACGATCCTTGCCAACTAGTTTCACCGCTTGATCAATGGTTATGATAGCCTTGATTTTCTAAGTAATGATCCCCTCCAGCTGTGCAGCAGTCACAGGTTCAGAAATACATGTAATGTTCTGTAGAGTGGGTTGGGGGGTAATGTTGTGAGCCTCATAACCACCTTTAGGAGTGCCCCGTACTCCTGATACTTGAGGAATTTAAAAGTTTGGAGGATCCGAAAGAGGATTGGGCATAGAAACGACAACAGTATTTCTCTGCATCATCTGCATCAGTTGCCCCCATCTAAGCCATCATCTTAGTCATCTTCTCACTTAATTGAAATATTTCTCTATCTTTGGTTCTCATTTGGCTCCTCATCTTCCTTCTCATATTGACGAGTATTTTATTTTCATCATCAAGGGGATTCCCATCTACTTCTTCCACTTCATCCTCTCTTTGGGAATGATCACCTCCACTAGTGGTGGACCTAACTTCATGGAGACGCTGGTGTGCAAACCTAGGTGGAGGTTTCCAGTGGTCATCGCCTTCACCATCATCTTAGTAGGCCTTATCATCGACATTGGTGTGTCTCACCATATAGACAAATTCTATATTCAAGGTGTTATTTATATCTTCCATTTCATCTTCTAAGTTTTCCTCCATATATTCTTCAACATTTTATTCGCCTTCGAGATATTCTTCTTCTTCCATATTTTGTTCTTCTTCTATATTTTCTTCTAGTACTCAGATCTCTGAGCGACGTTGCCATTGGATCCCTGGTTCTTGGTTAATTAAGGAGATTTCTTTGACTAGTGGACTTCGGTTGAAGTTAGTCTCTTCTTTTGGAGGGGATGGAGAGTGACAAGATCCCCTGGAAGATTTTCCAAGGTATCGACTTCTAGGAGAGGTGTCACTGTGGATCCTTTTTGAGACCCATTTTTGAGATTCATTGTAGATGGGGGCGGATCTCCGGGAAGCCTCATCGGAGGTCATGCCCATATTATTTGTTCTTTCTTCTTCTCTATGAGGCTTTGGCCTCCATATTTCTTTTCCTTTCCGGCGGGACCTTTTGGCGGTGGATCCCTAAACCTCAGGTTCAAGTGTCACGCCCCGATGCTCACCACACGGGACATATCTTCTTTCTTTTCTCTCTATTGCAACAGATAAGTATTCTCTTGGCGGATTTCTCTCGGTCTCAATAATCAATGGCTGTTAATATCTTCTCTTCTTCAGTCCTCTCTCTTTCATAGTCTTCAAGACCTAGGACGAGAGAGTTTCAGGCTCCTTCTTCTGAAGAGTTGGGACTTCAATCCGTTGGTCCAAAAAGATTTCTTCAGCTCACCAGTCAAGCTATTTCTCTTCACCCATTTTAAATTAATAGACTCTTTCCGAGTAGGAATGGTTTCTTCAGGCTCTTGGGCCGACAGGTTGGAGGGAATGGTTGAGAATTGTTATTAAGCTCAAAGTTTAGCATTTTTCATTCTCCTCTATCTTCTTGTTAGCCTTTCTTCAGATGAGGAGGCCTCAGCATCATTCATCCAGAGTGCAGATGACCCAGTCGGCAAGGTTATGGTGTTTGCAGCCACCACAGAAATTCTTCCATCAGCCACAATCCTCTTGATGGCTGAAGCTCCTGGCTGTGACAGCTGTTCAAACATAGAAATCCTCATATGAGGATTTTCAATAGTAGGTTGTGGTGATGATAGACATACACGATGTGAGACACCTTCAGCATATTGGGGCCTCATAGCAGGCCCTTCAGTATTAACGGCATTCACAAGAACAGGAGCGGTCCTTGCGACAATTGCATGGAAGTTGAGTCTACAAAACTGATGGTAGCTCCAGAGCTTCCAGCGTTGATCACAGCATTTTCTAATTGAATGTTGGCTCCATGTCCTAGTTGATGGTAACTAATGCGTTCTATAGAACCATCTGCATGAACAAAAGGTCAGGGTTAGTAATCAGCATCTGATACTTCATCTAAGACTTTCAAAATGTAGAGACTTGCATAGAATGAGAAAAAAAATAAATAAACATTAGCAAGTGATTAAAATAATATAAATTTAAAATCATGCTAAATGCCATATGAATTGAATGAATAATCTATTTAGAAAATTTAAAGCTTTGATTCATTAAACAATCTTTTTGAGAGATTCAAAATCTTGAGTATGAGTTGAAATAAATGTTACTATAACACTAAGAAGACTAGTCAAAGATGGAAAAAGAAACCAATCTCCAATAGAATCGCTAAAAATCTATGAGCTCCAAAAACTCAGCCTCAGCCTTCGGCTGCTAATTGCTTTTTCTTCGAGGAAGTTTTAATGGAATTAAGTTTTAGGGAAGATTTTGAAAGGCAAATGGATTTGTAGATAAGACACTACCCAAAGATTTTTCCCTCATTTTACGAGGACTTTATGATATGAGTTTTAGTTTCCTATAGGCGCAAGCCCCTATAGTTAATTACCCCTCCCAGTAATAAGAGAGAACTTTCAATTATGGCTAGTTGTCGATCAGATACATAGTATCAGGCATACAGTAGAAGCATGGGCAATCAAAAATTGGAAATTTGAAGATTTTGGAGGATTTGATATTAAAAAAGAAATTTCACCATCTTTCGCTTAAAATGGATGGTGGGGGAATGAATGATGGACCCGATCAAGATCCCATTATTCCGTCATCCCAGGCCATCATGGTCCCTAGTTTACTTAGTCAGAGGAGGTAGTCAACCAATCCTGATAGAAGGATCCTTGTCGGCAGCCATGGGTTGCTTCGTCCAATGGGACCTTGTAGACCTGGGGTGGGTATTTACCTAAGGGCACAAATTTGAATCCACCTTAGCTAATAGAGGGATTTATGCCCGATCAATTATATCCTATTAATTCATATCTCAAGGATTTGATGCCACTAAGGAGTGTATTAGCTTTGGCCAAAATCGATATTTTGTGGTGCCATTTGGCGGCAAAACCACTCGGTTCAGATGGCCTCGGGTCATAACCATTTATCCTGTAACGCCATTTAGTAGTAAAATTACCAATTAGAGGACACATATCACATCCTTACTTGCATGAGATTAATTGAGAATGGATCTTAGTGATATTTTTGACTTTACATTAGCATTATATGAGCTGAAGTAAATTTTTAATCTGTCCACCTCGGCAAAGTATTGTGAAGGGTGGATAAATATTGTTTTAAGTAGTTGATGAATGAATTTCAACTTTAAATATTTTGGATTCTAATGATTTTTGGAAATCTTAGATTTTTGGATATTTGGGATGACATTTAGAATATTTGGAATTATCCCCTCTAGTTGAGATTTTTGTTCAACGTGGCCATTATAGGGGTGTTTGGGGTCATTTTCATTTGACAATATTTGCATTTTGCAGATAAACCTTATTGACTCTATTAATCAGGTTTCATAGGCTTTATGCTTTTATTAGTGAATTCTTTTTATTATAGGCCTTGAAGGCCTAATACTAATGTCTTAAAAAAATAAATTGTTCATCGCTACCATATACTTATTTGATGGTCTGAACCCTGTTGACTTCTATTGATCTGCATATAAGGATTGGATTCAAACCTGTGCTCGTCGGGGCCCATGCGGGTGTTTCGGGGGCATTTTGTAATTATTTGTTGAACTTTTTTTACTCTTATTTTACCTACTTAGTAGGATCGGGTTCAAAATTATTAACCAGCACAGTATCCCTAGATGTCACGTGTGTTCCTACAACATGCTCGTCGGAGCCCATATCTGTTTAATGACTGCACATACTTCTTTTGTGTACCTATGTGTATACAAACTATGTTGTATATGCGGAGGCATCTTCAGATGTTTAGCTTTGATCAATTGAGTGGGCAACCATCATGTGAATGCAATGCTCTACTTGAAAGTTCGTACACCCCTTATGTCCGCTTGTATGTATAATGAGGATCCGATGGCGTGTTATAGCAGCTTCTGGATTTAGTTATTTGCTACATTGTATAGGTAGACTATCATGCACTACTTTTGGCTTTCTATAGGTGAATTCTATTTCACTAACTAATCTCCTGCTTTATGTTTGTACATACCCGTATTTATTACATGTCATTTACCTTTGCTCGCAGATAGCAACTTGAATGTATAACATGTCTCTTTCAGCGAATCGTGGGAACTTATATTCGCTGCATGTCGTACATCTTCACATACAAGAGGATGATGTATTTACCTTCAATTATAAGGTTATTGATTGTAAGGATGTTGTAACATCCGTTGCCCATTGTTATAATGGCTTATATATGTATAGGTATCTACCCTCATTGCACTTCGTACATTCTTACTGAAAGGAGGATAGTGTGTTTACACCCTCCAAGTGTTGGCAGAGTACTGTCGTCTGTTCACACCCTCCAAGTGTGGGCAGAGGACCAGATATTTTTCAAAAATCTTCTCACAAGCAATCTTTCTTTTGTCCTTAAAAAATCATGAAGAACAACACTTTTCACATCAGTTTTAAAGGGCTTTTTTATATAAAAGACACAAAAAATCATCCAGAAAACTAAAATTTTCCATTTTAAGCGTATACGATCGTATGTTTGTATGTATGAACAGTTCAAAAACTATTGCATACAAACCTTATATGAATTGGTACAAAATGATTTCGTACATGATGATCATCTAGTACGAATCAAGTTCATACTGTATGAATAGTTAGTAATTTTTTCATCTTCATCGGGACGTAGAGAGACCCCACAATTTTGTACTCTAAATGGTGTGCGTATGATGACGACATCATATGGTATGAATAGTTCAAAAAAAATTTTAAGTATGTCGGGACGAAAAGGGACCCATCCAACTCGTACACTAAACGGCGTACATACGATGATGACATCGTACAGTACAATCTGTTCATAAAGTTTTTAAGTTCATCTGGATGAAAGGGACCCTTCCAACTCATACACTAGATGGCGTACATACGATAACGACATCATATGGTACAAACCGTTCAAAAAATTTTCAAGTTCATCTTGACAAAAAAGGGACCCGTCCAACTCATACACTGGACGGCGTACATATGATGACGAATTGTATGGTACGAACCGTTCAAAAAAAAACTTCTAAATCATCGAAATGAAAAGGGACCCATCCAATTTGTACACTGGATGGCGTACGTACGAATGAGATATTGTTCATTATGATCCATACTTAAAAAAATTTTCTACATTCTATACATTTGACTACTTGTAGGGGAAAATAGCTGAACAAATCATCCCATACAAAATGACTTCGTACAGTATGAACAATTAAGAAAATTTTTAAATTTTAAACTCTCCCCTGGTGTGTGTGTTCACAATTACTCAAATTCAATCACACTCTCTCAGACTCAATAGAATAAAAAAAAAGACTTCATTTATAATAAATCATAAATTGATCTGATTTAAAGTCTTCAATAATCCGGAGTATGATTTTCTTGAAATATTAATATACATAAATAACAAAATAATGCATCAAAAATATGTTAGGAGAAATTGTAGTCAAATCAATAATATTTTGAATCATAGAAAACATACATGTTGCTAGAATATCAACAATCAAAAGCTAAGTTACAATTATCTTAACAATCTCCTCTTTTTTTATGATGGCAAAATAATTAATGTTTGAGTGAACTTGAATAACTTAAATATCTCCTTAGCTCCTCCTAAAAGAATAAACATATTAATATAGAGAAATTCAATGAAGAATAAAAAAACTCAAAAAACGAATTTTTTTATTTTTTTTCTAAATTTACAAAACACAAATAACAAAAATACAAACACAAACACCATAAAAACAAACAAAAACAACAAAAAAATAAAAACACAAAAATAATATTACTCTCCCTTTTCACAACAATAAAAAGGGAATAAGAAGGTTTAAATGAAATATGTCATATGAGAAACCATAGTAATTGATCTTTAAAGAGATTGAAATAGAATTGCAATAACAAAGTTAATTACCATTAGATGAAAAAGAATGATTCAAAATATTTAAATTAAAGCATAACTTAGATAAAAAAAAATTTATCAAGGTTATGAAGTATTCTAGATAATTAGATAAGGATAATTATTGCAAAAGTGACAAAATGAGGATTAGTTAATTTTAATTTTCGAAATAAAATATAATTGAAAATTAGATTGATTTTAAATAAAGATTAAATGATAGAGGAAATAATATATTCAATTAGCGATATTGCGCATCTTTTCAAATATTCAGGGCACACTTTGTGCATCTTTTTGTATTTTGGCTAATTTTATATCTCTTTTCAATTTGCGAATTATTGTGCATTCTTTTGAATTTTATTTACATTATACAAATTTTTTTATATCTTTTTTTAATTGATCTTTCCAAAATAAATAATCTAAAAAATAAAATTTCTCTAATTATAAAGATAATTATATTTAAAAGAGAAAAAAGAAATAATAAGACATCAAAATTGCAATAATAATATTTAAATTATGTTGCCTAAAAAGAACATGAGATTGATATTCTTAATTTGATCGAGTTATAAGTTAACTTAGATTTTTAAGAAATTAGATTTCATAAAAAAATTAATTTTATAATGCAAGTTAATTTATAATACTTTTAAATCAATTAAAATAGAATTATCATATAGGTAAACTCACATTTCAAACAATGAATAAAAATAACTAATCAAAATAAAACATTTTTTATTAATATCAAATAAAGATCAGATACATTGAAGCTCTTGATATCAATTTTCATAATATCAAAACAACACAATATCAACACAAATCTAAATAAAGACAAGTATAACATAAAGACATAAACACTGAAATCATCACATCTGGAGAGGACTAACAAAGACAACACAAAAGAAGTATAACTCTGAAGGACCCTGGTCTGGAGGAGGAGGCTGGTTGAAGATTGAGAAATAGCTATTCATCATAGCTACATTAGTGCTCATCGAGTCAAACTGACCTAGGATCCAACCCATGTCTTCATGGTACTGTGCATCCTGTTAGGTTAAGTGAGTCTGAATTTGATCAAAATGACTCTCTAACTGATCAAAGTGATGGACAATCTCCTAAAACTAAGGTCTCTGAGCAAGTGTAGGTGCTCCCCCCTTCTCCCTCAATATCTTCACTTGAATTCTCATTCTTCCCAAAAGGAGGTTGAAAAGAGGCATTAGTGAAGAAGATTGGCAATTCAATGGGGACATCAGAATGAATAATATTGTACTTCTTTTCTAAGATATAGGTCACTAGATGTCCTAGAGCAATATTTTTCTTCCTCTTATGAGAAGCAACCCAATTTAGAAAGGTTATGAATGTAATCTAGAATGAGTTGGGCTTCTCAATTGGTTGTCCAGTCAGGATTAAATAGGTAACTGTGGACAGAAGAGGAGTAATATTTATGCGATCACCAAACTTAGAAATGATTAAAGTTCTAAGTACATGCTGGATGACCCTTGCATTTTGATTCAAAGTATATACTCTAGCCAAGTGAGAAACTTGAGTGACACCTCGAAGAGTAATATTTATTTCAGACCAATTAATTATAGTCAGATTTGGGGGTTAGAAAGTGTGCTCTTATTCCACGAGTCCTTAAATGGAGAAAGTTTCCTAGATCTTCCTTAGTTATTTCTACCCATTGTTTATTAACATATGAGGTTAACTTACTCTCATTCTTGCTAAAACTCATATTCACTACAAAATAGTGAAAGGTCTCCCTATGATAAGCACGGATCAAAGTCAAAATAAAGGCGAACTGGGTTGAAAGAAAAAGAGGTATGACTTGAAAGAGGATATCATCTTGAATCAAAAGTCTAGAGTGAGTGATTTTTGAAAAGATAAACCTATAGAAGGAATCCTCATTTGCTCTAGATAGAAAATTTTTGTCTCTACCCCTAGATGAAGAACCCTTATAAACTCTATCACGCTTTCTAGATCTTGTCATTTCTAAATTGAGAATGATTCAAGGAGGATGTTGAAATGAATAAAAATAAATTCTAAAGCCCTCCTATTTAAAGAAAAAATGACCCTTCGTACATTACAAAATCAGTTTGTACGTACGATCGTGAGATCGTACGAGACAAAAAACTTTTTGTATGGACGAATGAAACCATTTTAAATGAAACGACTTTTCATAAATACACAATTTATGAGGCATCCTTTCATAGAGACTTTTTGACCATACGATTGTACAGACAAACATTTGTTTGTCCGGGACGATGAATTATTTAAGATCATTTTAATGATTGTTAGGTTCATCCCCTATAAAGAATGACACATGGTTCGTATGGATGAAATACAATTTCATACGTATGATTTATTATAATATTTGATTCTACCAGGATAACCTTCTACATGCATGCAAATGAATGAAAACATATCATACGGGATGATAGTAGCATCGTACAGTACGATCTATGTTAGAAAATCAAAACTTTGTGTATTTAGTCTAAAATAACGATTGACATGCTACAGAATTCATACGAGAAAAAAATAATTTTGTATAGTATGAATATAACACATTGAAATTTTAGCACGAAAGATTAGAAATAGAACTTTTGATATGATGATACATGCTCAAATCAAATAAAATATAAAAAACAAAACCAAAATTTGAAAACACACGCACACAAACAAAATATTAACAACTAAAAACATAAGATCCACATGGAAACATATCAAGTTTGTAGAAGATTTTATCTAAGTATTAAGATCGATCACACCTAGCCTTGTTTTTAAATATGCTAAAAGTATTAAAGGCTAGTAGTTTTTTAAAAATGTCTGCAAGTTGATTTTCAGATGAAACATGATTCAATTTAATTTCTCTTTTGGATACATGATTCCTAATGAAATGATGTTTTATGTCTATATGTTTGGTTCTAGAATGTTGAATAGGATTTTCTAAAATTTAAATGGCACTAGTGTTATCACAATAAATTTGAATTATGCTTATTATAAATCCTAAATCAATCTACTATTGTTTCAACCAAAGAACTAGTGCCACATAATTTCCTAAGGCAATGTATTCATCTTCAGCAGTAGATAGGGCTACGAAATTCTATTTTCTACTGGACCAAGAAACTAAAGAATTTCCTATAAATTGATAAGTTCCAGATGTACTATTTCGATCAACCCTACAATCTACAAAGTCTGAATCTGAATGTCTAATAATTTCAAATGAATAACTATACTTAGGATACCAAATCCCTAAGTTTTAAGTTTCTAAGAGATATCTCAAAATTCTTTTTACTACTGTCAATATGATTCTTTTGGATTTAATTGAAATCTAGCACACAAATAAACACTAAACATATTATCAGGTATAATAACTATCAAATAAAGCAAAGATCCAATAATTCCTCTAAATTTCTTTTGATCAACAAATTTTCCCTTTGGGTCTTTATCCAACTAAATTGAGGAACTCATAGGTGTACTAACTGGTTTAGTATTGTCCATTTCATACTTCTTGCGGATGTCCATAATATACTTTGACAGACTAAGAAATATTTTCTCCTTAATTTACTTAATGTTAAAACCAAGAAAATAACTAAGATCTTCTATTAAGCTCGTTTTAAATTCACTACTCATTATTTTAAAAAAGTTATCCTAAAAATTTTTATTTGTAGATCTAAAAATAATATCATTAATATAAATTTGAATAATGAGTATATCATCTCCCAATTTCTTCAAAAAGAGAGTGATATCCACACTTTCTTTTTCAAAAGATCTCTCAAGTAGGAAAGTATTTAACCTTTCATACCAAGCCCTAGGTGCCTGTTTCAATCCGTATAATACCTTTTTTAATTTAAAAATATGATTTGTGAATTTTCAATTTTCAAAATCTGAAGGTTGTTCAATATAAATATCCTCTTGTATCACCCCATTCAAAAATGCATTTTTAACATTCATTTGATATAATTTTAATCCTCTAAAATAGGTAAAGTAACAAAATCCTAATTGCTTCAAGTCTTACTACAGGGGCCAAAGTCTCCTCAAAATCAGTCGTTTCAATTTGATTATACCCCTTAGCCACCAATTTTGCCTTATTTCTAACAGTAACTCTTGAGTCATTCATTTTATTTTTAAAAACCCTCTTAGTTCCAACTATATTTTGATCTTTTGGCCTTGCAATGAATTCTTAAATATCACTCCTTACAAACAGATTTAATTCTTCTTTTATTGCCAAAATCCAAAATTTGTCTAAAAGTATTTGAATTACATTTGTGAGTTCTATCAATGAAATAAAGGCAGAATGATTGACTTCTTTGTTAATTCTATGCCTAATTCTAACACCCTTACAGGGTTCACCTAAATTAATTCCTTAGGATGATTTTTATAAAAATTTAAATCTCTAGGCAAAGGATTTTCTATTTCTAAATTTTCTTCCAAATTAATTTTGTCAATCCTTTGGAAGTTATTTTCTAAATCATTCTCTTCCAAACTTGGCTCTTCTGAAATTCCAGATTCATCGAATACAACATATGTGGTCTCCTCAACTATCAAAGTACTTTTCTTAAATACTCTATACGATTTTCCAACACTAGAGCATCAAAGAAAAATTCCTTTTTCTTATTTTGGATCAAATTTTCCAAAAGAAGTTTTTTCAGTATTATGTATGAACCTTACATTCAAAAATATGCAAATGTAATAAATTATGTGTTCTCCTCTTAAGAAGCTCATAGGATGTTTTGTTCATTTTTTATTTAATGTTCACACTATTTAGAACATAATATACAATACTAACTGCTTAAGCACAAAAATATTTAGGAAGTGAATATTCAGTCAACATGGCTCTAGTGACTTCAATTAATCTTCTGTTCTTTCTTTTAGCTACCCCATTCTGTTGAGGGGTTCTAGGTGCAGAAAAATTGTGATCAATTTTGTACTTTATAAAAGTCATCAAATTTTTCATTTTAAAATTCACCTCCGTGATCACTTTGAATTGTTAAAATTTGAAATCATAGTTTCCTTTAAATCCGTCAAAAAATCTCTAAATTTCTCAAATAATTCACTCTTATGAAATAAAAATTTAACTCATATAAAACTTGAGAAATCGTCAACTATCACAAATCTGTTTACGTTCCCTCCTAGACTTACAGTGCTAACCGGTCCAAAAAAAATTTATATGTATAATCTCCAATGGTTTACTAGTTCTAAGATCCTTATTAGAATGAAATGAGGACTTCACTTATTTTTCTATTTGATATGCATCACAAAGGTAATCTTTAGTAAAGTCTAGTTTTGGTATACCTTTAACCAAATCTTTTTGGGTAATTTTTCTAAAATTTTTCATGCTAGCGTGATAAAGTCTCCTATGTCATAATTATGATTCATCATAAATTGTTTTTAAATAAAAAGCATTAGAAGTTTTAATACAATTCAAACTAGCATATAAACATTGTTTACCTTAATTCTATGTTATACATCATTTTCATTTAGGCTTAATATGCAGCTAGTGGGAAAAAATTTAATGTTATACCCTTTATCACAAAGCTGGCTTATACATAACAAATTATACTTTAAGTCTTCAACAAGTAATATATTTTCTATGAAAAAAATTTACAAGTTTTCGATCATGCCTGTGCCAACCACTTTCCTAGTGGTATTATCTCCCACTGTAACCTTGCCTCCATTCTTGGCTTCTAGCGATATGAATTATGTAGTGTCTCCAGTCATATATTTTGAGCAATCGTTGTCCAAGTACCAAATGCTCTCATAAGATCTTGTATGAGAGTGTACCTACAAAATAATCAAACATTAGTATTGGGAACCAAAACAAGTTTGGTTCTCCTTTTGGCAAAATAAAACTAGATGCATATATGATATGACTTGGTTTATGCATATTAGGTCTCCACACTAAATGAGTTTTCCTATCTAAAGTATAAGTATATGAGATATGTTCAATCATCCCATAATTAAAGCATTTAACTCTAGGGAATGAGTTTTTCAATCTTCTATAATAAATCTATCTCTTCCTGGGTTTTAAAATTTTTGACCTCAAAATAGGATTAATAAAATCTTCAAGTATTGGGGGTTTCCTATTTTACTCGAGTGCTTTCACTTTCAACTTAAGAAATGTGTTTACATCTTCAAACATATTAATATCATATTTCAGATAATACTCTTTATTCTCAGATTCATCCCTAAAATCCTTAGATTCTTTTTCCAATTTAGTATAGGATGATTTTAAAAGATCATTTTATTGCTTCAAATCATCAAATTCACCAAGTAAACTCATGTGGTTGTTATCTATATGTACGTGATCTTTCCTAAGAATTTCATTCTCTTTCTATAAATTTTACAATTCTAGGTTCATTCTAGAATGCATTTTCTTAAGCTTCTATAAGTTTTATGTATTCTTTCAAAAACTTCAAGTAATTTAGCATAGGTTAAGTCACGCACCTCTTCTTGATCTGACTGATCAAGATTATCTTCCATTAAACACAGGTTGGTAACTTTCTCCTATATTTTTATTTTTGATGAATTCGAAGCTGAGTCCGATCAAAAGGCTCTTCAAAACCTCTTCTTGCCCTTTATCACATTTACTTTCTCCTCCACCTTCTCCTTACTAGGAATGGCTTTGAGATCGGGGCAATCCAATTTTACATGTCCAGGTTTCCTGCATTCGTAGCAAATAACATCATTAGAAACTTTAATATTTTTATGGACCTTACCTCATCTGCTTCCTTTTAAGAAAACTTCTAAATTGTATTGTCATCAAGGAATTATTGTCCTCATCCTCAGGTTATGATTGATCACTCTCCGAGTCATTCACTTTCAGTGCTATGTTCTTCTCCTTTCGCTATTCTCTTGCATCAATCTTCCTTTGACTCACTCCTTGCTCGTAAGTAATTAATGATCCAAGAAGATTATCAATAGAGAAAACATTTAAGTCTTTAGACTCTATAATCATAGTTATTTTAGCATCATAAGCAGTAGGAAAATAATGAAAATTTTTTTTAACCATTTTAGCATTCGTTAGTTCCCTACCTAATTCATATAAAGAAGTGACTATTTGAGTAAATCTTATATACATGTCAGAATTAGATTCATTGGGTTTCATGCAAAACAGTTCATAGTCATCTAACAAGATATTTAATCTAGATTGTTGTACTTCATTAGTTCCTTCATAAGAAATACAAAGTCTATCCCAAATGTTCTTTCCACCTTTGCAAGTGGAAACTCGTATGTAATCTTCTGACTTAAGTGCACAAAAAGAACTATTTAAATATTTAGCATTTAGCTGTGCTAAGTCACATTCTTCTACAGTCTAGTCAGCAAAGGGTGTTTCAACTCTAATGCCATCTACAAGTCTAGTTGGCCTAGTATACTATTCTTGATCTTAAATCCACATGCGATAATCAAGTGATTGAAAAAAAGTTGATATACATGTTTTTCAAAATCGATAGGGATATTATCAAATAATGGAGGTCAATTGATCGAATACCCTTCAGGGGTGTTTCGGTTTCCAAAAGTAGCTATTATCATTTTCAAAAAGTAGTCTAAACTTATAATTTTAAAATAAAGCTCTGATACAACTTATTGATTCTATATAGGTTATTAAACCTAAGATATTATCCCAAGGCTAACCAAGAGGAGGGTTGAATTTATAATTTAAAAATTTCTATTGGAGTTTTAAATAGAAAACCTTTTAATCTTTTTTAGCAATTTGATTTTAATTTGAAAATAAGCTTTTTAACCATAGTAATTAAATTGCAGAAAATAAACGTGAAAATTAAAAGACATAAAGATTTATAGTGGTTCGATAAAACACGACCTACATCCACTCCCTGAAGATTCCCTCTTCAAGTATTGCACTATTACCAAAGAGACTCTCCTTTTGCCACCACAACAAGGCGGAGAAGTCTTTATAAAACCTCTCTTCTACCAATCCCCGGTGCGATAGAGAACCATAGTCCTTTCACACCCTCCAAGTGTCAGCATAGAACTGTCATCCTTTCACACCCTCAAAGTGTCAGTAGAGTACTATCGTCTGTTCACACTCTCGAAGTGTCGGCAGAGTACTATCGTTTGTTCACACCCTCTAAGTGTCGGCAGAGTACCATCATTTTTTCACATCCTTCAAGTGTTGGAAGAGTACTAGATCTTCTTCAAAGAGCTTCTCACAAGCAATCTTTCTTTTGCCCTTGAAAAGTCATGAAGAATAACACTTTTCACGTCAGTTTTAAAAGATCTTTTATATAAAAGACATGAAAAATCATCCAGAAAATTGAAAATTTTCATTTTGAGTATACACGATCGTATAGTACAGCACCAAGTTTGATTTTCTTCAGTGTTTTGGTTTATGTAACCTCTTTACAAATATATTTTTCACCTATGGGAAACATTTGGCATCTCTACCATAGACTTTATTAGAAATCCCTAATTTTGTATCTTCATGATTATTTCTTTTTTGGGTTGCTCCCTTCTCATAGTGCTTGGCTTTTAATTCTTTGTATCAATCTATACTCATTGAACTTGAGAGAATATTGAATGAAAATTTATTAATTGGTGACACCGAAACCCTACTTGCACAACTAGTAAAGACTCAAAATAGAGAATTCTAGAGACAACAAGCAGAAACTGCAAATCCTTCTCCGCTAGTGCTTAGATGCTCCCTCGCGATGTTTCTCCCTCTCCACTAGGGCTTTTCCCAAGCTGCACTTTTGGCACTGTTTAGGGTTTCTCCACCTCTGAATCTCATACCGCTTCTTCCTGGAGGCTCTAAGGATGCTCCCTTCCCTTCTCCTTTTGTTGGTTTGTTTTCTTTTCTATTTATTCTGGTTTGACTGCCTTATCTCTTCCACCTCCAGCCATTTTCGGCCGGAATGGCGGTTAGATGTGTTTGTGACCCCATTTTTTTGGATGGGTCATTCAAATCACGATCTTTTGTTGATGCACTTTATGATTCTCTACCTTTTGATTGTTTTCATGAGCTTTGACATTGCTCATTCCATGGATTTCCCTCCTTGCAGATTTTAGAGGAAGAAATTTGTACTCTTTCAGTTCCTTTTCAATTTGTTATGGTTGGTTTTTTCCCTACTCGTTGTCCTTCTCTAGATTCAATTCACAAACTTTTTTTTTAATTTGAAGCTCAATGTCGAACTCTCTATGGATATTCTTGATCAGTCGTATGTTTTGACTAAGCATTCTAACAACCTTTGTTATAGTAGAGTTTTTTTCCATAAGTCTTATTTGGTGAATAATTGCTTATCGAAACTCACAAAATGGTCTATATTTCTAGATGTTGGTATTGAATCTCTAATGATTCTAATCTGGGTATGCTTTCCTAATCTGAGACCCCATCTTTTCTCTCTTTGTATTCTTCACGCTTTGGGTTCTATGTTTGGTCGTCCCTTGAAAGTAGACACTACCACTTTTGTTGGCTATAGGCCTTCTCTTGCGTGGGTCTTAGTGGAACTGGACATTACTAAAAACTTTCCAAAGCAAATCTGATTTAGGCCTGAGAAGTCTAGGTATGTTCGAAGGGTGTGGATGGAAGAATTTCATGCTTTATGCGAGACGCGCAAGCATCTTAGTCATCTTAAGGGTGAGTGTTGTAATCCCTTTATCGCTTTATCTGTTCTGAATTCTCACGTTCCTCTTTTTCCTGTTGGGATTGCTAAAGTAATGATTTTGTTGTCTTGTCCTTGGTCACTAAGGAAGAAGGCATAAGGGGGGTTTCAAAGGATCCTGGCATTCATGTGGAAACTAATGTTCTATTAATTAATATTGTACATGTGAATTTGGCCTCTGTTGGCCCTGTTATCTTGGATACTAACATTATTGATGGAGGAGGTGTTAATGGTTTATCTGTGATTTTTTCCTCTACATGCCCTATTTTTTGGTTGTTGGGGACATTATTTTAGCTGATGGTGCTAATGATTTGGTTATGGAGTGAGGGACTATTAAGGATTCTGGTCTCTTTATTATCGGAGATGCTTATGTCCCAGTGCCTTCTATTTTTATTGGGGATGTTGTGGCACCTTTACCTATTAAATGCACTAATATACAAATGCTGAGGGTGTTGATGGTTCTTTGCATATTAATAATTATTGCATTGATCTTATTGCTAGGCCCTCTTGTACTAATGTTGTGTAATTTGGTGATATTTCAGTTTTTTTAGTTGATGCTGGTAGGGAAACTTTTGTTGAGCTGGGTAATGGTTGAGTTGTGATGCCCCTTGGTGATACTGATTCGGATCTGTCTCTGATTATGAATGACACGAAGGGAAATGAGGAGTTTGTTGAGATTCTTATTTATGTTATGTCTAACACATAATTGAAAGATGATTTGGCCCGATCTTTGAATAATTCTATTTTGGATCAATATGATTGGCTGGATTTGGATGAGCCCCTTCCTACGCCTTGTGGGGGGAGGGTGATGATTTTGGTGGCAATGTTATTGATGATATGTATAGTTTCATGGTAGGGTGTGTAGTTGATCAAGCAGTACTCAATAGTGGTGGAAAGAGACATACAAGTAAATCTAGGAAAAAATAATTTTTGGTTTAACTCCTTTTTGTTGTCGTGGGCTTTGTTGGCCTTTTTTGAAGATGATGAGGTGGATCCCTGCTTGTCATCTTGGTGGCTAGGGATCTTTGGCAACCTTGGTGGTCTGCTCTTCTGCTTGTTGGTTGCTTAAGTCGGCTGTTGGCTATTGTTGTGTTTTTGAGTGGTTATCACCAATGGATGGTCTAAACCTGAATGTGGGTGATTGCAGGGAGCTTCACCATCCCCTAAGTTCACTATTGGTTCCTCTACTCCTGCCTCTTTGATTGTCCTTTTGTTGAGTTTGCTTATATTTTATGTTTTTTGATTTTTTTTTGCTTCAGCAATTTTTGGGTCATTGTTGTAATCTCCTTTTCTTTATTGGAATAAAAATTGCTTTTCTTTAAAAAAAAAGAGAGAGTTCTAGAGATTAAAAAAAAATAGTGAGCAACAAAAGAGAAAAGGAGTTCTGAAATGAGAAGCTTTGTGGATTCATTGCCAGCACAAATGATAAGGGAATTACTATAGGAAACACAATGTGCTAAAAAATTACATGCTTTTCCTTTATTTATAGGATTTTTTTTTTTTTTTGAAAGAGTGCAAAATGCATTAAGAATTAAAAACCAAAATCCTAGATACAAACTAATAAGAGTAAATCTACCTCTCACTTTCTTCCTTTACCAATTGGACAAAGGAAGTAGGAAGTTTACTCTCACAAAAGAAATTCCAAAAGAAATCATAAGAAAAGGCAAGCCTAGCACAATAATCGGCCAGCTTATTACAACTCCTAGGAACAAAATTAGAAATAACCTTCTTACAATTCCTAAAAACAAAGAATCATCATCTTCAATGCACTTCCCAAGCTCCTTCGGTTTGTTGTACAACTTGTGAAGAAACTGGATCACATTCTTATTATCCCCCTCTATAATAATACCATCAGCATCAGTAAGAAGACATGAAAAAATCGGCTGAAGAGCTTTAAAGGCCATGAACTCAACCTGAGATATATCCCAATGAATCCCATTCAGGCAAAAAGCCAACACAAATCTACCCTTAAAATCTAGAACAACCCCTCAAATAGAAGCTCCATAATTAGAATTGAGAGATCCATCAATATTAACCTTATACCACTCAGGAGGAGGAGGATGCCATGAAACTGACGACAGTCCAGAGGACTGAAAAACATCATAGTGACCTGAGAGGATATCTTTGTATGCCAAGCCAGCGAACCCGAGCACATTAGCTGCAATGCCAACTGCAGTAGCCCCTGCCTTGCCATGTTTCACCTTGTTCCCATCATTCCAAGAAAACCATAACAGCGTAACATATAACCGAGCCTGCTCCAGATTAGCCACAGAAAAAACCTTCAGCTTTCCAAACAGTCCTTGAACCCGCTGAACTTCGGTAAACAGATGCCCTACCTGTTTAGAACAACGATCACTTCCTCCAATTTAGCGCAAGTAGAAGTTATATGATCACTATCTTCAATATCTCCACAACCTCTTGGACATACATTACAGGTAGCCAGCCTCCTATGAACAAGAAATTCACCTATAGGAACAGCCTTCAGGCAAACACGCTAGAAAAACATCTCCACCAGAACAGCAAGCTTCAATTTCTGAATCCAGGACACCTCCTCCAGCTGCATGTCCTCCCTGTAACTATCTTCAATCAGCAAAGATGATATAGATCTACCACTCCATTTTTCTCTTTAACTCCATAAAGTCACCAACTTGGTTATTAAAAATCTTGATACTTGTTATTAGATTAACAAGATCCTCCCCAAAGTATAAGGACAACTTGTTATGATCCCACCTCCCATCTTGAATGAAGTGATCCAGCAGCACCTTATCATCTTCAAACATAGCAACAAACATTGGCCACTGGAGTAAACATTTTTCTGGGATTCAAACATCTTGAAGAACATCAATACTAGAACCCACAACCACATTCCACCTCACCAACCTCTTGAGAGCCTTCCACCCACATGCTATGATCTTCAAAGTAAAAGAGGCCTGCCCCCCCCCCCCCCCCCCCCCCCCCCCCACCACCTCATGATTCCACCAGAACTCCCCATATTTGGACAGCAGATTCCTGTTCTGCATGGTTGACGGGTTCTCCAACATCTTTCAAACAAATCTAGCCACCAAAGCCCCTAACCTGGATCCAGCCGACCGCACACCCCATCCTCCCAAAGCTTTCGGCTTACACATAACATCCCACGCCACATAATGCAGGCCATGACTTACATCATGCTTATTCCAAATAAAGCTTCTACACAGCCTTTCAAATTCCTTTAAAATGCTTAAAGGAACTAAAGAATGAGACAAAAGAAACAACGGAATGCTGTAGAAAATAGATTTCACCAACACCAATCTTTTTGCCAAAGAAATGTACTTGTTACCCCAAGCATTCAATTTAGTGCAGGCCTTGTCCAAAAGCACCTGGAAATCTGATTTTCGCAAGCTCCTCAAAGCCATTTGAACACGCAAGTACTCCAACTCATCCACTCTCTTGATCCCCAACATCGTTCAAATTTTCTTCCTTCTCCGCCTCTTAACCGAATTGCCACACATCAAAGTCGACTTATGGAGATTAATAGATTGGCCCGTCCATTTGCAATAGTCACCTAGAATCCCTTTCACCTGCTTGATACTTTTCACTTTAGCGTCTGAAAGAACCAACACATCATCTACATAGAGCAAATGAGAAATCTTCTGACCCTGTGGCGAGATCTTAATACCCAAATCCATACCTCTGTGATAGAATGCATTAGAAAGCAATTGAGAACAAATAATGAATAAAAAGGGAGATAGAGGACACCCTTGACGGAATCCACTTTTCCCCAAATCCACCTGGAAATACTCCCATTGATCAATATAGCAAATCTCGGCTCCCGAACACACTCCAACACCAAGTTAGCAAACTTAGCTGGAAAGCCCAACATACCCATCATCTTCTCAAGAGTACTCCAACACATATTGTCATAGGCCTGCTCCATGTCTATCTTGATAGCCACCAGTCCACTCTTAACTCTGGACACCCTCATCTTGCGAAAGACTTTCTGTGCAAGCAACAAATGGTCTGATATGGATCTCCCTTTAACAAAAACAACCTATTCTTCAGATATAATTTTAGGAATAACCAGAGTCAGCCAATTCAATAACACTTTAGCTGCAATTTTAAAAATGGAATTACAAAGGCCGATAGGCCAAAAAGCAGAGGGGATAATCGGATTCTTGGTTTTTGGAATAAGCACAACAAAGGTATCCTTCCATTCCTCACACATCCTCCCGGAAACAAAGAACCTCTTCACAGCTCTACACACATCTTCTCCAATGATGTTCCAATAGAATTTGAAAAATGAATAGGTTAGGCCATCACAACCCGGAGCCTTGTTGTTGCCAAGCATCTTCACTACATTCACAATCTCTGAATTAGAGATATCAGCATCCAACCATCTTCTATCCATGTCATCCAGAACCATATTAGTTGACGGCCAGTTCTCCATCCAGCCCTCCCTCTTCTTCCATTTGTTCTGAAAAAAATTGAAAAAGACCTCCTCAATCTCACTAGGCACCTCAGTCAACACACCGTCCTCCTTCTTTATCTGCAAAATCCAATTGCTATTTCTCCTAGCCTTGGCAAAAGAATGGAAAAATTTAGTATTAGAGTCCCCTTCCTCAATCCATTTGACTTTGGCTCTTTGCTTCCACCAAGAACTCAAATGACAAAGGTTCTCATTCAGCTTCTTGACTTTAACCCGCAGCAACCACAGCTTATCATCATCCAGTCCACCACATGAAGCTTCCTCCTCTTGAAGATCCAAAATTTCCAATTTCAATCTATCCCTTTCTTGAGCAAACCCTCAAACTTAGCTTTACTCCAGATAATCAAGGACTTCAAGGCCCTATTGCACTTCTTGTTCATAATTTGCATTTCATCACCACTATAAGCCTTCCTCCAAACAGTAGCCACAATGTGGGCAGAAGATCTAAAGGTAGTCCAAACATTCTCAAGCTTAATAACCCTCCTAGACTTCCTCCCAGGATAAAAAATTTGCAACACAATAGGGCAATGATCCGAAGCCACTCTAGCAATGTGCCTAACCACCACCACTTGGATAAAGTTTAAAGCCAATGTGTTGAGCAAACACCTGTCCAATCGCTCAAGAATCCGGCCCCCACCACTTTTATTATTGCACCAAGTAAATCTTGGTCCAACAAACCCAACCTCATGAAAATCATTCTCATTCATAAACTTAACCATCTCTAATGGACCTTGAGAGAACACAAACTTCCTCCCACCCTTCTTATCATCTTGGGATAAAATGCAATTAAAGGCACCCCCAACTATAGAAGCAACCTTCCTGTGAGAAACCTCTTGAAGGCACTCTTACAAAGCCCTTCTCTTATGGACCTCCTTACTCCCATAAACCATAGAAATCATCCACACCCCTTTATTAAATACATCAAGATCCGCAACAACACATTGATTAATAGTCTTCACCATTGAAAAGGTAGCAACATCAGACCTCCATAAAACCATAATGCCACCCGAAAGCCTTATAGCCGGCAGCAAAAAGAAATCCCAGTTAGGACCCATAACCTTCCCCAACTCAATCCTATCAAAAGAACTTATTTTGGTCTCCACCAGACCCACAAATAACACATCATAATTTTTAACAAACTCCTTCATGTATAGAGAGGCTTCTTTTTTCTTAGCCCCTCTACAATTCCAAAAAACAATAGAAATCATTTGACCCCCCTAGGGGAAACACCCCCACCCCTTCTCTTATTTCCCAACTCCAAATTCTTTCCACGAGGAGCACTTTTGATAGGCCCCAAGGATTTTAATTCTTTAGATAACTTCCTCGTGGACAAATCACCCAAACAACCACACCACCCTTAACCACACCACCATCACCAATGGCAGCACACAAGATCCCTTCATCACTCCCATCCTCACCCACCCCAACTCTTCCATCCATACAAACTTCCCCACCAATACCAACAACACCATCCCCAGCCTCAATTGCCACCCCACAAGCATCATCCTTAGCCAACATATTCAAAATGCCAAATTTATTCCCATCCGAATGAAAAACTGAACAAGAAATAGTTGGAGCCATAACATTTCCTCCCGAAGCTGGCTAAAGCCCATCAAGCACCTGCTCACCATCCTTTCCCAATCCATAATTAGTTAACTCAGCAGCCCCTTTGCTAAGTGTTGACTGTACAAAAATATAAAACAAAAAAAAAATCAGAGAAACCGACATTCCTCTCCGCCGGCCCCACCTCACTGAACGATGCATTGTTTCATTCTAACAACCGTCATCCGACGAAAGAAACCAATAAAAGAAGAAAGGAATTCAGAAAGAAAAAAAACTTATGCTCTTGTTCCTGTTCGACTTCGTCGTTTCGCAGGCACACCTAGGCTTCATCTTTCATCTTCCCTTTTTATCGTTGTTATTCGGCTTTGCTCCAGAGGAGGCGACGAGATTGCAAGAGTTGATCTCCGGCTCCTTCGTTTGCTGTTCGGCTTTGATTCGTGAGAGAGGAAGGGTCGCAAGAGCTGTTTCTTCCGCTCCTTGTGGCCGTCCAACTTCGGCTTCTTCATTGTAGTCCGACTTTGCTCCTTCTCCGATCGACCCCGCCGGTCGACTCCAGCAAGCCGAACGCGACGCCGACCTCCATCTCCGACCCGTGCGTGACTTCCGCCTCCTCCATTCCCGATCGGGCTTTGCTCCTTCCCGATCTCCCTCTCTATATATTAATATATATAATATATATTTTATAATATATATTATATGTATTATAATATATATTATATGTATTATAATATATATATATAATGATAATAAAAAACTACTGTTATTATTATATATATAATAATATAACATTATATGTAAAAAAAGAAGAAGAAAGAGGACTTTCAAATAAATGTCGAAGACCTCGGCCGTCGCATCTTAGGTCTGACCGGGATGGTTTGAAATTGAAGACCTGCGCCGTTGATTTTTAATCCGGGCAGATGGTTTTAAAATTTGAAGACCTCGGTCGTCGTACCTTAGGTCCGACCGAGATGGTTCCAAAATGAAGACCTCACGCAGTTGATCTTAGATCCTGGTGAGATGGTTTGAAATCAAAGACCCTACGCCGTCGACCTTAGGTCTGGGTAGGAAGAATTACGGCGGTGCCGTCCTGATTTCTCCCTCGGTGGGAAGGAGACGCCGGGAGGCTGCCGAAATTTTGAGAGAATTATTGAACTTTTTTTTTTAAAAAAAAAATTTTGGAGAGCAATTAAATTTAAATCTTTGATTAATCAAAGTTAATTTAAATTAATTGATTGATTAAAAAATCAAATCAAAATCAAATAAAGTTTTAAAATTTGAGAACTTTTTTTTTTAATTTTGAAAGTTCTTAAATCCGAGAGCATTTGAAATCCAAAAAAAAAAATATGTGAGCTTTTTTAAATGAAAATTCTGGATCCGAAAATTTTAAAATGTGAGATCAAGTTTTTTTTTTACAAAAAATTTTAGAATGATTTGTATTCAAGGGCTATTAATTAAAATTCAAGAATACTAAAATTTAATGGTTAATTAGAACGATTATAAAACAAATGCAACCAGATTTCCCCTGAGGGTAGTGTCAGGGTTTATAGATCTGGGGTTCTTACTTCCTATGAGCGCAAACGCCCATAGTTAATTACCCCTCTTACTACGTAAGAGAGAACTCTCGATTAAGGATGAATAAATTTAGGTAGTTTAGTCTCAATTGTGGGGGAAATGGAGGTAAACCCGATCATGATCCCATGGTTCCGTCGTCCCAAGTATACCGTAGGTTTCAGTCTACCAACACTAACAATCATTGATTGTAGTGTCCAGGGAATCTGATTAGCAGCCATGGGTTGCCTCCTCTCAGGGATTCCGAGTAGACTGAAGTGGTTAGATGTTGATTTTAGTTTAGTTTAGTTTGGGTTGGGGCTTATTGCTCTATTTATGAGTTGCCCAAAAATTTGATTTAGAATGGGGCTTACTGCTCTATTTATGAGTTGCCCGTTAATTTATTTAGTTTGGGTCTTACGGCTCCAATTAGGAGTTGCCTGTTAATTTATTTAGTTTGGGGCTTACGGCTCCAATTAGGAGTTGCCCGGATAATTTCAGTTGGATAAATCTTATGGCTTCCTTAGAAGTTGCCTAACGGTGGGTCTTACAACCTAGCCCTGTAGGCTAAGCGATCCGAGTTTGTGGGTCTTACAACCAAGTCCTTTAGACTAGAATGCCCAAGAATTTTAATTGTTTGGGTAGGACTTATGGCTTCCCTTAGGAAGTAGCCTGAAAAGCGGGTCTTACAACTTAATCATTTAGACTAAGATGCCCAAGTGAGGGGTCTAAGTGTATTATCACCTAAACACTTCCCTCAGATGTCAGACTTACGGCTTCTATTAGAAGTGGTCGGGGGTTTTAATTGGGGGTTAGGAGTTAGGTCAATTTCTACCTAAAACTTTCCCCTAAGGTAGGGCTTACGACTTTCCTACGAAAGTTGCCAGAAAGCGGGTCTTACAACCAAGTCCTTATAAACAAGGCTGCCCAATTAGAAGTGGATTTGATTGTTTGTTTGTTGAGTTTGACACCAGTGTCTTGTTTTGAGAGGTTTTACACTTGTGTTAGTGTTTTATTTGTTTGTTCTGTGCTTGTAGCCTTTTTCTTACTACAACAGTTCAGTACTCTTCCTATTTTCCAAACACTTCCTGCTTTTTAGTACTTTGTTTTACTTACAGTAGTTGGATTTACCACTTTTCCGCATTGATTTAATTTATTTATGCTGCATTAATTTTTTGATTGCTTGTTTGCAGGAAAGTGGTGCTTGCAGCAGTTCAGGAGATAGGGTCCACAAGTAGCCATAGAAGTTTGTACATGAGGGCTTTGGAGAGAAGTTTGTACGAGAGAATTGAGGAGTTTGAGAGTTTGAGATAGCTTGCACAGTTGTTTGAGATTTCTGAAATTTTGTACATGGTTGGGTATGTATATGTCAAATAGTAAAACAAAATATTCTTCCCCCTCCTCCATTTTGATTTATTGCATTTGTTTTATAATCGTTCTAATTAACCATTAAATTTTAGTATTCTCGAATTTTAATTAATAGCCCTTGAATACAAATCATTCTAAATTTTTTTGTAAAAAAAAAACTTGCACATTTTAAAATTTTCGGATCCAGAAATTTCATTTAAAAAAGCTCACATATATATATATATATATATATATATATATATATATATATATTTTGGATTTCAAATGCTCTCGGATTTAAGAACTTTCAAAATTAAAAAAAAAAAGTTCTCAAATTTTAAAACTTTATTTGATTTTTTTAATCAATCAATTATTTTAAATTAACTTTGATTAAAAAAAATTATTTAATTAATCAAAGATTTAAATTTAATTGCTCTGCAAAAATTTTTTTTAAAAAAAAGTTCAATAATTCTCTCAAAATTTCAGCAGCCTCCTGGCGTCTCCTCCCCACCGAGGGAGAAATCGGGACGGCACCGCCGTAATTCTTCCTACCCAAACCAAAGGTCGACGACGTAGGGTCTTTGATTTCAAACCATCTCACCAGGATCTAAGATCGACTGTGTGAGGTCTTCATTTTGGAACCATCCCGGTCGGACCTAAGGTACGACGACCGAGGTCTTCAAATTTTAAAACCATCTGCCCGGATTAAAAATCAATGGCGCAGGTCTTTGATTTTAAACCATCCCGGTAGGACCTAAGATGCGACGGCCGGGGTCTTCGACATTTATTTGAAAGTCGTCTTTCTTCTTCTTCTTTTTACATATAATGTTATATTATTATATATATAATAATAACAGTAGTTTTTCATTATCATTATATATATATTATAATACATATAATATATATTATAATACATATAATATATATTATAAGATATATATTATATATATTAATATATAGAGAGGGAGATCGGGAAGGAGCAAAGCCCGATCGGGAATGGAGGAGGCGGAAGTCACGCACGGGTTGGAAATGGAGGTCGGCGTCGGGTTCGGCTTGCTGGAGTCATCGGCGGGGTCGATCGGAGAAGGAGCGAAATCGGACTACAATGAAGGAGCCGAAGTTGGACGGCCACAAGGAGCGGAAGAAACGGCTCTTGCAACCCTTCCTCTCTCACGAATCAAAGCCGAACAGCAAACGAAGGAGCCGGAGATCAACTCGTGCAATCTCATTGCCTCCTCTGGAGCAAAGCCGAACAACAACGACAAAAAGGGAAGATGAAAGACGAATCCTAGGTGTGCCTGCGAAACGACGAAGTCGAACAGGAACGAGAGCATAAGTTTTTTTTTCCTTTCTGAATTCCTTTCTTCTTTTATTGGTTTCTTTCGTCGAATGACGGTTGTTAGAACGAAACAATGCATCGTTCGGTGAGGTGGGGCCCGCGAAGAGGAATGTCGGTTTCTCTATTTTTTTTTTTATATATTTTTGTACAGTCAACACTAAGACCAGCCGGGATCTCACCATCCTCAAGTTGCACATGAGCTTCCTGCCCCTTGCTTAGATCCACCTCCAACGAACCTCTACAACCATCAGCTAAAGAAGAGCTTCTGACCTCATTCTTTTCACCCCCATGGCTTGGATACTTCTTAACAAACTTCTTGGCAGAGGGCTTCACTACAATACTCCTTTGAATCGGTCTCCTGTTCCTCTTATTATTCACAATCACCCAAGGCCCATATGAAGCCTCACCAACCTCTCCTAGCCTCCTGTCAACAGCCGGAACATGTTCTCCATTATTAGCACTCCTGCCCAAGACCTGTTCACCTTTCTTGCAGTCATTCTTAACATGCCCAATCTTGCCATAGCTATAGCAAAAGGTAGAGGTCTTTTCATATTCCACTGGTTGGAAAAACCTCCCAGAACTACCTTCCACCCACACTCCTAAAGGAAGGCATTGATCAAGCTTCACCCGCACACATGCCCTCGCAAACTCCCTCCTTCCCCATTGGAACATATTTCCATCCAACATTAAAGGCTTACCAATCATTGAAGCAATCCTAGGAACATTCACCTCATCCCAACATTGCACTGGTAAGTGAGGCAACCGAATCCATATAGGAGATGTAAGCCCTCTCATCTACAAGGTGGAGAACTCAGGAGACCACTTATCCAGCCCAACAATATGGCCATTAACAAACCAAGGCCCACCTGAAAGAACCCCTACCGCCATCTATTGTGAATCAAAAGAACAAAGAAACCACCCTCTCCCAAGGGAAGTGAGATGGAAATGCCCAAAATGCCCCCATTGCCTTCTAATCTCTCAAGCCACCACATGTGAGGGCAGTTCCTTCCCAAACACCTTAACAACCAACGAATTCATCAGCTTGTTAGAATTCGACATCTCCTTTTCTTCACATAATCTCACAGCCACCCCATCTTCAGACAAAACTCTATCTTCATCTTTGAAGTCCAACCTAATATAAGGTTTCCTTCCCCACAGATTACCCTCCATCTCCTTCACCGCTTTAGGTGGAAATTCATCAGACACCTTGTCCACATTATTAACCAATTTCTCCACCAGGCTAATTCCAGTCTCAAGAAAACTTTTGTTAACCGAAATAGGTGAATTCACATTTATCACACTGTGTCCAGGGATTGCATTTGAATTCCCAAATTTGTTAACAAAAAATTTCAACCCAGAGGAAGAAGCCAAAGGAACTATAGAATAAAAAAGCCAGAGAATTCTTTACCTTTTCAGGCGTAAAGACATCCAAACGTACAGAAATATTCTTATCTTTACCTTCCACAAAATCTACCTTCTTGGCACCAAGATCAGATGGTTCATTAATCACCAGAGAACCACGCGACAAGCTATTAACTTTCTCCAGTTTACCCTGTTTCGAACTAGCAACCAGCAGTGTATGATCCCCGAGAATTTGATTCTTACAAGTCAAACCACTAGCACCATTCATCGACGCCGCCGACACATGCCGGCGGCTCTCTGCTGCCATCCTTCACGACAAACCTGGAAGAAAAATTTGAAAATGAAATCACCCTCTTAAACTTGTGGACCTTTTCTCTCCTCACCGGTTCAGTTTCCTCAGTCCGTTTATTTATAGGATCTTGGAGCTTCAAGAGAAGCTACATCTAAGATGAAATTAGTAAAAACATGATATGGCTGTTATAAACATCAAAATAAGGTTATGGTTGGTGCATCTGAGTAGCTTCCTCTAACAAGTGATTACATGCCTTTAGTGATGGTTTGAGGCGAGTCACCACCTAAACTCTAAAATATCATTGAATAGACAGGGATGAGAATCTTTTTTTGATTGTGAGAGTAGCACTTTTGGCTAAGGCAAGTGACCCCTTTAAATGAGATGAGTGACTCCTTTGGCTAAGACAAGTGTACCCGTTAGATGCATCTTGATCCTTTGATGAGTTCAACTAACCTCCCCAACACAACTAAATCAACATATTGGAGTATGCACAAGCTACTCAATTATTGCCATCATAACCTTCAAAACTTTGATAAGAAAGTTTATTTAAATAAAAATAAATTACCATTATTTTTTTTTTCTTTTACTTAATTTGAATCATCAAGACCACTAAACATTCAATTCAAGCATAACACTTGTGCATTATTTATTTTTGAGCTAGCTTTGACTGACACTCATTCAAGATCTTAAAAATTTAATATCTTAATTAGATTTTTAAGCTCTCCATCAATATATTAAATTAGGCAATCATACTTTTGTACCTTTCAAATTATCCTTACCAATGGAATCCCTTAAAATCGACCTCAACGGCATAATTTTTAAAAACCGCCCATTCAACATTATCCTTATGCATATTTATCAACTAGCCTAATGCAAAGCACAACACCTTCGAGGAAAATTACAAATGCCTCTCTCGTCTCTCCCTCACTTTGGCCTCTTTCGAACACACTTGTCATGCTTATCATAAAAGAAATTATTGCTTTTGCTTTGCTCTTTGGCGTGCCATGTAAATCCAAGAGCAAAGCAACCAGCAAAATCGTAGGGAAGATTTGTAGTGGAGCATGAGCACTTTTTTAGCCATCGGCTGTATACGTAGGTTGTCGCTATGTGCGTCTATATGCATAGGCCGGTCTTAGCGCGACTATCTATCTTATCTCTATTTGAAGTACTATTAGTTTGATATAAAATGCTCAACAACTCTTGGTGCCATCCACTTTGTAATTTACGTAACTTGCTGGTTTTTTTTCTACCGAAGAAAGACTACTCCACGCCCGCCGGCAAGCTTATAACAGTGCTGTCACATGCTGTTCCCTTAGGTCAACTTTAGCTGCTTCTTCACATCATCAGGCTATGCTTGTCTCAACGCTCTGAACTTCTTTTTGCTTTTGTTTTTTAAGCAAATTACAGGCAAAGCTCAATTTCATTGACTATAGAACATTTTTACAAGATAGAAGAACAGTAAAAAAGCAAATTGTAATAGAAAAATGAAGAGAAAAATGATGCAAGAGGGAGAATTTATAACCAAAAACTGGGCTGCAACAATGGATTCCAACATCATAAACAAGTCATTGAGTGTGCTGCTTCCCTTGTTAGCAAGACGATCATCCAAGGTGAAGAGATTGGTTGGGAAGACGACCAATCAAGGGACTAAGGATGGAGGTGACGGTTTTTTTAAGCAGGATAAAATTATCGAATGCCATTCAAAAGAATTTTTAAATTATTTTCAAAACAATTTTGAAGGAATCATAAATTTGAATCAAAAAATTAAAATTTAATAAATAAATATAGTTTAATCTATTAATAAATTATCATATTTGGACATCTATAATTAAAATTGCATCTTATTATAATGTGAATAATAGTTAAATTAATTTTAGAATTGCTAAAAATATTTCTTTTCTAATAAATTTCTTTTAATTATGACTACCTAATCTTCCAATAAAAACCCAAAGCTAAAATTGTTGAACATAAGTTTCTTTTAATTGGTTTATGCCAATCAGATTAGCATGTCATGTTGACACTAGCAAACAATATAATCGACTACTTATGACAAGATAGACTGTTCATTTGTTGGCAAATTATAATATTATATTGATGTTGAGGTATTCAGCCGGTTTTTGAATTGAAATTTTTTATTTGAGTCAAATGATTTTCATTGAATTCAAACTTTCTTGTCCATGTAAATAAAATTCAGTTATGAATAATATAATAAATTAATGTAAATTCTCAAAATAAGTTAATATACAAACAATAATACGGAAGCAGATATATCTATGTCATGGATAAGGTATTTGATTTGCATTTACTAATAATTAGTTTAGTAGTTAAAAATGAATTATTTAGGATGAGTAAATTTTAAGTATACAAATAACGGCATTTGGGAGGGTGAGATATGAAAAGTAAATGAATAGCTTCCCTTTTCTCCTATTATATACATATAAATACCTTCACAGGTGTCTTACAGATAATGATCAGGTCATGACAGAGGTACTCACTTGTAGGTCAACTCTTGGACCCTTGCTTAAACCAACTAGACAATCCACCTTTAACCGAATGAGTTAGGGATGGTACATCAGACAAATCACCTACCACTTGTCACTACCTCCATCATTAGCACTTAGTGCAGGACCATTGGTCTTCACCAGAGCCCAGCTATAAGTCAGCTCTCATTCCGGGGGTATCACACTCATCACCCCATCAGAAATAACTTCCTAAGCACATGCTTACTAATTCCTCTGTGGTGATCCTTGTCTTATTGCGAGACAACAAAACCCAGCTGGTTTACCACCACAGATTCATCCAACCTAGCTTCGACTTACAACACATCAGAGCTCACCCTCTATGCTACTTGATATTATTATACTCATATGGTGAAGACCTTTCCATCCCATTTCTCTCACAAATCAGATGGAAACACATGTATAATATAATGTAGCATTGCATTTTTTTTTATCCTTTAGCATGTAGCCCTTTCAATGGTTCCCTAAGTTAAATAAATAAGGGGTAATGGGCAATTTTCAAAACACACATAAATATAATCAAAAGAGGTCTCTTGCATTAATAAAAAAATTTATAAGATCTCATATTCTTCCTCTTTACTCTCAATTCTTAGTCACAAGTTCCTTTTCTCTCTTGATAGACTTGCTAGTATGGAAAGGTATCTTCCAAGGATAAATTCGGATCCAGCATCCTCTTAGACATGATGAGCATGGAGTGATACCCTTTACAAGAACACGGGTCCTACCGAAGGAGAAACAATAGCATGAATTATTAGTGAAATTGAAGAGCACCAAATTCATTATCTATTGTGACCTACATGAAATTGAAGAGCAACTGATGAAGACAATCTAAGACACTCTAGCCAGTCTTTGGGAATAAGTACAAGAAAATGGCGTCCATAAATGATCCTCTAACTTTATAGAATGTCTTAACTACTAAAAGTGAACGTTGACCTCAGCACCTATTTCAGAGTATATTCATACCGAAATGATAAAAAAAAGAGCATAGCTTGCTAACCAGATGTATAAGAAGAGGAGAACCTTATCTCAACAACACCTTTTATAGGGCGATTAATGAGGTAAAACTACCATTGAAGTTTAGGATACCTTATTTGGAGTCGTATTGATGCAAGAATTATCTCACTGATAACATAGTAAATTTTGAGTTATTGACCTCCTTGTTGAATATTTATGATGCCCTCAACTATCAGCTCTTCTTCACCACACTTAAAGATTCATCCTTTACGTTATTAACTTCCATGTCGATGGGAGTGATCACCACACATACTGAATTCAAGAAAGAATTCATAACATAATTTATTAACTCCCAAAAACCACAGAAGTGTTTTGTTAAAGATGAGGCAACAACTAGGAGAAGCACAAAAATGTTTTATAGTAAGATTCCAAAGTGAGATGTTAAATTTAAAGGACCTTGAGTCTTTTATTTCTCATGCCACCATGACCCAAGGACTAATATAGGGTTCATTTAGGTATGCGCTCAGCTTAAAATATTTGCAGACTCTCATGGAATTATTAGAGCTAGTTAACAACCATGTAAATACAAAGGAGTAAAACTAACTAGTTGAATCCTCCTCAACCATTCGCCCCCACATGCAGTCACAAGAAGAGAACAACAACATTGAAGAGAAGTAGGAAGATTTCAACCTAGAGATAGAAGGGATCGATGACACTAACCAACACACCATCTCCATTCACTACAAAAAAATTGGCAATTACCGGTGGCTTTTCTCGGTACTTAATAAAAATTTCTGATGGTTATGAAAAATACTAGCAGTTTTTCAGTGGTTTGTTAACCACCTGTATAAATAGCATAGGAAACAAATTGCAGCTGTCATTTACATGTGATGCAAAAACACAAAACCAGCAGCCTAAATTGTGGTTATTTTACTGTCAGCAATTTTGACAGTTTATTATTAAAACCACCAGGTAAACCACAAGTTAATATTGGAGGTCAGACAGTTGGTTAAACTGCCAGTAATTTCGATGGTTATTTGACTGCCTGAATTGTCCTCGGTAATTATTGATTTTCATGCAGTGATTACCCTGGGTGCGAAAGGGCATCTTTGTAGCTTATGCCCTTGAGAATTGCTAGATTAGCTGCACACTGGGTTGAGGAGCATCCTCATGCTTGTTACCCATGTAATTACCCAAATTTTCATAATTTGAATTATATTAAAATATTAAAAATTGAATTATAGCACTACGATATTACACTAGAGTGTGTAGCAGTTCTATATTCTCTATGATGCTATAGTCTCTAGCACTATAGTACCAAACACTAAATAATGTTTTTATATATATTTAATAAAATATCCCTCACCATTTCATGAAACCCCACATTTCATTTTCCTTACTAGGGAAGAAAGGAAAAAATAAAACAAGAGGAGAAAAGTAAGTGAGAGAGAGAGAGGAGGTAAGGGAGGAAAGAGAAAGCTATTCATGATCATTTTCATCTAATGGATATATTATGAAACATCTTTAGATCGCGGTAGATGATTCAAATCCTATTTTTATTTTTTATTTTTGATTTCTCATATTTTATCTCTCCTAAATTCAATAAAAATTTTATATTGCTAGTTTTAATGAAATTTCCATATATAATTTCATGTATATGATATATACATTTTTATGAACAATTTGATATGATTATTTTATAATTTAACCTATTAAAATATAAATTATGATTTTTTGAAGAAAATTAATATTAGATGAACTAGTGATAAATGAAGTAGAAATCTTACAACATTTGCTTGAGGTATAAGACAATCAGCAATTTAGTGTTCTGTATAAAAATTGACCTATGCATTGACATGCATTACAAAATGAATACCAAATTTATAGACTATATATAACACCATGGATATATGTTTGATATCACTGCACGAAAATCACCCTTTACCGACGGAATTTTTCGGCGTCTTTCCGGCGGTTAATTTTTCGGCGGCTTTCAAAAGGCTTTCCGACAGCTTATTTCCCACGAAATTTTCTGGCGAATTTCTAACGGCTTTTCTAGTTTTTCGAGAGAATTTTAAATTTTCTATTGAATTGATTAAAATTTTAACTATTTAAATTATTTAAAAAAATGATTAAAAATAATATTAATTTTTTACTTAATTTAAGTATAAGGATTTAAATTAAAAATTATTATTTAAATTTAAATTTATTTTTAATTATTTTTTACTTTTTTTAATTAAATTAGTTGGTTTATTTAATTTTATTTTGATAATTTAATTTTATGTCAAAATATAGTTTAAATAAAAAATTTGACACATTTACATGTTTAGCAATTTGGTTGGGGGTGTGAAATTTTCCCCAACCCACCTAAGTTCGAAACTCGTAGCCTGCATGGGAGCGGGCACATGCGGGTCATTGGCAGGCTAGCGTAGTTGGCGCTCACGGGCCAGGTCCGACGCAGCAGGAGCAAGCATTGGCAGGCTGACGCACATGCGGGCACATACGGACCGAGTCTGGTGCGGAGAGAGCCACGGTCACACACGGGCCGGGTCTAGCGCATGTACGGTTGGTGGGGCGCACACGGGCACACCTACCGGGCTCCACTGGGATGGGTTGTTGCCGCCGGGATGGGCTGTCGGGCTGTTGCCGCCGAGACGGGCTGTCGGGTGCATTTTTTTTTAATTTTTCGACTGTGTAATTCCGCCGGAATGCCGCCGAAATTAATTTTCGCCGGAAAATGCCCCTGGAATTTATTTTCCTACGCGGGTTTTACCAGCGAATTTTTTGCCGCCGAAAAACCGCCAGTAAATTCAAAAACTGCCAATAAATTCAAAAGCCGCCGGTAAATGATCAATTCCTATCGGAAATGTCTGCCGGTACTAGATGATTTTCCTGTATTATATAACATTTGCATACAAGTAAGAAAGGCTAATTGAAAATAATATGAGCTCACATTTAAAAAATTATCTTGTCTAGGAGGGTGAGAAAATGGGCTTTCCAAATAAATTAAGGTTCTTGGTATAATCCTTGATTATTGTATGTAACTGATTGACTAATTCATTAAATTACTACAACAAGGTAGAGAGTGATGACTTTTATTTAATGTATTGAAAGCCTCATTTGATTGATAATTTGAATGATGGATGTGATAGACAAAAAAGGGGGAAATATCACTTAAATGCTAGATGTCCTGCTTTGCTAAATCATATAACATATGATACTTGCACATGCATTGATATACAAAATGATAATATAAAAATTTACATGATTAATATCTTGATCGATGCAATATAAAAGGAAACATAGATATATTAAGAAAGTCACATTTGCATAGAACTAGCATTAAGATGGACATACTAATATCTTATTTATATGATATAATTATTGATAGGCATAACACCATATGAACAACATGTAACAAATATGATAGAAGAGAATTATAACATTTCATAAGACATTGTAATGAATATCTTGATATAGAACTTATGAAGAGATTATTATTTAGCATAAGATGTGGGTTTATAGATTTAGTATAGAACTATAGTTTTGTGATGATTATAAAGCTTGACCCATTTACTGGTCATCTTTATTCATGTTGAACATAGATTAATTAATAAATTCACACACACACACACACACACACACAGATATATATATATATATTCTATAATTTGTACTGATTGTGAATGCCTTACATTGAATTTAGTGGTAGGTTCTAGTGACATTCTAAGCTTTTATAGCTCATTAGGTGATTTTATTGATTTTAGGTCAAGACCCAGTGGAGTGAGATTGACCATGATTTTCAGGTTTAGTTTTGATTTATGTATTTTAGCTTTTATTTGTTTTGTAATCGGGAATTGTATATGATAGATTAAGGCTATAGATTCAGTTCCTAGTTATTATACATGAATTTTGAAGAATAAAAATAAAAATATTTAATGTATATAATTTGATGTTACTTTCATTAGATTTATTTTTATTAATGAATTATTAGTGGCTTTGGTAGATTAATTAAGATATAAAATAGAAAATTCTTCTAAATTAGACCTTGTCATGTTAAGAACTTTGGTATCATAGCATGGTTATTGAAAGAATTGAATTGTAATTGGAGCCGTAGGATTTATTATTTATGTGAGATAGAAATTCAAGGGTAAAGATTTCAATATTTATAAATTTGACTCATTAATTGCATATGCCTGCATGTTGAGCTTATATGCTTGATTGATTAAAAAAATAAATATATAAATTTTGTTGGATGAGATTTAAATGGACATGCTTTTAGAAAGGTAGATGAATTTAAAATCATATATGCTGGTTATTAGTTTGGAGTGACCAAAGAAAGTGGTAAAACCATAGTAGCTTTTTCTTTGGCTTATAATTTTACAATTACTAATACCTTTTATAGAAAATAGATGAGCAACTCAACACCTACAAGAAAGAATATAATAAAATTTAGATTGATTATTTTCTTATAAAAAAATAGAATATTTAGATTGTAAAGATTGTAAAGTTATTCTGAGTGAAAGTTTATGTACCTAATATCACTTACTAGTTTTGGACTTTAAGTTGAAGGGGCAGAATATGAAAAATTATGTAAAATATTTTTCTACGATAAGATGGGGCCATTTAAAAAAATACAAATAAAAATATTTTGATAGTAAGATTTGAGATCTTAAAATTTTTTCTATGCATGACGAAGCTAATGTTATGCGGGAAAAAGTAGCTAGTGATGTTACGAATGTTGTAAAGGATGTGCTTGGAGTATCAAAAGAAATAGCTCAAAATAATAAAATAGTTGGTGGTGGAATCAAAATGTTTAAGAAAAGATAAAAAAATAAGAATATTTATTATAAAAATTTGTTTAGATGTAAATGATTTGATAATTGAAAAAAATATAAAGAGGTCCATAAAAAGTCTAAGAAAGCAATTTACGATACAAATATTTTAGCTTTTAATGATTTATATAATAGATTGGATACTAAGGAGGGTGAAAGATATATGTAAAAGTTAGCAAAATAAAGTGATAGGAGTGGTAAAGATGTAGTTCAAGTGAAGTCCATTAAGGATGAAAATCAAAAAGTCTTTTTGTAAGAAGAGGATATTCAACAAAGGTGGATGAGATATTTTGCTAAGCTTTTCAATGAAGATAGTGAGAATACAATTGACTTTAGTGACCTTAACACTTATCAAAATAAATTTTTTTATTTTTATTGACCTATTAATAAAACTAAAATTATATAGATTTTCAAGAAAATGAGAGTGGAAAAGCTATTCAACCACATGATATTAGAAGTGTGGAAATTATTAGGAGATGAAGGAATTTGTTGTCTTACTAAACATTTTAATATTATTTTGAAGATTAAAAAGATGGCAGATGAGTAAAGAGTGAGTGTATTGATTTTAATTTTAAGAATAAAGGTGGTGCACAAGATTGTGCTAATTATAAAGGAATTAAGTTAATGTGACATACTTTAAAACTTTGAGAGATAGTTTTGGAGCATAGGCTACATCGTGATAGTAATGTTTCTAAAAAACTAATTTGGATTTATGCCAGGTTAGTCTACTATGGAAGCTATACATTTATTGAGAGGTTTGATGGAGAAGTATAGAGAGAATAAGGAGGATCTACATATGATTTTTATTAATTTAGAGAATGCATATGATAAATTTCCAAGAGAAGTTTTATGGAATGTTTTAGAAAAGAAATGGATTAATAATGCATATGTTTAACTCAATAAGGATATGTATGCATGTGCTATTACTTGTGTTCAAACCACCTTGACACAAGGTAGCTTGACCAAGTATTTTCCTATTTTAGTTGGATTACATCAAAAATCATCCTTAAGACCATATAAATTTGCTTTAATCATAGATGTTCTTACTAGACATTTGCAAGAGGATGTACTCTGGTGTATGCTTTTTTGCTTATGATATTCTTCTTATTGATAAGATTAGATAGGGAGTTGAAGGTAAACTTGAATTATGGAGGTCAAGCTTAGAGTCTAAAGGTTGTAATTTGAGTAGATCAAAATCGAATAGATGGAGTGTAATTTTAGTAGTTATAGATCTAGTGGGAAATTATGACTTTGGGTGATCAAGCCATTAATAAGAGCACACATTTTAGATATCTTGGGTCTATTGTCTAGAGTGATCGATGGTGAAATACATAGAGATATTATTAGTAGAATTCAAGTTGGATGATTAAAATAGAGGAATGTATCGGGCTTATTGTGTGATACAAAAGTACCCCTCAAACTTAAGGGATAATTTTATAAGATGGAAGTGAGAACTGCAATGCTTTATGGAGCAAAATGTTGGCCATTAAAAATGAAACATAATATCAAGTTAAGTGTTATATAAATTAGGATGCTTAGAAGGATGAGTGGCTTTACTCTTAGAGATAGGATATGACATGAGAATATATGTGAAAAGGCTGGAATAGCTCCAGTGGTAGATAAGATTAGAGAGAGTCGCATTAAATGGTTTTGTCACATAAAACAGTGGCCTTCTTATTTATATGTTTCTAGGTTTAGTGGTTGAAAGACAACATGCATGCACACATAAGTTTTAATTCAAAACAATGTTTTAATAAAAATGTAATACAAATGAGTTGTAATGGATCATATTTCATAATACAAACTATATCATACGATATGTCTTAATCTATTATTTGAAGTAAGGTCAACTTTGATTAATTATATTTTTTAAATTGACATAATTATATTGCAAATTGTTAATCATACCTTATAATAAAATTTATCTTAAATGGCCAAACTACATAATTTATTTTCCAAATTACATTAATTTAAAATTTAAACCAAATTCCATCATATTATATGATATAATTTCTTAATTTATATAATTAAGTCTTTGAATCTAAAGGTGATAAGATATAATTTTGGTTAAATTAATCATTCTATATAATATAGAACTTATTATATAATTATACATAACCCTATTTATATTTTTTAGAATTATGGTTTTAGGCTTAAGACACTAAATATAAAAAAGAATTTAACTCTAATTGAGTGAGGTAAAAGTGAAACTAGAAAAATTATGAGAGAGGTTAGAGAGAATGTTTTGCTTGGGAAATATCTTTTGTGTTTTTATTTACAAACCTTAAGGGAATTTTTTTTCTTAAGATAGTTCACTTGATGTTGCCTTCTTCTTATCTAATATATCCTCCAATTTCAAATTTTATGAATATTAATAGGGCTTAAGATTTGAATTTCTAATGGATCTTTGTCATCACAAAGGATTAGTTGTATACTTGTTGGACTAGCTGTTAAGTTAAAGCGACAGCTTATTGCTTGGAGGAAATGAAAGGTTTAGGGTTTCCACAACCATTTAAGGAGAGGGGCTTATTTTTCCAATGATGATTGAAGGAGAGGAGAGTTAGTGCTAAAGCATTTAAATTAGTTTTTTTCTCTCTTCCTTTTTTTTTTTAGAATCATCATATTCTTATTTTACTTTGCATGCTCTTATTTTTATTTAATGAGATAGATATTGGAATAATTTTAATGTAGCTTGTAATGGAAATGTTTAAAATGATAGACTTGTTTTTCTCTTAAGCATATAACAATGTTGTGGTGATAACATGTTGAAAAAAATCAATTAGAGTTATTTGTTTTTTGCAGTACTGATTATATAAATCTTATCATTTAAAATTTCTTGTGTTTCCTAAAAAATTTATTTTTATTAATTAAATAAAATAAAAAAAAATTTCAAACTTTAAATTTTCTTTTTATAGTGTGAAATCACACACCAATTCACCCCCTCTCATGTATGTCATACACCTTACATTGATCAACCAAGGAGGTGTGTGTAACCTAGCAAGGGATAAGCCAATTGCTCCTCAGGCATGAAAGGGATTGGCCTAAGGGCTTAAACCCTTTTGTTGTGCATGAGTGGGCCTAATAAGATAGATCTTTATTAGGATTTAACACATGGACCCCAAGTGGTTATATGAGCTCTGGGTAACCTTTTATGATCTAGGTTATGTCAAATGTACAAGAATTAGGCCTGGTTAGACTCTATTATGATTCTTAGCATAGGTTTGACCATGAAATATTTGCTTTAAGGAAGGGACAATGCTTAACTTAGGTGGGTCTATAGAATCTCTAGGTGGCAAGCAACACCTTAGGGTTTGTATGATGCCCACTAAAATACCTAAGTGGACATGAGTATAAAATAAGTATTCCATACATAATGGTTTGATTTCTAACATATTATATGACCTAAGGTTGCCCTAATGTGGGTCCATATGGTCCTCTTCAAACTTTAAATTTATAGGGTGTTCATGTGTAAAAATAATATTTATATTGGTTTATATGTAGTCCATTTCTCCTAGGATGATTATATATGAATTAGGGAGAGTCAACCTTCTATTGGCGAGGGATACTCTTTTTTATCTACAAAGTTCTTTGACTACACCACATCGTCATAGGAGGTGGGAGGCAAGCAGAAGGGGAGAGAGTATAGATTAGGCTACCAGGAGTATGCATATGAGTCACAGTCGTCCAACTTAGTAGCCTACATTGATAGCAACTTGAGGAAATAGTCAGCCAAAGGATTGGTTGCTCTCACCGAGGAGATAGAGAAAATGCGATAAGTACAAACTGATATACTAATGCAACAACCTAAAATGCAGGCGGAGCTTACGTCATATGGGAAGCAACATCAGAAGAGGAAGGTTCATGAGCCTATGCATGCGTTTGAGGAGAGTGAAGAGCTCAAAGACGATTAGGTGTACTATATATACGATAATATGTGATGAACTCAATGTCAAATTTGACATATAAATTTAGAGAATTTTGTAATTTAATATTTGTTAGTAAAGTTTTCTTTGATGAATGTATTTTTTTAAGTTATTGTTACCTTAGAATGTTAGTTTTGAGTTATACTAGTTGGATATAATATGTTGGTATGATCTGTTGTAAATTACATTTAATTTCAATGCAAATAAAAAGTAAGGAATTTATTTTTTTAAGTATTTTCTACAAGTTTCTGATAGATTTCCTATCAAAAAACGTGGATACATAGAAAACGATGATCTTTCTAGCAAAAAAACTCAGAATTTTGGCCAAAAAATTATTGTAGAATTTCTAGCAAAATTTTCTCTCATACATTATCTATATGGAATTTACCATCGGTCTTCTGCATGAAATTTTTGGCTGAATTTTCTGTCGATGCAAAATATTCCCATGAAATTTTGTTCGCCAATTAAATGATCAATTTTTCATTGGAAATCTGTCAATAAAATTTCCAATGAAAAATTTTGGCCAGTAAAAATTTTCCTATGAGTGTTTTACGTGTGAAAAAATTCCGTTAAAAATCATTTTGAAATCAACATTTTTGATGGAGAAATCCATTGGAGTTCGATCATTTTCCTATAAAGATAGCTAAGAAGCTTCCTACATTTATCAAAACATTGTGTAGGTTTTCAATAAATCTACATAAAATTCTATTTGGCAGAACTCAACTAAGTTAAAAAGACCACTTACATTTCTTTCGGACAATCCATTGAAAAATCAATAAAAAAAATCCCGAATGACTTTTCGTCCATGTTCAGCGTAGCCAGACCAAACTTTAACACGTTGGCTGTTTATTTCTAGTTAGTTTTTCCGACATGTATATCCACTAGATTTTTTTTAAACAAATGTTTTGGAAACATGAAAGTGTTAATGATGGGTTATTTATGGCAAGAAAAAACTTTCAAAATTTTGTTGAAAACATGATTTCTGATCGATTTTAATAAAAGCAATTTGCCTTTTCCTCTGAACTAAATCATATTAAGGCTTATGATTTGCTTAACTCGGTTTATATTACTTTGTCAATTTTATTAATTTGACCTAAATAACTATATCCAAGGTTAACAATATGTAAAATGAAAATTATGAGGCTTTTAAACTATGGCTACCTATTGCTCAGCGGTACAAGCTAGGCTCGTTACGACAATATCTTAAAAAGGGGTGTTCGGTAGTTTTTTTTTTTTTTTTTTTTGAAAATTAAGGGCAAAGCCCATTCTATTAAAAAGAAGATGTACAAATTAAAAACCAAAAGAAACCACTAACAAAAACAGTGGCTGCACAAAAATGAATAAAAACATATAACCCAAAAAGCCCCTAAATAATAGGATAGAAGATATCAAAATTGACAGAAGAATCTATCTGGCCTGGACTCAGTGTATGGAATGTGTCATGAATTGTGATTAGAAACTCTCTTGGTTGCTCAAAGACCATCCTAAAAGAGAAAGGCAGGCTTCATCATCATCCAAGGCTCAAAAAATCTGCATGACAAAAACTATAATGGGAGGTCAAAACCAACTCGAAAGGCAACAAAAAGCTTAACAGAAAGAAACAAAGGCATCTTGAATAACAGCAGGAAGGAGTCTCAAAGCAGCAATCAGACAGATAATCAGATGAATATAGCTACCTCTATATTACACAAAATTCTTATAGCCAACACCAGGATAGTAGACGTGTCTATCTAGCCCATAACATACATTATAATAAAACAGGCTGCACGATCTCAAAAAATTTCTAGGACCATAGTTCAATTTAAACAGACTGTAGAATATTTCAAATGGACAACTCCAGCAGAATCGAAGAAAATCCCGAGACCTATATAGACCCACTTAGAATAAAGAGTTAACAATAACTCATTTCAGATTCTCTAATAAAACCTTCCCACATTTCCATCTATCAATCTTGAGAAAAATAACTTTTGTAATCTTCTTAGATAATGCAGTAACACGGACAACCTTAGAATTTAACCTTTTAATATTGCGTTCAGCCCAAAGAAAGTAAATGGTAGAATTAAGGGTGAGATGAAAGTCATTTTTAGTTTTTGAGCTATAAGTAGACTATCAGTATGGTCTAGTGCTTGAGGAATCGTAGGCCTTAAGAAAAAGTTTTGGAAGGAAAGGATTAATTTAGTTAGAACTTGGAACGAATAATCACACTGAAACAGCAAGTGTGCTGAATTTTCAAGGCATCTTTGACAAAAAGGGCATTTGTAATCTGAAATAAGGATATAAAGAGCATCAACAGTTTTTAGTCCTCCTCTCAATGCCATCCACGTGCAAGTAGAAAATCTCATACATTGTTTGTGATGCCAGATCAAGGGGTGCCATTCATATGAGTTATCATTTGCAAAGAATTCCAAAGAAAGATATTTAAAAGAAACATTTTTGATATTATCCCAAGTAATGTGATTTGAGGAGGTTGTGGCAATTGGCATGGACTGAATGTAATTCATAATATGTTGACAAAGGAAGTCAGGAAAGTTCCAAGAATTTTGATGCATCCAATCAACCAAGGAAGCATTTGGATTACAGACCGAGCTAAACTGCAAATTTGGTAAGATAGAAGTGCTCTTATTATTCAAACACCAATGATCCCGGTGAATTGCTACAGTACATTTTTGAATTATTTGGAATTTAAACTTGTGCCTAACTATAGAAGCTATGTTACAAATACTCTTCCAAAAGGTTGTGGTGTTGTGATGACAGTTTTCCAAGGGGAAGCATATCTAGTTTTTAACAAGTTAGAAAGAGGAGTTTTTTTATTATATAATCTGACTATAATCCCACAATTGAAGGTGTGTCTTAAAACCTGAAAAGTGGCAATGCCAAGACCTTCTTTTTAGTAAGGTTGCAAGTTTTATACTATGATATAAGATGAAGACGTCTAAGTTCTGAGCCACCATAGAGAAGAAATTTCAAGCAAAGTTTATGAATTGCCTTGCAAGTAGTTTTAGGAATGATATGCCTCTAATCCAATAAGCCATCATATTGGTAATTATGAATTTGACAAATTGCAACTTGCCTACAAAAGAGAGAAGTCTAGCTTTCCATCTAGAAGGTATATTGTTTAGTTTTTTAATCACAGGGGAGTAGTCAGATAGTTTAGTTCTAGCTAAGGAAATGGGTAGACCTAATTAAGAAATCTTGGTGGAGATATTGTGGATTAATTTCAAGGGTTTTGGAAATGCAAGTAGAATTGGGGGCTAGTGGAGAGTAGAAAAGGGAGCTCTTATGCAGGTGAAGTTGTAGGCCAGAGAAGTTGGAGAATGTCTTAAAAATGTTCATTAGACACTCACAATTTTGATTATCAGCTTTGCCAAATGCCAATAAATTATCTGCATAAGTAAGGTGAGATATATGAAAACTATCAAACTTGAAGCCTTCCAAGCAATCTGTTTCATTTGGTTCATTAATGAGATGAGAAAGAGCATCCAAAATAATACAAAAAAGATTACGACTAAGGGGGCATCCTTATCTGAGTTGAGAAGAGGAGCTAAAATAACTATCAAGGGCCCCATCAATGCAAAAGGATAAATTAGTATCATTCATACAAGCATTAATTCAGTTGATGAAGGCCTAAGGGAAACCTTTTCATGTAATTAGTGCAAATAAGAAATATCGAGAAATAGTGTCAAAAGCTTTTCTAATATATAATTTAACACAGAAGTACTTGTTTTTATATTTCTTATTGCACAAACTTAGAATTTCAGCAGCCAAAATAGGATTATCAGTTGGTAGTCTATTAGTAATGAAGGAAGCTTGACTCTTGTGAATAATCTCAAGTATGATAAGCTTCATACGAGTGGCTAGAATCTTGGCAATGATTTTATGAAAAAACATTATAGAGAGAAATTAGTCTGAAGTCTTGATTACTTTCAACATGTGATTTCTTTGGGATAAGGGCTATGGCTTTTACACATTTAGGGAGATAAGATTTGCTAAAAAAATTCTAACAGCTTTGCAAACCAGCGGGCTAGAGATGAGCTAAGTTTTTTTTATAGAAATCAAAGTTGAAACCATCAGGGCCAAGGGCCAAATTGGAAAAACTAGTATAAATAGCCCAATAGATCTCCTCGTTAGTGTCTGGCATGAGAAAAGAATTCAAAACATCATAGGGAACCACTTTACTAGTAGTGATGTTGGCAATTTCAGAAAGAATAGGAGCTGGAGAATTGTATAGATCCTTAAAGTAGGATATGGTGCTTAGAATGTTAGCAACCTGAGAGTTTTCAGATCCAAGGATAGAGGCATGTATGATACTTCTATTATATGAATTTCTCTTATGAAGCTTTGAATAGAGAAATTTTAAGTCTTCCTCACCATTGGTCAATCACCTCACTTTGGAACATTGTATAGTCCAAGCAGCCCATAGGGAATTATAAAAGGAAATTTTAGCATTAATTTTCTTTAATTTCTCACAAGCATCCAAATTAAGAGGATCTTGATCTGCAAACAATTGTCATTATTGTTGTTGATAGGACAATTCTGCACATTTAGTCACAATGAGATTAATGGAATACCATTTCTTGGTTATGATTTTTTCTTTCAGCAACTTGAGCTTATTGTAAAGACAATTGACGGGACTTCCATGAGCAGGAATAGCAAAAATGGAGACGAGAGTGTCCCAAAAATGTAGGATTTTTCTCCAGTAGTTCTTGTACAGAAATCTCTGATTGTGTTTGTTTACAATATCCATCTTTAGAATCAACGTAATGTGGTCAGAAATCATACTATTTGTCACATTATAGTAAGAATTTGGAAAGAGATTGTTCCATGATTCATTAGTGAGCACACGATCCAACTTTAGATGAATAGGGCTATATGTTCTTTGATTGAACCATGTGTAAAAGTTGCAGTAGGGGGCATGTCCAATAGGTTGGTATTAAAGATAAGAGAGTTCAAAGGAACAAGTTTAGCCACTGCAACTTCCTTACCTCCAACCTTTTCAATTTGGTAGCGGCAGCAGTTAAAATCTCCCAGCATCATCCACGACATTTTGTAAGTGGGAGCTCTATTTCTAAGATCATCCCAAAAAAAGTGTTCGCTCATCGTAGGAATTAGAGGTGTAAACAATCGAGAGTAGGAAAGATGGTTGATTACCATACAATACAGTATCGGTGATCATTTAGCTGGAAGAGAAAGAGGAGCATAAATGTATTTTTTTCTGAATTCCATTTAATCCATATGTGCCCAAGAGAAGCTAGCTCAAAATTGTTAAAGCTATCCTCTTGCTCAAAGATTTTATGATTCAAACAAACTAAGGGTCATTAAGATTAGAGAGAAGAATTTGATTTTCAATTAGACAAAGCATGTCAAGGCCATGTTGATGAACTAAATTTTTGCAATAGAAAACTTTATCAGTTTTATTGAAGCCCCTGATATTCCAAGCTGCTATGGAGGGATGGGTCATAAGGTATTTGGGGGTGTTCGGGCATTTCCTAGAGTTCTTTCCTCTAGTGTTTCAATGAGACTGGGTTACAGCCCTCAGAGGAGCAGATGAATGCTATATAGTGGAGGAGGGTGTAGAGCTAGAGTGTTATTTATGATGAGAGCCTATATTTGTCTCAATCTAGTCCTGAGAAAAAGAAGCTTCAGAGCTAGAGGGTTCATGGAGAATAGAAAATTTATTAGGCGACACAATTTTTGGAGGGATGATTTCTATAGGAGGAGCCATAAAGTATGAAGAGAAAGATGTCATTGTAGGGGGGGAGTTAAAGTTAGGTATTAACATAGGAGCATTCCTTGTATTGTTAACATTAATGGCAGGCTGAACATTTTCTTGGTCTGTAGTAGGTTGGATTTCCTGACAATGACAGTTTCCATATATGAGTGTTGGGCTAGTATATTGGTGGGGGGAAAATTTGTTGGTGATGAGAGAATGCCTTTAGGATTTTGTGAAGGTCTTGGTCTTCGACTAATGCTTCTCCCTCTTTGTGACTTGAAGGTATGTTGAGGTTTGAGATTCGGGTTTGAGGGGTAAGAGGAGGAGAGGTGATTGAAGAATTTGCATAAGGAATAGAGTGTCGGGCGCCAATCATATTAAATTTTAAGATTAAAAATATTTCCTTCAACACAGATCAGAATATTGTATGGGTAAGAAGTGGAAGAGTCTACCTGTACACAAACTCTGGCATACGTGAGTCTGGATTTAGAGGCAGTCAGGGCATCTACTGCAAGAGGATGTCCAATTTTTATGGCAATTTTTGATATTCCAACTGGATTCTGGTAGCATAAAGGCAAATCATATATCTTAAACCATATTGGAACATAAGTAAATTCTTCTTTCTTAGGACTGAAATGGGAAGACCACTTTTGTAAAATAAATGGCTTGCTAAGCACAAACCAAGCTCCTTTTGACCAAACCATTTCATAGTCCTCAGAGTTTGAGAACATGAACAAGAAGAAGCAATCACTCAAAGAAATGATTTTTCGAGTACATTTGAGTTTCCATAGTTTTTGCACTGCGTTAAGCAAAGACTTGTAGTAAGGTCTTTTCCCTAGCGAGTAACCAACTATAGCAAGGTTCCACTCCTCAACACATCTACTATGTTTTCTATGGGAAAGTTAATAATTTCATCCAGGGTTGGTAGGGGAGAAATTGTGAACTCATAGGTTTTAGATGAATCCACGAGGATGCAGTCCCAAGGTAAGGAATTTGAAGGGGCAATCAGTGGAGGAGAAATAGTACAGGAAAAAATGTTAATTTCCGACGAAATTTCTAGTGAAAATAAATTCGTTAGAAATTCTGGTGGATTTTTAGAATAATATTTCCAGCGGATTTATTTCAAACGGATTTCTCGTAGAATTCTCACAAATTTAAAATTTTTTAAAATAATAATTATAATAAATATTTTTAATTATTCATTCAGCTAAATTAAATTAAGTAATTTAATAACTTATTATCAAATATATAAATGAATTAAAATAAAAATTTTTAAACTAAAATAAATAATAAGTTTTATTTATTTTTGTTATTTTAAGTTAACTAATTTAAATAAATTAATTAGATAATCTAATAAATATTATTAAATAATTTTAAAAATAAATAAAGTTAAATAAAATTAACTAATTCAATAATTTATTGGAAAATAAAATTAAATAAGTAGTTTTCATAATTATTATTATGTTAATTTATTTAATTAGCTAATATAATAAATATTGTGAATTTTGTTTTCACCATAATATAGAATTAATTATTTAGATCTTTCAAAAATATTAAAATTCATTTTTATTAATTATCAATTTTAATATTATATCATTAATACCAATTTTTAATATTAATAACAGTACTTAATCCACAGCCCAATGGTTGGACACCTTATTATCCTACGAACGAACGTGGCTCGAACCTCACTGCACACACAGGGGCGTGAGTGGGTCGACTCCAGGCAGGCAGGCGAGTTGGCACCAGGTAGGTGGGTGGGCTTATCAGGCAGAATTTAAATAATTTTTAAAATTTTTCTTTAAATAATTTTGGTGGGAAATCAGTTGGTAATGTTTCTACCAGATTATTTCTATTGGAAATCCATCAGAAATTTTTCCAGAGGATATTTTCATCTGTGTTTGTTTTTTTACCAGTGTTATAAATGCGAAAAAATTTTCATCTAATATCTACCAGAAATACTAATTACTTAAGGATTTTAGTCATTTTCCGGCCGAAAATGGGCTCCGAAAAATGACATTTTTCTGTAATGAAATATGAACGTCAAAAAATAAATCTTAATCTTTGTTGTCTCTGGTAATTTTTGTAAAAGCTTTCAATCTCTTTTAAGTTCAAAATTGAAGTTCAAAATTGCTTTTGAAACTCTATCTTCAGAATAACAATAAGGACCATACGGCATTGAAGGAGGAAGATGACATTTTCAAATGAAGCTGTTACAAGGAATGATTTTGATATCCAAGATTTACTAGATTTCATTCCAATCCTAAAATTTCCTGTTGGTAGTCTAATCTGGGCGAAATTTTAAAACCTGATAGGTTTTCAACAGTTCCAGTGGAACTGGCTCTTATCTGAAAAATTTTAAAAACAGGCTAAATCATGCCAACGTGATACAATTTTTTTCAAAAAAAATTCCATAGTAGGCGAATGGTACCCATTTGGCCATTTCAGCTTTTTTGACTTAAAATTTCACTAGCCGTTTTCTTTTGGATTGGCTTATACTTCATAACCTAAACCATTTTTCCTTTTCGGTCCATTTGCTGAGCTTCACAACTCCACAAATCTGATCAAAATCCTTCTCTGAAAGTCACTTCCTTCTATTTCTGAGCTTCCATTTGTTTTATTTGAGTGGTTCTAGATCAAATTCCTTTTACTTTCAAGTCTCGAAGCACTCTTATCCAAGTTTCCAAAGTAGTTATTATTTTTAATTACTAGTTTGAAGTTTCTTGTTAATGGTAAATTTTTGTTGGAATAATTTACTCATACATTTGGCAAGCTCTACAAGCTGGAATAATTTTAAGAAACGTAACAAGGTAGAGATATCTAATAAGACTACTTTCCAGAAAAAAAAAAATTGTCTTTAGCTAAATTAGATTATGAGTGTAACTTCTTTTTTTTATGCCTTACATAGCAATAAAATTTTCTTGAAAAATTAATTATTATATTTATCTTAATCGTCAAGTTTTAAGGAAAAAAATCTAGTTAATTTAATTAATTTAATTACTCCTACTTTGATATCCTATAAAAGCTCTGATGTTAACTTAAATGCATTTGCTTAAGATAAATTTTTGTTAATAGATTAGTTGTACATATTAATAAAAAATAAAAATATTGAAATCGTTCCATGTCAGAGTGATTTGCTCTTGAAAGTTGTGCTATGTAATGAAACTCTACTTTAAATTTTATAGGATACCTGTTTGCCTCTATTATAATTACTTAAAATATTTTGGGTTTTAAAATTTTACCTCTAAAATAATGAGATTTGTATATGAAATTTTGAAAAAAATATTGCTAATCATATCAAATGTTGCTTGTTTAATCTTAAAAGTATGCTTTTTTTTTATGTATAATTTATTGATTAAAATAGACACACATATATGAACAAAGAACTCACAAAATATAATCTTTAATTATTTTTATAATAAGCACTTTATATATAAAAAAAAATATTTGTTAAAATCAATAATAAAAATGACTCAAATATTTGTTAAGATTGTCATTTTATAAAATAGTTACTGAGATTTTCTTAATTTCATTTTTTTCATATATACATATGAGTTTATTAATCAATTGGTCACTACATAGAGTAATGAACAAGTCAATGTTCATCTTCGTTAACTAACCTTCCTTTGTGGTGTATTTTTCATGGCTATAACAAAATAGTTAGTGGAATTTTAGATGATTAATGTAAAAAATAAACTTGAAGTTCCACCTTAACATTATATTTATGATATTCTTCAAATAATTAGCATCAAGCATACCAAATTTGCATCATCATGTAATTGCATTCATTATTTATCAATTGGTTCGTGATAATCTAATACATTATAGGCCAAGTCGGTGGAGGCATGACCTTCAATGCCCTTATTCTAGCTCGGCCTTTGACATAAGAATGGATTTAAAAAAAAAATTGTTTGGCTTTTGTTCCCTTCAGTTGTTTTTGGCAGGATTGCAGGGAAACGCCTGGTCGATTCTGGCTTTTTAGATAACTTGTTTAAATTTCGCTCTTTTCTAGATGCTATATGTAGATGCTCCTCTGGTGTGAGTTTTCCCAAGCTTAAACCGACCTTTTTCGTGGCTTGCCTTTTCGGTGGATCTTAGAGGAGAAGATTATCGCTTTGGCGACTCCTTTTCATTTTTTGTTAGTTGGACTTTTCCCCTCCAAGCGACCCTCTCTTGAAGCTATTCAAAGGTTCTTCTTCAACCTTAAGCTTAATGGCTAGGTTTCTATTACTCTGCTAGAATCATTGCATATATTGATTAAGTTAAACAATGATCTTGATTACAGTAGAATTTTTTGTCATAGATCTTATATAGTTAACAATTGATATATGAAATTGACCAAATAGTCTCCTTTATTTGATATTGGTGTTGAGTCACTGGTCATCCCCATTTGGATTTTCTTTCTGAACCTTCGTCCCCATCTTTCTCCCCTCGTATTCTTCGCATCCTTGGTTCAATCTTTGGTTGGACATTAAAGGTTGATAACGCTACTTTTGTTGGCTCTCATCCTTCTGTGGCTAGGGTGTTGGTAGAGCTTTACATTAAAAAAAAACTTCTCCTAAAAAGTTTTGGTTAGAGCCAGAGAAATTTGGATATATTTAACACGTTCTTATGGAAGTTTTTCCCACATTTTGTGCTTCTTGTAAGTGTATTGGGCTTTGATTAGTGATTGTCATCTTCATCCTTCCTCTGCCCCACCTACTTGTCTAACTAATGCTTCTAAACCTGTTAATGCTAATATAAGTCATTATGGTAATATTATTGGTGTTTTGGATAATTTGGATATTCCGGCTATACCTTCTCAGTCGATTCATTCAACTATTATTAATGAGGTGAGTAATGTGAAATTTTTTGGAGAAAATGATAAGGTTATGGTGTTGGGTCCTACTGTTGCTGAACAGCCAACTGCTGATACAGTTCTTGTTGTTGAGGAGGAAGCTACTCCTTTAGGGGTCACTGAACAGCCAACTTCTGCTTTGGGACATCGTAAGAGGAAACATTAAAGGAAGTAGCTCTGTGTTTTTCTTATTTTTTTTGTTGGTTGTTTTTGGGCTGTTGAGGTTTTTGTTGGTGTCGAGCTTGATGCTTATGTTTGGTCTGGGTTTATCTTCGGTGGGGGGTATTTATCCTAGCTTGGCTTTGGAATTTGGGGGTTCTTGTTTTATAGGTCTGATGGTTTTTTCTGGACTATGATGAGCTATTCTACATAACCCCTACTTGTCATTGGATAGCTGGCAAGCTTGGTGGTAGAATCCTTACAGGTCATTTTTCTTGCGAGATGTTACTTATTTCTTTTGCAGTCCACGACTGGTTACCATGTGGATTGCTGCCTCCAATGGATGGTCCTTCCTTGGCGACTCAGTGGTTGCAGGATTTTGAAAGTTTGTGAATGATGTTAAAACTTAAAGAACTAGCCTGTGTCTAACCAAGAGGGGGGATGAATTGATTATTAAAAAAATTCTTTAATAAAAGAAAAAAATTTATAATTTGATGCAGAAGTAAAGTCATTTCACAATAAAAGAAAATCATAGTTTTCAACCACACAGGAAAATAATGTGTGAAAAAATAATAAGAACAAACACACCAAAATTTATAGTGGCTCAGTCTAACCTGACCTACATTCACTCCCTAGAAATCTCCATTCCAGATATTGCACTAAACCTTTAGTGACTATCTTTTAGCCCCCATAGCTAGGCGGAGAAGCCGTTATAATATCTCTTCCACCAATCTGGTAAAGTAGAGGACAATAATCCTTTTTCTCTCTCTAGGAGACAATAGAGAACCTAGAATCCTTTTTTACCTTCTAGGTGATGGAAGGGAACTATGAATTCTTTCATAGGAAGAGAAACATGAATCCATTTCACGTTCCCCGGCACAGCGGAGTAGCCGAGTCCTTTGACACCAAAGAGATCTTCTTCTTCTTACCAAAATATCCCTAAAGACAAACCATGACTATGATGGTGTTTAGGTGAAAGTTCTTTGGATAAATCATGTGAAACTGTCACTCACACTACCATGAAACCCATAAGGATCATCTCCATCTCTCAAACTCTACCTGTTTCTCTCTCAAGCTCAAAGCTCTCTCTTCAAGTTTTCTCCAGAAGAAAATTGACTCAATGAATGCCAAAGACTCATACTGAGTGTTTTAAGAAAGCTTAAATAGAGGGCTCTGCAAAACCGTAGAAATTTAATTCTCACAGCACTGATCGTCCAGTATGATCTTATGATCATCCTGTACGATTAGTTAAAAATAGCCCTTTAAGCCAGTTTAAACAACATTGCCCAGTATGATTAGTTCAAGTATTTATATTGATCATTATGTACGATTGAGAACATTGTCCAGTACGATTAGTACTCACACATAGCTAATCATCATGTATGATAGGCGACGATTAAATATTGTACCAAGCAGGAATCGGATTGTCCAATACAATCGTCTCTGATCGTCCTGTACAATCTGATTGAACAATTTTACCTTAATTAAGCTCCTAATCACTGGATCAATTTAGACATGATTATCATTGATTGTACAATACGATTAGAACAAAATTTGAATTAATAAAATACTTAAATTATGATTAGCGACTTTTTTTATTATTTTAACTGATCATCTTATACAATGTGAATCATATATTACAATAAGTTCAAATTGTATTAATATCAAATTTGTTGTTTTGATGAGCTGATCGTACGTTGTGATATAAATCGTACAGTACAATTAGTCCAGAAATTTGAAAAACTAATTTCGACTCAATCTTACTCTATTGAGTGTGTGTGTGCATTGTCACCAGGCTAGCAAACACCTCTACATAACTTGACTTAAGAAATAAAAAATACATTAATGAATATTATAAATTCCTTATAGCATAATCTATTTTACCTAATATTGAATCATGAATTATCATTGGATGGTGCATGGTCTTCCTGAAATATTAATACACACACAAACAAATATATAATGCAAATATTTGGAGACACAAAGATGTGAGCCACAATATTTATTATCATTAAAAACATAAACTCATGAGCTCGAGTTGCAACAAATTTGCCATTCCTGATTCCGTCTGGTTTGTGCTATTCAATTTTTTCACGGGTTCATTTCTTCTTAGAGGTTTTGTGGCATTATCATTGTCTCATATTAGCTCTTTCCTTCTGGAGATTATGCTCCTTAATCGTTGTTATTATATTTTGGCTTTGCTTGGGTTGTTGTACTTTCCTTTTTATTGAATCGTGGATATGCTCGTTATAATGCTTGATAAGAAGTTGAATTCTTGTTCGATATGAAGCTTGTGATTAAGCTATTTAAAAAGATGGTTAATGTTTGATTATAAAAATGACGAACATGCATAATATAAATATTAATTTATATTTGTTATAATATAATAATATAATAATTATTAATTAAGTATTATAATAAAATTTTATTAAAAGAAATTATTCATATCTATTAAATCAATTTTTTTAATTTAATTACAATTTTTTATTTTATAAAATTATTGAGTTATATTTTTGAGCTCGTTTGATTCTCTAAAGCACTCATTAAAATATATTCGTGAATAGACTTATTTGATAGTTCGAACAAATTCACTAGGTATGTTCATGAATATGCTCATTAGGCAGCTTAAAAAGAAATACTAGCATAAGTTCATGAATAGGCACATTTAGAAGTTTTAGAAGGTTCGCTAGATATGTTCGTGAACATGCTCAAAATAATTGTTTGTTAGGCTGCTCGATAAAAATTGTTTGCTAAGCCAATGAATGTCTTAAAGTAAAGCTAGTTTATAGCTCAAAAAGGCTTATTTGTTTAAAGCTGGTTAAGCACGAAATTAACCGAACTTGAACCAAGCATAAACCAATCATGAACATCCATTAATTTAAATGAATCAAGCTGTAACACGAATAGAAAAGCTCGAACCGAGCTTTAACAAGTTGATAATAAGCTAACTCAAACATGAACAATGGCCAAACCTGAATATGAAATCTTATCAATATTAGTTTTTGGGTTGAGTTTGAGTTAACCTAAATATTTAAAATTGACTTGAAATAGAGACAATTATCATTTGTGTTTCATATAAATGGTCGTGTTTAGGTTAATCGATTCAATATCAGATTAAACAAGTTATATTTGGGTTAAATGGGTCATACTGATCTACAAAATGTATGATTTATGTAACAAACTGGCTGCGTTTGAATAAGTAAGTTATGGCCGAGTTTAACTAGAGTCAAATATTTTTAGATAAATAAGCCAATTTTAAATTGATTCTATTTTTTTACCGAACTCAAATTTATCTCATCAACCCAAGTGACACTTTAACATAACCTAGGTAAAGCTTTGGCAAATTATCAAAGATGATAGGGTTATTAAAAAAGGCTAATAGTATTTTTTTGAATATTTAGATCAATTATAAAAATTCAGACACATATTACATGCACAAAACCCAAATTCACAATCTTTTAAGTTGGAGAAGTTATTCTGTTTAGACACCTGGCTGTCCGGAGGTGAAGCAGAGCATATCACATCACCTGACATACAATTAGTACACAACCATGATACACAACAAAAAAGTGATGTGACTTTACAGCTTTCTCTTGTTAAGCAGCTTTTGCTGATAGGGTTTTGTCATTTGCTTCATGATTTTTTGTGTTAGCAGATGATCTTCTTTATTATTTTAACTCTTTTATATTTCAATGATATGAGCTGATGCCCCAAAAAAAAAAAAGTGATGTAAAGCATTTTAATTCCTCATGACTAGCCGCATCAAATAATTTCACCCTCTAGCCAAAACTCTGCATAAAAGCTGATAGTATTTATTCTGGTTTAGTAGGCTTTGTTCGGCACTAAAGGCAGGCAATAGCCTGCCTGCACACAATGCTGGGAATTATTCTAAGGGGAATAAAGCTGATTTTGGTGCTATCTTTGTTCTGACGGCTCCCTTCTCTAGAATCTGCCTTTGGGCAGTTTACTGTATGCGGTGGCGGGGATGAACACGGGGCTCATCCCATGTCAAGCTCTCTATTTATAATGCACACTACCCTAAATAATAAATTTCATGCCAGAATCAGCTTTTTTTTTTCTTTGAATGAAAAAAGTAGAATATCAAAGGCCTTGCGAATGTCCAGTTTGGCACAGAAGAGGTTCTTTTTAGCCGATTTTTTGAAATCCCTAAGAATTTCAGAAGCCAGTAGAGTATTGTCAGTGGAAATCCGATCCTTAATAAAGCCAGCTTGATTATCCCCAATGATGAGTGGCATGATATCCTTCATTCTGGAGGCAAGAATTTTAGAGATAATCTTGTAAAACACATTGCAAAGGGCAATAGGCCTAAAGTCAGAAATACTAGAGGCATGGGCTGATTTTGGGATCAAAGCAATAGCCGTTGCTTTAACCAAATTGGGAAGGAACCCTTTAGAGAAGAAGGACTTAACAGCTTTACAGACCAAGGGACCAATGAAAAGCCAGCTGGATTTATAAAACTCGAAGTTAAACCCGTCAGGACCAGGGGAAGAATTTGAACACCCATTAAAAACAGCAGCCTTGATTTCAGCATCTGAAACCATCACAGTCAGCAAATCAGAAAGATGAGAGGGTATAAGGTTACCTTTAGGAATGAGATGATGGTCAGAAAGAGAAGCCGGTTGAGTAGCATTGAAAAGCTTCTCAAAATGTTGAATAATAGAGTTGATCTTGTCTTGCCTAGAAGAAGGATCATTACTAGCAATTAAAAGAGAAGGACTATAATTCCTTCTCTGTTTAATTCTAGCATATAGAAATTTTAAATCATCTTCTCCAAGTGAGAGCCACTGAAGTTTTGCACGTTGTATAACCCAATTGGTGAGAGAGGAAGAACAGTCAGAGATTTGGTTGTTTATAAGCTTCAGCTTTTGATTCAAGGTAGTATTCTGTGGATCAATATTAATCATCCCAAGGCATAAGGATTGCTGTTCCTTAAGGGAAGTTAAGCGACTAGAAAGATGGCAAGAGTTGGCCCACGGTTTCCTCTTAATTTTTTCCCTGAAGATTTTCAGCTTGCTGTAGAACCCGATGATAGGGTTGCCATGGAATGGTTGGGAAAAAGTGCTAAGAAGTTCTGCCCAATAGCTGTCTTGTTTGGACCAAAAATTTTTGAAAAGAAATCGGTGATGCACTTTGACATTCTGTCCAGGAAAGAGAACAATGGGGGAGTGATCCGAGCAGTCAGGAGGGAGCACTTCATAATAGGAATTAGGATAGGAGTTCAACCAATGATGATTGATCAACATCCTATCTAATTTCAAGTGTATAGGATCATTATTTCTCTGATTAAACCAAGTGAATTTGAAACCTGTAGAAGCTAGATCAATCAGACCCAGATCAAAGTTAAGGGAATTGAAATCCCACAATTGAGAAGCATGAAGGATGAGCCAGAATGAAACAAAAAGGATTCCCGACTAAATTTATTAATTGGGTTAGAGCGTGCATTTACAATGTCCATTTCTCTATTTGCATTGAAGGCGCTCTTGAAGGTTTTTTCTCCTCATCTTCTGGAATCAGACAGGGTTGCCCGCTAAGCCCTTATCTTTTTTGCATTGCAATGGATGCTTTCACATGTTTGATTGATAATGATTCCACTCATGATAGATTCATTGGGATTCAAATGAAGGATACTAAATTGTCTCACCTTCTTTATGCTGATGACCTCCTCATCTTTGGGGAGGCATCAGCCCATAACTGTGATGTGCTTAGGAGGATTTTGGACTCCTTTGCTAATGTTTCTGGCCTTATGGTGAATCATGAGAAGAGCAAGCTTATCCTTTCTAATTTCATAACAGACCAATTGGTTGTCTGTGAGGCTCTTAACATTTCTGCCTGCTGTGAGAAGATGGTTTATCTTGGCTTGCCCATTTCAGTCAGAAAGCCTTGCAAATCTGATTTTCAGCCTCTCATGTCCTCCATCTCTAATCACTTAGCCGGTTGGAAAGCAAGATTGCTATCGATTGCTGGGCGATTGCAATTCCTTAAATATACTGTTTGCAATACCATAGCCTATTGGATTAGAGGAGCAATTATACCTAAAACTTGCTTAAAAAGGCTTAGTAGGCTATGCGCCAAGTTTCTTTTCTTTGGTGATTTGGAGGCCAAAAAGCTACATCTCATTGCCTGGAAACATACTTGCAAACCCAAAATTAATGGGGGCTTGGGCATACCGGACCTACTGGGCCTCCAGTTCGCTAATCTCTGTGCAATCCTGTTCAGGTTGCATAATGCAAAAACACCTTTGTCTGCCTTCTTGAATGCAAAATATGGCTCTCCTTGGCTTTTTCCTCACAACACGGCTTCTCCCCTGTGGAAAGATATGGGGAAGGTGGCTTCACAAATAAGTCCTAGCATACAGTTTGAATCCAATATTTTAGTTTGGAAAGAAAGAGATAAGCCTTGTTTTTCTTCCTTTATCAAATATTGGTACAGGGAAGCTGATTCTGTGGATTGGTATCATCAAGTGTGGCATAAACACCATGTTCTTAAATACTCCATTTTTAATTGGATGGCTATTAGGGGGGGACTAAAAACGGCAGAAGAGCTTATTAAGAGAAAGATTGATGTGCCCTCCACTTGTATCCTTTGCTCTAATCATCCAGAGACTAATGCCCATATCTTCTTTGAATGTGATTATGCTTACTCGGTCTTAATACATCTTATCCCTGACCTGGGTGAATTTCTTTTGAGACCTAGACTAGTTCAAGTTTTGCACTTCTTGGGGGATAAGACATATCAGATTAATAAGCAAAAGGATTTATTACTCCTGATCACTTGTTGTGCCACTTATTTCATTTGGAGAGAAAGGAATGAAAGAAGGTTTAACTCTAAACTTAGGAGTTCTACCACTCTTTGTCACGTCATTAAAAATGCGGTTGAGGCTAAATTTAATAGCTGGAAGCATTCTGAAAATCTGAGAATTCCTTGGCATCATTAAGTTTTTGCTTCTTGCCTATTGCTTATGGGGGATTATCTAATGTCATGAGTTGGCTGGAATTTGCTGAGGCTGCTGTTTTGGTTATTTTGGTTCATTCTACTCTGTTCGGAAACTCTCTGTTGGCTCTCGATGGATTCTCCAGGCATTGCATCCCATCTGTCTTCATCCCAGCTAGTTATTCAATCCCTGGATGGCTATTTAGCAACCTTGGATTATTTTTTGGTGGTTATGCTATAGGACGATGATGTAGCTGCTAATCATCTCCTTGGATGGCTTCTGGGCAACCAGGAGATTGCTCTTTCGATCGTACCTGTCTCATGCGATTAGCAGTCTGAGTCCAATTTTGGGACATCATTATCTTCTTGGTTGGCTGTTTCTTATCCAACTGTTTTTGGTTATCTTTTCTACTGTTTTTAATTTTGTCTGTAAGGGGGTATAGGTTTTTTGGTTATCCTCAGCTTTTTGTTTGAGTTTAACCTTTTTTGTTATACCTTACTTGTAACTTTTCATTACATAGTAATATATGGGCTTCCTGCCCCAATTTTCCCAAAAAAAAAAAAAAAAAAAGTAGAATATTTAAATATATAAATTGAAATAGAAGAAGATTTTTTTCTCTTAAAATTTGGATATTTATATTTATTGAAGATGAAAAAGATAATTAAAATATTTATCTTTTTAAGGGGAAAAAAAAAGGATGGGCATTTGCCAACCTTGAGATTTTCATTATTTCAACCCTACATGCCACTTTACACGTGAGACGTCTGTGAGATAAAACGGCAAAGAATGGCGATAAAAGGAATGGTTTTCAAGTTTATTTTTTTTCTTTTTTTTTCTTATGTGTTGATTGAATATTAGATATTTATCAATTAGAAGAGTAGAAATAAGTATTTTAAAAATTTTTATTATTAAAATAGATTAAGCAGTTGTTTGGTTTCCGGCATTTAGCGTTCAATGCAAGGCTGCGTCTGTGATGAATTTTTTAAAGCTTCTTAAAGCAGCTTTCGAGTAAAAAGATGTTTTAAGAAGCAATAAAAAAACTGTCCCAAATGAAATTTAAGAGTAAAAGTAAAGCATTTGAAACTCACTTGGACGTGTATTTGTGGTGTATTTGAAAACCTCTTAAATTGAGCTAGTTTGAAATACATGCTTCTTTCTTGCAAGAAAATGAGTGGAAACCCAACTATATCGCTTCCGCAGCTCTTGCGGGTGCTATTACTTCTTCCTACGACGTTCCAAAGACATCCTGGTCCGTGACATTCTTGCCTGCATCCTCTAACCCGCGACGCTTTGCCAACGAATAGAGATTAGATGAATTTCTTTACTTTGAATTTTTATTTTCCTATGAGAAAAATAGGATGATAGATTTTTATGAATTTGAAAATTATTGTGAGTAATATAGTAAATAGATTTAGTTTTGAAAGGATCCTGAGCATTATAATTTGGAGTGGTAAGCCAAATAGTAATTGTCAATCAGAGAGTGAGCAAGGGGAAGAGAATGGTGTTGCTTGAGCAGTTTGGAGAAGCTCTTTTTTTTTTTTTTTTTTTTTTTGAATGAAAATCACAACCTTATTTGATAGAAAAAATTGGTCTATGTAGTCATCAGATGCCATCCGTAAACAAATCAGGACTAGCCACGTCACTTTTTTACGATATATAGGCGCTATGTACCGCTATGTACTGGGTGAATTTACACGTTTTGATTCGCCTCCAAAGTCCAAACCATTCAATGACGGTGACGGCAAATAATAATTTCTCATTTGATAGAGAATTGGATAAATTACAAAGTTTATTTCTTACTTTTGGTCCCTGATAATACAAATATCTAACCGTTTCTAAAGTATACAAAATATACTGATTTTATTTTATTTTATGTATACCTCATCAAATAAAAAAAATATTTTTCTGATATTTATTTTATAGACAATTAAATAAAGTTTAAAATATTTTATATATACTATTTAAGTATTTAGTTTACTTACATTTTTTCTCAGATGAGCAGATAGGTCTCAGCAGGGAGAAGGTGGAGGCGGCGACAGATAATGACAAGATGAAAGCTGCCATAAGCAGAGAATTCATGTCAACCTGCAGCGATGATGGCGGCGTCATTCAGTAGCTCACAGCTTTTACTTTTTATTTCTCTCTCTCTCTCTCTCATCCTAAATAATTCAAATATTAAAAAAATTTGAAGTTCGAATGCGAGAAAATCATACATATTGTATTTTCTCGCCAGAATATGAAAAAATAAAAACAAGTCAAATATGACTATTTAAAAACTGGCCGCTTACTAATTTAAGAGTTGAATTTAAAAGCCAAGAGGCGGTTGGCAAATTAATTAAGATTTAAGTAATTAACTTAAAGTTAGTTGATGATTTTGATTATTTTTGTTGTTGTCGAATAATTAAATCAATGCTTTGTTGAATGATTTCTTAGTATATATGTATCATAAATTTCATTAAATAAAAATTTTTATGTGATTAATCCCTTTTTTAATGTGATTTATCAAAGCTATCTTGTGCTTAGCCTTGACTTATTATATTTTTTGTCATGGTGAAATCACGAAGAGTTCACGGTGTGCAATTGCCCAAACTAAATATTTTTTTCTTAAAAAATATTTTAAAATATTTTGCCAGTTGCCCAAATTCTAACAAAAATTCTTTTAACATTTCTTACATAAGAATATAAATATAAAAATCACTTTTTACCCACTCTCAAAAAAAGCCTGGTTTAACCTTCGCACATGTAAACTTGTTTAATCTTCGCTTGGCTAAATCATAGAACTTCTAAAATCCTCAACCTCTTGTCACTCAACCTTATGAATCAATATATTTTCTTAAGGGAATGTCTGGTCTAATCTACCCTTACTTGGAAGCATCTAAATCCCAATCAAATTCAAACTTTATTTGAAGCCCTTCAAAACTATGGGAATATATTGACTAAAATCCTTATAGAATGAGATGGTTCATTACATTTCATATTATATCTTTTCCATCGAGCCTTTTATCTACTAAGCTAAACCCAATAAAATCAATTGAACTCTTAATCAAATCAAAAATTAAATTGTATGGTACCCTAAACCCTACCATGGAACCATTGAGCCATTTAGGCAAAAAGTATGGTGATCTAGTGAAACCCCTTAAGTAAAAAAAAAAAACTAAATTCTTAAAGATCTAGACGCATTTTGGTGTAATGGTTGGAATTTTATTTATAAACTTCATATTTAAGCGTGCTTATCTCGGGGAAATCCTGAGATGGGGTGACATCCTATTAAGTTTTACCAACATGATTAAATTGTGAAGTCATTAGGCCAAAAAAAATAATATCTCGATAGTTAAAAGTTTGTGCTGTTACAAATGGTATCAGAGCAATACACTAGCTAGAATATGGGAATTAAGTTCCATATAAGATAAAGTGCTACGCCATGAGAGTTACTTCTTGAACCCTGTATTGAACAAAGTATAACTTAGAGGGAACCATTAAACTTGTAGGGACCACCTATAGAATCATATCTGTCTGGTAGATGATTCTGAGATAAAGATACTTATGAGGATGTTAGTTACTTAAGTGAGGAGATTATGAAACCCCTTAAGTAAAAATAAGTTGAACTCTTAAACATCGAGGCACCTTTTGATGTAAGAGTTAAAATTTCATAAAAAAAACTCCAAAGTTAAGCGTGCTCATCCCAAAAAAATCATGAGAAGTTGCACCAGCAAGACAAATCGTGAGGCCCTTATGCCAAAGTAGACAATATCTCGATAGATAAGAGTTTGGGTTGTTACTCCTAGGGATTACCCAGGACAGTTAGAAGTTCACCTTACCTCTTTGAAACCCTTTTTCCAAATCGTTTTCAACAATTCCATGCCTCTATACAATGAGTTAAACTAAAGCTTAAACCCTTAGGATTGTAATCCAAACTCTCAGGGGAACCTTGGGTGTAATTAGTCCACTCCTTATACCAATCTACCCATTCCTTGCCCAAGACTAAACATAACTATTAAAAACCTTCCCATTTGTTCATCCTAGGTTGTGGACTCTATTCAATCATCCTAATACTAAAATTACCCATTTATTAGAATTATGTCTTATAGTACCATATTTTGTTAATTTTAAATTTCCAAAGAACATAGGACCCTTCCTGCATTGCATTAGACTTTTATTAATCCCTTCTCTTAGTTAAGAGGGTTTGGCGGCTAAGTGCATGTGGACTGACCAAAATGTCCTACCCTAAATAGTTAAACTAAACCCAATCTTGAATAAAATTAAACTAAATGTTGACCAATGAGCCTAGAGCTTGGACTTATATGTTGATGATCCCAAATATAATTTGATTGACATTTTATGTACACTATGATAGGGAATTCATATTATTATGTGCATTTAATTGATTACATATCAAAACCAAGAATTGTTCATTACTCAAGATTAAGAATACGTACATGTAGAAAAAAAAAATACATACAAGAAGCTAGAGCATGTGAAGATAAACAGAGTCATGAAATGAAGTGTTTGAGGATGATGCAAGCTCTTAAAGTTAGATGAGATAAACCATATTTTTTAATTTATAGAGTTTGTGTTATTTTGTTTAGTAGTAGAGCTTAGAATATAATGCATACACATATGAGAGTTAGTAGTAAAATTAAAAATTAACAAAAAATACATTTTAATGTAAAAATAATTAAAATTAATTGTAATATATGATCTAAATAATCTTATGTGTTCTACTTTTGTCATTGATTCTAGATTAGATCAATTTATATTATTTTTAGAGGATTAAAAATTAAACTAATCATATTATATAATATTGATGGTATTGTACAATCAGGCTTATTTCAAAAGCTAATCTATATTAATTAGATTAATTTAAACTTTAAATCAGTGGCAGAGCCAGAAAATTTATTGAGGGGGGCCTAAATTAGTTCTTTTAAATTTTTTTTATAAATCTACATCCGCTAGAATGCGTTTTTTTTATTTTCTCTTTGTTCTTATTGTTATTCTCATATATAATATTTGATGTTTTTGAATTTGATGATTGCTTGAAATATATTTCTATAAATGTTCAAACTCGTACCTAAATGTCCTAAGAGTAATATCTTTTGTATAAATATAAAATGGAGGAATTCAAACAAAGCTGCACATTCAACGAGGCTACTAGAAAAAATTTATATTTTAAAGCATACAATGATGAAGCCCACTTTTCATCAATAGACTATTTATAAAATTGATAAATCAGCTTTTTTTTTTAAGGGGGATGAAGCTGGAGTGCAAGGGATAAAGAGCCTCATAATAGAGAGCTAGGGAGACTTTCTAAGTTGCAGCAATACGAGAGAGATGGATGAGGAGAGGAGGAAGAAGAAAAAAACTTGATGAACCGAAGTCATTTCAGGAACAAAAGTACGAGAACTCAACTTAAGAGCTTGGTGATCAAAGCTTGAGGCTTGGGACAGTCATGCGGCTACCAAGCAATGTGTTGAACCAGCGCCTTGTAAAGTTGATAAATCTGCTTTTTTTTAGGGCCCCCCCCCCACCCCCGCCCTTGTACAGAGCAATTGCACTCCCCATTTATCACATAATAATCCCACTTTTCATTTGTTCTTTGAATGCGACTATTAATTTAGGGTTAAATGGAACATTTTGGAAAAAAATTTTGTCTTAAGAATCATTAGTAACGTAATTAACTGATTAAGCATCTTAAAAAAAATTAAAAGTAGGCATAGTCGCCCGTTAAACAGGCGACTGGCTATGAAGGAGCAAGTTTCCCATTATTTTCCATTTTTTTTTAAATTGGATCGAGAACACTTCTCTTGCATCTTCTTCCTCAGCTCGCCTCTCCCATTCGTCGCATGCCTGATTCGCCAAGAGGTGAGATAACTTTTTTTTTCTTCAATTTTCTTTTTGTACAATATTGAGTATAATATTAGTTTAGATGTTAAAACTCTACACTTCAAACATTTATTGTTGAAGAAAAATGATGTTTTAGGTTAGGTATAGCCTTTATTTTGTGAAAAATATTTGGGTTTGTTTTGATAAAATGGAGTGTTTGAGTGATATTTTTTTCGTTTAGTTTGAATTTGTTGTGGTGGAGTAAAAAGCATACACTATTGTACATCTTCTTGCAAATGTCTAATAAGAGCATCCATGACAAATAAAAAATTATGAGCTGAAGCAAAAGGATATATTTTAAATTGATGACTTTTGTATGAAATTGTTCCAAAATCTATATATATTATATGATCATGTGCTTAACCCATATTAATCTACATTCATCTAAATTAATTTATATTTTTTATAATTTCATATATGATACTCCATTTTTTATTATTTATAAAATTAAAATGTTCATAAACCATTTTTTTAATTCAGATATCAATATCAAATTTTATAATAAAATTAGAACTCATACTTCTCTACTTTTAACAAATTTCAAATAGTATCCATATTAGTTTTATAAAAATGTTCTAAATATTAGTTAAGAAAAAGAAAATATTGATATTATGTGCTTAAATATCCCTAATTCTTTTTAAGGTTGGTAGGATATAAGTTATATAAAATGTCCTTAAATGACAAGATACTATGTGCATAAATATCCCTACTTTGTTTTTTTAATTAAATCATACAGATTTAGATGTTAAAGTTTTTTAATCGACATTTTTTAAATATTTTATAAATGTAGTTATTCAGAATAACTATGTGGCCACCATTTTTTATATTCTTATATAATGAAGAGTCATCTTTTGATGCAAATTTTTTGCTTACATATAGTGTTGATAAATTGTCGTCGCTTGTAAGTTCCATTTAAGTCAAATTTAAAGTAGCTAAAAGATAGGGTTCTTAGAGCACTCAAGTATGATCCTCAAAGTTAAAGCAAACATTGTGGGTTGTTTTCCAATGGAGAATGAATTCATCATTTCAAAAGTTCAGGATGATGAAGCAAGTTAATATGTGTTGTCAATGGTTGTTGCTGAAGTTCTAATTTTAAATGCAGAGATTGAGAAAATTGTAGTAGATAGTAATTATGGAAAAAATCTTTCTGCTCAAATTCACGATTCAGTCGTACTAGACCATAGAGATGAGATGCAAGATGCTTCTAAAAGGCACTTGCCAATGCAAAATTTACACCTTAGGTATGTTTGGAATTAAATAAAGTGTTAATTTGGCTTGTTGTACTTCTTTCCTATTGCTCTTTAATTAATGCTATATAAGTATGATGCATATCCATACAAAACTAATATGAAAGGGATTTACCTAGTCCTTCAATGCATTCCCAACCTAGTTCTCTTTTGGAAGTGGGCTTTAACACTTGATGGTGGCTTTTGATATTGAATTATGACAACTAACGCTTCTAAGGATTTTAATGACATATTGAAGAGTGTATGTGGTCTACCGTGTAAGCTCTAATTATAGTCATTTATTATAATGTTGTCCAGATATATATTTTTTGACTAGTCAAACTGATAACTATTGAAGAACACCAAAGAAATAGCATTTTCATCCCACGTGAGCCGGCGAAATTGCTAAAAACCTGAAAATAATACTAGAAGAATTCCTAAACCAATAAGGATTAATAAGCATGAATTCCAAGTGTTTGATATGTCATCCAGATCCTACAGGGTAGATATAGCACGGGGTTTGAACAATTTGTGTACTTGTGGCCGGAGTGTTATATACCATATGCCTTATTCACATGTAACTAGTTGTATAACCTCAGTTAGGCTAAGTCAATTGGAATATATTTTGGAGTTCTACAGAACGAACAACTTTAAGCTGACATACTCTGATGAATTTCACATAATATAGGAGAAGTAGTAATGGTCAACTCATCAGTCGTCCTGCACTTGATGTCACACACCATGCTACGTTGGAGGGCCTTAGTGTTGGTTACAGGTATGATGAGCAAATTAACATTAATAGATAATGCTATTCACACTACAACAAATTCATATATTATCGGTGGCCTTTTCTGGTAGAAATTTATCATTTCTGGCGATTTTATAATTTGCTGGTGGTTTTTCAGTGGCAAAATTTCCTAATATAATTATTCTTAATTTCAATAACATATAGTCTTACGATTCTAGATATAAGTGCAGGTAGAACTAGGAGTTTAGTAGACAACTCCCAACATGTAGCATCAACAATTACAGAGATGAGCTAGATGTGTTACTCAATAGCTATGTATGCCTTGTAGCCATAAGGATTTGCTATAATTTTGCAAGTAAATTATTTTAGACACTCGTAATCTATATTTTTATGCTTTGGTAGGTGACTTGGAAGCCATAAACATTAGAAATTCTATCCCAAGTTATTGATATATGCTTATTAGGACAAACAATATGGTTAGCTCGTGTGCCTCTGGTTAGTTGGATGCGTGTTGAGTGAAACTTTCCCGATAGAGTCATTAGAAAATTTAGATATGTTCTTAGAACTAAGGTTTAACCTATGGAGCTCAAATTTATGAGTTGATGGGCATGGTAAAATGGATACTGACTGGATGATGTATCATCTAGCGTATGTTCGGATGTAGGAGGAAAGACAATCATAAATTATTCAAGGGATACCTACTGGAGTAGATAGGGAGCAATTCATTCAACAGACCTACATTGGTTTAGGTCATGAGAAATATTGTACATGTTGAAGCCTCTGTCATCACCTTTGACGACATACTACCCTCAAGCACCGTTGGAGCACTATCTAGTGAGTGAAGTTCATACAATATATAACCCTATATGAATAGTAAATTGAAAACATTTTCTCTATTTGCATTCAGCGTATCTTCTTCCTAGACATACAGAGGGTCGTACAACCTTTGGTTAGTAGTGATGGGTACACAAATGCTAAAAGTGTTATTAAGAGAATAGCAAAAATGATTGTGGATATACGTAAAGAGATACATATTTCTGATGTGTATTATGTAGAGCATGCATATACAAAGTATACAACAGGAACTCATACTCCACTGATATTATATCTACACTTTATGGTTGCATGACCATCATCATTTGAAGACCCAAGACCCTCTTAGGATCACTTTAGTCTGTCGATATAGCGGGCCATATCAGTATCGTATGCACTTGACTATGTTTCATGCCTTATATTACCGACAATTACAGAGCTAGTCATAGGTGTAGTGGTCCGACATGACATCATTGACAATGAACAACTTAGGTTACATGATAGACATGCACTACAACAACAACATTACACTCCCTACAGTAATGCATTACCCCGCAGACAATGCAGGAGGCATTAGTTGAGCTTATATTTGTATTTTATCTGATGTTAGCTTTTGATAATGTTACAACTATTATGGATCATGCATTTTAACTTTCCTTATTTTGATGTAAAGGAGTATTTCCTATCATGGATATCATACCATTAATCATTTTGTTTGAAAAAAAAAATAATTTATTAAAATTTCTAAACTTTATTTTTAAAAGAGAAAAAGCAAAAAAAAAAAAAAAGAGCTTCGGGGTAAACATCTAAAATAAACATTAAGCAACATTTCTCAACCACCAAAGTGTAAATTTTGGAGTTGACTGAAACCTACATAAAATAACTTAAATATATATAGTGAGTATGGAAAACCTTAATAAACATAAGAAATTTACTAAATGATGAAACATGCCCAAACAACTTATATAGCATACACCATGAAGTCATATTCTCACTTAACAAATCTATGTAAACAAGCTTGAAGTTGACTTTTTGTCGGATAACATTTAAAGTCAAACTCAAACTCACGCTACAAATCTATCCAGTCGGTCACATAAAAATTATTTTATCTTATACTTCCATTAATAATCTCCTTCATCCAATTTTTATAAAAATAAACAATAAATTCATCCTCTTATGGCAACCAAGGATGATAAAGAATGATGTGGTCCACATCATCCGCTAATGTTTCGAGTTTATCAGCAGAAGTACCAACACATTCACGTCGTAGCTGATGGTAATGCATTTGTAGGACATGTTGACCTATAAAATGACAATTATGTGTGTAGAACGACCTCTCTTAATTTATTCAATCTTGACTATTCAAGAAATTATTTCTCCTATACATATTAATTTTCATCAAATCTTCATGCATGCTCATAAGTATAGAATCATGATATTCTGTCCACTTATACATGCAAAATCTAAATATTTCATTTTTTAGCCTTCATCTCTAAAGGACTATTAGGTTATCTTCCTATATATAAGTGCAATCGTCTGCTTCCATTCTCTAGTAAATCTTTCATTGGAGTGTCCCCAATTTTCTACATAATTTTCCAATTCATTACAAGAAACAATAACTTTAAACCTCAAGTACTATAGTGGAATCACCTGGGTGAAGCAAGTCCAATGTATCTTCTTCACTACTTTCCTTAGAGCTCTTAGAGAGTGATTTATAACACATATTTATACCAAAAAAAAGTTGAGTAAAAAATAATTCATATTAAAAAAATATAAGACATGACTAAAAAAGTAAAAGAACATTATGACAAAAATAATAAAAAAATATGTAGGCAAGGCTTGATGATGGAACAACACAATCTTGTAGCTCAAGCAAGATTTTTGAAATCATTCATGTCATAACCAGTTCAACATCCAATTTCATTAGTAACGACTCTGCACAAATTTTAATGTGTAACGTACTAACTACCCACAATACGAATGAAAACAGTGAAGATCATCTACTGCTGTATACTAGTATAATAACAAGAAATAACGATCGGTTGCGGCTCAATACACTTACACACAATACACATTAATCACGTCAACTATATTCCTAAATTCATCCAATAACTCAATCCTTCTTTAACTTTAACTAATTCCTTATACTAACTATAGGGATAATAAATGGAGAAATTTGATTACTATTTTTTCACCTGCTAAACATTAACTTTATTTTTTACTCCCAACGTTATGTTCTCAATCCGACTTTTTTCTAAAAAAATGGAAAATCGCACAACTCGCCTGTTCAACGGGCTACTTGCTCTTAAGTTGATTCATCCCTCTAAATTGTGCAAAATGATTAGCCGCATCTCTGTTTCTAGTATGGTGCAAAAGTTCCAAAACATGATTTGCTGCTAAACCTCACTTTCTACTAATATCAGATACATAAAAAATTAAAAGTTAGAATCCAACTCAAAAAGTTGAACCGATATAAGAAATTGATCCGATTTGAAGTGGCCATGTTGATAATGAATGGGCGGTGTTGTCCCGATGTAAAATTTAAGGCAATTACTTATGTCCAAGGAGAAATTATTATATGCGATCATCAAATATCGTCCGAACATCAATCAGAATGCACTACATAATCAAATCATTGTGTATAATTACTGTACTGATATTGGATGACGTTACACATCCTGATTGACCTCCGAATTATCCGATAACTGTACGTAATAATTTCTACAATTCAAGACATCTGTTTTGGAATTTAAATGATAAAGTTTATAAAAAATTTATTAACTTTTTTTTCTTTCAAAATGTTAGTTCCTGGAAAAAAGATTCGATCGAAGCAATTAAAAACAATTCCCAAAATGTTTACCACTAAATTAAACAACATCCACTTGGCCACTTTGCCAATATTCTAAATTTAAACCCTTACATTAAATTTATACCATCCCTCCTTAGTATTTTAAAAAAAAATAAAAATTAACCGCTACACCTCGGCTGCAAAGTGACCTAAAAACTTCATCGTCTCCTCCCCGACAGCATCGCATTCGCCCGCCAACTCCACGCCGGTGAGTTTCCGAGCCCGCGTGGCCTCCGCCTCCCAATCAGTCCATCCTAACACCACCAAAACCACCGACACAACACACCCCACCTGCGCCGTCAACAGCCCATACCACAGCCCACCGAACCCAACCCGCAGCCCGAACGCAAGCCCGACCGCCACCGGCATCCCGACCAAATAAAACGACAGAAAGTTAATCCTCGCCCCGATGGCCGGCCTCGCCGTCCCCCGCAGCACCCCGCAGCCCGTCGTCTGCGGGCAGTTACCGAGCTCGCAAAGCCCCATTAGCGGCAAAGCAGCCGCCGCAAGCCCCGCTACCTTCGAATCCTTCGTAAAGAGCATTGTCCAGCTCTCTTTGAATAGCACCGTCCACGCCACATTCACCATTCCGATCACCAGCGCACATCCCATCGCCACCATCGCCGCCATCCTTGCGCTCCTCGGCCTCCCGGCTCCAAGCTCATTGCCCACCTGCATTGAAAAAGTGAGCAACAGGCGCCTTTATTCGAACCTTGTTTTGAATGGAGGTTGGAAGTACCCGGGTGGAGACGCAGGCTGCTAAAGCCATAGGGACAGTGTACATGAGGCTGGTGGTTTGAATGAGGATGGCGGTGGCGCCAACGGCGACGGTTGGATTGGGAAGGTAGCCGGCGAAGACAGTCATGATCTCATACCACCACCACTCGAGGCAGACGCCGAAGCACGAAGGGATGGCGAGGCGTAGAAGAGGTGTGAGTTGGGACAAGGCTGCGCGGGACCAGCCACGCCAGGTGAGCTTACAGGCACCTGAGAAGCGGAGGTAGGCGAGGAGGAAGAGAGCCATGTTAAGATTAGTGAGCACGGCTGCGAAGGCGACGCCTGGAACGCCGAGACGGAGGACAAAAGCGAAAAAGAAGCTTAGGGGGAGGTGAAGGAGGACGGCTGCGGCAGAGCAGGCGGCCATGGGTTTGGTTATGCCTTGGGAACGAAGGAAAACTCGGAGGGGTTGAAGGAAGGCGTTGGTGAGGAGGTCTGGGAGAGAGAAGAGGCAATATGAAGCGGCGGAGGTTGTGATTGCTGGGTCTTGGCCAAGAGTGATGAGGATTGGACCAAGATTGAGCCAGAGGAATGAAATGGGCAAGGCGGCAGTGAGTAGGAGAAGGATGGCGCGCTGTAGGGACAGGGAAATGAGGTCCCAGTTGCGGGAGCCGTAAGCTTGGCTGCAGAGTGGTTCTAAGCCCGATGCGAGGCCGAATAGGACGGAATATCCCGTGATGTTGGTGAAGCCGATAGAAAGAGCCCCTCCGGCGAGCTCGAGGGGACCAAGCCGGCCGAGACAGACTACGGATATCATAGCACGGAGGTAAACCACGCAGTTCATAGCTGTGATGGGGGCCGCCATGCTCCACAGAGCGCGGAGCTCGCCTTCGACTGCCGCCCTCGTACTCCTCCCATGCGTCTCCTCTTCGTCTTCTCCCTTGGCCATTTTTGCTTTGTGCGATTTTCGTGCTCGGAAAAATAAAAAATAGCGTGCGTAGCGGCTATAAGTGATTTTGGCTGCTAATTAAGACATCTTGGATTCAAATACATTATGCGTCAATGAATTTGTTTTAATGGGCCTACATAAATATATATAAAAAAACCGTGCGTCGGGAGCGGAAGGGGCTACTTAGGTTGTTTTGTTTAATATTTTTTGGGACGTTTGTTAGGTTCCCGTTATTCCTTACTTTATATACTTTTTTTTTGGTTTATTAATGATTACTTTATTACGGGCTTTTTAAAGTCTGAATGACCTGTCGATCAGATAAACGCATAGAGGCTTTGACTGTCTGTTATAGGAAAAATTATTGCGCCCTCCCATCTGACGTAGAGATACGTCCTCCCACTGCTAAAAAATTCAGTTTTTGCTCGGTATTACTAGCTATTATTTGGTAATAATGAAGAATATCGTCATGCGAGGACCAATACTGAGTTATACCGAGCAATACCGAGTTTTTTCTAGGAAAAACTAGGTATTTTTTTGTATTGCTCGGTATAGCTCGGTATAACTCGGTATTGGTCTTCACATGATGATATTCCTCGTTATTGTTTGGTATTGCTCGGTATTTCTCATTTTTTAGCACGATTTTAGCGGTGGGAGGACGTATCTCTACGTCAGGTGGGAGGACGCAATAATTTTTGCTGTTATAGGGAGTCATGCTATGGAGTAGGATAAATTATTTGTACCGTATAATGAAGTGAAGAATTATCCTTATTGCGAGTTAGCATAATACATACATTAATTTGATATATACTACATGCAAAATATCTATATTGTATGTACACATATATCCGGACTGTTCTCTCCGATCGAATGCTGCACAGAATAATTTCTTTGGAGGTAAAGCACTCTAAACTATAATCTTATTCTTCATTTTGCTTTTTTTTGCTCTTATTTGATGAGAGTAATTAATTTATATGAGTAATATTCGGTAAGAGATTCAACGGTGTGGCTCATTGGTTGAGGAACTAAAAAGTTCTCTTGGCGACTCGTGACTAAATCCCAAAATATGGCAATTTTTTTAAAAAATAATTTTGTTTGAATGTGCCTAGTTGATGTCATGGGGGATGGATAAGTTAGCATAATTTATGTAAAAGGGGAAAAAAAAAGGCATTTATATCACATTCCTGGCCTCTCCTAAGTCCTCATGTATCTTTCCTATCCAACCCTTTGCCAACCCAAATGAGACCTTTCTCTAGTTGGAATTTTTTCTCGTCCTTCCACCTGAGCGGATCTCACCTGCTATAATTTGGAGCTCATGAAGCTGAGAATAATATTTATCAGAAAATATATTTTGATATTGAAATATATTGAATAGAGAAAAAAAAAGTTTAAAATCAGTTGGAATTGTTTGAAATTTTTATAACATATGAAAAATTTATACTGCACTCATATCAAAATGAATCTAATAGCTTCAAAATCAAAATTGTGTAGAAATATTTTATCTATTGAGTATGTATACTTAATCCATTTTATAGGCTTCGATTCTTAGCACCATGCTATCTAATTTCTATTCAACTTGATGGTGTCTATTAGAATAGTATTTTGTAGAATTTGTGCATTCAAATTATATATATATATATATATATATATATATATATATATATATATATATATATATATATATATATATATATATATATATATCTCAAATTATCCTTTAAATGAATAATATAATAAATGTGTGTATGCCCCCTCTATAAGAAGTTTCTGTCTCCGACACTTGTTGATGTGCTGATTCCAAATAATAATGATTACACATATGTAAGGCTACATCTTAATAATTGCACAAATGATTTGTGTCAATAAGTTTATTGTGTATGGATATATATTGACATATATGATCTATAACTTATTATTGCATCATTCATCATGGGAAGCTCTAACTTCATTTTTTAGGGTGAATAGACTTATTATATGAAAAATTAAATTAAGATCTAACATACAATTAAATAAAAAGGTAGGGTGTATCATTTATAAAAGACACCAAGATTTTTACGTGAAAACTCTCTGAAAAGGGGAAAAAACCACGGGGCCTAACCAAGTTTGAATGAATCCACTAGTATTTGTAGTTGATTACAAATGAGGCCCCTCATTGGGGGGATGGCCTTTACTTGATGTAACAAACATATATCATACAGAATGTATTACATGGTGGAAATAAGAAGAATCACTATTAATGTGTTCGTTTGGTCTGAAGGGTCTTAGTTGGCGGACGATATAGGTCATAAAGATCATTGTTTGGGAATGGAGGTCAGAAGGATCATAGTTGGCAGGCGATGAAGTTCGAAAGGCCATTATAGGTTATGTATCAGAGCCCTACTTGATGATTTTAATCTATGTGGAAGAGGACAAGAGAATCTACCAAGGATTTATGATCTATTCGAAATTTTGTGGCAGAGCCATACTCGATAAGGTTAACCTATATGGAAGAGATTGAGAGTATCCACGAAGGATTTACGATTTATCTGAGATTAAATGTCAGAGTCCAACTCGATGATGTTAACCTATATGAAAGAGGTAGAGAGAATACATCAATGATGTATACCCTATATGAAATCGTATTTCAGAGCCTTGCTCGATAACATTAACCTATATGGAAGAGGTCGAGTGAATCCGCCAAGGATGTATGACTTATCTAAGGTTGTATGCTACATCCCTGCTCAATAATATTAACATATATAAAAGAGGTGAAGATAATCCACCAATGATGTATGAAGTTTTTGAGGTTGTATGTTAGAGCCCTACTCAATATATTAACATACATGAAAAAGGTCGATAGAATCTTATAACCTATCAAAGGTTATATGTTAGAGCCAAACTCGATGACATTAACCTATATAGAAGAGGTTAAGAGAATCTACTAAGGATGTATGATCTATCTAAGGTTGTATGTTAGAGTCCTACTCGATAACATTAACATATATGGAAGAGGTCGGATCAAATCTCCCTATGATCGATTTTACCTTAACTGGGAGGGGCGAACGCCGCATGTATGCCACATGTATCCCAAATAAAAGGTGAAAAATGGTCTATCTTTAGACCGTTACTACCTTTTTAATTAAGTGCTTGCCCAAGGAGTAGATGTCCAATATGAGACTATATAAAACTTATAATTGATTAGAAGCATCCTTATATTTATTGGAATTTTTTTGAAATATCATCTTTATGTTAAAAGTATTGGTAAATCTTTTTTTATCACCGTTGGAGTTGAAGTTGCCCCCCAAGTCTGTATCTGATTCTTATGAAATTGATGTAGCAATGATTGATACTAAAACATTAATATGAATGACCTTTTGAGGTTGGAGCAAAAATTGCCCCTCAATTGGGAACCAAGTTCTCACAGACGGTCTCAAACTATTGCATCCTTGAGTAATCACGATGGTAGGGAAATATAAATTTTAGCATCTTAACTTTATACGAAGATCCAACATGCAATCAGATAAAAAGAAAGGGTGCATCATTTATAAAATACACCAAGATTTTTATGTGAAAACCATCTAAAAATGGAAAAAAAAACCCACAAGGTGTAGCCCAGTTTGAATGAATCCACTTGTATTTTTAGTTGATTACGAATAAGGCCCTTCATAGGGGGGGAAGTGTTGTGACTTATTTTTCCAATCTATACTTTTATATCATTTGAGTTTTTGATGATTCCAAAATCTTATTTGTGTTGATTAGTGCTTCTCCTAATATATATTGGAAATTTTGATTGTGTTGTTTATGTATACTGATATTTTAAAGAAATCATATTCCACACTACTGAAGACATCAATATAGATTAGATTAGGGTTTATTGTAATTGAAGTATGTACATTTTTTATTTTTCTTAAGTCTGAGAGCGTGTAATTATAATTGAATACCTGTGCACACATAAAGTTGGGGAGTTAAAAAAAATGTATTTTTAAAACTAATCTGTATGATTATGGGATCATACGAGGCGATTTAATTTGAGTGTTCCTACAGAAAGCAATCAATCAAATCATGCCTTAAAAATTTTTGATTGAACTGTTTATACTATATGAAGTTACAATCATACAAATGACATCCAGAGTATGAAATGACTATGTACCAGTTCATCCCAAACGAACTCAAAATTTTTTGAACTGATCGTATTGTATGATCATAGTATGGTATAGATGACATCCAGAGTATGAAATGGGTGTATACCAGTTTGACCATACAAAAAGGTAAAATTTTGAACTATTAGTACTGTATGAAATTGGGTTCATATAGATGACGTACATAGTACGAAATGGACTCTTCCATTTTCGTACCAAATGATGTATGATTTGGTTAAATTGATCGTACTGTACAAAATGAGTATCGTATAGTACACCAACCAAAGTAAAAGATGCATTCGTATAAAACCATACCGGATGAATCGATTCAATTTTGAACTAATCATACCATACGATGATAGTTCATACATATGACTGCTAGAATACAAAATCAAATTGTATAAGATTGTACAAGCATTTTTTGAACTGATCATATGTACAATATGTGATTGTACTATACGATCCAAGATGGACAAATTAAAATTTTAAGTTTTCTAGATGATTTTTTATATCATTCATATATAAGAGTTCTTAAAACTGACTATCTAAAAACTCCAACTATGAATTTCTTTTGAGAGTGCACTAGGAGAGTGTTTGGGAGAGTTTCTTGTGATTGGAGAGTGAGAGATTTCTTAAGTGAGAATTGTGAGGGGATTCATAAGGTTGCTCAACGAAAAGTATCTCTTACTTATTCTTCAAAGTTCTTCCCTACTTTCTAAAAGACTCTTGAAAGAAGATTTTCAAAGGAGCGCTGATACTCTACTAACACCAAGAGGGTGTGAAAGAAAGATGATAGTTTGCTGACACTAGGATGGTGTAAAAGGATAACGGTACTTTGTTAATATCAGGCGGGTGTGAAAGGATGACGATACTCTATCGACACTAAGAGAGTGTGAAAGGATGATGGTGCTCTAACGTACCGAGGATTGGTGAAAGAGAGGTTAACAATAAAGCCTTCTTCGCCTTACTACGGGAGAAAAAAGAAAGTCACTTTGGTATAATATAATACCTAAAAAGGGAATATTCAGGGAGTGAACGTAGGTCATGTTGGATCGAACCACTATAAATTTTTTGTATTTTTCTGTCTTTACTTTTTACTATTTTTATTTTATGCAAAATAATTTTGTGGTTGAAAAATATTTTTGAAAAAATTATCATTATGATTAAAAGAATTATTAAATTAGTTTTTTTAAAACTTTCAAGTGATTTTTAAATTACCAATTCTTTCCCCTCTTCGCTAGCCTTGGTATAATTGCTTTAGGTCTAACAACCTTTTCAGACTTTCAAGTGGTATTAGAGCCTACTTTAAAAAATTAAGGTTTAGATAACTTTTGAAAATGATCATGACTACTTTTAAAATCATAACACACCCAAAATATATTCGATCATTAGACCATCATTATTTGATAACATCTCTTTTGATTTTTTAAAAATACGTATGTCTACTTTTTCAATCGCTGACTATTATATGTAGATTTTAGTACAGGAAGGCTACACTAGACCAACTAGACTTATAGATGGAATTATAACTTAAACATCGTTTATTGACTGGGCAGTAGAAGAAAAAGATCTAGCTCAATTAAATGCTAAATATTTAAACAGTATTTTCTGTGCACTTAAATCTGAAGACTATATGTGTGTTTCAACTTATAGATCTGGAAAAGAAATTTGGGATAGGCTTTGCATTACATATGAAGGAACTAATATGGTGAAACAATCTAGATTGAATATTCTACTACACGATTATAAACTTTTTTACATGAAACCAAATGAATTAATCACTGATATGTACACTCGTTTCATACAAATAGTCCCCTCATTGCATGCTTTAGGAAGAAAACTAATGAATGCTAAAATAGTAAATAAAAATCTTTATTATTTGCCCACTAGTTATGATGTAAAGATAACTGCTATAATAAAATCAAAAGACTTAAATATTTATTCTATTGATAATCTTCGTTGAACACCAATTTCTTACGAGCAATGAGTAACTTAAAGACATATTAATGCATGTGACAAGTAGAAGGAGAAAAAAAATTGCATTGAAAGTGGAAGACATGGATAGTGATCAGTCTTAGCCTGAAGATGAAGATGATATTGCCTTAATGACAAAGTAATTCAGAAGTTTTTTGAAGAGGAAGCAAAAGAGATGCTAGTAGTGGAATAAAAGTAAGTTCCACAAAAATGCTAAAGCTTATAATTATATAATTTGTTATGAATATAGGATATCGATACACATCAAATAAGATTGCCCAAATCTCAAAGCTAATCCTAGCAAGGAGAAGGTTAAGGAAAAAAAGTAATGTAAGGAAGGCCAAAAAGAGATTACAAAGAGCATTTTGGGTGGACTCAACTTCAAATTTCTCAGAAATAGAAACAAAGGAGTAGCATACAAACTTGTGTTTAATGGTCAATAAGTTTGATTAGTCAGATTAAGAAGAGGTATGTGAAAAGAAAATAAGTTCTTTACCTAGGAGGCAATCTAATCTTAGGTTTAGTTAGTTATCTAGTATGGTACAAGACTATAAACTTATAACTTTTAGGGAGGCAACCTTATCCTTTAGATAAGGTTTTAATTAATATGCTTCAAAAAAACTTGAGAGAGAATAAGTGAGCACTACGATGCCATATCTTTGAAAGCCATAGTGCCCTGACGGGCCTTGGTGATTGAAATTTCAAATTTTCAAACTTCCCTTCTGCGAAAATTTATAAAACTAATTAAGAGGAAGTTTTCTTTTCAATCCTTCTTTATTCTTGAGTGAGTATCATATTTTCTTCTATTAGAACTAAAAAATTTGAGCAATGGGTAGAATTAAGCATACATTATCTTTTTCAAATAACCAAAATTAAAATCTAATCAAGAATGAGGATTTTTTTCACTTCTCCCCATGCAAAGTTGTACCATTTATGGACCTCCAAAAGAGCATTGCGCAAATGGGCCAAGTGGAAGCGACAGATTAGACCATACATATGATTAACCATGGAGGATAGTGGCTCTCGCCTACGCACCTTGATGGGTAATAATATATATGGCCTAATCACAGTCATGCATTTCTCCCATCCGATACATCAGCTCGAGTGGGGTTTATGAGATGATGGAATTTAGTTTTCTACAGGCGCAAGCCCCCATGGTTAATTACATCCCAGGCCGGAGCCCGAGAAGACTCTCGATTAAGGATCATACATTATCCCTTCCAAAGTGGGATTTGCACATAGGGCTAAGATTAGGAAGTCCTATCCAAAGGGAAGGAAGGTCCAATTTGGCTCAATCAGCATGCGTGGTTCACATCAGCATTTGAAGGCTCTAGGGTACTAAAGAGAAACTGGAGAAAATGAAGTCAAGAAGACAACACAAGCGTGAGAAAAAAGATGGAGGTGGCGTCACCCTATAATGCAGATAAGTAAGATTTAGAGTCCCTAAAAAATAGGAAACTTACCTACTATTTTAGGCATACTATGAGGCAGAATGTAGTTGCTTTGGATCCTAAATCTAGATTAGGCTTAGTGTTCTATGAACAACACTAAGACCCATATCCTAACTAATGTAGTGCAAAACTTGAACTTATCTCAGCCTGGATTGGGGAACCAGCTAACCACCTAATCAATTCAAAAACCATGCTATGAAGTTATTAATGAAAGATGGGTGGGTGGTATAGTTTTTTGGAAATAGGACCGACGTCTAGAGAGTTTCCAAATTGGTCATGGACTTATGTAGGTCGAATGCTCCTAGCTAATGCAATTAAATTTTAATTAGTTGGTTATTAATGCAATGCATGTTGGTTAAACAGGCTAAATCAGATATGCATCAGATTTTAAAAATAGGCTTAATATAAAATAATTTTTAGAAATAGATTAGACTTTCCCAGGTCCGGCACCTCATCATCATAGGCCAAATTATTTAGACTCTACCAGCAGGTCAGAAACTGTCTCATAGCAAGGGAGAAGAAGAAATGCAATAATATGCATGAGACCCCAGAAGATTCTGGCAATTTCCTAGATTCGTTAAGTTTCTATATTATTTAAACTTAAAATTTTAAAGATTGGTTATAAGTAGAAAATATTTTGTACTACATAGGAAGCCTAACGAGGTCTAGGTGAAAACAAAAACAGCATGTAAGAAAGAAACCTATAAAAGCTAACAATTTCTACTGCACAAGTATAATAAATACATCAATATAAATAAACCAATCAAATAAATATTCATAGGTCAACTGCCCTTTAATTACAAGCCAGGGTCTACATAAAATTTTAGTAATGTGGCTGGGCACCACTGCTAATAACCTGAATTTCTAAGCCTATAACTGACACAAATGACTTTGAGTGAGATATTTAGGTCTTCAATTCTTCAACTCTTTAGTCTTCTTTGGATCTCTTCTCCTTGGAACTCTCCTCCTTGGACTCCTTGGATCTCTCATCCTTGGACTCCTTGGATCTCTCCTTCTTGAACTCCTTGGATTCGTCGTGGCTTGAATATCCGAACGAAGAGATAATTCCTCCCTAAAGGGGGGTATTATCTTTTCTTGGCCATGCTCTTAATCATTGAGGGCTAAGCAATTTTTGGAGCACCTGTAGCAGTTATTATTAATGATTTTTAGCCCCATTTATTTAGGGAAGAGGGGGGGGGGGGGCTGAGTAAGCATATGCATAAAATATTATTAGAAATCATGACAGTTGCCCCTCCTCTTTAGCATTGCATGAGCATGGCCACCTAGAAGAAAAATAATATATATATGTGTCGTTTCTAACCTAGGGGTAAATCTAACGCCCATCACAGCAATCCATAGAGTGTAGGAATAGTAAGTAAACACACCAAGAATTTCATAATAATATTTAATAAAACCATGAAAATCCCAGCTCACAGTAGAAAAAGTAAACACCGATCTAGCCTAAGTCTAGAAGTGATGCCTTAGAAAATAATTCGATGTGTGCGTAAGGCTTGTGTGATTGGGGTATATCCTAACTTAGGAAGTTAGTTAAAGTTGCCTAAGGTTATAATTTTGTTAGAGGCTAAAAAAGAAAATTTTATTTAAGGTTCAAATATTAATGAATTAGGATCCATTTTAGTTAATTTAATTTATTAGTTCAGTTTTAAATGCTTAGGGTAGTGATATTTGAAGTTTAAATTGTATTAACCAAGTTTGGAAAGTCCTGGGTCCTCCTAGGTACTAGGTTGAGGGGGTCCAAAAAGTCACAATGGGAAATAAGATAGGTTTGGGGTTCCTAACACTTTAGATAAATACTAGGACTTAAGGTGAGTAGTTAGACAGGTAGTTTGCAAGATTTGAAGTTTCCTACGTAAATATATGAATTTTTTAAGTTTCAGGCCTTTAGACTATTGACTGAGGTTGACCGGAAAGTTAATTATCTAATTTAAGTTAGTTTCTAGAATCATAATCTTTTTAATAAATACTAGACCCTAATTGGAGTTGAATTCAATTGAATTTGCCTAATTTGGAAGCTTCTACAATTAGTTATGAATTTCTAAAGTTTGGGCATTTATGAGAATTATCTAAAATATTTAATTAAGGGGGGATTTTATGGTTTTGATCCAAACTAGCTCCAAACTGATTAGAATCACCCTCAAATGTCAGGAATAACCTAAAAAAGTGTTTCCAAGTGTTTGGGAAATTTTGGGATTTTTAAAAATTTTGAATAATTTATTAGGGGCAAAAAGATAACTTCTAATTGAGGCTAAGTTAAGGATCAGATTTGGGTCAACCTAAGGTGCCTTATTTATCTTATGTTAAGAACCTAATTCTAAACAATTTGAGGTATTGTGGGTATTTTTCTGAGTTGAAATGGATTTTTTGTAATTTTTGAACGCTACGGGACCCTATTTTATGGGTAAATTAGGGTTGGTTAATTAAGAGACCCAAAAGGCTCTTAAAAATCCTAAAAAATTCTAAGATGTTTATGATATAACTAAATTTAAATGTTGTAGTTTTCATATTAATCAGAGATCTATCCTAGCTCTTAGAAATTTTCTATGTTCGCTAGACGGGTCCTTAATTTTTGTCCTTAGAGTGTCACTACGTTATAGAAATTTAAACTTAAGTTTTAGACTAACCCTTGAGGTAACAATGTAGGAGAATACACAAATAAAGTAAACACACCATGTCCTTAATATATGAGAGTCTAAACTAAGTGGTCATGCATCCTACACATGCAAAGTACGATAAAAGGAAAGTAAATACACCTTATGAAGGGATTAGTGAATGATTGAGACCCAATCACCCACTAATCCACTCCCTCATGATTGTTCTTCATGCATATAACATATGTTTAAAATTTCATCAAATGGATCTCCCAAAATTAGATTAATTTAATAATATAGGTAATTTCAAAAATAGTTTAAAATACCCATACATTAAATAAAAGAAAATATAAGTTTTTTAATGATATTAAAATAATTCAAAATTATTCCATTCGAAAAAAGTTTGAGAGATCCATTGACCATCCAATCGAGGTTTCAAAATAATTTAAAAATAATTTTTAGTTTTAATAATAATTATAATAACTAATTATTTAAATAATATTAAAATAATCAAGTATGACAATAAAACAAAAATCTATTAGAGAAGTAAAATCCAGCAACTAAAAATAATTTTAAAATAAAATAGGCATTGTTTTGAAAAGTTCAAGGGGTTTTATGTCAAAATCCACATTAAAATGAATAAGTTATGAATTATCCAAGTTTAAATGATTAAAAGGTAATTTTAAAAGAATTTTAAAATAATTAAGATTTTTTTAAAAAATAATTGATAATTGAAATTAAAATAAACTTTAAAGATTCTAAAAATTTTATAATAATATAATAATAGGTTTTTTTAAAATTAAAATATTAAGATTCAAATTATTTTATTGATTAAATAATATTGAATAACTAGTTAGTTAAGGACAATTTAAAGTAAATGAATAGATATTAATTAATAAATAAAATACATTAAACAATATTTAATTTTTTAACATAATTTGGTAAAATAATAATTATCATAGTTTAAGAAAAATATTAAAAGTTTAAATTAATTTCTTAATTATATAATATTAAAAATAATTAACATAACTAATAATAATAAATAATAATAAATAATTAAAATAATATTAAAATAGTATAATAATAATAATAATAATAATAAATATTAAAATAGTAATGATAATGATAATAGTAAATAATAAATAATAATTATTATAATAATTAAAAGTAAATTTTATTAATATTAAAATAATTATTTTTTACTATTTTATTAATATTTTAAAAAATATATAATATTTTTAATTAAAACAAATTTTAAGTTAAAGGGGCCAAGAATACGAGCGATTTGATGTATTATACGTAATTTTTGGATAAAAATTGAATTTTCTATAATTATTTGAAAAAATAAGGTTTAAAATAAAATTAAATATAATAATAATTAATTAAAAATGACGGCGGGTGACGTGGCAGGCCCTGATTGGCTGCTTCAAACCGTGGCTAGTCATTGGCAATGTCTATGTCACCACGCAATCATTGCAAATGATTAATCATTGCCAATGATTGTGGCAGCCCGAAATTCTGTGCCACGCCTTTTATCCACATAGGCAGAGAGCTCCCACCGTTCGATCTACGCTAATCTGAACGGATGGCTATGATCTAGCCAGACGGGAACCTGTCCTACACCGCAGGATCAGCTATTCGGCCAAAATACAGTACAACGAAATCACAGCCATTGATCTCAAAATCAACAGCTATGATTTCGTGTAGTTCAATAGGATCGAACCGAAACACAAGAATAGAGTTTTGGCTATTTTTCGCAATCTACTCAACCAAATCTAATGAAATTTGCAACATAGGCTCTATACATGAAGAGCAATCATGGGGTTGTGTTTGTTTGGCTTAAAATCAACTTTTTTGAAAGTTATTTTATCATATGTGTAATGACCTATTCTAAGGGTTTTTGAGAGATCTAACTGTTAGATTTTCACGTTCTTGGGCTTGTTGCACTTGTAGATTGTCCACGCATAATTTCTTAGTTGAACACGAGCTTTGAAATGCCTTGGATCAATCAAAAATTGTCTAGGGACATATTTGGCTTTGGTTGGTTGGAAGATCACTGTCGATGAGGTCTTGGCGGTAGGATTTGCTAGTAAAAGGTGGAGGGAGGTGAGGAGAGCTCTCACACAAAATTTTAGGACTTTTGATGGCCTAGAGAGAGAAAGAGCAAGAAATATCCCTAAATAAAACCTAATTTTTCCTATTTAAAGCCATAGACTATAGGTGAACGACTGGGATTCAATATATGGCTCATTAGGAGGGAAAATAAACTAGATTGGTCGTGGTTTTGATTTGAAATCCATAGGAGGCTTTAATTCCCATTAATGGGATCTTAATTCCATTTAAATAGGCCATTTTGACTTATTTAAGACTTGGATTAACCAGGTCATTGTTTGACCTGGTCAACCCAGTCAAATAGGTCAAGAGTGGTAGGTTTGAGCCAAGAAGTCATGAAATTGATTAGGATTGGAATTAGGACTCAAAGTGACTTGATAGGTCAACCTAAGTTGACTTGGTCAACCAGGTTTACCCAAGGCCTGGGCCTGGGCTCACTTGACTCAGTCTGACCTACTAAATTGATTGGGAGAGCCATTAGGTCCTGGCTTGGTCAATTTGACCAGGTCAACTCCTTGGTCCAAGAATTTGGCAAAACCAAGGTCAACAACCGGACCCCCAATAGGAGCGACGAATAACTAGTGAACCGCTCGTGTTGGCGTTGAGCACCTATGCCAAGGAAAGTAGAGTGAAAAACATAAGTGAAAGAGTACAAGTGAAAAGTACCAAAAAGGTGAAAGTAAGTAGGAAGCTCTTCTCCTAGCCTTACCCTATAGCAAGGGCAGAGCTTAGGAGAGAACAAAAGGTAGCAGTGCATAAGTAAGGTATCGTCAAAATGGTGAACCAATAGTAGGACCTTCTCCTAGCCTTACCCTTCAAGAAGGGCAGAGCCAAGGAGAGAACCATGGTAGAGATAACCACAAGGGTGAAAAAGAGGTAAGGCGATTCCCCCTTAGCCTTACGCCGTAGTGAGGGCAGAGCTAAAGGGAGAACTGAGAGTAAATGTCACCATGAGGGTGAAAAAGTAAGAGGGGGGGGGGGGGGGGGGGAGGGGGTCTCCCCTAGCCTTACCCTGTAGCAGGGGCAAAGCCAAGGGGAGAACCAAAAGTAAGGTAGTAAAAGTAGATCGACTATCTGCCTGACCATATCGAAACAATAGAATAGAAGGTGAAGGCGGTCCCATCTCCTCCTGCTCATCTCAGAATAATGGATTGGGGTGACTCTGTATCTACCTGACCAAATCAAAATAACAAATAGAGGGGTCATAAAATTTGGCTCCTACCTGATCACAACAGGGCACTCAGGGTAAAAAATTTGCGAGAAACACCTCCCAGGGACTCTGTCAGGCTCTCTCAAACCAGGTAAGTAAAACTAGTTATCTACCTAACTATATCAGAACAGTCAGATAGAAGGCAAAAAGGATCCCGTCTCCTCCTGATCCTTTCAAAATAGTGGATTGGGGTGACTCAGCACTTCTGCCTGACCTCAGCAAAAGTGACTAAGCCACGACATGGAAGCCTGCCTAGTCTTTAACAGGACATCCAGGATAAAAGGGCTTTGAGGAATGCCCCCCAAGGACTCTGTCGGGCTCACTCAACCAGGTAAGTAAAGCCAACTACCTGCCTGACCGTATCTAGACAGCGGGGTAGAAGGTGAAAAGGATCCCGCTCCTCCTGATCCTTTCAGAACAGTAGATTGGGGTGACTCACTACTATGAGCCATGAAAATGGAAGCCTGTTTAGTTTTTAACAGGACATCCAGGGTAAAGGGGTGTTGAGGACTGCCTCCCAGGGACTTTATCGGGCTCTCTCAATGGTTAAGTAAAACCAACTACCAGTTTGACCGTATCTGGACAGCGGGGTAGAAGCTGAAAAAGATTCCGCTCCTCCTGATCCTTTTGGAATAGTTGATTGGGGTGACTCACTACTTATGCCTGACCTCAGCAAGAAGCTTGTAAGCCACAAAAATGGAAGCCTGCTTAGTCTTTAACAGGACATCCAGAGTAAACGGGTGTTAAGGAATGCCTCCTAGGGACTTTGTCGGGCTCTCTTAACGGGTAAGTAAAACCTACTTCCAGTCTGACCGTATCTGGATAGCGGGGTAGAAGGTTAAAAGGATCCCGTTCCTCCTGATCTTTTCAGAACAGTGGATTGGGGTGACTCACTACTTCTGCCTGACCTCAACAAGAAGCTCATGAACCATGAAAATGGAAGCATGCTTAGTCTTTAACAGAATATCCAGAGTAAAGAGCGGTGGTAAGGAACGCCTTCTAGGTGCTCTGAATAGGCTTCTCTTAACTAGGTAAGCTTCAATATCTGCTCGACCAGCTCGTCCTTGAAAATGAGCAAGGGCTCAATACTCACTTAGTCATTTTAATTGAGTGAATAAAGAGTCAGGCTCTGATGCCTGCCTGATCACAACAGGACAATCAGAAGAAAAAAAGAGTGGTGAGGAGTACCTTTCAAGGGCTCTATTAGGCCCTCTCAACCAAACAAGTAAGACCAACCACTTGTATGTTAGTATTGATATAGCAGGGTAGGAGGTAAAAGTCACCTCAACATCAGCCTAACACGGATCTGTATAGGGATGTGAGGCAGGAAGGAAAGGTATATGGAAAAATTCTAAGGGTAGAGCCACCTAAGGAATCCCAAGCTAGCATTTTGATAACCACATGGTAGAGGACAAATCGTCGTGTCCATGAGTATCCAAATGCCATCATGATCTCTTAGGAAATCCTAAACCTACACAAAAGGGGAGGATGACATCAAAATGATGTCTCCCAAGAAAGCTGGAAGAGATACACCCTTAGTAAAGTGTGCAAATGGGTAATCTCATTCGAAGGGAGTAACAAGAGCTGAAGTAGCGAGGGGCACCTCTCCTATAGAAAAATAGGACTAATCTTAGTGGATCTAATCATCAAGGAAGTTATAGTGGTAAACCCATACTAACTGATGGGGACCCTGTAGAAAGTAGAAGTATCATCAACACATCCAAAGGACCTCTCCGGCAACTAAGAGTGGTCTCAATGTGAAACTAGTGGGAGAAGACACTAAAGAGCTGACTTTCTGCTAGAAAATCAAGGCTCAAGAAAAAAAGTTGATGGTCGCACCTAAGGCATGATGCCCCATATCACCAAATAAGAGGAAATGAACCAAAGTAGCGAGGGAACACTCTTGCTACTAAGGACAACAACTCTGAACGAGAAAAGGCTCACAGTGGTAACACCCACATAAACTAGTGGGACCCTGTAGGAAGTGAAAGTGACCTCAATACATTCATAGAACTAATTTGGCAACTGAGCCTAGTGTATAAACGGTAAGATAGGTCATGAAACAGAGTAGGAGAACTGATATTTTGTTAGAAAATCAAAGTTCTCAAAGTAGTGATGTTAAAATCCAAGAATGGATATACTACATCACACATAGGAAGATAACTCTAGGTAGTAAGGGGACTCACTCACTACCTGAGGATAGTAATCATGAATAAAATTGAATAACATCAAAGAAACACTAGTGTAACACCGACACAAATTGGTGGTACCCTGTGGGGAATAAAAGAAACACTGCTACATTCATATGACTACTCTAGCAGCTATGAGTAGGATATGAATGGTAAAGTAGGTCGATAAAAGAAACAAAGGAGCCGATCTTCCACAAAAAAAAATTAAAGTTCTAGAGGATGTGATGCTAACACCTGAGGCAAGATGTACTACATCACACTAAGGGAAACAACTCTAGGTGGAAAGTGCACACACTCACCATCTAAGGCTAGTAGTCGTGAGTAAGATCAATGATCATTTAGGGGTCACAATGGTAATACGTACCATAGCTGGGTAGGACCCTATGCGGAGTGAAAGCAACTCTAGCTCATCCATAAGAGTACTCTGAAAACTTAGAGCAATGTATGAATGGGAGAGTAGGTTGCCCAAAAGAGGGAAAAAGAGGGTTTGATCTTTCCTCAGAAAGTCCCAAGTCCATAAGATGGTGATGTTAATATATAATATGAGATATACTACATCATACCTAGAAAGATAACTCTAAGTAGTAAGGGGACAAACTCACTACCTGAGGATAATATTCATGAATAAGATTGAATAATATCAAAGAAATACTAGGGTAACACCCACATAAACTGGTGGGACCCTACGGGGAGTAAAAGAAACACTACTACATTCATATGACTACTCTAGCATCCAAGAGTACGGTACGAATGGTAAAGTAGGTCGGTAAAAGAAACTAAGGAGCTGATCTTTCGCTAGAAAATAAAACCTCCAAAGGATGTGATGCTAACACCTGAAGCAAGATGTGTACTACATCACACTAAGGGAAACAACTCTAGGTGGCAAGGGGACACACTCACCATTTGAGACTAGTAGTCATGAATAAGATCAATCATCATCTAGGGGTCACAATAGTAACACCTATCCTAACTGGATAGGATCCTGTGTAGAGTGAAAGCAACTCTAGCTCATCCATAGGAATACTCTACCAGCTCAGAGCAATGTATGAATGGGAGAGTAGGCTGCTCAAAAGAGGGCATAAGAGGGTTTGATCTTTCCTCAGAAAGACCAAAGCCTACAAGGTAGTGATGTTGACATCCTGGATATGATGTATCACATCACTAACTAAAGCATTTAAAATCACGAGAAATCATACCTAGATAGGTATGCCTTCATCCTTGAGGCAGACACCAAGGTGCCTCAGAGGAGAAAAAAGAAAAAGAACTTTGGGAAACTTATGCTCTTAGAGTGTTTTACCGGGTTCCTCCTGTGACAAGGACAACCGATTTTGTTCTACTAAAAGCTTCCCTCTTTTTATCACATGTATATATATATATATATATATATATATATATATATATATATAGAGGGAATTGTGATTGATTTTATTATCCCAGACCATGTTTGTCACATGAATAAAATTGGAAAAAGATATCTAATATGATCATATAAAGAATCAAATCATTGGTTTTGATAACCCAGACCACATTCAACTCATGTGAATGAATTGGGGAGCACAATCATAACAAAATTGATATACAAAAAAAAATCAAAATTAGGATCAGGAATCGACATTACCACCCCTAACTAACATAGGCGGGTATGGACCTAGTATCCCACTTCCAAAGGGTTTAAAAAAAGGATTTTGCCATCCTTAATCACATTCAACTCATATGAATTGATTGGGGGCTATATATATCAGAGTAGGGATGATAGGAAGAAGATATTCACATAAGAATATTGAAACACCATCACCATACCTGATTGACATATGTGGGTGTGGATCCAGTATCACATCTCAAACATCGACTTGAATAATTGGTTTTGGTATCCCAGATCACACTTGAGGTGGCAAGTGAAACTGGAGGCACTAAAACTCACAATGAGTATTTTGATTTTATGGACCCAGTCAAAAGTGACAAATGGGCACATATCCCAAAAGAGTTTATTACCTGACTCCATCCAATCTCATAATGAACCTCAATTTAAATCTACTACCTTAGCTCAATCTCAATACCAGTTGAATGTGCTATTTCTTATATATGAGTATTTTTTTTTGTTGAATTAAAATCTAATCCAAAAGGGGTTTAAATTAGAAAAAAAATTAAATTTTCTTGTTTGAAAACGTACTTCTATATCTGATAGGATATCATCGCATGGTGATGAATCCAAAGTCATAATTTTCAAAGTCAAATATCAAAAATATCAAAAGGGTCTATGGATTTTTTTAGATTTAAAAATTTACTAGAAAGGGAAGCCATTTTCTTATCACTTTTGGGCTCATTTTGAGCCACTTTCTCAATTTTTGTGTGCTTTGCACAATCTTTAATTATTTGATACACTTTGTGTATCTTTCACTTTTGGTGCACTTTGTGCATTTTTTCAACTTTTATAATTGGATTCTTTTCCAATTTTTAAAAGAAAATTTTTTCTCAATTGTAAGATCATCTTCCAAATACAAGAGAAGAAGACTTACTTCTCTTATATAAAGAAGAAGGATCTACAAAACAAATCTGATCCTCTGATAAGAATGAACAGCTTGATTGAAAAAATTATGAAGTTTTATTCATCAATATACTATAGTTATCTATGAGATAGAGAATTACAAGATAATGAAGAAAATTTTCACTTCTAAACCCAATTTCAATTGGAAATAGATTTTAGTTCAAAAGAAGAAATCTCTCCACACATGGGATGAGATAAAGAAATCACACTCTTTCATGAGTTATCACTATAAAGCTAGAAGAGCTAGAGGAAGTAAGAGAATCAGCATAATTGAAAATCATTCTCTTTTCTTTTTTTTTTATTGATTAATCATCAATAGAAGGAAGAATGAGGTCCTTCAGCGTGAGTGCTAGAAGGGGGCCTGTCTTCCCTTCGGAGGTTACAACCATCTTTTCTCTTTCACACATCTCTCTAGTACAAGTGAAAGTAGGAAAGAAAATATGCTCATCTGACACTGTAATATTAGAAGAAAAGAAAAATATGTGCTAACAAAGAAGCTGGAATGACAACTATCGACTTGGCCTTGGGAGGCCTCCTCTCAACTGCCTCTGAACTTTGTATAGCTTACTTAATCATCTACTACGTCTTCTTAGAGAGTGCTAGCTGCCACTCTCCCTCAGAACAATGGAGTGATCTGCCACTACTACCTTGATTGTAACTTTAACTGTCATTGTGGCTAGAACTATGGCTAGGACTGGTGGGACTGGAGATCATATGAACTATCTGAGTAGCCTTACCCAAAGGCTATACCAAATCACTGTCCTAAAGACTGATCTTCCCAGTGGCCATCTGAGTCTGTAAGTGCAAGACTGTGGCATCCGTAGCTACTGATCTCGAAGATCCTCCTGCCTCAGGGTCTTCCTGCTCATCCTGGTCCTCAGGCTCTCCCTGCTCGTCCGAGTGACCTCGACGTATAGTCTTACAGACCCAGTGTACTGGTATGTCCTCATCCGACTCCTCTCCAAGTGTGTCATCCTCTAAGAAGGCCTGACAGAGTGCCTTTATGTAGAGACTCATAGGGGAAGTGATCCTATGAGTGCTGGGAGCTAAAGGTGTCTTACCTCGGTCTGGTGATCCATCAGGAGTAACTACTACATCCTCATCATAAGTCATCTGGACTGCCTCGAACTAGCGAGGAACTAGTACATCCATCTGATCTATTGCATCTGTTGGCTAAACTTCCTCTACCAACTGTATTATCTCAATCGACTGTACTACCTTAACTGACTGTACTACCTCAACTAACTATACTGCCTCAACTGGTCATACTATATCCACTAACTGTACTAGCTCAATTAGTTGTACTATCTTCACTAAATGCATTGGCTTGATAGGGATGTCCGCCTGTTGACGTCTCCAAACCCACTTACTACGGCGGAGCTCTTTACGGGTAACCAACTACTGAGGGGCTATCATAATTGAACTTATCTAGGGCCGAGCAGGCTCCTGCTGCTGTCTTCTCCCATGATGATGTGGGTGTTATCCAATAATAGGAGTAACTGCCAGTGGTCTAACAACTATGGCTGTCCCTACCGACTGCTGAGGTGGCTGTCCTCTCTGCCAACTATATATCTAACTCATAGTCTGTCTTCTCAACTAAAAAGTAGACTAAAAAAATCTATCAGCGTAACCTCTCTTGACTGACAGACCCTCTATTACGAGCTAGGTGGATGATGTTTTGAATCCTCCTAGAGAGGGCTCGAACACCAGCATCCTTGGGGACCCTAGTCCGAGGGAAAACAGTGGTAATAGAAGGGGCCACCGCATATGAGCAACATCCTACTTATCCCCATTGTGTGTTAGTGGAGAGAAGCGTCCTCCCTGAATCGCCTCTATCTCAGGAGCTACTACAACATCCAGGGTGGGTGCAACTATAACTGGTCGTGGTCTCCACTTCCTGGTAGCCACTTTCCTCTGAACAACCTCCTTGTGAGCTATCTTCTCAGCCATCTGTTTCCTATCTGCCTCAGATGTAGCCAGATGGAGCTTACTATTCCTATTTCTCCTTGCCCTCCTCCCAAGGCCAAAGGTGGAAGAAGATGGAACATATGAACCCATTATATGGGTGGCAAGGGGAATAGGGACAACAGGAAGTGCCGAGGTCTGAGCAAAAATAGAAACTCGATGGGAACACTCTCAATGGAAGAGAGTTGAAAAAAAAAAATAGAAACTCGACGGGAAGAGGGAGAAGGAGCCTCAGTCTAAGCACCCCTTTTCTTAATAGAAGTGGGAGGGGGAACCCTAACTCGAGGTACCTTCACCGGAACGATAGGGGTAACAACAGTAGCAGGCTGCCGGTGCTGAGGGGCTGGAACAACCTGTGTAATAGGAGCAGCAGGCATCGGTCGCCTAACTACATGACGAACTGGTGAAACGGGGAGTGGCCTAGGCACTGGTCGCCTAGCCGTAGGGTGCACTGGCTGCGCAAGTATAGGAACATGATGAGCTGGTGCCCAGGCTATCCACCAATCGGTTAGACATCCAAAAGGGTGCATGGCTGTACATCCTCTCCTATGGGGAGGGGAGAATGCAGCAGCCTCAGCCGGGGTGAGTCCACCAAGATTGATGAACACCGAGTCCACATAGGAACCAAAAGTGATCCCTCCAATGGGTGGACTAGTAAGCAGGGACTTAGGAAGAGTCACCCGTGCGTCTGAGCCAAAACTAAAGGTAATAGACAGAATGAAGGAAGCCATGACACTGCTGCCAAGAAAGGAAACTTTAAAGGTTAGTTTAAGATTGAAATCAAGAAAGAAAAGAGTGAGGAATAAGAATGATGGATATAAGGATAGAATAGCCTGCAAGGCTAGAAAGAAGTAGAGTAGGGAGGAATCCTAGTTAAGGGGAAGGAACCCTAACTAAGGAAAGACCCTAAGTAAGAGTGGGATGGACCTAATCTAAGGAGTACCAATTCTGGAGTACACACAAGAAAGGATAATATATAATCCAAAGATGGAGAGAAAAACTAGTCCCACCATGGTGGCCATAAACCTATGGACCTCCAAAAGAGCACTGCACAAATGAGCCAAGTGGAAGTGACAGATTGGACCATACATACGATTAATTATAGAGGATTGCGACTCTCGCCTACGCACTTTGATGGGTAATAATATATATGGCCTAATCATAGTCACGAGTTTCCCCAATCTAATACATCAGCTCGAGTGGGGTTTATGAGATGGTGGAATTCACTTTCCCACAGGCGCACGACCCCGTAGTTAATTACATCCCAGGCCAAAGCCCGAGAAGACTATAGATTAAGGATCATACATTATCCCTTCCAAAGTGGGATTAGCACATAGGGCTTAGATTAGGAAGTCCTATCCAAAGGGAAGGAAGGTCCGATTTGGCTCAATCAGCATGTGTGGTTCAGACCAACATTCGAAGGCTCTAGATTACTAAAGTGAAACTAGAGAAAATGAAGTCAAGTAGATAACACAAGAGTGAGAGAAAAGATGGAGGTGGCTTCACCCTGTGACGTAGATAAGTAGGATTTAGAGTCCCTAAAGAATAGGAAACTTACCTACTATTTTAGGCATACTATGAGACCGAATGTAGTAGCCTTGAATCATAAATTTTGATTGGGCTTAGTGTTCTACGAATAATACTAAAACCCGTGTCATAACTAATGCAGTGCAAAACATAGACTTACACCGGCTTGAATTGGGGTACCAGCTAACCACCTAATCGATTCAAAAACCATGCTATCAAGACATTTATGAAAGATGGGTGGGTGGTACAATTTTTTAGAAATATGATCAACATCTAGAGAGTTTCCTAATTGGTCATGGACTTATGTAGGTCTAATGCTTCTAGCTAATGCAATTAAATTTTAATTAGTTGGTTACTAATGCAATGCATACTGGTTAAATAGGCTAAATCAAATATGTATCAGAATTTAAAAATAGGCTTAATATAAAATAATTTTTAGTAGGAGACTAAATTTTCTCAGGTCCGGTACCTTATCCACATTGGCCAGATTATCCGGACTCTACCCGCAGGCGAGGAAGTATCTCATAACAAGGGAGAAGAAGAAATGTAATAATATGCATGCGACCCCAAATGATTCTGACAATTCCCTAGATTCATTAAGTTTTTATATTATTTAAACTTAAAATTTTGAAGATTAGTTACGAGTAGAAAATATTTTATACTACCTAGGGAGCCTAATGAGGTCTAGCCGAAAATAAAAATAGCATACAAGAAAGAAATCTAGAAAAAGTAGGTAATTTCTACTACGCAAGTATAATAAACATATAATTCTAAATAAACAAATCAAATAAATGTCTATAAGCTAACTGCCCTTTAATTATAAACCAGGGTTTGTAGAAAAGTAAAGTGTCCAGGCACCACTACCAACAACCCGGATTTATAAGCCTATGCCTGAAGTAAATGACTTTGAGTGAGATATTTAGGTCTTCAATTCTTCAACTCTTCAGTCTTCTTTGGATCTCTTTTCCCTGGACTCCTCGTAACTCTCCTCCTTGGACTCCTTGAATCTCTCCTTTTTAGACTCGGATTCGTTATGGCTTGAATATCCAAACAAAGAGATAATTCCTCCCTAAAGGGGGTCTTGTATTTTCTCTTTGGATATCTAAAGCCATCCGAACTCGATCTTCCAAATGGAAGAAGACTCTCCGCTTTGAGGATGTCTTCTTATTTTAGAATTCGAGTTTGATAAGAATATCCCAACTCAGAGTCATTTTCACAACTCTCACCAATTATTACAAATATTTACATTAATTGGAAAGTAGTAAATTCTACACTCCCTACAAGGTTATCCTAAAAAAAAAAATTACAAGCAGTTTATATATAAAAAATGAAAATAACTCACCACAACCACATTCTTGGCCATGCTCTTAATCATTGAGGGCTAAGCAATTTTTGGAGCACCTGTAATATTTATTATTAATGATTTTTAGCCCTCATTTATTTAGGGGTTTGGGGAGGGGGGTGAGCAAGCACCTGCTCAAAATATCATGAGAAATTATGATAGTTGTCCCCACTTTAGCACTGCATGAGCATGACCACCTGCAAGAAAAGCAATATATATTTGTATAATTCCTAACCTAAGGGTAAATCTAACGCCCATCATAGCAATCCATAGACTGCAAGAAAAGTAAGTAAACACACTAATAATTTCACAACAACATGCAATAAAACCACAAAAATCTCGGTACACAGTAAAAAAAGTAAACATCGGCCTAGTCTAAGTTTAGTGATACCCTAGCAAATAATTTTATGTGTGTGTAAGGCTTGTGTAGTTGGGGTATGTTCTAACTTGGGTAGTTAGTTAAAGTTGTCTAAGGTTAAAGTTTGTTAAAGGCTAGAAAAGAAAATTTTATTTAAGGTTCAAATATTAATGAATTAGGATCCATTTTAGTTAATTTAGTTTGTTAGTTCAGTTTTAAATGCTTAGGGTAGTCATATTTGAAGTTTAAATTGTATTAACTAATTTTGAAAAATCCTGGGTCCTCCTAAGTATTAGGTTGAGGGGGTCCAAAAGGTCACTATAGGAAATAGGCTAGGTTTGGGGTTCCTAACACTTTAGGTAAATACTAGGGCTTAAGGTGAGTAGTTAGACATGTAGTTTGCTAGATTTGGAGTTTCCTATGCAAAGATATGAATTTTCTAAGTTTTGGGCCTTTAGCTATAGGCTGACGTTGACCAGAAAGTTGACTTTCTAATTTAAGTTAGTTTCTAGAATCTTAATATATTTAATAAATACTAGATCCTAATTGGAGTTGAATGCAATTTAATTTTCCTAATCTGGAAGCTTTTATAATTAGTTATGAATTTTTAAAATTTGGGCATTTATGGGAATTATCTAAAATATCTAATTAAGGGGGGTTTAATGGTTTTGATCGAAACCAGCTCCAAACTGATTGGAGTCTCTCCCAAATGTCAAGAATGATCTTAAAAAGTGTTTCCAAGTGAATGGAAAAATTTGGGTTTTTTTTAATAATTTTTAATAATTTATTAAGTGCAAAAAGATAATTTCTAATTGAGGCTAAGTTAAGGATCATATTGGGGTCAACCTAGGTACCCTATTTATCTCAAGTTAAGGACCTAATTTTGAATAATCTAAGGTATTTTGGGTATTTTTCTGAGTTGAAATGGTTTTGTTGTAATTTTTAGATGGCTATGAGGCCCTATTTAATAGGTAAATTAGGTTTAGTTAATTAAGGGATCTATAGGGCCCTAAAAAATCCTAAACAATTCTGGGATTATGTCACTGAGTTTAAATGTTGTAGTTTTCATGTTAATAAGTGATCTATCCTAGCTTCTAGAAATTTTCTAGTTCGTTAAACATGTCCTTAACTTTTATCCTTAGAGTGTCACTACGTTATAAGAATTTAAATTGAAGTTTTAGACTAACCCTTGAGGTAACAATGCTGGAGAATACATAAACAAAGTAAACACACCATGTCCTTAGATCTAGTAGAGCTTAAACTAAGTGATCATGCATCCTACACATGCAAAGTACAATAGAAGGAAAGTAAATACACCTAATAAAGGGATTAGTGAATGATTGGGACCCAATCATCCACTAATCCACTCCCTTATGATTGCTCTTCATGCATATAACATATGTTTAAAATTTCATCAAATCAGTCTCCCAAAATTAGATTAATTTAATAATATAGGTAATTTCAAAAATAGTTTAAAATACCCATACATTAAATAAAAGAAAATATAAGTTTTTTTTAAAGAAAATAAAATAATTCAAAATAATTCCATTCATAGATGTTTGGAAGATCCATTGACCATCCAATCGAGGATTTAAAATAATTTTAAAATAATTTTTAGTTTTAAAAATAATTATAATAACTTATTATTTAAATAATATTAAAATAAAATATATTATTTAAATAATTAAGTAATAAAATAAAATATAAATCTGTCAGAAAAGTAAAATCCACCCCCTAAAAATACTTTTAAAATACAATAGGCATTTTTTGAAAAGTTCAAGGGGTTGCACGTCAAAATTCAATTTAAAATGAATAAGTTATGAATTATCGAAGTTTAAATGGTTAAAAGGTAATTTTAAAATAATTAAGATTTTTTTAAAAAATAATTAATAATATAAATTAAAATAACTTTAAAGCTTCTGAATTTTTTAAAATAATCTAATTATAATTTTTTTAAACTAAAATATTAAGATTCAAATTATTTTATTATTTAAATAATATTGAATAACTAATTAGTTAAAGATAATTTAAAGTAAATGAATAAATATTAATTAATAAATAAAATACATAAAATAGTATTTAATTTTTTAACATAATTTGGTAAAATAATAATTATCAGAAATTAAGGAAAATATTAAAAGTTATAATTAATTTATTAATTATATAATATTAAAAACAATTAACACAATTAATAATAACAAATAATAATAAATAATTAAAATAATATTAAAATAGTAAAATAATAATAATAATAATAATAATAATAATAATAATAATAATAATAACAAATATTAAAAAATAATGATAATGATAATAGTAAATAAAAAATAATATGTATTTTAATAATTAAAAGTAAATTATATTAATATTAAAATAATGATTTTTACTATTTTATTAATACTTTAAAAATTATATATTATTTTTAATTAAAACTAATTTTAAATTAAAGAGACTGAGAATACGAGCGATTTGATATATTATACGTAATTTTTGGATAAAAAATAAATTTTCCATGATTATTTGAAGAAAATAAGATTTAAAATAAAATTAAATATAATAATAATTAATTAAAAATGTCGGTGGGTGCTGTGGTAGACCTTGATTGGCCTTATAAAACCACGGCCAATCATTAACAATGATTGTGCCGCTGCGCAATTTTTTCTAATGATTGCGGCGACGTGAAATTCTGTGCCATGCCACTTATCCATGTAGGCAGAGAGCTCTCGCCGTCCGATCTCTGCCAATCTGAATAGATGGCCATGATCTAGCCAGATGGGAACTATCCTACACAGTGGGATATACTGTTCTGACCAAACACAGTATAAACGAGATCACAACCATTGATCTCAAAATCAATGGCTGTGATTTCATGTAGTTCAATAGGACCAAATCGAAACCCTAGAATAGTATTTTGGCGATTTCTCTCAATCTACTCAAGCAAATATAATAAAATTTGAAACTTAGGCTCTATACATGAAGAGCATTCATGGGGTTGTATTTGTTTGGCTTAAAAGCAGCCTTTTAGAAAGCTATTTTACCCTACGTGTAGTGACATATTCTAAGGATTTTTGAGAGATCTAACCATTGGATTTTTGTATTCTCAGGCTTGTTGCACTTGTAGATTTTCCATGCATAATTTTTTAGTTAAATACATGCTTCAAAATGCCTTGGATCAATCAGAAATTGTCTAGGGATGTTTTTGGCTTTGGTTGGCCAGAAGATTGGCACCGGTTAGGTCTTAGCGGCGGGATTTGCTTGTTAAAGGTGGAGGGAGGTGGGGAGAGCTCTCACACAAAATTCTAGGGCTTTTGGTGGCCTAGAGAGAGAAAGAGTAAGAAAGATCTTAAATAAAACCTAATCTTTCCTATTTAAAGCCCTAGACTATTGTTGAACGGCTAGGATTCAATCTATAGCTCATTAGTAGGGAAATAACCTAGATTAGCGGTGGCTTTGATTTGAAATCCATAGGAGGCTTTAATTCTCAATAATGGGCTCCTAATTCCACTTAAATAGGTCATTTTGACCTATTTAAGACTTGGGTTGACTTGGTCAACCCAGTCAAATAGGTCAAGAGTGAAGTCGGTTTGAGCCAAGAAGTCATGGAATTGATTAGGATTGGAATTAGGACTCAAAGTGACCTGATAGGTCAGCTTAGGTTGACCTGGTCAACCAGGTTGACCCAAGGCCTAGACCTGGGTTCACTAGACTCAATCTGACCCATTGAATTTATTGGGAGAGCCTTTAGATCCTGGCTTGGTCAATTTGACCAGGTCAACTCCTTGGTCCAAGGATTTGGCAAAATCAAGGTCAACACCATTATTATTAAGTTGAAAGAATTCAAAGAGGAATTGCTTGAAGATAAGAAGAAGTGTATGGCAGAAATAAGAAAGATGCATAATGGTAGAGTTTTCTTGTATGATTTCTTTCCTGGGTAAGATGTGTAGCTATTTGATTACAAGAAAAAGTATTTCCATATTAAAATGAAATTAGGATGGATTGGTCCTTTCACTATCATGAGAATTTTTCTTAATGGAGCCATCAGAATAGATGATAAGATAACTTTGCAAAATATCAAAGTTAATGCATATAGATTGAAGCTATGTGATTAAAGGAGTGAAGAATTATTAAGGATGTATATGGATTTTTGTTATTCTACTTTACTATTCTGTGGAAAAGAAGGAAGAATTGAAAGATATTGGCTTGTGTAATTGAACTTAAATGAAAAAAAATTGTCTTTGAGAGCCATTGTTAAACTTTGGGTGCCTTGTACACTAATTATCTTGCAACTATGTTATGTTATGAGTGTCATGCTTATTTTCAACACATGATTTATGAGCGTTTCATCACTCATATGAAAATATATGTTCATAATATTTGTTTATGTGTTTATTTACATTTTAGCAAATTCTTAAATTATTATTATCCTCCTATTATATTTATATTATAAATATTTAATTAACTCTTATAAAAAAGAATATTAAAACATATGAAATGTAGGATAATAATAAAACCATACATCCTAGTTTGATTGAACTATGTTTATACTTTATAGGTTAGAAAATCTAATACTTAACTCATTCGACTATTTGAGCTATTATCCAAATTTGTATTAATAAGTTGTACCATTATAAAAGTTAATTTTAAGTACTAAAAATTAGATATGTGTAGATTAAAATTTGAAATATAGCTTACCTGAAGATGGAATTAGCAATCTCATTAATTCCATAAATTAAAATTATTAATATTGTATGAGAATCTTAGAGCAGAAGTTGATATTCAAATTCATAAATTATGTTCTCCATAAAAGAAAAAAGAGAAAAAAAAAGAACTATAAATAGTTCTTAAAAAGAAAAATATCAAAAGAGAAAAATGAGTACATTAATAAATTTGTATCATTAAAAGCTTAAATATTTGAAATACAATCTTATAAGCAAATTATAAAGGATAAGATGAGAGAGCTAATACAAGGGATGGTAACTAATTAAAGTAAATTTTAACTAGAACCATATCTAATTATTAACACTACATTATTCACTTAAACATTCAAAACTTAAAGATTAAATCTATAACCTATAATTTCAAATTTGTAAAATACAAGAATGATTGATTAAGTTTTACTATTGGTATTTTTTAAAACTACAGGTTTAGCTTTAATTTATTTTTACTAATTCTAGACAATAATTTATAAACCTATATTTTAGTAATTTTATATTATCACTTTTATTGTGGTTAATTATTTAATTATAACTATAAATTTTTATTTGCTTGAGAATAAGTAAGAGTTTAAGCTATGGAAAATTTTATAAGTGTAATTATTGTTACATTTTGTGTGTTAATTTGTTAGTAACAACTTGTTATTTTAGTTATATTTGTGCAGGAAAATTTAAGGACCAAAATTTTGAAGTATGGTACAGTGCTGCAGTATCAGACAAAATATCTCTACAACACCATGATTGACACCATCAGACTGCCCAAATAAGAAGATGGTAGCTCCCAGTTTATATGTGATAGTGTTGTAATGTTAGAGGAGTCAGCACCGTAAAGCCCATCCAATCCTAGCTCAACAGTGTTGGAGGGGTCATCGCTATAAAGCCCAGTCTCTATTTGGAGAGTGCTACATTGCAAAATTCCAACACTGCTAATTTAAGGAAGTGTCACATAGATGTCATAGTGCTCAACCAACACTATCATGGTGACACTACATTTGTAACTATTTAGGCCAAGATCTACTAGTAATGTGATGAGTTGAGTGGGTTCCTGTTAATAAGCACCATAGTGGAAGAAACCCTTCAACACTATAGCATTAGTTCATTTTAAGGGCATCGTGGCACACATGATTTGAGCACCAAAGTGCTAGAATCTATTTTTTATATTTTTTTATAAACAATCTATTTTTAATGTTAGTAGAAGAGTTTTGTCACTTATTTAATTTCAGTCTTTATAGTACTTCTCTAATTTTTTCTTAGGAATGACAACAAAGGTTATTCAAAGAAGTACTAGATACATTTCATTTGAGTGTTTGGCTTGTATTTGTAGAAGCAATTCTATAAGTTTCAAGATGAGTTCATAGGAGATCATTGAACCATCTCGAGATATCTTTTCTTATGTACTTTCTTTCTTTTTTGTATTTAATTAAAATGAATATACTTCACTTGTTCTTCATATCTAGCTAAATTCTCTAATTTTTTAATGTTGGTGTAAATAAAATATGGAGTAAAAATGATTTCTCTTCATTAATAATTTAATGATATTTGTAATATTCCATGTCTTCATTTAATACATATAGCGACCTTATGTGTTGTTAATATCTGGTGTAATATGGAGTCAACGAATAGGAAAACAAGCACAACCATATTTGTTAAATTAGTATGATTCAAGCGTAGGCATATTGGTTGTTATGTATAAAATTTATAGAGATGAATTATTATGAGGGGGTTTTAACTGTATATGCTTTACTTACTCTTCTAAAATTTTCATAGGGTAATAGGCTATAAGTGTTTAGAGTGGTATTAAGGTCAAAAGAGTTTAATCAAATCTTTGTCTCTTCACGCTTAACTCAGCAGTTGGTGATGCATATGCTCTAAATAACATCAATATAAAAAAAATCATAAGGAAACATATTATATTTAAATTTAATCAATTAAAAATAATTTATCCCAATAGTGTTTTATTTAGTTATTTTTAATTTTAAATTAAGAGATTGAATCTCCTCCAAAATATATTTTATTTAGTAGAATAATTATTATTGTTGAAGTAGAAAGTATTTGTATTTGCAAGTAAAAATTCTTCCTTGTTGGATCGATGCTCTACTCTATCACTGAATTATTTAATTTGGCACATATATTTTCATATATTAAGTGAGATTTTTATAATTTTTTATATCAAAGAAAACCTAAGCATTATTTACGCAATGTTAGAGCACTAAATCATTTTCATATTTTTTTATGTTACACTATTACCCCTATTAATTTGTATGATTCCTTAGAGCCATAATTGATGCTGTAACAGGAGGTTCTTTGATGACAAAGCCTTTTGAGGATGCTTATGAATTAATTGTGGAAATAATACTAATTAATTTTTAGTGACCTATAGATATGTTGATTCATTAGTTTCAGAGAACTCTTATCAAAGATCCCAATTTATATTTAGCAACCTTTTAGAAATTTGTGCAACATTTCAGTATAATGGTGACAATGATGATACTATTTGACTTAGATTATTTCCTTTTCTCTAAGAGAGAAAGCTAACCACTTGGAATTAGTTGGCTCATAAGTTTCTTATTAAGTATTTTCCACCTTCAAAAGCTACAAAACTTAAGAATAACATAGCTTCTTTTATTCAATTTGAAGGAGAATCCATTGATGAGAGCTGTGAAAGATTTATGCAAAATACTAAAAAATTTCTACACCATGAATTACCTGATTGGTTGAGTTTTAAAATATTTTATAATGAATTAATAGTATCTTTTAGAGCTATAATTGATGTTAGAGCTGGAGGATCATTAATGTCTAAGCCATTTGCGAAAGCTTAAGAATTAATAGAGGAAATGACTACTAATAATTTTAAGTGGCATGCTGAAATGGTAAATCCTAAAAAAGTAGCTAAAATTTATGAATCTAATGTTTTTTCAATTTTGACTACATAATTTGCAGCAATTTATAAGAAGTTCAATACGATAGGAGTAAATTCTAGATTAAGAACTAATTCCTTAGGAGAGAAAAATTTATTTGAAGATAATGATATACATGTAATTAATAATATTAATGTAATTAAAAGAAAAATTAATTATTATTTGAATATGTATTATCCAGGTTGGAGGAGCCATCCTAATTTTAATTGGCCAAATTATATGGGTGGCAATAAATATTGGAATAATGGACATAATAATCAAGGAGTAAATTGGAGCTTTTCTCAACAACCTACTATTAATCATATACATACATATCCTCAAGGATTTAATTAAATTAATTAATATGAAAATAGAAAAAGTAGCATTGGAGGATGTAGTTATGTAGTTAGGGAATCAATTGCAAAATCAAGCTACTTTTATTAAAAATTTGGAAACCTAATTAAATTTGCTTTTAATTTCAATTAGTAGTAGACATTTTATATCCAAATTTTTTATTTCTTTTCCTCCTTTTTATGGTTTATTTATGCTATTAGGAGATGATTTTAGTGATGGTTTTTGTTAGTGTGCTGATTGCTCCTTAATATATGGGTGTTACATTCTATACTATTTCTTTAGGGTGAAGTGTTTTATTCTTAATAGTCCTTGTAGGTATTGGAGGTGGAAACCACAGCTGTTGTTTCCCAATTTCCATATTTCATTTATCTCTCTATTATTTTTGGGGTTGCCATTCTAGCCCATTTGTAGGTTTCTGGTGGATTCTTTTTCTTCTTTTTGGATGAGGAAGAAGGTTATGAAGGATGATTTTACTAGTTATAACTTCGTAACCATATACCCTGCTGCTATTAATGCTATCTCCTTTATTTGATTTACTTCTTTAAGGGATACTTTTGATGTGGTCACTGCTATTAAATATTTACATATATTCTACATTAAGATTATTATTCATCTTTGTTATATTATGGCCCTCCTTTTATTGCATTGTGTTTGGTGCTATCTTTTGCATGTTCTTGGTGATGTATCTATGTCTTGCTATGGCTATTTTTTTTGGCTATGTAATTCACATGCTACTGGTTTTTGGAGTGATGTGCAATCATTACTTTTTTGGTAGAAATAATTTATTGAATGCATATAATTTACTCTTTCTTTTTTGGGTGCTGCCTCCTGGCCGCCTTAGCATGTACCTAGGATATTTGTAGTTTTCTTTAGAGGGGACTGTTAGCTCATTGGTTTTCTTTTACTTTGTGATGTAGCTCTTATGAGCATTAATGAGTGGAAGGTCCCCTTTAAGGACCTTGTATTTTTTCTTTTAATTAATGCATTGGCCCCATTGTGAATTTTCAAAAAAAAAAAAAAAAAAACATTAGTTGACATTTTGGATCTTTACCTTGTAATACTGAAGTTAATCTAAAAGAAAAAGTTAAAGATCTTAAGTGAAGCCATTTGAAGAATGAATGTCAAGGGAGGCTAGTGATGTACAACATACAATTAGAGTAAAATTTAGTATTTCCTAAAGTACTTCTCTAGGTCCATCTTAGAGAAAAATCTAAGAGAGTCTAGAGATGTAGAAAATAAAATTATTTGGAATATTCAACTAGTGTTTCTTGCAGCAGCACTGTAAGTTAAGGGAGGAGTGTAGAGTACATACTTTGATATTTTCTTGTGATATCACTTGCTTATAATTTCATTCTTCCATGAGTATTATGAAAATGAATTTGCTAATTATTTATTCTATGTCAGACTAGTTCTCTTCTTTAGGATTGATGATGTAAAGTGCATGTTAAGTACTAATGAAGACTCTAGTTCTAAAATATTAAATTTGTTTTCAATATTATCACGTTCTTAATTTAGTGCACATAATGGACATATGTGTAATTACAATATAGTATGATATATAGCCTTGCAATGGAATGCAAGAATAACTAATAATATTGAGATAGGATGTTTCCATGCCTAGACATAAAATATAAAATATTTTAGGTTCTTATAGAGATACTATAATTGTGGGAGGTCAATAGATATCCTTTTGACCCCTACAAGCTCGATAGAGATCTTAAGATGCAAATGCTCTAAATCACATTGTTGGTGGAATTTTGAAAACACGGTTTTTGAAAAATATTAGTTTCCTTTGGGAATTTTAAAATTAAAGTTAGATTCTAATTCTAAAGTCGAACCAACCTATTAAAAGAGTGTATATCATCTCGAAAGGTGAAAATACAATTTTCTAATGGTGTTCAATCTTAGAATTATGAAATTCATCTTGAATATCGTAACTAGATTTTAAAGAGAACTATACATGGCCCTGAAAGATCAAGATTAAGTTCGATTCAATATCCAGCTATGATATTCAAGAAGTGTGATCGTCGTGTTCTCATCCAAAACCATATCGAAGAAGGATGTATCTCCCCAAAGGAAGATAACACTATTCAACGATAATCCTTCGAATGCGACAACAACAATCATCTTTTAATTTTACCCAAAGAAAACCAATAAAATTTTTAGAAAATTAATTTTGAAATCAGGTGAATGTGTGGTTCCAAATCTCCTACGAGCGCAATCCCTCGTAGTTAATTACATCATAGGCAGACAACGTCCCCTATAAAAACTCTCGATTAAAATAGTGACGATATTTTGTTAGATTTTCTAGGAGTGATACCAAGAAGAGAGGAATTATAGAAATTCTGTTAAGATAGTTGCTATTTGCATGCTTTACATTTTTGCAACTTATATAGTTTTGATGATTACAAACATTATTGTTCAAATGTGTAGTTATCTCCTAACAAATTTAGAAGATTTGTATTTGCTCTTGTGTGTACTACTATTTCAAGAAAATCGAACTCCAGACTATGAAGACTTCAAATCAAATTCAGCATGTAATACTTTGTGAATTTGAAGCTTGTACTTTTCTTTAAAATAAACTTGAAAGGGAGTGATTGTAATTGAGTGAATAAAAACATACACACACACATAAGGAGATCATAAAAAATTTATACTGATCGTACGGGATGATATAAGTTCATACGGGACGATCAGACAGTTATCTCCTATTAAGATCACATGGAACGAATAGGAACTGGCCAGAAATATTTTTCTAAGTCCTATTCGTCCAGGACGAAATTAAAAATCGTCATGGACAATTTGTTCTCTATAAAATTTTCATCCAGACGATATTAAATTATCGTACATGACGATTTGCTCTCTGTAAGATTTTCATTCAGATGAAATTAAATTATAGTACATGACGATCTGCTCTCTGTAAAATTTTCGTCCAGACGAAATTAAATATCGTCCAGAACGATCTAGTCTCTGCAAGAATTTTGTCCGGACGAACCAATTTTCGTCCAGATGATACAACCGACTTAGGACGGTTTTTCTGCAGTTTTTGGAACCGACCTTGTAATAACAGTTCGTACCGGACGAACATGGTTCGTACGTGATGATCAGCTTGTACGAAAACATTTCGTACACATATACAAAGAGGTTCGTTTCAAGGCTTTTAAGTAATATCGTCCAGGACGATCCACGATCGTATGGGACGATCCACTACGTACAGAATTGAAAACTTATAGTTTTTGGCAGTTTTTCTTGTCTTTTGTATAAATAGTCCAAATTAGACTGCCACCCAATCTTTTTGTCAATTGATCTTCGTGCCTATTGAGAGAAAAGTCAAGGAGAGAGTGTGAGAGAGCATTCAAAGGAGGATTCCTACCACTGGAGTGTGAAGACTTCACTTGGTGTTTAAAGGTAAGAATCTCTACTTGTGAATTTGGATTACTTCACTCTTTTCTTTTTTCCTTCTAGATTTCTTGTGAGAAGATCTATCAGGGAGATCCAGTTCGCTGCTGACACTTGGAGAGTGTGAACAGCCGAAGGGTTCGCTGCCTACACTTGGAGAGTGTGAACAGCCGAAGGGTTCTCTGCCCACACTAGGAGAGTATGAAAGGATGGAAGGGTTCGCTGCTTACACTTGGAGAGTGTGAACAGATGGAGTGTTCTCTCCCCATACTAGGAGAGAGTGAAAGGACGAAAGGTTCTCTGCCAACACTGGGGATTGTGTAAAAGGACGACGGTTCTCTGCCGCACCGGGTAGTGGTGAAAAGAGTGTTTGTAAAGGCTTCTCCGCCTTGCTGTGGGTGCAAAAGAGAGTCACTACTGGTATTATTGCAATACTCAGAAGGTGCCTCTGGGGAGTGGATGTAGGTCTGGTTTAGACCGAACCACTATAAATCTGGTGTCATTTACTTTACTGTTTTTATTTTTTCGCATTTTATTTTTGATTTTAAAAACTCTATGGTTGAAAAACGTTTTCTACAAAAACTTAAAAGAAAATTTTCATTTCAGTTCAACATAAATTTAAAGAGGGTTTAAAATTTTTAAACTACCAATTCACCCCCCCTCTTGGTAGCCTTGGGACATTAACTTAGGTTTAACAACCTATTTACTAAACTCAACAAATTCAAGAGGGAATGGATCAAAGTTGAGCAGTTATTAACAGAGTCAAGAGAAGAGGGTAGGGGACACTTTGAGATTCCAGAACCATCCGGAAGTATCCCAATTTAATCTAAGTATTGGGCGTTATGTTTTGGAATTGAAATGAAGCTTTTAGTTGAAGTTAAATATTTTATTAGAAATTTGGGATTATATTCTTGAAATTTGGGGTCTTATAATCAAAAATATGCCCCGAATCCTAAATCTAATTTGGACACTGGACCACATTTGTCCGAACCTAACTAATGCAGTGCAAGGTCTGGACTTACCCCGGCCTGGATTGGGGAGCCAGCTAACCACCTAATCGATTTTAAATATATGAATCCGGTCTTTTATGAAAGAGTGGTAGGGACATTTTATTAAAAGTTTTGGAGAGTTGGGGCCGACATCTAGAGATTTTCCTAATTGGCCCCTTTGGCTTATGTTGGGTACAAAAATGCTAAGGACTAATGCAATTAAATTTTAACTCTTTAGATTTATTTATAATGCAATGCATGCTGGTTAACAACTCCAAATCAAATATGCTTGAAATTTTAAAAACAGGCTTAGAAAATAATTTTTTAGAAGACTGGACTTCCCAAGGTCTGGCACCTTGTCCTCATAGGTCAGACTATCCGGACTCTACCCGCAGGTGGGGAAGGGTATAAAGCAAGGAGAGAGTAATGAAAAAATATGCATGCGACCCCGGGGTCGATCCCCAACTAATTCCCTAGATTCGTTATCTTTCTATGTTATTTAGACTCATTAAAATTTTAGACTTTTAAGATTATGAGCATAAAAATTTTCACACCCTCACGAGTCTCACGTATCCAGGAGAAAACAAAAGTGGCACACAATTGCCAAAAAAAACTAAGAAAAGCAGGCAGTCCTAAAGGCAATCATCTCAACACATCAAATATAAAGTAATTAATAAATAAATGTCCATAGGCAAAGTTGCCTTGCTTATTACAAATCAGGGTCTTACAAAAAATAAAGTGGCCAGGCACCACTGACAACAACCCGGATTCTAGACCTAATAATGACGCAAGTTATTTTGAGTGGGATACTCTCAGTCTTTAAGTCTTCAGTCTTGTTCTCCTTTGGGCTCCTTTTCTTCAAGCTCCTTAGATTCTTCGTAGTAGGCTACCCAAATGGATAAGAGGGCACTTCCTATAATGGGAAGGCCACTCTTTCCTCTTTGGGTAGGGGAGAAGTGTGGTCCAAATTTGGATCTCCAAATAGAAAAGGAGTACTCCCAAAAGGGGCATCCTTTTCTCTTCGGAGTCCAATCTTTGGACCTATATATCCCAACTCAAAACTAACTTTTACAATACTTAATAATTACACAAATTACATTTATTTGAAAATAAAATCTAGACTCAGCTGCAGGGTTATCCTAAGCAGTTAATAAATAAGAAGCAGTTACTCCCAAGCAGTTATATATGTGCAGAAAAGAAAGTAAACACACTGGACACGCTCTTTTTATTTGGGGGCTTTAGCAGCTGAATCACCTTTGCAAGCATTTATAACAATTAATATTTTTTATTGATTTAGCCCCCTTTTTATTGCCCTGTATGAGCATGGCCACCTGCAGAAAATTGTGTGAACATCCAGATCGTACCTAACCTAAGGGTAATCTTATCGCCAAACACATCCCTCCATCCACAGAGTGCAGAAAAATAAGCAGACACAACAAAGCAATTTCATCCACAACATGTAGTGAAAACTACGAAAAATCCGGCACACAACGGTAAAGTAAACATCGGCCTAACTCAGATCTAGAGTTGGTTGTCCTATCATATCATCTAAAGTGTGTGTAGATGGTCGTGAGGTCGGGAAGATCCTAAGGTGGGTGATTAGTTAAAATTATCTAGAAAAGTTTTGAATTTGTTAAGGCTTAAAAGGGGATTTAAATTAAAGTTGAAGTATTAATAGATTAAGAATTTTAATTAAATCTATTTTAAAAGTTAATTGATTGCTACATTTGTTTCACACCGAGGCCGTGAAGTTTATTTCACCTTCCTTGGGGCTAAGTTAATAGCCTCGTAGGCCTGTGTTACCTAGTAGCAATCGGGGTTGATTAAGTTATTTTAGGTTTGTTAGAATTAAGAGGCATAAATTAATATTAAAGAGAGTTGTTTACTGATTTGTAAGGATTAGTTAATAATTTTATTACCCTATTAAGAAAGTTTTGGAATTTTTATAAATTAACGAACCTTAGGAATTATCTAAGTGCACTAGCTAAAGGGGCCAAAAGTTGACTTTTCAAATTAGAACTAATATTGGAGTTTTCAAATTTTAATAAATAATAGACCTTAATACGAGTTGTTAGACTGCTAGCGCACTCAATTTAGAGTTTTTTTATAAAAAGTTATAATCCTTCAAAGTTTGATCCTAAATTTGAACTGCAGTTGACTGAATTGTTGATTTTTTTATTTGACTAGATTTTGGTGGTTTGACATTTTTAGAAAATACTAGACCTTAATTGGAGTCATTAGCCACTGATTTTGACTGATTTTGAATTTTTTACAATTAGTTATGAATTTTCAAAGTTTTCTTAATTATTTGAATTTTAAAATTTCTTAATTAGGAAGGCTTCGATCATTTTGATCCAAACTCATTCCAAACTTCATGTAATCACTCCTAAAGGTCAGGTCTGACCCATGGGAGTGTTTTCAAGTGTATAGAAATTATTTAGGATTTTTTAAATAATTTTTAATTAATTAAATTAATTAATTATTATTTTTTATTAGAAATTTAATTAAAGTTAAATTGAAAGTCCAGTAAAAGGTGTTTTTTTATTTTAGGTATAGAATTATTTTCTGGTTAATTTAAGGTATTATTTGTATTTTTTGGTTTAAAATTTGATTTATTATCATTTTTTAAATTTTCTGAGTCCTTAAATGGGCTCAATTTTTAGAAGGCTAATTTTTTAAGATAATGAGCTCCAAATTTAGTCAAATTTAAACTTATTGTTCACAATGTCACTAAGTTTAATGTGTTTGAGTTTCACCCAAATTGGGTGTGTGTATAGTTCCCTAGAAATTTTCTAAGTTTTCTAGACATTTACTTAATTATTTTCCTTAGGTGTCCCTACTGTTCAAATGGACATGTAATTTAGTGTGTCTAACGCTGGTACACATACATGTACATCACAAAACTTTCACAGAAAAATACTACGTATCTAAAGAGTTATGAATTTTCAAAGTTTAGGGTCCAAAATGGACCCTTTAACTTAAAAATTCATATCATAGAAATCCGTTTGGTATCTGACCCTAAGAAAATTATTGAATATATATCTAAGATACCTAATAATCATTCACCAAAAGTTGGACTCCATTTGACCACTGGATTGTGAGAAAAGCATAAAAAACTAAATTCAAACAAATGATAATATTTCACAATACAGAAATCAAACCAGCCTAAGTTTAATTTTAATAAATACTATATTAAAATATCTTTCCAACGAGCTCAATAACACAACATTTGGTGACAAAATGGATTTTCTATGAATTTTAGAAGTTCTGGCTATTTAATTTGAATTTTTAATTGAATCCGACTAAAACATGTTCTGGGGATCCGCTGCATGGATGGGAGGACAAAACATGTGTCCAGCACTGATTTGGACTTCCGATCGTGTAAGGGGCACAATCGGATGGCTATGATCAAGCCAGATTCAATAGTTCAAAGTTGAGCTAAAATTTCAATTAGCCATAACTTTCAAAATACTTGTCCAAATTGAATGAAATTTGAAACGTAGCTAGAGGGTAATGTAATATTACAACACACAAAGTTTAGAGGCTTAATGTGTTGTAGATTTGCTGCAGTTTCAAATCAAACTTTTAGAGAAAAGTTTTGATATCTTACAATCTTGTTGACGGATTTTGATGATCTTGGGCTTGTTGGAAAGCTACCGACATCCTCTACAACTTTACGGAAGGACCCAAGAACTTTTAACGGCTAGATCGAAATTTGCTATAGGAATCTCGTTTTCTCTCTCTTTCTCTCTCTCTTCTTAGTTTGGGTTTCTAGCTCAAGCAACACCCCTCTAATGGCTGGAGAAGACTTATTTAGAGATGGAGAGGCTAGATTATGCATTGGAGAAAGTTGTTGGCAGCTGGAATTGAAGATTTTGGAGGATAGGGAGTGAAGACAAAGCCTTGTGTCAAGAGTGAGAAAATTCCATCCCTTTTCATGATTGTTTGCCTTGATTAAGGAGATGGATAAGCTATAAGCTGCTTCCAAGTAACCTCCTCAGCCCCCCAAATGAATGAAATTTTGGATTATTATGTGGTTTTGACTTGCCAAGGTGGCAAAGCCACACCACATAAGCTTATAATTTAACTTTGTTGACTACTTTGGCCAATCAACTTTGACTTTGATAGTCAAATATTCATGCTAATTGGTTGGAGTAGTCTTAAGAGCTATTTGAATGAGTTTGGAGAGGACTCAACTTTTGAGATGAGTTTAAGAGCTTGAGGGATTTGATTTGATCAAATGGGTTGGAATAACCCATTTAAAACTTTAAAGGGTACCTTAGTCGATATAGGTTGACTTGGTCAACCAAGTTGACCCAACATTTGGAATTGGGTCTAATAAGTCCTAAAAATTATTTGAAAATATTTAGAGAAGATTTCAAAGATTGATAGTTAAATCAAGACGAGTTTAAGCCAAGAATCCAAAAATCTCCCTTAAGGGCATTTTGGTCATTTTAGCCTCAGGTTAATTCTGGGTCAAATTGATTCTAGAAAAATGTGAATTATTGCTTAAAAATTCAATACCAAGATCTTGAGAGTGATCAAAGGATTTGGAGGGGGGCTCCAGATTCAAATTCCACTAAGTGAAAGGCCTAGTGGCATGAACTGTAAATATTTAAAGGTTTTGCAATCTTTGAAATTGGATTTAGTTTTTGGTGTTGAAGTCCTCCAAATGAGTTCAAATTTGGAGGGTTGGCCCTATAGGTATGTCGCATCAATATAGAATTGATAGAATCTGAATTAGATGCCAGTTGACAGGATTTCAAGGTGATGGAAAAATCACCTAAAAGGGGCTTTAGGACCTAAGTCTTTAGCCTAAGGATTCTGGGTTTGGATTGAATTTAAGATCTGGACTGGTCCTAAGGGCTAGGAGCTAGGAAGATCCTAGGATCTAGGACTCAGGAAGTAATCAAGAGTGACCTCATACAAAAATGAGCTCAACAAATGGACCCCCAATGTGTGTAGTAGAAGGAACTTCTGCTGTACACATTGGCGTTGACCGAATGTAAAATTTGAATGAAATTTTAAGAGTATAAGGGAGGGCATCACCCAACCTTATGTCTATAGGATGCTGATAAAAGGCTTACACCTAATAGACAAGATAATTGGAAAACCCAGGTAGGGATTACCTAACCTTGGGTCTAAGGAAGGGCATCACCCAACCTTAGGTCTATAGGATGCTGATAGAAGACTTATTCCTAAAAGACTGATTAACTGGGAAACCAAGGTACGGAATACCTAGTCTTGGGTCTAAGGAAGGGTATCACCCAATCTTAGGTCCATAGGATGTTGATAGAAGACTTACTCCAAATGGACAATTCAACTAGGAAACCAAGGTAGGGAGTACCTAATCTTGGGTCTAAGGAAGGACATCACCCAATCTTAGGTCTATAGGATGCTGATAGAAGACTTACTCCTAGTAGACGGATTAACTGAGAAACCAAGGTAGGGAATACCTAACCTTTGGTCTAAGGAAGGGCATCACCCAACCTTAGGCCTATAGGATGCAGATAGAAGACTTACTCCAAATAGGCAAATTAATTGGAAACCAAGGTAGGGAATACCTAGCCTTAGGTCTAAGGAAGGGCATCACCCAACCTTAGGTCTACAAGATGCTGATAGAAGACTTACTCCTAGTAGACGGATTAACTGGGAAACCAAGGTAGGGAATACCTAACCTTGGGTCTAAGGAAGGGCATCACCCAACCTTAGGTCTATAGGATGCTGATAGAAGACTTACTCCTAATAGACAAATTAACTTGAAACCAAGGTAGGGAATACCTAGCCTTAGGTCTAAGGAAGGGCATCACCCAACCTTAGGTCTACAGGATGCTGATAGAAGACTTACTCCTAGTAGACGGATTAACTGGGAAACCAAGGTAGGGAATACCTAACCTTGGGTCTAAGGAAGGGCATCACCCAACCTTAGGTCTATAGGATGCTGATAGAAGACTTACTCCTAATAGACAAATTAACTGGAAAACCAAGGTAGGGAATACCTAGCCTTAGGTCTAAGGAAGGGCATCACCCAACCTTAGGTATATAGGATGCTGATAGAAGACTTACTCCTAGTAGACAAATTAACTAGGATAGTCATATGGGGAGGAAACTTGCTCCACACAGAAGACCTGAACTAGCAAACTAGGATAGTGCCACGAAGGGCATACTCTATCACTAGTGGATCTAATCCTAAGGGAAGGAATGACCTAACCTTAAGGAAAAGAGAATTGAAAACAATGATTGATGATTTTGAATTTGATTTGATTTCTTTGAATTTGAAGGGGTGAAATTAATATTTAATTTGATCCTCATTAGGCATGATACTTCTTAAAGAACCACCCAAATGAAAGGAAGCATCTGGTGGTATCTTCAAAATTAATCAATTGCCATGAACCTTCCTTATTGATCATCTCTAAGGTGGACGATCCAGTCAACATTGATTTAAAGCTTATATTGATCTTATGGTGGACTAAAATTGGTCTCCAAAGGACTATAGCCAAGTCTCCTACTTGGAAAGTCCTAAGGTGACACAATTTATAACGAGCTTGAATCATATGTGACTTATGTAATTTCAAATTTTATTGAGTTCAAAACAACTTTCTTCAAGGCCTTCGAGCTCTTCTAATCAAAGTTGGGCACTCTACTCAGTTGTGACTCAATTTTGAAAAGCAATTTCCAGTGATGTAAAACACACCTCTATGTGAGAACAACCTTTTACCCAGCATAGAGTGTTATTTTAAAGAATAGATCTTAAAAGGAATGATGCCTATGTTTAAGGATTCACATATATCTCTCAAGAATGAGATTTGAATTCTTATCGTGAATAGAAGATTCATTCTTTTTATTAAAAATTTCTTCTTAATCATTTGGACCCTGTCAGAACGACAAGTGGGAACAAATTTAAAAGTATAGTGAGAAGTAGAGTGACTCCAATTGACCCGAAAAGAGTTAAGGTTTTGAATTTTGTTGACCCAGATCAAATTTCATAGAAATTGAACTAGGTTCTCCCTTATAGAAATTTTGAATAAAAATCAATTTCAAAAGGGTTTAAGTTGGATCGAGAAATTTAATCTTTTCAATTCTCTTGCATAGAATTTTCTATCTAATGAACTGTCTATGCAGGACAATAAATCTATATTCAAGATTTTTCAAAGTCAAGCTATTAAATATGATCGGGCTCTTTGAGATTTAAGGATTTAAAAAGAAGGAAGCTTCTTTCACTTTTTTTGTGACGTGATGCACACCTTTTTATTTCTTTGGCTCACTTTATTCTTCTTTTGATTTTGAATTTTTTTAATGCACTTTGTGCTTCCTTTGAATTCTTTTTAACAAGAGGCTTTACTTTCTTTAAAACCTTAACATGATTGCTCTTTTTTTTTTAATCCAGGATTATATCGCAAGTATAAGAGAAGGAAATTCATTCTCTTATCCAAGGAAGAATAATCTCCAAATTGGACCCAATCTTTTGATAAGAAAATATTAACTTGACTTAGAAAATCATTGACTAGATTTAGAACATGCAAGAGAAGCCTATAAGATAGAAAGCTGCGAGAAGACTGAGAAGAATTTTATTTCAAAAATCAACTTAAGTTTGATACAAATTTCAATTCAAAAATCAAATTGACCCGCAAAAGCGGTGGGAGGGAAGGCTTTTTAAAGATCTAGTGGAGTCAACCACAACTCTCTCCTATTTTTGATTTAAAGTAGAGGTCATTTTTTATTAAAAAGATGGATCAACTATCTTGAAAATTCTGACCCATTACACTTGAGAAATAATATGATTTCCTTCAAAATAGCAAGTCTAGGTGGCAAGACCCTATCAATGTAAATTATATTCCAAAATCTCTTAAAAGAAAGAGATTATTATGGGGTCTGCACTACCCCTAACTAGTGATGCTTCATCTCAATGTATGGATCTATCGCAATAGGACCCCTTTTAGAAGTTAAATTCAAATGGTGTCACTATCTAGTAAGATCTCAGATCCATTATTTTTCTCCTCCATAATTTCTAGTGATCTAGCAATTATGAGAGTTGCACCCCGAGCGGTTTCTGCATCTCCTCCTCTATAGATGATATAGTGGGGCACGTGTAGTAATGTGACCAAACTTCATCTAGTAGAGTGGATGGGTCATAACCATCATCTAGGGGCCTATAGTATATTATTGTTGATTGCTCAATTTAGATTTGGTAGATCTTTTCTGTGCAATAGTCAAAAGGGCAAAGTGGATATCACGCTATCATTCTCACAACCTCCCTTCCTTGAGTATGAGGAAGAGGGTGGGAGTGGCTTTTTCACCAAAGAGGGGGGCATGTGAGAGGAGCAATAAACCCTCGATTAGCCTCAAATTTGACTTACTCTTAAGGCTTTTGATTCAGTAATCTTTCTAGTCTTTTGAGTACATTTGATTTCCTTGAATTAAGGAAAGGTGATTTAAATCAATTGATTTTGAAATGGAATTGGAATCTTGAAATCAATTGATTTTCTTCAAATTTTGGAACTCAAAATATTGAGTTTTCACTCAACATGAAGGGTCACAAAATTGATAAGAAAATCTCAAGAGTTGGACTTGACTCTCTCATTCCACCAACTAACTGGGGATGAAATGTCAAACCTTAGATTTTGTTGAGAAAATTTGAACTTAATGTTGAAATTAAATGGATTTTCTTTAATTTTTGAAACTCAACATGTTAATTTTTTTTTAAACATGCAAGTTTACAAAATTAACGTGAAAAATTGCTAGGATTGGGCTTGACTCTATCATTCCACTAATCAACTTGGGGTGAAATGTCAAAGCCTACATTTGATTGAGAAAATTTGAATTTTAGGATTGAAAATAACAGATCTTCTTCAAATTATGAAACTCAACATATTGAATTTCATTCGAATATGCAGGTTTACAAAAATTGACATGAAGATCTTAAGGTATGGCTTGACCCTTTCGCTCCACCAATTAACTTAGGGGCAAAAATGTCAAAGCCTAGAGTTGTTAGAGGGAGAGTTGAATTTTGATTTGGAGACTGAAGGGTCTTCCGTAGAATGTGAAACTTAGCATACTCGAGATTTAATCGAATATGCAAGCTTGCAACATTTACGAAGATCTTAAAGAATTTGACATGACCCTTTTACTCTACCAATTAACTTGGAGGCAAAATGTCAAAGCCTGACTTGGATAATGGTTTCCTCACTCACCTCTCTGTTTGATAGGTCTTTTCTTTTAGATGTTGGCCAACTCACCCAAGAAAGAAATGAGTAGAGGGACCAACGAAAGAAAGGTAGTTAAGACTATCGATGAAACAAAAATTCGTCACTATTAGAGATGGAGAGAGAGATTTGTCCCACCGGGCGTGCCATTTTTGTTGGTGGAATTTTGAAAATAGGGTTTTTGAAAAATATTAGTTTCCTTTGAAAATTTTAAAATTAAAGTTATATTCTAATTCTAAAGTTGAACCAACCTATTAAAAGAGTGTATATCATCTCGAAAGGTGAAAATACAATTTTCTAACGGTGTTCAAACTTAGAATTGTGAAATTCATCTTGAATATCGTAACTAGATTTTAAAGAGAACTACGCATGGCCCTGAAAGATCAAGATTAAGTTCAATTCAATATCCAGCTATGATATTCAAGAAGTGTGATCGTCGTGTTCTCATCCAAAACCTTATCGAAGAAGGATGTATCTCCCCAAAGGAAGATAACACTATTCAACGACAATCCTTCGAATGCGATAACAACAATCATCTTTTAATTTTACCCAAAGAAAACTAATAAAATTTTTAGAAAATTAATTTTGAAATCAGGTGAATGTGTGGTTCTAAATCTCCTACGAGCGCAAGCCCTCGTAGTTAATTACATCATAGGCAAACAACGTCCCCTATAAAAAGTCTCGATTAAAATAGTGACGATATTTTGTTAGATTTTCTATGAGTGATACCAAGAAGAGAGGAATTATAGAAATTCAAGAGGGAATGGATCAAAGTTGAGCAGTTATTAACAGAGTCAAGGGAAGAGGGGTAGGGGACACTTTGAGATTCCAGAACCATCCGGAAGTATCCCAATTTAATCTAAGTATTGGGCTTTACGTTTTGGGATTGAAATGAAGCTTTTAGTTGAAGTTAAATATTTTATTAAAAATTTAGGATTTTATTCCCAAAATTTGGGGTCTTATAATCAAAAATATGCCCCGAATCCTAAATCTAATTTGGAGACTGGACCATAGTTGTTCGAACCTAACTAATGCAGTGCAAGGTTTGGACTTACCCCGGCCTGGATTGGGGAGCCAGCTAACCGCCTAATCGATTTAAAATACATGAATCCGGTTTTTTATGAAAGAGTGGTAGGGACGTTTTATTTAAAGTTTTGGAGAGTTGGGGCCGACATCTAGAGATTTTCCTAATTGGCCCCTTTGACTTATGTTGGGTACAAAAATGCTAAGGACTAATGCAATTAAATTTTAACTCTTTAGATTTGTTTCTAATGCAATACGTGCTGGTTAACAACTCCAAATCAAATATGCTTGAAATTTTAAAAACAGGCTTAAAAAATATTTTTTTAGAAGACTGGACTTCCCCAGGTCTGGCACCTCATCCTCATAGGTCAGACTATTCGGACTCTACCCGCAGGCGGGGAAGGGTCTAAAGCAAGGATAGAGTAATGCAAAAATATGTATGTGACCTCGGGGTCGATACCCAGCTAATTTCCTAGATTCAATATCTTTCTATGTTATTTAGACTCATTAAAATTTTAGACTTTTAAGATTATGAGTATAAAAATTTTCACACCCTCACGAGTCTCACGTATCCAGGCGAAAATAAAAGCGACACACAATCGCCAAAAAAACTAAGAAAAGCAGGCAGTACTTAAGGCAATAATCTCAACACATCAAATATAAATTAATTAATAAATAAATGTCCATAGGCAAAGTTGCCTTGCTTATTACAAACCAGGGTCTTACAGAAAATAAAGTGGCCGGGCACCACTGACAACAACCCGGATTCTAGACCTAATAATGATGCAAGTTGTTTTGAGTGGGATACTCTCAGTCTTTAAGTCTTCAGTCTTGTTCTCCTTTGGGCTCTTTTTCTACAAGCTCCTTAGATTCTTCATAGTAGGCTACCCAAATGGATAAGAGGGCACTTCCTATAAGGGAAAGGCCACTCTTTCCTCTTTGGGTAGGGGAGAAGTGTGGTCCAAATTTGGATCTCCAAATAGAAAAGGAGTACTCCCAAAAGGGGCATCCTTTTCTCTTCGGAGTCCAAGCTTTGGACATATATATCCCAACTCAAAACTAACTTTCACAACACTTAATAATTACACAAATTACATTTATTTAAAAATAAAATCTAGACTCACCTGTAGGGTTATCCTAAGCAGTTAATAAATAAGAAGCAGTTATTCCCAAGCAGTTATATATGTGCAGAATAAAAGTTCGTTGGGGATGTTAAGCCCTATGAACTTAGTCCCAAGCTAACCAAGAGGGGGGGTGAATTGATATTTTAAAAAAAATTTTTTTTCACAAAGAACGAAAAACACATAAACCAAAATCACACCATGAGGAAAAATAAATGCGGAAATTTAAATGTACGGAAGCAAGAAATAAGAACACAGAAATTTATAGTGGTTCGGTCAACTCGACCTATGTCCACTCCCCGAAGGCACCCTCCGAGAATTGCACTACCAACGTGACTCTTCTTTAGCCCCCACAGCTAGGCGGAGAAGCCTTTACAACTAACCTCCTTTTTGCCTCCCCGGCAAGGCAGATAACCTATCTCCTTTTGCTTCCTCCTGAAGCAGGCAGAGAACCACAACCAAACGCTGACGCCTTACCTCTGCCGACCCTTCCACAGACGAGAAACTCTGGACGAAGAAGAAGTAGAGCGATCCTTGAAGCAACCCTTGTGAATCCCCTCACAAGCTCCCCCTCACAAGATCCTCTCTCTCTCCCTCTCTCTCTTTCTCTCCTCAAGGTCTTCTCAGGTCAAGGCAGCAACATAAAGGTTGTTCAAAACGTTAAAAAAGAGCTCTTAAATAGAAGAGCTTCAAAGGAGCTCATTAATTGCAAGTTGCCGACAATATCGTCCAGGCCGATATGTACATCGTTCTGGCCGATCAGTACAAATCTCAAAAGATCGGCCTGGGCATCGCCCTATTTTGGGTGCTGGATGATTGAATTTTGACTTGATCGTCCTGGCCGATCTCACGATCGTCCCGGCCGATTAGTTCAATTCAGAAGAAAATCATCCTGAGCATCGCCTTGTTTTCATGCTGGTCGATCCCGATTGTCCAGGAGTAACCAAGGATATCGAATATATCATCCTGGCCGATCCTGATATCGTCCAAGACGATGTGATCGTATCAATCATTCTTAATTACTTCCCTGATTTGTTTGTTCAATTAAGGCATAATTGTGAATATCGTCCAGGCCGATCAAGGATCGGCCGGGCCGATAATTTAAAAATACAGTATACCTTATCTATCTATGACGGCAACTTCTTTATATTTTGAGCTTATCGTCCTGGCCGATACACGTATCGTCTAGGCCGATATGTTAATGTCAGCTGCCTTAATTAAGAATCCTTAATTAGACTTTCTGTTTTAAGTCTGATCGTCCATGACGATGTAAATATCGTCCTGGCCGATATGAGTAAAAACAGAAATTCTAAGTCTCTCAAGTGTGTGTGTGTAGGGTTACTTAGCATCAATCTCTTTGACCATTACAAATCAACTCTAGAAGAGAAAAAAGCAAAGTACAGACTGACTCAACCCTAAACCTACGCAATCCTGAACTGGCTCCGTTTGTTGGTCCGATCTTTGATTCCTGAAAAGTTAGAAATAACAGGCAGTCCAAGTGTTTGTCAATCATCAAAACATAAGCCATGAAAATAGATATGCAAAAATCTCCCCCTTTTTGATGATGGCAAACACAAGTAGGAAGAACTAAAAAAAAATTCAAAGTTACATAACCTTTTTCCTACCACAACCTACTCCCCCTTTTGTCATCACAAAAAGAGGGTCCAGATACACAAAAGAAAATAACACAACAGAGACAAAAACAGACTAGAAAGCAACCTACAGAAAACAGGAAACAAACAACAGAAAACACGGACTAGAAAACGAGGAGCCCTGATCATTGGATGGAGGTGGTGGAGGTGGCTGCTGAAAGTAGCTGGCAAGTGAAGTAAACTGAGCATTGAACCAGGCGATGTCCTGTTCATGCTGCTGCTGCTGGTGAGTGATATAACTGTCAAAGCGGGCTAAGTCCTCCGCACGATTCTGCTCGTAGCGGGCAATGTCCTCAGAATATTGCTGCTCTTGTGCAGCAACGTAAGTATCAAAGCGGGTCTCCCAACGATCAAACCTCTCTATCAACTCATCAACCGGTGAGTGCTGGTGGAGAGGAACAGGACCTGGAACGGGAGTGGGAGCCTCCTCCTCTCCAGCCCCCTGAGGTTCCCCATCTCCTGGGTGGAGACGAGTATTATGAAGGATAGTGAAAGAATTGTTTGAGTAGCAAGGAGGCTGAAGGTCGTGATGTCCCGAATATTGAAGATTATATTTGGTCTCAAGGACATAGGCAATGATGTGTCCTAAGGCTAGATTGGGTTTCCTTTTATGACCTGGGTCGCGAATTGTGGTTAAGTGATCAATGTAGTGAAAGAGTAGATCAGTGGCATTGAATTCTCTCTGGGCCATAATGAAAAATGTAGTCAAGGAAAATAGAGGAGTGATGTGGATACGGTCCCCGACTTTTGGAATTATGGAGGTGCGAAGGACATGTTGGATTGTCCTAGCATCTTTGACTAAAGAGCTAGTCTCTCCAACATGAAAGGGTGTGTTGGTTTGGCGAAGGAAATGGTTTGCCGTGGACCAAACAAAATCAGGATCAGTAATGATTATGTGAAGCTTATCCCCGGTGGTGGATAGCTGTAAAAGCTCTGCACAGTCCTGATATGTGATCTTGACTGGGCGTCGATTCACATAGGAGGTCAGGGCTGTGAAAGTGGAATTTATGCGAAGATTTGTATAAAATTCTAGCAGGAGTTCAGAAGAAAAAGGGACAGTGAGGGTGAGAATGAAACAAAGAGAAGTGTGGGCAAAAAGATCCATTACTGGATACGACAGGTATGCAGGATTGATTGTTCGGGAAAGGGTAATGCCACACTCTTTGTAGCGACGGTAGGCAGCCTGATCCTCTGCCTCCCTGAATCGAGGGTCCAGAGTGGCCCTCAAGGAACTCCCAGAAGCCTATCAAACACGTTTCCCACCAGCCATAGAAAAGAGATTAGCAAGAAGACATAAGAGAAGAAAGTATGATGTGGAAAAAGTGGCTGGATCGGTCAGAATTTAAAGAAACGACCATATTGTCCAGGCCGATCGCAGAATCATCCAGGCCGATCGGAGAATCGTCCAGGCCGATATGGATCAATAATTGCGTACAGGCCGATTGGTCAAAAAGACGGTCCGATCGGCCGGGCCAATCAGATATCTGTTGGAACTCATTCAATATGAATTAGGATCTAGTAAATAGGTTGTTAAACCTAAGTTAATGTCCCAAGGCTACCAAGAGGGGGGGGGGTGAATTGGTTGTTTAAAATTTTTAAACTCTATTTAAAATTTATGTTGAACCGAAATGAAAATTTACTTTTAAGTTTTTGTAGAAAACATTTTTCAACCACAGAGTTTTTAAAATCAAAAATAAAATGCGAAAAAGTAAAAACAATAAAGTAAATGACACTAGATTTATAGTGGTTTAGTCTAAACCAGACATACATCCACTCCCCAGAGGCACCCTCTGAGTATTGCACTAATACTAATAGTGACTCTCCTTTTGCACCCACAACAAGATGGAGAAGCCTTTACAAATCCCTCTTTTCACCACAACTCGGTGCGGCAGAGAACCGTCCGTCCTTTTACACAATCCCCAGTGTTGGCAGAGAACCCTTCTTCCTTTCACACTCTCCTAGTGTGGGCAGAGAACCCTTCGTCCTTTCACACTCTCCTAGTGTGGGTAGAGAACCCTTCAGCTATTCACACTCTTCAAGTGTAGGCAGCAAACCCTTCGGCTATTCACACTCTCCAAGTGTAGGCAGCGAACCCTTCGTTTGTTCACACTCTCCAAGTGTCGACAGAGGACCAGATCTCCTTGACAGATCTTCTCATAAGAATCTAGAAGGAAGAAAGAAAAGAGTGAAGTAATTCCAATTCACAAGTAAAGATTCTTACCTTTGAACTCCAAGAGAAGCCTTCACGCTCCAGTGGTAGGAATCCTCCTTTGAATGCACTCTTCCACTCTCTCCTTGGCTATTCTCTCAAGAGGCACGAAGATCAAATGACAAAAAGATTGGGTGGCTGTCTAATTTGGACTATTTATACAAAAGACAAGAAAAACCACCCAAACACTGCAAGTATTCAATTCTTTACGCAGTGGATCGTCCCGTACGATCGTTGATCGTCCTGGACGATTTTACTTAAACGATTTGAAATGACCCCATTTGTATATGTGTACGAAATATCTTCGTATAACTGATCGTCCCGTACGAACTAGGTTCGTCCGGTACAAACGGTTATTACAAGGTCGGTTCTAGAAACTGTTGAAAACCCTTCTAAGTCGGTTAATCGTTTGGACGAAAATTTATTCGTCTGGACAAAAATTTTACAGAGGACTGATCGTCCTGGACGATTATTTATTTCGTCTGGACGAAAATTTTCCAGAGGACCAATCGCCATGGACGATAATTTAATTTCTTCTGGACGAAAATTTTTCCAGAGACCAGATCGTCCTGGACGATTATTAATTTTGTATGTACGAAAATTTTCCAGAGGACCAATCGCCATTGACGATAATTTAATTTCATCTGGACAAAAATTTTACAGTGAACCAATCGTCCTGGAGGATAATTAATTTCGTCCTGGACGAATAGGACTTAGAAAAAATTTTTCAAGCAAGTTCCTATTCGTTTCATGTGCTCAATAGGAGATAACTGTCTGATCGTCCAGTACGAACTTATATCGTCCCATATGATCAGTATAAATTTTATATGATCTCCTTATGTGTGTGTATGTTTTTATTCACTCAAATTACAATCACTCCCTTTCAATTTAATTTTTAAGAAAAGTGCAAGCTTCAAATTATAGAGTATTTCATGATGAATTGATTTTGAAGTCTTCATTTGTCTGGAGTTCGATTGTCTTGAAATGTTAGTCCACACAAGAGCAAAAACAAATATTCTAAAAAATGTTAGGAGATAACAACATATAAAATAATAATATTTTGAATCATCAAAACTATACAAGTTGCAAGAATGTAAAACATGCAAATAGCAACTTTCCTAACAATCTCCCCCTTTTGATGATGGCAAAATAATTATTATTTGTATAATTTCAAATTCTAAGAATCTCCTAAACTCCCCCTGAATTAATGAACATATGAAAATAAGGAGGCATTAAAATTATTTTTATTTTCAAAAATTTTTAGAAATACAAAACAAAACAAACACACATACACTAAACAAAACAAACACACAACGATACGAATACACAAGACACAACAAACAATTTCTCCCCCTTTTTGACAACATCAAAAAGTGAAAAAGAAAAAGATTAGAAATGTAAACAGACATATGAAAATCATTTAAAAATTTAACCTTTAAAGTGATTGACATAAGGTATGCAAATAAAATTAAAACATTAGCTAAATCATAGAATTGATAGAATTTAAGAAGAGATATAACATAGAAACTGAAAAGATATTATCAAAACATGAGTATATTTAAACATTTAAGATAGAGAAAATCATTGTAAAAATGATGATATAAAAATTATATATTTCAAATTTCAATATGTAATATAAATATACATAAGATCAATTTGAATTAAGAGATTAAAAAATTAAGAAAAGAAATAACTATCACATGTGGCGCTTTGCGCATCTTTTTCAATTTTGTGGCACATTTTTGTGCATCTTTTCACTTGTTGGGCTTATTTTGTGCCTCTTTTTCACATTGCGAATCATTGCGCATTTCTTTTAATTTTTTGTACATTTGTACAATTTTCAAGAGTAATTGTATTCTTTCCAAAATCAATAATCTAAAATTTCAAATCTTTCTAAGTGCATAAATATTAATTGATAAGTGAAATACAAAATAAGAAAACATCACAATTGCAATAATAATATTAAAATTAATGTAGTCAAAATAAGAGACATGAAATTGATAATCTTAATAATATCAAGTTATAAACACAACTTAAATTTAGAAAAATTAGATTTTCTAATGAATTCAATTTTATGTTGCAGTTCAAAGTATAGCATCTTGTAAGATCAAAAATTTTAGGGATTTTCATATAGGCTAACGAACATTTCAAACATAGAAAGAAATCACTTAAATATTCAAAACATTTAAAGCAATACAAGTACAAAACACAAGTTTATAAACTATAAAAATCTTCATATCACATTTCAAATGTCTCACAAAAAGATTTGTTCTCAACATTTTACCCGTATAGCCATTTATATGCGTACAAAAGAAGAAATACAAATCATCCAGGAAGATCAGGAGATCGTACAGTACGATATGTATTGGAAAAATTTAAAAAATACGCAATCTATCAAAACCGACTATCAATTTGCTACAGAAATCGTACAGTACAAAATATTTTCATCCAGTACGAATAGAATACTTAGAAAAATTTGCACGATCGATCTAAAACAGGGAATCAGATGTGAAGACATTTCAAAATCATACAAAACACACAAAAATTAAAAATAGAAAAACACATAAAACAAACAAAAATAAAAACACAACTAACAAAAAACATTCACACAAAAACACATAAACAAATTAAAGAGTTTAAACATCATTTTGCTCCTGGTCGATGATTCAGAAGCTAGATCCGCCCAGGAGATTTTTTGCTTTTCATTATTTTCCTATTTTATAATTCGCTTAGCTTTATCCTTTTCTTTAGCAGGAAGAGTTCTCAAATTAGGGCACTGACTTTTCAGATGTCCAGATTTCCTACATCCAAAGCATATAATATTTGAAGAAATTTGAACATTCTTACCATTTTTATCTTTATTCCACTTTTGTTGATGCTTATGCTTGTGTTTTAGTGGACTTTTCAATTTGCTTGTTAAGTCATCGCTTTCCTCACCAACTAAGCAACTTTTCTCCATGTCTTCCGCTTTTAGCATTATTGTTTCACCTGCATCCAAAAGTCTTTGACCCAAATATTGCTCGTAGGCAATGAGTGAGCCAATTAAATTATCAATAGAATATTCATTCAAATTTTTTGATTCGCAATAGCAATAACTTTGGCATCAAACTTGTCAAGTAAACAACGTAGAATTTTATTGACTATTTCAAAGTTTGAAAATTCTTTACCTAAAGTATGCAATGATGTTACAATTTGAATAAACCTAGTATACATGTCTAAGATCGTCTCATAAGGTTTCATGCTAAAGAGTTCATAGTCATGCATCAAAAAATTTAACTTAGATTGCTTGACTTCACTAGTACCTTCATATGTAATGCATAAACTGTCCCAAATTTCTTTGCCAGTAGTACATGTAGAGATTCTTACCTTTGAACTCCAAGAGAAGCCTTCACGCTCCTGTGGTAGGAATCCTCCTTTGAATGCACTCTTCCACTCTCTCCTTGGCTATTCTCTCAAGAGGCACGAAGATCAAATGACAAAAAGATTGGGTGGCAGTCTAATTTGGACTATTTATACAAAAGACAAGAAAAACTGCCCAAACACTGCAAGTATTCAATTTTGTACGCAGTGGATCGTCCCGTACGATCGTTGATCGTCCTGGACGATTTTACTTAAATGATTTGAAACGACCCCATTTGTATATGTGTACGAAATATCTTCGAACAGCTGATCATCCCGTACGAACTAGGTTCGTCCGGTACGAACGGTTATTACAAGGTCGGTTCTAGAAACTGCTGAAAACCATTCTAAGTCGGTTAATCGTTTGGACAAAAATTTATTTGTCTGGATGAAAATTTTACAGAGGACCGATCGTCCTGGACGATTATTTATTTCGTCTGGACGAAAATTTTCCAGAGGACCAATCGCCATGGACGATAATTTAATTTCGTCTGGATGAAAATTTTCCAGAGACCAGATCGTCCTGGACGATTACTAATTTTGTATGTACGAAAATTTTCCAGAGGACTAATCGCCATTGACGATAATTTAATTTCGTCTGGACGAAAATTTTACAGTGAACCAATCATCCTGGACGTTAATTAATTTCATCCTGGACGAATAGGACTTAGAAAAATTTTTTCGAGCAAGTTCCTATTCGTTCCATGTGCTCAATAGGAAATAACTGTCTGATCGTCCAGTATGAACTTATATCGTCCCATACGATCAATATAAATTTTATATGATCTCTTTATGTATGTGTATGTTTTTATTCACTCAAATTACAATCACTCCCTTTCAATTTGATTTTTAAGAAAAGTGCAAGCTTCAAATTGTAGAGTATTTCATGATGAATTGATTTTGAAGTCTTCGTTTGTTTGGAGTTCGATTGTCCTGAAATGTTAGTCCACACAAGAGCAAAAACAAATATTCTAAAAAATGTTAGGAGATTACAACACATAAAACAATAATATTTTGAATCATCAAAACTATACAAGTTGCAAGAATGTAAAACATGCAAATAGCAACTTTCCTAACAATATCGGCCTGGACGATTAGACACATACGATCATCCCGAGGAGTCAGGCCAGACGACCGTTGAAAAAAGCAGATCGTCCGGGCCGATTAGGTGGATCGTCCAGGATGATGAACAATAATTGATCGTACCGGTCGAAGTTAAGACATTTTAAATCGCTGCCACATGTATCGTCCAGGACGAACAGTGGATCGGCCAGGATGATTGTCCAATAATGGATCGTCCGAGGCCGAATTTAATGATTTTAAACGAGCGGCACGTAGATCGTCCAGGATGATCAAGTGTATCGGCCAGTACGATGTTCTTAAAATTTATCGGCCAGGACTATCAGTATGATTTAAACAGAGTTCGATCAGATCTTCCAGGACGATATAGGATCTTCCAGGACGATGAGTTATAGTAAGCACATAAAAGATCTGCAGATGGAATTTTGAAGACAGTTTGCCCTATCGTCCAGGACGATACAAGTATCGGCCAAGATGATGTGACTAGAATTTGAAGAACAATGAAGGATAGTGATGATCAAAAGCCCTCAAAAATAAAATAAAAAAAAGCTAAAAAAAGAAAAAGAACAGTAGTAAAAACTTAAACAAATGAAAGAAAAAAAAATTGTTTTTAAATTTTTCTAATTTTTTTTTTAGCAAAGCATTTCATATGATAGAATCTCAAATAGTTTTAAACTTTAGAGTTCCAAGAGATCAAGGAGTTTAACAAATTCCAATCAGAAGAAGGTAGAACATCCGATTCTGTTAACCCTAGATCGGACATCCTTTAGGGTATAAAATTTGTTTTGAAAAACAGTGGCCTAACTCAGAATAACTAAATAGGATAAAAAGAAGATCCATTCAAAATTTGTTTACAAAGAATATATCTCATGATTAATACAACAAAGTAATTTGTCTCAATCATGAAAATTGAAATCAAGTCTTTGAAAACATCACATAATCAATGAGTTCTCTAAGTTTTAAGAGTTTTAGAAAAGAGAGGTTAGCTTGCATTTAGTGGGCTCATTTTATGCCTCTTGTCACTTTGATTGGCTCTTTGAGCATCTTTTGATTCTTTGATTTTTGTGTATATATCTTTCTTTTCAATTTGGCTTCATTGGCCTCTTTCTTTTTTAACTCTTGCAAACTAGAAACTCTTTAATATACCCTTAAAAAAACTTAGTTGTGAGTATATCCTCCAAATATTAGAGAATAGGAGCTCTCTCTCTAACAAAGGGAAGAATAATCCATAACACAAAATCAAAATTATGTGACAAATGCAATGTAAAGATTTCAAAAAAACTTGAAAGATATATAAGAACTTTGGTTATTATGCATGAGGTAAATTAATGTAGCAAGATAAGAAAAGGATCTTAATTAAAAAACCATTAGTTAAAATGAGTTTAGACTTTTGTTTAGAGAAGAAAATCATACTACTAAAAGAGGTCAGAAGGAGGGAAACCATCAACGAGATTTCTCCTTTAACCGATTTAGAAAAGCTAAACACTATCTCCAAAAACATCCAAAATCTAAAAACTTGAAAAGATCCAACATATGAAAACCAATCATAAAAGCAACGTGAAAACAAACTAATCTAAAATAACGAAAAGCTATCACATAACAAAACAAACAAAAGAAACTTAAAAAAAAATATATTTCAAGAAATTATTTAAGCAGCAGGTTTAAGCATTTATGAGCTGCGAGCCTCCTTATGTCCAGTTATTCTATGCTTCCACGAGGTCTTTGGTGAGAGCACACCTGCAAAACTCAACAACAGTTAGATTTAGGAACCCAAACTGGTTTGGGTCCCATCTTATGAAAAGTAGAAGGTGATGCTCCTATGGTATGCTGTGAATCTTGCACCTTAGGTCTCCACACCCAATGTGTATTATGGTGAACTGTGCAAGTGTGTGATATGTGTCCTAGCATGCCACAAGAAAAACATTTAATTCTAGAAAAAGGTTTTCTTAAATGGTTTGAGTAAAAATGCCTCTTCCTAGATTCTGGCTTTTGATTAGGAGTTGATGTCATCCTAGCTTTCTCATATGTATCCAAATCATTTTGAATCCTCAAGTTTGTTCTTTTTAAGACATCATTATCAATCCTCAAATTTTTCTTAATCTCTTTAGATTTCTTAAGATTAGAATTAAGTGAAGTGTGTGAAACTTTCAATGCATTATGTTTATCAATTAATTCTGAATGCTTTTTGTTCAACTCATCAAATTCATCAAGAAGAGCCATGTGATTGGAATCAATTATTGAATGATATTTAAGAATGACTTCATACTCTTTCTGCAAATTTACAAGTTTCACTTTTACGCTCATGTGTCTTCTTAAGTTTTTTGTATGATGCATGGATTTTTTCACAAATTTCAAACAATTCATCATAGGTTGGTTTACATACCTCTTCCTCAGCACTTTGCTCAAGATGATCTTCCCCTATTAAGCACAAGTTCGTTGCCTCTTCCTCTGGTTCAGTCTTAGAGGAATCAGTACCAGATTCTGCCCAGAATGCCTTTTGGATTCTCTTCTAGTCCTTCTTAAACTTAGGTTTCTCCTCAATCTTTTCCTTGCTTTTTTTTTTAATCTTTTCCTTGCTTGTGTTATCTTGAAGTGTCGGGCAATCGGCTCTCACATGTCTAGGTTTTCTGCATTCAAAACAAACAACATCAGAAGATCCTTTGACATGTTTATGATCCTTACATTTTTTCCAATTTGGATGATGCTTTTGTTTCTTCCTTAGAAAGCTTTTGAATTGCCTTGTGATGAAGGCAACTTCATCGCTTTCAGACCCGAAAGATTTAGAATCTGATTTGTGGGCCTTTTGTGCAACTGTTTTCTCCTTCTTTTTCTCACCTGCATCAAAATTTTTTTGATTCACCCCTTGCTCGTAAGAAATGAGTGAGCCAAGTAAGTTATCAATAGTGTAAGTGTTCAATTCCTTAGATTCAGTGATTGCAGTGATTTTAGCATCGTACGAAGAAGGCAAGCATCTCAAAATTTTGTTCACTTTTTCATAGTTCGAAAGCTCTTTTCCTAAAGCATGCAGTGAAGTAACAATTTGAGTAAATCTAGTGTACATGTCAGAAATAGATTCATGAGGTTTCATACGAAAAAGTTCGTAGTCATGCAAGAGAATATTAAATCTAGATTGTTTTACTTTATTGGTTCCTTCATAAGTTATACATAGTTTATCCCAAATCTCCTTACCTGTTGAACAAGTAGAAACACGCATGTAGTCCTCAGATTTCAAAGCACAGAAAAAACAGTTCATATATTTTGCATTTAATTAAGCTAAATCTCGTTCATCAAAAGTCTATTCAGTAAAAGTAACTTCAGTTTTAATGCCATTAATTTCACGAGAAGGTCGAGAATAACCTTCTTTGATAAGCATCCACTTGCGATAATCAGTAGATTGCGAAAAAGTAGACATGCGGGTTTTCCAGAAATCAAAAGGTAAGTTATCAAACAAGGGAGGTCGTGTAATTGAATAACCTTCCGTAGTGTTACAATTCCCAAGGTTAGCCATGGATCAAAAATTCAAAAGCTTTTAAAAACTTATTTTATGAAAACCGCTCTGATTCCACTTGAAAGTTCGTTGGGGATGTTAAGCCCTATGAACTTAGTGCCAAGCTAACCAAGAAGGGGGGGTGAATTGGTATTTTAAAAAAATTTCTTTCATAAAGAACGAAAAACACATAAACCAAAATCACACCACGAGGAAAAATAAATGCGGAAATTTAAATGTACGGAAGCAAGAAATAAGAACACAGAAATTTATAGTGGTTCGGTCAACTCGACCTACGTCCACTCCCCGGAGGCACCCTCCGAGAATTGCACTACCAACGTGACTTTCCTTTAGCCCCCACATCTAGGCGGAGAAGCCTTTACAACGAACCTCCTTTTTGCCTCCCCGGCAAGGCAAAGAACCTATCTCCTTTTGCTTCCTCCTGAAGCTGGAAGAGAACCACAACCAAACGCTGACTCCTTACCTCTACCGACCCTTCCACAGATGAGAAACTCTGGACAAAGAAGAAGCAGAGCGATCCTTGAAGCAACCCTTGGGAATCCCCTCACAAGCTCCCCCTCACAAGATCCTCTCTCTCTCCCTCTCTCTCTTTCTCTCCTCAAGACCTTCTCAGGTCAAGGCAGCAGCACAAAGGTTGTTCAAAACATTGAACAAGAGCTCTTAAATAGAAGAGCTTCAAATGAGCTCATTAATTGCAAGTTGCCGATAATATCGTCCAGGCCAATATGTACATCGTCCTGGCCGATTTGTACAAATCTCAGAAGATCGGCTTGGGCATCGCCCTGTTTTGGGTGCTAGACGATTGAAATTTGACTTGATCGTCCTGGCCGATCTCACGATCGTCCTGGCCGATTAGTTCAATTCAGAAGAAAATCGTCCTGAGCATCGCCCTGTTTTCATGCTGGCCCATCCCAATCGTCCAGGAGTAACCAAGGATATCGAATATATCGTCCTAGCCGATCCTGAGATCGTCCAGGACGATGTGATCGTATCAATCATCCTTAATTACTTCCCTGATTTGTCTGTTGAATGATGGAATAATTGTGAATATCGTCCAGACCGATCAAGGATCGTCCGGGCCGATCAAGGATCGGCCGGGCCGATCAAGGATCGGCCGGGCCGATCAAGGATCGGCCGGGCCGATCAAGGATCGGCCGGGCGATCAAGGATCGGCCGGGCCGATCAAGGATCGGCCGGGCCGATCAAGGATCGGCCGGGCCGATCAAGGATCGGCCGGGCCGATCAAGGATCGGCCGGGCCGATCAAGGATCGGCCGGGCCGATAATTTAAAAATACAGTATACCTTATCTGTCTATGGCAGCAACTTCTTTCTGTTTTGAGCTTGGCGTCTTGGCCGATACACGTATCGTCCAGGCCTCTATGTTAATGCCGGCTGCCTTAATTAAGAATCCTTAATTAGACTTTCTGTTTTAAGCTTGATCGTCCTGGACGATGTAAATATCGTCCTGGCCGATATGAGTAAAAACAGAAATTCTAAGTCTCTCAAGTGTGTGTGTAGGGTTACTTAGCATCAATCTCTTTGACCATTACAAATCGACTCAAGAAGAGAAAAAAGCAAAGTACAGACTGACTCAACCCTAAACCTACGCAATCCTGAACTGGCTCCGTTTGTTGGTCTGATCTTTGAATCCTGAAAAGTTAGAAATAACAGGCAGTCCAAGTGTTTGTCAATCATCAAAACATAAGCCATGAAAATAGATTTGCAACACAAAAAAGAAAGTAAACACAATGTCCATGCTCTTTTCATTTGGGGGCTTTAGCAGCTGAAGCACCTGTATAATCATTTATAACAATTAATATTTTTTAATTGATTTAGCCCCCTTTTTATTTCCCTACATGAGCATGGCCACATGCAAAAAACTGTGTGAACATCCATATCGTACCTAACCTAAGGTTAATCTGATCGCCAAACACATCAATCCATCCATAGAGTGCAGAAAAATAAGCAGACACAGCAAAGAAATTTCATCCACAACATGCAGTGAAAACTACGAAAAATCTGGCACACAGCGGTAAAGTAAACACCAGCCTAACTCAGATCTAGAGTTGGTTGTCCTATCACATCATCTAAAGTGTGTGTAGAAGGTCGTGTGGTAGGGGTAGATCTAGAGTTGGTTGTCCTATCACTAAGCTGGTTGATTAGTTAAAATTATCTAGAAAAGTTCTGAATTTGTTAAGGCTTAAAATGAGATTTAAATTAAAGTTTAAGTATTAATAGATTAAGAGTTTTGATTAAATCTATTTTAAAAGTTAATTTATTGCTACCTTTGTTTCACACCGAGGCCGTGAAGTTTATTTCACCTTCTTTAGGGCCAAGTTAATAGCCTCGTAGGCCTGGGTTACCCAGTAGCAATCGGGGTTGATTAAGTTACTTTAGGTTTGTTAGAATTAAGAGGCATAAATTAATATTAAAGAGAGTTGTTTACTGATTTTTAAGGATTAGTTAATAATTTTATTACCCTATTAAGAAAGTTTTGGAATTTTTATAAATTAACGAACCTTAGGAATTATCTAAGTGCACTAGCTAAAGGGGCCAAAAGTTGACTTTTCAAATTAGAATTAATATTGGAGTTTTAAAATTTTAATAAATAATAGACCTTAATACGAGTTGTTATACTGCTAGCACACTCAATTTAGAGTTTTCTATAAAAAGTTATAATCCTTCAAAGTTTGATCCTAGATTTGAATGACATTTGACTGAATTGTTGACTTTTTTTATTTGACTAGATTATGGTGGTTTGACATTTTTAGAAAATACTAGACCTTAATTGGAGTCATTAGCCACTGATTTTGAATGATTTTGAATTTTTTACAATTAGTTATGAATTTTTAAAGTTTTCTTAATTATTTAAATTTTAAAATTTCTTAATTAGGAAGGCTTCGATCATTTTGATCCAAACTCATTCCAAACTGCATGTAATCACTCCTAAAGGTCAAGTCTGACCCATGGGAGTGTTTTCAAGTGTATAGAAATTATTTGGGATTTTTTTAAATAATTTTAATTAATTAAATTAATTAATTATTATTTTTTATTAGAAATTCAATTAAAGTTAAATTGAAGGTCCAGTAAAGGAGGTTTTTTTATTTTAGGTAGAGAATTATTTTCTGGTCAATTTAAGGTATTATTTGTATTTTTTGGTTTAAAATTTGATTTATTATAATTTTTTAAATTTTCTGAGTCCTTAAATGGGTTGAATTTTGAGAAGGCTAATTTTCTAAGATAATGAGCTCCAAATTCAGGCAAATTTAAACCTATGGTTCACAATGTCACTAAGTTTATTGTGTTTGAGTTTAACCCATATTGGGTGTGTGTATAGTTCCCTAGAAATTTTCTAAGTTTTCTAGACATTTCCTTAATTATTTTCCTTAAGTGGCCCTACTGTTCAAGTGGGCATGACATTTGGTGTGTCTAACGCTGGTATACATACATGCACATCACAAAACTTTCACAGAAAACTACTAAGTATCTAAAGAGTTATGAATTTTAAAAATTTAGGGTCCAAAATGGACCCTTTAAATTAAAAATTTATATCATAGAAATCCGTAAGGTATCTGACCCTAAGAAAATTACTGAATATATCTAAGATACCTAATAACCATTCACCAAAAGTTGGACTCCATTTGACCACAGGATTGTGAGAAAAGCATAAAAAACTAAATTCAAACAAATGATAATATCTCACAATACAGAAATCAAACCAGCCTAAGTTTAATTTTAATAAATACTACATTAAAATATCTTTCCAACGAGCCTAAGAACACAACATTTGGTGACAAAATGGATTTTCTATGAATTTTAGAAGTTTTGGCTATTTAATTTGAATTTTTAATTGAATCTGACTAAAACATGTTCTAGGGATTCGCTGCATGGATGGGCGGACAAAACATGTGTCCAGCGCTGATTTGGACTTCCGATCGTGTAAGGGGCACAATCAGATGGCTCTGATCAAGCTAGATTCAATAGTTCAAAGTTGAGCTGAAATTTCAATTAGCCATAACTTTCAAAATACTTGTCCAAATTGAATGAAATTTGAAACGTAGCTAGAGGGCAATGTAATCTTGCAACACACAAAGTTTAGTGGCTTAATGTGTTTTAGATTTCCTGCAGTTTTAAATCAAAGTTTTAGAGAAAAGTTTTTATATCTTACAATCCTGTTTACAGATTTTGATGATCTTGGACTTGTTGGAAAGCTACGGACGTCCTCTACAACTTTGCTGAAGGACCCAAGAACATTTAACTGCTAGATCAAAATCTGCTATAGGAATCTCGTTTTCTCTCTCTTTCTCTCTCTCTCTTCTTAGTTTGGGTTTCTAGCTCAAGCAACACCCCTCTAATGGTTGGAGAAGACTTATTTAGAGATGGAGAGGCAAGATCATGCATTGGAGAAAGTTGTTGGCAGCTGGAATTGAAGATTTTGGAGGATAGGGAGTGAAGACAAAGCCTTGTGTCAAGAGTGAGAAAATTCCATCCCTTTTCATGATTGTTTGCCTTGATTAAGGAGATGGATAAGCTATAGGCTGCTTCCAAGCAACCTCCTCAGCCCCCCAAATGAATGAGATTTTGGATTATTATGTGGTTTTGACTTGCCATGGTGGCAAAGCCACACCACATAAGGTTATAATTTAACTTTGTTAACTACTTTGACCAATCAACTTTGCCTTTGAGTAATGAGGTGATAGTCAAATATTCATGCTAATTGGTTGGAGTAGTCTTAAGAGCTATTTGAATGAGTTTGGAGAGGACTCAACTTTTGAGATGGGTTTAAGAGCTTGAGGGATTTGATTTGATCAAATGGGTTGGAATAACCCATTTAAAACTTTAAAGGGTACCATGGTCGATATAGGTTGACTTGGTCAACCAAGTTGACCCAACATTTGGAATTGGGTCCAATAAGTCCCAAAAATTATTTGAAAACATTTAGAGAAGATTTCAAAGATTGATAGTTAAATCAAGACGAGTTTAAGCCAAGAATCCAAAAATCTCCCTTTAAGGGCATTTTGGTCATTTTGGCCTCAGGTTAATTCTGGGTCAAATTGATTCTAGAAAGAAGTGAATTATTGCTTAAAAATTCAATACCAAGATCCTGAGAGTGATCAAAGGATTTGGAGGGGGGGTCCAGAGTCAAATTCCACTAGGTGAAAGGCCTAGTGGCATGAACTATAAATATTTGAAGGTTTTGCAATCTTTTAAATTGGATTTAGTTTTTGGTGTTGAAGTCCTCCAAATGAGTTCAAATTTGGAGGGTCAGCCCTATAGGTATGTCGCATCAATATAGAATTGACAGACTCTGAATTAGATGCCAATTGACAGGATTTCAAGGTGATGGAAAAATCACCTAAAAGGGGCTTTAGGACCTAAGTCTTTAGCCTAAGGATTCTGGGTTTGGATTGAATTTAAGATCTGGACTGGGCCTAAGGGCTAGGAGCTAGGAAGATCCTAGGATCTTGGACTCAGGAAGGAATCAAGAGTGTCCTCATACAAAAATGAGGTCAACACACATCTATAATTAAGAGTCTCATTAGGAAAGATATTAATTTTCACTCATCAATCAAAGCACTTAAATTAAATATTGTATCAAATATTTTTACTATTTTATTCATTGATATAATCTCCATAGTTATAATTTTTTTTATTTTAGTAGAATAATTACTTCAATAATAGTAAATGGTAGTAGTTTGTTTCAAGTAATCATACTTCCACATGGGTATTATTTTTATTTCAACCATCTACCCTATCAATTTATTTATTGATTGGACATGTAGAATTGCATATATAAGGTGGAGTTTTATCAATTTTATATCAAAGAAAACCTAAGCATTATTTAGTGGTGATATAAACCTAAACTTTTATACAATTCAAAAGTTCACTCCATAGCCCCCTTCAGTGGATTCATTAGAAAGTCTTAAATAGCTATGCATTAAATATTTCAGCAAATTATATAGTTTGATCCAAGTATCAAATAACATGATTAGCAGAATTAGCCTTACACCATGAAAATTCATTTATGCTTGATCGAACTGCATAATTTTTATAGTAGGCTTATAATATTTTGCCAACTCTAAGACTCTTCTTTTTAAATTGGCATGAATTACTTTATTTGTAAAGTTTAATATCTTCTTCGATTAAATATTTATCACTTTCTTTGATTCTTGAGGTAAATTGCATATATAATCATATAGTATGATATGTATCATATAATATTATTCATTTACTTTAGAATCGACCCATTAAGGAAAGAACACATAATAATTATTTAATATGACTATAATTGATCATACAGACTAATTGATACCATATAACATGCTTACTTTTGCACTTTTAATATTGAATTTATTATTAATTAAAATGACTTGATTTTTTAGAACTACTTAAGATGTCACGCATATCATATAGTACAAAGCAAGTTATATAATATAATTTGCCATAAATTAAGTAATCTTAATTAACTTATTTTAAGCAAATTAGTATGTGTTCTTGGTTTGTTTAATAAATCATATTCCTAACATATATAAGATGACTCAATAAAATAAAAAAAATATGATTATTTAACTCTTTTTTTTTTTTGAAGAAAGCAATTTAATGCATTAAGAATCAAAGAAACTAATTACAAGTAATAAAAGGATCACATTCCTCCTTGATAAGGTTCCATAATAAGGAAGGAATGTTTTCCAAAGAGAAACTATCAAAATAAAAACTATCATCTAAAGCAAGGGTAGCACAACAATTAGCTACCTTATTACAATTTCTAGAAACATAATGAAAAATTACGTTATTGAAGTCCTTTAATAAGCAAAGATCCTTATAAGACCATCTATCCATGAGCCATTTATTCTTCTTCTTCAAAGAATCATGAATGAAATTGATAATATTTACATTATCACTCTCCACAATAATTCCTTTGCATTCAAGCATCCAATCACAAAGGAAGTCCTTGGCCGCAAAAACTGCATCAAGCTCCAATTGAGCTATATTCCAATGAGTTCTCTTTTTCCCAAAGCACTGATGAATCTGCCCATGTGATCACGGAAAATGCCTCCAATCCCAGCTTGATTGGATCCAAGTAGAGAAGCATCCACATTGATTTTAATCCAATCCTTTGGAGGGGGGCACCAAGGATGAAGGGACTCCCTAGGGAGATTAGTGCTCCAACTTAGAAGAAAAGGATTAACATTGGAGGTAGCCAAATAAAGAGCATTAGCTGCAACTAAAGAGCTCGGTATAGCAGTTTTTTGGTGCTGAATTTCATTTCTATTCTTCCATGACAAGTAAACAATTGTGCAATAGAGTTTCACCATTCCAAAATTTTGAACCGTTAGAGCCTTTAAACTATGCAAACAATCATCCAAAGAATAGAAGAAAGGTATTTGAATACCCCATTCAAGAATTCTCATGATTACCTCAATCAAGTATTTACAATTAACCATGATATGCTCATAGGACTCAATGGAATCACAACCTCTAGCACAATTTATAAAATATGAAATTTTTTGGTTCTTTAAAAAAACATTAGTTGGGATTGCCTTTTTGCCAAGTCTCCACCAAAAAGTTTCCACCTTCTTGTTTAGTTTAGCTTGATCAACCAATTAAAGAACCCATATTCATCATCACTTAATCTATTAGAGACAATAGATTCAAAAGAGAGAGCTGAAACGGTCTTGCCCGAGCACCAATTAATCAATTCAATGTTGTCATCAACCTCTATATCAATGCTGATTTGGGAAATGATCTTAATAATTTCTTGATGGAAAGCTATTTGCAATTTGAAATAATTCCAATCTCCATTGTTTAAAAGGAACTCACTAATTGTGGCATTCTCAAGATAAACACAATTGATAAAAGTGGGCCAACAGTTTAAACATTTATCATGCAACCAAGTATCATTCAAAACATTGATACTCTTTCCATTGCCAATGTTCCACCTAGCAATATTCTTCAAAGCCTTTCCTCCATCTAAAAGGATATGCCAAGCACTAGAGCCAGTTTTACGGTGAGCTTCATGTAAAATGTCATCCCCATATTTGTGCTTCATGGTTTTGTGAAATAAAGAGTCAGGTTTTTGAAGAAAATTCCAAGCCACATTGGATTTTAGAGATCCAATTCTAGATAAAGGGGAATGTAAACCCAACCCACCAAATTTCTTTGGTTTACATATCTCATCCCAAGCCACATAATGAATACCCCTATCACCATTTTGTTTATGCCAAATAAAGTTTCTACAAAGCTTTTCAAGTTCAAGAATAACTCTCTTGGGAATTAAATAATTTGTAATGAGATAGTTTGGCATAGAAAGTAAAGAGCTCTCAATAAGAACAATTTTACCTCCCAAGGAAAGAGATTTCCTGCTCCAAGCATTTAACCGATCCAAGACATTGCCAATTAGCTCCTGAAAATCAGCAATTTTAAGTCTTCTAAGAGCCATCTTCACACCAAGATAAATCATTTCCTTCACCATTTTAATGCCCAACAAATTGGTGATTTTCTTCCTCATTTTCTTTCTTACATTTTCCCAAATAAAATCTGGGATTTGTTAAGATTAACTCTATGGCCAGACCAATTGCAAAAGTCCTCCACAATTTTCTTCATCAACTTTGCCAAAGAGGAAGTGGCATGAGAGAAAATTAGAACATCATCAGCATATAACAAATGAGTAATCCTAGGTCCTCCAGAAGAGATTTGAATACCAAGATTTTGACCTCTTTGATTAATAGCATTTGACAACAGTTGGGAACATAAAATAAAGAGATAAGGTGAGAGTGGACATCCTTGACGAAATCCATTATAAGCCTTAATCCAATTTGAATTAGAGCCATTAATAGAAATAGAGAATCTCACCTCAGTAACACATTCCAGAAGCAAATTAGAAAAGTAGTTGGGAAAGCCATACCAAATAAGAGTGTGATGAAGAGTGGCCCAACCCATACTATCATATGCTTGCTCCATATCAAGTTTGATAGCCATAGCTCCTTTTTTATGCTTGGAAACTTTGAACTTATGAAACATCTCTTGAGCTAAGAGACAATGTTCAGAAATAGATCTACCAGGTATGAAAGCCATCTGCTCTTCTGAGACCAATCTAGAGATAATCTTCTTTAATCTATTTACAAGCATAGAAGCAATAATTTTGTAGTTCATTTGACAAAGGCTAATGGGACGGAAATTTGCTGGAAGCAAAGGATTTTTAATTTAAGCAATCAAGATAATAAGAGTATCCTTCCATTCTCTACACATTCTACCAGTTAAGAAGAAGTTGTTAACTGCATTCCATAAAGTGTCCCAAACAATGCTCCAAAAGCTTTTGTAAAAAGAGGAAGTAATCCCATCTATGCCAGGGGATTTATTATTACCTTGCTGGAAAACCGAGCTCTTCAAGTCTTCAACCGTGAAAGCTTCATTAAGCATAGAGTTATCATCCACCATAATTTTCTGATTTTGTAAAACTGTTGGCCAATCCGTCAGCTTGCACTCTTTAAATTGCCATTTTTTTTCAAAGAAATCAAAGAAGACTTTTTGGATTTGATCTTCATCAACTACTAACTCATTGGTTTCATCCTTTATTTGATTAATTCTGTTTCCACTATTACGGGCAGTAGCAAAATTGTGGAAAAGTTTAGAGTTCATATCACCTTCTTCATGCCATATAGCTTTTGCTCTTTGGTTCCACCAAGTAGATAACCTTCTTAAAGTGACATTGAATTCATGAACTTTAAACCGAAGCAATTTGAGATCCTCCTCATTCCAATCTTCACCCAAAGCCTCCTTCTTTTGAAGTTCTTCAATCTCTTCCTTCAGTTTTTCTTTCAGATTTTTCAGATTTTTACATTTGTTTCTACTCCAAAAAAACAAAGCTTTTAGAGTTCTATTGGTCTTCTTTTGAAGAATTTCACTCTCATTCCCCACATCTTTCTTTTTCCAAGCATAATTAACAATGCTCTTACAAGCTGGATAAGATCTCCAAGTGTCTTCAAATCTGATAATCTTGGACTTGATTCTCAATTCAGTATCCAATTTAAGAAGAATTGGACTATGATCAGAAGCAATTCTAGCAAGGTGTTTAGTAATGGCTAAAGGAACTTTCTGAATAGCTGAAGAGTTTAAAAGACAACGATCTAGCCTCTCCCAAATCCGAGAGGTCCCCTCTTTATTATTACACAAAGTAAACCTTGGTCCAATGTAGCCAATGTCATGGAAATCATAGTTCACCATAAAGCTTTTCATCTCTTTAGGACCTTTAGAAAAAAGAAATCTTTTACCTCCTCTTTTATCTTCTTTGCTTAGAATACAATTGTAGTCACCTCCAATAATTGAGGGAGTGGAATCCTCCATCCAATCTTCAAGTTGTTTCCAAAGTTTACCTCTATCCACACAAGTTCTACTACCATAGATAGTAGCAATTCTCCAAGTTCCCAAAGTAGGAATTAAGAGGTCACCAATAATAGCTTGAGAAGAAGTGTCTTTAACCATAAAAGACACCAATTTCATATTCCAAAGTACCAAAATCCCACCAGAAGAACCAATGGCCGGATGATGCCAATACTCCCAATCCTTTCCAATAAAGCAGTCAATATCCTTTCTAGAAAAATTTGAGACCTTGGTCTCCATAAGACCAATAAAGAAGCATTATGATCCCTCACTAACTCCTTCAAATATAGGGAAGCTTCTTTCTTTCTAGCTCCCCTACAATTCCAAAACAAGACAGAATTCATTTAAACAATTAAAGGGGATTTCTCCCCAATAAAGGAACTCCTTCTTCCATCTCTTTTTTTCTTTTTGAAATCAGGTTCAACCGGCCCAAGAGATTTCAACTCTTTGGTCAATTTGGTTTTGGCATTACTACTTTGAACATTCACCTCCAATTGAGCACCTCCACTACTAGCTTTATCTAGTTCATTTCCTTTTGAATTACCAGCTTCACCATCATCCTTATTTTCATTAACTTCATCACAGTAGGAAAGCACAGAAAAACTGTTAAGAACTTGAACATCACCTAATTTTTTTCCTTCATTACCATCAGCTGCATACTTTGCTGAAATTTCCATTCCCGATCCAGCCATTCGATCAACTCCAGCTTCTTCACCGAATTCTCCAGTTCCCATCTTCAAATTGCCATTCTTTTGAGCTTGCAAAATAACATTATTTTCGTTATGCATCTTTTCTCCCACAATATTATTTCTTGAAGGATTTTTGTTAAACCTTTTGCTATTTTTGAATTGCACATGAATCCATGGCCCAAATTCTGAACTGTTAACAGAATTTGATCCATTAGATACTCCTTTAGCTTCCACGTCTTCATCTCATTTATCTTTGTTCTGATCCAAAATGCCAATAGAGACATTGTCTGAGCAAGAATGCATTTCATGTCCCACTTTACCACATTGATAACATAGGAGATTTATTTTTTCATACTCCACACGTTGGAAAAACCTTCCAGCCACTCCTTCTACCCATACTCCATTGAGTATCTTTTTCTACAACTCAATTCTAACACAGATACGAGCAAATTCACGCTTACCCCAACGAAAAGTGTTGTTATCAAAGAACATAGGAGTACCAACACAAGAAGCAATTCTTGCCAGATTTTTTTCATCCCAGCAGTAGAGAGGAACATTCGGAAGTCTGATCCAAACAGGGGCAGAAATACCCTTAAAAGAATTTGGATCAAATTCAGGGCACCATCTGTCCATTCCGACGATGAACCCATTAACATACCAAGGTCCACCATTAAGGATTTCTTCCACCGCCTCATTCGTTCTGAACGAGCATAAAATCCAATTCATACCCATAGATGTCATGTGAAATCCCCCATATCTACTCCATTGCTTTCGCAATTCAATGCTACATACCGAAAACGGGATGTTACTGCCAAGCACTTTAATCACAATTGAGTTTTTCAGAACTTCCATGTTCTTGACTTCCGTATCAGAATCCATCTTCACCGCCACTCCATCATCAGTGAATTCAACTTGATCTTTGCTAAAGGCTATCTTGATGTGCTTCGGTTTCGACCAAGCATCAACAATCTCGTTCTTGTTTCCCAAGCTATCCGCCATACCCAGATTATCCTTTACAGATAAAGGATCTTCCGTCGTCTTCAATAGATCATCAGTCTTCAGCCCGATACTATCAGCATTCCGATTTTCCATTACCAGAACATTCTTCTCCATATTCCGCTCCTTCTTCAGATCAAGAATTCCAGAAAAATTGTTAACCCGTAAAACCAGATTTTCCGGCGCAATCGGATCAAGAACGGCCAATTTAGCAAGTTCACCATTCATACAATTAGAATTTTCACACCCATTCACCAAAATGCTCTTCCCTTTGCCTTCAATAGCTATCGGACGGCAATGGGGTTTCAAACCTTCTCTGATCACAATCTCACTGGACGACTTCCCATTAGCTCGCTGAGAGCCCATAGATCGCTGAACATTCATGAATTCAGCAATGAAGAAAGCCGGCGAACGCCGGCGCCGCCGCCTCCTTCAACCGCGGATAACCCGCGAAGAACGAAATTTCAAAAAACAGAACAAATTCTCTCACTAGAAAATTATAGAGCTTCTCTCACTAGAAAATTCGCTCTTGATCGACTACATTATTATTTATTTAACTCTTTGACAATCTTTTTCTTACTTGATTGCTTCTCTACTTTAATTTAGGCTCAGTGCACCTTTACCAACATATGACTTCCATCTGGAAAAAAATATCAAGTATAATTTTACCTGCATCTATTATTTACCTTGCATAACTAGAAGGCCTTCTGACATAAAAGAATCAACCAAAAATAAACACTACCATAAATATTTATTATTATCATAAGCCCACTAAGTTTATTAGGTTGAAATGTTTAATTATCTCCTTAGTTGTGATGATGAAATTTTTTTGTTGTTTGTGTTTAATATCAAATTAGAACTAGTTTGTAAGAAAAAATATTTAATTTCTTAATTTTATCAGAAGTCTCTCCTCCTTAGTTTATACCAATAATAATAATAACAAAGTTAAAAATATAGAGATAATAAAAAATTCATTTATAAGAGAAAAATACTTTTTGATTTTCTTAATGAAAAATATAATATACAAACATGGATCCAAATACAAAACCTTATACAAGAGCACTAAATAAAAAACTCATTAAGTCAGGTACTATCAATCTTAATTCAAAGTCATATAACTTCTTTTAGATTTGAAATTAAGCTTTTCCTGATTATAGAGTTTTTAAAAAGATTGGATAAATTACTTTTTTAGGCTTATGATGTGATAGGAATGCATGTTATGTAGAGTAGGTCTAAGAAGTTAATAATTTTTCATTGTTATATCTTGTTCCATTGAACTTAATTTTTTTGTGTATAGGCTATGCAAAAAATTAAAACAAAATTGAATTCCACATCCTTGATGTAGGTGTAGTGGAACAAATAGGTGAAATTGAATGAAGTGATTGCCAAAAGACAAGTGTTTGCATAGGACTTTAAAGTTTATCTGGAGAAATTTAAAACATGGTGAAGTGAGTGACTTTACTAGAACACCAATGAGCTTGATAGAATGACGAGTCAATTGTTCTCTAATTTACATTACATAATTGGTGGACTAATCTATGTGAATATAAATAGTCATCTATCATAAGATAAGATTTTTAGAACATTAGCAGTTAGTTAAAGTGTATTATAGTTTATTTCCTTTTATTGGCCCAAAAATTTCATCCGTGGTAAAATAAATTTAGTGATTAGTAGAAATATTGATAAACTATTAATTTACCATTGGAATGATGCTTAATACATCCTTAAATTACTTGACATGACACATGCACTTTCTTACAACCATTTTAGCAGGATTATCATGAATTTGGCATTGTTTTTGGAAAACATGATCGTTGTATCTTTACTCATTTTATGCTAATTTTTGGATCATTGATTTACACTTATTTTGGTTTTCCTTTAATTTGTTTTTATTTATAAGGTTGTAAACTTTACTACATTATAGGTTGAAGTGCGTGAAAAAGGTTTTTACTATTTATATTGATTGCGAATTTACTTTTCAAGCACTATTATTGTTACTTTTGTTATTTGACAAATACATGTGTAGTTTTTACTTTATTATGGTGTTAGTTGATACATGCATAGTAGAGAACACTCTATAGAACCCTTGTTTGATCTTGAAAAAGAGAAAAACCATTAAAAAATGTTTAAACATAGAAAATCTCTTAGATTTAGAGATGGCATATCTAATTCTTGAGGATGATCAACCTAGACCTTCAAGAGATTATATAAATCCCTTGGAAGATGGTATTCTTAAGAGTATTAATAGACCTAGTATTTGAGAAAGTAATTTTGAGCTTAAACATTTGATTATCGAGCTGGTACAAAATTAATAATTTAGGGGTCTCCTGTTGAGGATCCCAACCTACATATTGCATGATCTGTAGAGATAGATATAACCTTCAAGTAGGGTGGTGTCTCTGATGATGCCGTTAGTATTAGGTTATTTCATTTTTCCTTAAAAGATAAGGAAAAAATATGGTTGTATTCCTTACCCCAAACTCTAATACTATTTGGAATGATCTTGCCTAAATGTTTCTAACAAATTATTTTCCACCACAAAAAATAGCTAAGTTTAGAAAGGATATCAAATCCTTTAACCAATTATATGGGAAACCATTTTTAAAGCCTTAGTGCGCTTTAGGGAATTATTAAGACAATGCTTACATTTTTCTTCACTTGACTAGTTAATCATTCAAACATTTTAAAATGGTTTGGTAGTTTCACTTAGATTTATTGACCACATTTTTAAATGAGGTATAAATTCCTTTCTCATTCCCCTTTGTACATAGGTATATTAACCTTTGGGGTGGAGCTAACTAATAGAGACTGTAGGAAGAAACCTAGGGGTTTTAACTTTGAATAAATTTAAATGTCTTAAGCATTTCCTAAGCTATTATCATGAATGTTAAGGACTCTTCAAGGTCATTCTAAGTCTAGTCAAAAGCTAAAGCCTAAATTAAACTATTCCATACAAACTTTGCCGCTTAAGGTGGCATTTCACCCCAAACCTTAACCTAAACCATTGGGAGTGATTCAAATAATTGTAAACTCACCTCCTAAGTGGTTTGACTCATTTGATATCTATAGTTGAAGGTTTGTTGACCGTGTTTGATCGTGAATACCCTAAAACCCCAAATATACCTAAGTGACCATTCTTGGGCTAAATCAAATCCTATATCAATACTTAAACCTATTTCAAGCTTTGGACTAGTATCTTAAACCCTTTAAACACTTCCATGAACTTATTTAAGTCCATTGAAACCCTTGATTCACCATGGTTGACAAATTTTACCATGAAAGGTTTATTTGGCCCATACAGATATCCTATGAAATTAAACCCAAATTCCATTGTACCATGGCTTAAAACCTAGCCAATAACATCTCCCTAGCTATTGTAAGCCATTGGATAACTTGAATCACCCAATTAGCCAAATCAAGTTAGCTCAAATGAGTTCATATCCATTGTAAATCAATATAACTTGCATTAGGCCTACACATATGACCCATTACATGTATTAAACATGGTTAAACCTATTCCAGCCAAGGTGGATCCATGGAAAACCATGGCATGGAAAGAGTTTTTTGTAACCTAAGTCCATGTGTACTCCATTTGACCATTATATCAAAATATACATCATCAAGTCTCACCTAACTTCAACCACTTGCCTACACTATAATGGCCAAATCTGAAAACAACCAAGCTATCTAGTATGATAGACCTTGGCTAGAATTCCATGTAAGTAAACTCTCCCTCTCTTGATAAATTCTCCCAATTTATTTGAAGTAAGGTTAAAGCATTTGGTTTCTTTAGCTTATTAGGTGTGTGAGAGATAAAACTTTTTCGATCCCAAGCCTTCTTATAGCTTTCGAATGTGTGTTTGAGTAAGCTCTAATAATGACAAGATTATGAGAAGGATAATTTTTATTTGATCCATCCAAAAGCATAGTCATAGAGGACATCTACTCATATGGTCATATGAGTTCAAACTAATCAAATTTCCTACCAATGTTTTGATGTAATATTCAAACATGTAAATAATTTCTTAGGGGTCTGGTACATTGTGAAGAAAATGTTTAATACACATTAATCTTGCTATTAGATTGAATAATTTCCTCACAAAGATCTTACTAGATAAATTTGATTGGGATTGGCTGAGTAGAATGCATGGATAAAGTTAATTTATACAAATAGTCTTAGCTGCCCACATGAGGTTAAAGAAAAAATTTGAACTATACAATCTATTTTATTACATGGAACAACTATGATTTTATCATATGAAGATCCATAATTTTGAAATTATTAATCTTAGATGTTCAATCTCGTATAAAAATTAAGATCAACGCTTATCTATCTGGGTGACCCACACTTATTTAAGTACCCATTGGGAAGCCATAGTGTGAAAAATATAATCTGAGTCTGTTGCAAATGTGTAATTCAAATAATCTATAAATTTCGAGCAATTAAATAGCTAAAATTATCTAAAATCATAACTATTGATCTAGTAGACTAAATTAAATGATTAAACTATATATGAATTTATATTAACAAGCTTTATCAATTAAAGATAGTTATAAGGCAAGTTTATTAATACATTTTTTTACGTAATTAAATTCATGTGTTTGAATTTTCATGGAATTTAATGCGTTAGATTTACTAGATTGGCTTCAAATATGGTGTGGACTTAATTAAGATCATGCCTAGCATCTCATTTTTTTTGGGCCAATTTGAATCCACCACTAGCCTTATGTGAATTTTGAAAATTCAGGGTCTAGTTTTGACCTTGAAATTAAAAATTCATTTACTCTAAATCCATATGTAGATGCATGATTAGGTTGTGAAAGTTTAGTGGTATGAAGATGCATGATTAAGGGTTGGTTAGAACCTGATTTCACCAAAATCCAGACTCAATAATAGCTTAGAGAAATTTTATCAAATCTTAGCCAATAATCTAATTTATTTTTTATAAAATCATAAGTTAATCCAAATGTCCTCATTCTTTATGGTAACTTCCTAAGGTTCTTAGGGACTAATGGATTTAATCACATAATGATTTGATTTCATTTGGATTATTAATTAGCAAACCCTAAAATCAATCACTAAAGTTACCTAAGAAATTCAAAAATAAATAAATAAATGTAGAAAATCTTAAAATTATAGACAAAATTGCATTAGACTCATAGTAGAATGTTTAATTGAAAAAAAATCTCTCTCTGAAATCGTATGTAAACCTTAAATTGACTTGTTGAACTTTGATAAAAAAACATAAATAAATAAAGCATTAAAAATTAATCATTAATGCAAATGGTTCCAAATTTTTAGGGATTATATATTAGGTCATCCATGACCTATGTTGAAAATTTAATGATCATTCAAGTAATTTAGAATGTTAAATAATAAATCCTAATCTTCTTTAAAAATAAGCTTAAAAAATGACTGACTTTGAAAATTCATGAAAAATTGAATAAAAATCATAAAATTTTAATTCAATTTTATCACACTTTAAAAGATGATAATAACAATATAAAAATAAAATTGAACTAAAATTCCAATTTTAATGCCAAAGTCAAACTTAACTCAGAATTTAGGTATAACCCTTAAAGAATTCAAAATTCAAAAAATTAATAAATTCTAAATAATTCCAAATGACACCAAGCTCTCATACATTGGTCATTAGGCCACTAATGACTCATGAATCAAGTATTTTGAAATTTGAAATTCATTTGGTGACTTAATCATCTAGCATTTATTCTTTAATGTATAAAGACATTTATATTAAACAAAATTTAATAAACTTATGAATAATACATAAAATTTATACAAATACATAATAAAAATCATCTTATTTTAAATGATCCATGGAATATTCTAAAAATAAATTTTGATCAAAATTTAAAATGTAAAGTAATAGTTAGACATTGGTCAAACTTATTAACAAAGCATGAATAGATATAAAGAAATGTTTTGAAGATGTTTAATAAAAAGATATTTATAATAGTGCCAACTGATTTTAATATTAATTCGAATTCATTAAAATAAAATTTAAAATATAATGATAAATAGTATTCTTAAACATTAATGAAATACATAAACAAAAATAAAGCTATAGCCTAATGTGATTTTACAATTTCTTTTGGAATAGAATAATTAAATTCTCTTAAGAATAATAAAAGTCTCATCTCTGGATTATTGTCCTTCATTCTTTAATAAATAATAACTTATCTATCTTAAAATTCATATAGATTTAGATTCTTTGTTTTAAAGGGTTTAGGTGGTTTATCTAGCATTTCACTCCAAGCAGTTGTAAGTCTGGTAGTGGTAGGCTTCCTTCTATATTTCTTTACCATTTGAAGGTATAAGTCCAACATTATGAATTCCTATGATTTCTTAGATTGGGTTTAAATCTCTACTTTGTAGTGGTTTATATTATATCCAGGCTTAGAGCTGGACTCAGAATCATAATTTCTCATCTTCTATGAATAAAGTCAAAACAATCTAACAAATTGATAAACATAAACATAAAAAATCATCATGTTTGAAATGATTAAAGCCCAATTATAAAATAATTTGGAACACTTTTAAACCCTTTGATGAGAACATGCTTTAATAGAGGAATTCACCCTAATAAATTTGCTAATGTGAATGATACTGATATATTGTCTATCCTAACTTCTCAAGTTGCATTAATTTCTATGAAGTTAGACAATCTAAGAATTACATCAATATACGGAGAACCTATGTTTACATAAAAAAAACATTATCGATAACTCATTGAATTTAGTGTCTTTTTAGTAGAAACTTTGAATTTTGTTTATAATCGATAGAATAACCCCTATTTCAATACATATTACCCTAGGTGGAAGAATTATACAAATTTTAATTGGAATCATAATCAAAGAGAAGCTAATAATAATTAAAATATTCTCTAACCAAATCTTGGAGGCAATTTTAATCCTCCCCAACAAAAAAATTATGCCAACCCTAGGACTAATTATCCTAAAGGTTTTAATGTTATGATCAATATAAGAATAAGAAACCATTATTAGAAGACTTAATGTTTAAGATGGGGATGCAACATCTGAGCAATCTACTATCATAAAAATTACAGAAAACTAATTAGGTCAGCTGGCTATTCATTGAATAATAGTCCACATGCTTCCCTTCATAGCAATGTTGAGGTTAACCCTAAAAATAAGGAAAAGATCATTGTTAGGACATAAAGTTTAGGAGTGGTAAGGAGTTAGTGGAGATAGTTAGGGATGATGAAAAGCTTTGAGAAACACCAGTAGAGACTCACCATCCTTTAAAGTTGCCAAGGCTAAATTTTTAAGTAGAAAAATAAATAAAGAAGGTTATAGAAAGACCACTCCCACCACTTTATTAGACACTACAAAAGAAAAACTTAGAAAATTTTCAAGATTCTTAGAAGTGTTTAAAGAAATGGATCATTAATATTACCTTGGAAAAAGATCGAGAGCGAATGGCTAGATATGCCGTATTCATGAAGGACATCCTCAGGTAATAAAGAAAGTTAGGAATTTTTTAGTTTATTGTTTTGACTAAAAATCCTAGTGGCATTTTATAGAAAAATTTCTCAAAAGATCAATGTTCCAACTAGCTTTACCCTTCCTTCCTATATAGGGACAAATTCAATGGAAAAGCATTATTTAACTTGGTAGCAAGCATCAATATTTTTCCCTTTTTATTTCTAAGAGGCTTGGCTTAGAAGAGGTATACCCCATACTAATTACCCTTTAATTAGTTGATAAATATTTTACTAATCCTAGGGAGGTTATTGATGATGTATTGGTAATTAAATGTTGATAAATTCATCTTTTTAGTTGACTTTGTTTTATTGGAGATGGAAGAAGATAGAAAAATACCAATAATCCTAGGAAGACCATTTCGATCAATTGGGAGGGCAATAAAAGGTGTTTATAAGGGGGACTTGAAGGTGTGAGTATATGAACAAGATATGGCTTTTAATGTTTTAAAATATATGAATCTCCCCTAAGATGATAGAACAAAATGATGCTTGAAAAATAATTTGATGGATAGTTATATGGAAAATATGGTGGAAGAGATGTTGAATATAGATTCTTTAGAGAAAGCTTTGATTGAGATGGAGATAGGGGTGTTTAGGAAAGATTTTTATTTGCTTTTAAATGACTCCCCTAGAGTTACTAGAGTTTGGATTGAGAGCTTAGAGACTTTTTCCTTATGAAAATTCTAGATTCCTTCTATCTTAGAAGACCCTCCCTTAAAATTGAATGCCCTCTTGTCCAATTAAAATCTTTATTTTTATGGGTTGAATAACCCTTACCTATTATAATCTCCATTTTTTTAGAAGAATGTCAAGAGGGTAAGTTAAAGAGGGTTCCTAAGTCTCATTAAAAAATTATTTGAATTGATGTTGGCTGATATAAAAGATATTAATCTATCATTGTGCATGAATAAAATATTAATGAAAGAAGATTCCCAACAAAAGGCCATTCTTCAAAGAGTAATAAACCCGATCATGAAGTAATTAAAAAGGAGACACTTAAATAACTTGATGAAGGTATCATTTACCCAATTATTGATAGTGCCTGGATTAGTCCTATTCAAGGTGTGCCTAAGATAGAAGGTTAACTAATGTGACCAATGAAAAAAATGTGTTAATACCCATGAAAATGGTCATATGTTGGAGGATTTGTATTAACAATGGGAAAATTGAACAAAGCCACAAAGAAAAATCATTTCTCATTGCCCTTGGTTAACCAGATATTTGATAGATTGGAAGGGCACCCATTATATTATTTCTTATATGGCTGCTAAGGTATCATCAAATTCCTATAACACCTAATAACCATGATAAAACCATATTCATTACCCCTTATGGTGCTTTTACTTTACTTAGAATACCTTTTTTCACTATGAAATGCCACAATAATATTTCAAAGATGTATACTATCTATTTTTTTTACTTGAAAGAGCAAGGAATTAAGATCTATATGGATATTCTATTTTTAGTACTATGTTTAACTCTTTTCATGAACAATTTAAATTTTGAAATGATGTGAGAAGTCGAATCTAGTATAAATTGGAAAAATTATCATTTTATGCTCTCAAAAGGAATTTTCTTAGGCCATAAGTTATCTTAGAAATGTTTGGAGGTGGACACGATAAAATTTTAGGTAATTAAAAAATTGCCATGTCGTACTTTTGAGGCTAATCATTGTGAATGATGTTTAAAATATTGTCTAATTTAATATTGTTATTAATTAATTGAATCTGCTTAATTTTGATATTTTGATCTTATTGTACAAACCGGATCATATTGTATGATCAATAAAGATGATATTTGGTCATCCCAGGATTTTTTTTAGTTGAATTGTGATTCAGTTGAACTAATCATATTGTATGACTGTTCATTTGTACTGGTGATTATACAACACTAATAGCGAAAATTGAACCAATCATATTGTATGGCTATTTATTCATATTGATGATCATACAATACTAATAGGTCAAATTTTACACATAATACTGAATGAGCCTATGATCATACTATATGATCTTTGATGGCTGAATTGAATTTTTAGGATTTTTCAAAGCCCACTATTTAATCTTTCTCATAAGACTTTATAATAGTCTTTGTAGCATTCATTTAGGAGTTTTCTTCTAAAGAAAGTTTAAAGAGAGAGCCTAGATCTTGGGAGAGAAAGGATGAAGCTTGTGTGAGAGGGAGAAGATCCTTATCAGTTTCAAGGGAGTGTGAGAGGGAGTTTCACATGGTTCCTCAAGTGAACTTGCAACTGAGTTCCTCCATGTGTTAGGATTTGTCTTAAGGTAAGCTTTGGGAAGAAGACCTCATTGGTGTCAAAGGACCCAGCTACTCCATCGCATTGGAGAAGGTGAAAGTGATTCCAGGTCTCTGCCTTTACTAGGATGGTGAAAAAAGATTCCAGGTTCTCTGCCTTCACCAGGAAGGGGAAAAAGGATTTCAGATTCTATTCCTTCACCAGGAGGGTGAAAAAGGATTTGAGGTCCTCTACCTCACCATGTTTGTGGAAGGGATTTTATATGGGCTTCTTCGCCTACCAATGAGGGCTAAAGGAGAGACACTAAAGGGTTTAGTGCAACAGTTGAAAAGGAGAACTATAGTGAGTGGACGTAGGTAATTGTTTAACCGAACTACTATAAAATTGTTGTGTGTTTGTTTTGATTTTTATTTTTTGAAGCATTTAATTTTTGTGATAATGGCTTGGTGAAAATCTCATATTGATGTTTTGTTGTATTAATTTTAATATCATCATCATTATTGTAATTGTTGTTAAGTTTATTAGCTTTCACATCACATGATCAAATTTTTATTTCAAGGTATTAAAAAAGTACAAAATTTTTTTCATGTGATAAAGAAAATTTTAAATTACAAATTCACCCCCCATCTTGATGCTCCTTGGGCTAGTTCATTGAGGTCTCACAACCTCCTCAAACTTTCATTTCATATAACCTAATTTTCTTAGGCATATTTGATGCCTTCACTCATCTGAATTGAGTTTCTAAAAACATAGGTCATAATTTAACCTATATATTTGGAAATTCATAGTGATCACTCCATTGATCATTAGGCTTTCTTTTATGGTTTTCTAGATTAGTGTCCAAGGGTTAGATGGTTATTGATTTCAATCCTCTCTATGGTCAAGATAGACTTAAAATAAATTCCCAAAGTACAAATTATACTTATTTTTGAAATTGATTAAAAACCCTAGGAGGACGTTGATGACTCAATTTTTCTTTGGTTTGAACCTTATGTATTGATTAACTTATGGTTTAAATTTTAAGCAATTTTGATGTTATTTGTTCTATCAATTAGTGAATCCTAATTCACTATACATAAAAGAGACTAATCTAAACTTTTGCTAACTTCACTCATAATGGATAAAAGAATAAATACAAATATTTAAATAAATAATAAATAAATAAAATAAATGAATAAAAATAATATAAAATTAGTAAATATAAAATAAATAAATTAACATAAATAATTTAAAATTAAATAAATAAATCAATATATTATAAATAAAAGGAAACAAAATAATAATAAAATAATAAATATTATAATATATTTTTTAAAATAAAATTTAAATAATTCCAAATTAATAAAGTTAGAGGATGAATGAAAAAAAAATTAAAATTGATTTAAAATTCATAAATATACTTCTCAACTTGAATTTACTAAATCAAATAAATGGGAACAATTTAAATAAACACAATAAATAAAATGATGGACTCAATACATTAGATTTGATCCTTTAGTGGGAATAAAATCTATTATAATTATGAGCATATGGTCTTTCAATTAAAAACTTCATGTCTTTGAAGTGATTGATTGATAAAATTATTTAAAACATAAATCATTGAAATACTTAAATAAAATGAAGGACTCTATGCATTGAAGTTAATCCTTATGGGAGAATCAAATGCATTAGAAATATGAGCCTATGACTTGTAAATAAATGACTTTTGGCATTTAGGAGTTATTGAGTGGTATGTGTGTTATAATTTAAAATAAAAAATTTAGACCTTTAAAAAATAATTTAAAATAAAGTATAAAAGTCTTATACATTTAAATTAAAATTAAATAAAAACCTTTTGACCTTAAACAAATTAAAATAAAATGGTAGATAGCTTTAAAAAAATTAACATCAGAACTATCTAATCCATAAAGCTGTGTACATACACTTTAGAAAGTTTGATAATGGTCAGTAGTCTTTTTTTTTTTTTTTTTTTTTTTTTGGGATTGTTTGGAATACATTGCTTAGAAGGTATTCAAGTTTGGTATGTTTACTTTATGTACTTTAGACATAATGTTTATTACTCTTGTTGGTGCTCCATAGACATTCTAGGTTTCATTAAGCTCTTAGGCTATGCAATACTATATACACATACATTGCACTTCTACATTTTTTATATATTACACTTTTATTTTCTCAAATAAAGTAGAACATACTTAGGGCCAAATAAAATAAGTAAAATTGTAAAGGTAAGTTATAGATTTTTTGCATAGATAGATTATGTTGTAAAGTGTAAAGAGTTGTAAAAGATTTAAAGATGATTGCTTACATCGATTTTAGACATCCCAAAAGGAAATGGATCTTCTTCCTTTTAAGATCATTATCTTTTGGAGTATTATAGAAAATCCTGGAGCTATAAGATTTAAAAACTAAAGTAAGCAATTATATTTAAATCTAAATTATATAGGAATTGAAATTTAGGTTTGTCATGGTGGATCCTTTGCAACCTTTACTTAATCGTAGACATTAGGTTGTACTTTACATAAATTATAGATGAATAAAGTTTGATTTATAAATTGATTTAAAATAACATTACATTATGCTACTTTAGGGTATTTGCATATTATGCATTACACAGTAAACTTTTTAAACTTAATCTCCTTTATTCATGGGGAATAAAGCTATTTTCACTTGCATCTATAAGGTGTTGGTTAGTGCTTAAGATATTAGCTAGAAGTTCACTGTAAACATATGTCCAGATTGTAAACACCCAACAGTTTTTCCATTCCTTGGGAGGGTTATCCAATCATCTAAAATCTAAAGTTAAAAAAAAATCCCAAATCTAAAGTTTAAATCTTTTTTTTTGTTTTTTTAAACCAAAAATTTTCTTTAAATCTTTATAAATTTAAGAAGTCTAGTCTTCTCTTTAATCAAGTGTTTTCTCAAGTCTTGTATTGAGAAATAGTTAACTATAGAGGCTTGCTTCTATAGTGAGTCTAGAATCCAATAAAAAAAAAATAAACACTATCTTAGTTCTCTAAGGTAGGAAAGAATCCTATGTAGGCAGATTTTGCATTACACATTGCTTATTTTTATATTGTAAATGATAGGTGAATATTTATTTTTTCATTCAAGATGAATTTAACATTCCTTATACTATGTTTGATATGAAAATAAAACCTATTTTTGAGCATTAGTTTGTCTTTTAGGGAAAAAGAAGTTATATTATACAGATTTGAAAAAAAGAAACATTGAAATTAAAATTCATGTGGGCCCATAAAATGTATCCACAAGATTTTTTTTTGGACTCCACTAGAGGTAGACTCCTTTCTTTATCTTTAGCAAAGACTAAGCATTTTAAATATTTAAAGATTTAACCAAAATTTTTTTTCATTAGATCTTTCATTTAAATATTTAACGTAATAAAAACTATAGATGTCCAACATACTGATTTGGTCCTAGGCTAAGCAGGAAACTTAGTTAATGTCCTTCCATGTAAAGTTTAAATTTTGATTTCATTAGTAAACTAAACAACAACAATAGATGTCTGACATACTAATTTGGTCTTAGTTTTGGTAGGAACCCTTGTTGATGTAATTGCATATAAAGTTTAAATTCTGATTTTATTTTTAAACCCAACAATAACTTTAGATCTACAATATGTTATTTGGTCCTAGGTTAGGTAGTAACACTTGTCGGTATCATTGTATGTAATATTTAATTTTGTTTTTCATTCTTTAACCCAACAAAATCTATAGAGGTCCAACATACTAATTTCATCCTAGGTCAGGTAGGAACCCTTTTAAGTGTGATTATATGCAAAGTCTAAATTCAATTTTAATTTGTAAACCTAACAATAACTATTGATGTCCAACATAATGTTTTGGTCCAAGGTCAGGTTGGAAACATTTTGGTGATATTGCATATAAAGTTTAAATTTTTGTTTCAATTATAAACCAAACAACGACAATGTATTTCCAACATACTAAATTTGTCCAAGGTTTGGTAGGAAACCTTAGTCAATTATTATTTAAATATGCATCTAAACTTTTTCTAAAAAAATAAAAGTCTCCTTTGTCTAAAGTCTTCAGATTGGGTCCTAGTTTATATCAAAATTTAAGTTTTATGAAAATCATCTTCCCTTGGTTTGAAGTATTTAGACTGGGTCCTAGTATAAATCTAAATCTAAATCTTATAAAAATCAATTCTCCTTAGTCTGAAGGCTTTGGACTATGTCCTGGTTCAAATTAAGTTTTGTATTTCTACATAAATCATTGCTCTGGTTAGAAATCTGTCTAACATAATTTAAGATCAGGAGGTGTTTTGACATTGCATTTTTGAAGATTGTGACTCATGTAAGCAAGTGGAATACAAAGCTGAGAACTCCTAGGAGAAAGGACCAGAAGGTAATGGCTTGGATAATGTATGGAGTAAGAAATATAGTAGGAGAGCTGCTGAATTTGAAATTGGAAACTGTATGATGGAAGATGGTGAAACTATCAAGCTGAATGAGGAAAATGAGTTGGAAAATATAAGGAAACTTCAAAATGCTCTAGTGGTTAAAGTTTATGGAGATAACATTCCTTGTTATGTGATTAATTCAGAATTTAGAAGGTAATGGTTTCATTTATGCAAATTTAATCTCACTTGGCTCGGTAAGGGATGGATGCTTTGCACTTTTGAAGATGAGGAATTGATGGAATTTGTTCTTTCAAATGGACCATAGTATGTTAAGGGATATATAATTGATGTGGAGAAAGTGGTCACATTTAATCTCACCAGATCATTGAAGGATTTAACTACACCGATATGGATTAGAATGCCTAGTTTACTGTTGCAATGTTGGGATGATATAAATGTATGCATGATTGCTTCTAAAGTGGGAAAGCCTTATTTGATAGATGACAATATGTTCCAATGGGGGAGGAGGGAGTTTGCAAGGATATGTGTCCATATTCTACTTGAAAACAAATTGCCACTGGGAGTCTGGGCGGAAGGAAGTTCAGGCAGATTCTTCCATAAATTTGAATATGAGAGAATTCCTAATCTTTGTTTAAAACGTGGTAGAATTAGACACCAAATAAGCAAATGTCTAGAGAGGGTATTAGGAACTTCACAGGGTGGATATAATATTAATGAAAATGTATAGATGATAGCATTGCAAGGTGTTAATATTGCTTCTTTAAATTATGAAAAGATGGAGGGAGAATACTGCAAGGTAGTTGATTCTTCTTATGGTCCATGGATTCATTTTAACTATGGGAGGAAGAAGCTTTTAAATCAAAGGAATTATGGCATTCAAAGAAGGAACTCTAATATGAAGGTATATATAGCCAAATCTGTTGATGATAAAATAAGGGATCTATAGAAAATGTGATTCCTAATCAAGTCCAAGTTGGATTTACATCCAAGGAGGATAAAACTGTAGATCCTAATCAAGTTGATAATATCCTGAAGAAGGTAATTGATTCTTCTCTGAATACAACATTTATCATAAAATGGCTAGATAAATTTATGGTACTATCTGAGCTATTAGAGGAAGAAGAAAAAAAACCCATATTATGAAGTTAATAAAGATAAAAATGTCGAACCGATGGTTTAGGGGAAGAAGAAGTCTCAATTGGAAAGATGAATGTAGTTGAAGGAGGTGGATCTCCATTAGTTTAGGATTCAAAAATTAAAAAAGTAGTGACTAAATTGGAAGGCAGTTTAGCAAATGCTAAAGTCAAATTAGCCAAAGAATTGAGAAATTTGGGTCCTATCAAGCTATTGGGTGGAAATGAAAGGGTGGGGAACCATTCCCCTCTTATTCTACGATGAGTTAAATAATGTTTTGGAATTCTAGAGGAGCTAGAAAAAAGCAAGCTTCTCTATATCTTAAAGATGTGGTAAAAGATAATGATGTGTTTTTTGTGGGATTGCTTGAAACAAAAATTTCCTATATCAATAGGGTGGAAGTTAAAAATCTGATTGGAGATAGCTGGGATTTTTTTAGGTACCATCAGAAGGAATGTTTGGAGGAATTTTTATTCTTTGGAATAGTAAGTTTACATCCTTTTTTATAGTAGAATCTTCACAACAATTTGTGATTAAGAATCTGATGGTGGTTAATAAAGGTATTTGGAGAATTTCTACAATTTATGTTATCAAGGAAATTATTCATAGGAGAATACTTTGGGAGAACTTGGAACAGTTTTCTACAAACAATATCCCTAAGGTAGTAGGAGGAGATTTCAATTGTTTGTTATCCAAGGAGGATAAAAGGGGTGGTAAGAGATTTCGGTTTTCTCAAGCTTCAAAAGAAATGAAATCTTTTTTAATGAATAATGATTTCCATGAAATTAGTTTTACTGGACCTAAATTCACATGGTGTAACAATAAGGTTGGAGGAGCTCAGATCCTAGAAAGAATAGATAGATGCCTTTTAAATGTTGTAGCTATGAATTCTTCTAATCAAATGGTGGTAAGACATCTTGCTAGAGTGGTTTCTAACCATTGCCCCATTTTATTAAACTCCTTGGACCATAAATTCAAGTTGGAAAGGATCATCTGGTTTAAAGAGGTTTGGGCATCCTATCCAGCACTGGAGACTATTGTGAAACTGGCTTGGAGTATGAAAACTGGAGGTGATTGTGCTGAACTGCTGAACAAAAAATTTAAGAGAACCTTAAAAACTTTATTCTATTGGAGTAAAGAAAAGCACAAGAATTTTGTTACTAAAAAAGAAGAGCTAAAGAAAAGTATATGAGAATTCCAAATGAAGGAAATAGAGGTTGGTTGGCTCTCAGAGGAGGAACTGTTGAGGCTTAAGGTAAATGTAAATGAACTGAATTTAGTTTTGGCACGTCTAAACACATGGTGGAAGCAATGGGCCAAGGTTAAATGGTTGTCTGATGGTGATACAAATTCAAAATTTGTTTCACTCATTTGCTTTAGCTAGAAGGAATTCTAATTAGATTTAGAAAATCAAGGATGGCAACAGGATGAAAGTGGAAGATCCAGATCAAATTGCGGATATATTTTTGCATTCTTTCATGGAGAAATGGAGAGATAGGACCTGTGATTGAAATGGATAGCCGTAGTCTATGTGTACTCTAGATGACTATGATAAGTGCAATTTAAACAAAAATCTGGAAAAGAAGGAAGTGGAAGCTGCGGTGAATCAAGTTGGCGGCAAGATATCTCCAGGAAATGATGTTATATCTTACTCTTTTGTGAAAACTTATTGGTACATTTTTAAAGATGATCTATTGAATGCTATAAATCTTTTTTTCAATTTGGGAGGGATGAATCATGAATGGAAAGAAACATTGATAGTGCTAATTCCTAAAGTTGAAAATCTATCTATACCAAGGCATTTTAGACCTATTAGTTTTTGTAGGACTATTTACAAGTTGATATCAAAGATACTATTAAATAGAATGAAACCTGCTATTCACAAACTGATTTCTATAGAGCAAGCTGCCTTCCTTAACGACAGATCGCTAGAAGATCACATTTTTGTTGCTCAAGAGTTTTTTCATAAATTAAGGTTTTCAAAATCTTCTAATGGTTTGGTTTCTTTTAAAATCGATATGGAGCAAGCATATTATAGCATGTGCTGGAAGAGTTTATGGAAAGTTTTGGAGTTGTTTGGGTTTCCTCAAGTGTTTTTCGGCTGGATTATGGAGTGTGTGATTGATCCAAAATTTTCACTGATGATTAATGGAAGGATTTCAAGGTGGATTAATGCAAGGAATGGTTTTAGACAAGGTTGTTCATTATCACCTTATCTATTCATTCTTTGCTCTCAACTTCTTTTAAATGTGATTAAAGAAAAGGAAATGTCTTTGGGAATTTGGATTGCTTCAAATGGGCCATGGATCACTCATCTACTATATGCAGATGATATTTTAATATTTTCTGAAGCAAGAATGAAGGAAGTGAAGGAAATTAAAAAGGTTCCATCTGATTTTTGTGGTTGAACTGGACAAAAAATCAATGCGGGGAAATCAGCTATTCTTTTTGGGAAACATGTGAAAAAGAAGAAAAAGAGATCAATTGAAAGAATTATGGGCTTCAAGGTGGTCAAAGAATTTAATTATCATGGAATTAAGGTGTCATTGAGGAGACTAGTGGCGGCAGATTTTCATTTCATTATTGAAAAGGCTTTGAAGTTAGTTCATATTTGGGGACCTAAACTCATTTCACTGGCAGGGAAATTCACTCTTATTATGTCTATATTTTTTATCAATTTCGATTTTTTATTGTACACTTTCTCTGGTTCCAAAAAGTGTATTGAAGGAGTTGGATAAAATTTGTAGAAATTTTATTTGGAACAAGAAAGATAGAAAAATTGGCATTCATTATGTGAGTTGGAGTAATCTATGCAAACCTACAAGTTTGGGAGGATGAGGTCTACGTTCATGTTTGGAAATGGTTGGAACCTTGAGAGCAAAGTTGGCGTGGAAACTAATTAAAGATAAAGAATCATTGCTGTTCAAAGTGCTAGGAATTAAATATGGAATTCATTGTGGAGAACTCAGTGGTGGGAAATGAAGCTCATCTTATAAACTCATTGCAAATGGTATGGATTCCCTAAAAAGACTGGTTAGATGGAAAGTTGGATCTGGTTGTTCTATTGAAGTTTACAATGATATATGGATTTTGAACAAATGTCTAAATAAATGGCCAACATTTAAGGCAATTCCTGAACAAAATGATATGAAGGTGGAGAAACTGATTACTAATGGTAGATGGAATGAAGCGGAATTAAAAATTTTATTCGGGGATGAGCTAGTTTGCCTAATTTGTAAAATACCAATCCATGTGGATAAGGAAGGAGATGAGCTGGAATTCATTCAATTTAAACCAAGACTTTCTATTTCTGCTATTACTTATAAAGCCTCGATAAAGGAAGAGGATTTAGGTGTATACTGGGGAAGTTTTAAAAAATTCAAATTGATGCAAAGGTTTGAAGTTTTCTAGTGGTGTATCTTTAATAATGCAATCCATACTTTCTATTTCCTCTATTAAAGAAGATTGCAAAAGTTTGGATGCCCAAGAGGATGCAATGCTAGAGAGGATCTGGATTATATCATGGTCAACTGTGCAAAGCTATTGGAGGTATTAAATTATCTTAACAATTGGGGATTTGGTTTTCCTATTTTGGATCATTTCATGATTGCTGGGTTTGGATTGAGAAATGTGCTGATAAACAAAGATTCATCATCAATGTGTATTGTAATTCAATCTATCTCACATGGCGTGCCAGAAACAAATTTATTCATGGAGGGTAAGATTATAGTGCTATGGTGATTGCATTAAATTTGATAAGTTTTGCTTCTATATCCTTTATGGGTTATAGAATCAAATCAGGTCTCTGGGTACTAATCAGTTGAATAGACTGTTGGATCGTTGGTACCCTTCCCCTCCTGATTGGATTAAAATCAATGTGGATGCATCATTGTTAAAAACATATGGAGCAGGAGTAGGAGGTGTAATCTGAGATTGTAAAGGAAGATTTCTTCTAGCTTATGGACATTCTTGTATTCATTGGGACATTTCAAAGCTTGAGGTTTTGGCAGTTCAGATTTTAAAAGATATAAAAAAAGATTTGATGGAAAGTTACAAAGGGATAATTATTGAAGGAGACAACTACAACATTATCATATTTCTACAATACTTGGGTGGCAATTGGAAGGATGATATTGCTTTCTTAAAGGAATTTAAATTTGTTTTTTTCAATTGGGTAAATAGAGTCTCTTGTCACTCTTTGGCACAAAAATAACCAAGAGTTGGTTGACATCAATATGAGTGTAGCTAATCATCATACTATTTTGATATAAAGAGCTTGAAACCCATAAATTAGCCAACTTTATTATTTGATGGGTGGTAGGTTTAGTGACCTAAGATGGTTAACACTTTGACTACATTTGTCTTTAGTAAGTGGAGGAAAGGAGAGAAAAGGGTAAAGCGCTAATTTAATCCTCTCTAATAAAAGTATATATATCAGTTGACCTACATTTACCCACACAATGTGGTGAGAAGATTGATTGATTAGATCATTAAATTTTAAATGAGAGCATAAAAATTATAGATGAAGAACAAGCCATTAAAATGGCTATAATGAAATGTATAGATGAAGAAATGTCTGGAAATTTTTTCAAGGTAGGCACCCGGGCATCCACCAAAGAAGTAAAGGGTAAAGGTAAAATAAATACTTTAGAGGCTAATTTAAATGAGGATTATTTAACCTATATGACTTACAGATTGTTTGATCAATTGAGCTCTAAATATGATCAAAATTTTAAATAGAAAGAGAATGGATGAATTAATGGCTGCTGTAGTAGTAATGCAAAGTAAAAAAAAAAAAAAATTTATCATCTAAGGCACAGATAGAATCAGTGCCAGTAAAATTTATTCAAGATTGAAGTAAGATGAAAGAAAATGTTAAAAAAATGAAAATAAAGACATAAAATAAGAAAAATAATTACTGCAGTATATATACATAAAGTTGTTGGTGGAGAATCATGTAAATGAGGCTTTGGCACAATCTCAAGGAACTTCATCTTTTTTAAGGGGTAGATTCTCACATAAAGAATATGGCTTGTCCCTTATCCTAAATGATCCCTTATCCAAAATGGTTTATGCAATCTCTGTTCAGAAATCCCAAACAATATTAAGCACACATTTGGGCTTGTTATTGAAATACAGGGGGGCTCGATGCCTTGTTGTTTAGGTAATTTGTAGGAAGCTTATTTGGCGAAACCTTTGATTGGTATATGAAATTATTGAATGAGCCTATTCATACTTTTATTTAGTTAAAACATTTATTTGTGAAAAAGTTTTCTAGAGAACGCCATTATGTCATAATCGAGGATTTGGTGATTGAGAAATAGAAACAAAAAAAAAAAATTAATAGATTAAATTTTATGATGGAGAAATCTTAGAAATGAGTGTGAGCCTCAACTACAAGAAAAATGCACTATAAAAATACTCCCTAAATATATATATGGTCCTTGGGCCTTCCTTTTGAAAGGATTTATTATAAAGATAGTTGAGAAACTCTTAGGAAAAGACTCCAATATCCATGAAGAAGCTTCTTAGTTGTCTATCCTTAAATATTAATCAGTAATAAAAATAATGAAATCAAAATTTGAGAAGGTTTTAAAAAAGAAGTCTAGGTTAGTGTTAATAATTTATAAGGGAAAGCATACTATAATTGCTCAAGTAGAGAGCTTTGGTCGTTACTCTCAGTACAACTAGTACACTAAATCTCAGAATGAATGGTTCAAGCCTCATTCCAATCTCACTTCTAAGGATAATAGAGAAAAGTTTGAAGATTTTAAAAATAATACATATTCATGGGAAAGGGAAGTAATTAAAGATTTGTTTATGAAAATTCTTTAAGATATCTAAGTTCAAAGTTCCTGACCTTAAGAGGCTAGAATATGAGTGAAAATTGGGGCAACCCAACCAATACTCATATAAACAAATGTTAGGTCATGAACTCAAGATTATGTAACCCTAAAGGTGTGGCCTAAAAATAATATCAAATTTAGGGGAGTTGTGATACCTTAGGAGTATATAGTTGATTCAAGTCAAAGACTAGCTAAACGCAAAATTGGTGAGCCTTTTACAAACCCTATCAATCTTAAAACTTGATGATGGTTAGGATTTATCATATCCCAATAGTGAAAAGATTTTAAATAATTTATATCATTCATCTATTCTGGTATCTCCAAAAGAGTATCCAACCAAAGTTGATACGGTAGCTTCCGAGGAAGAAATCTAAAATAAGATTTCAAGTTAGGAACTAAAGAGGATGCCTTCTCATCAGCATTCAACAATTCAGAATAAGGAATGTATAAATAAAAATCTAAATGTAAACAATAAAGTTTTAATTTTGCAACTGGGGGATCAATATCTCTTGTACCCCTTACACTATGATTTCTATTTTGTCCCTCTAAGGACTAAGAAAGCAATGAAGAAAGATTCAATGTATATTTATCTATATCTCATGATGATCATATAGTTAATAGATTATATAATTAAAATAGAAAATAACTCTAAAAAATTTGAAATAAACTTTCATGAATTAAAAGAACCTCATAATTACATTTTTTATAGTGATTCCTCTGTTCTCATTATTCAGCATGATCCTATTATTATAGAGATTGAAATGTAAAATTTAGATGAATCTCTTGATAAAATTTTAAGGATAAGCATCAATAAAGATGTAAATGAGCTAATGACTTCTACCCTGAATGAGATAGTTCAAGTAAATATTTGTAGTAGTAAAATTTTGTTACCATGAATTTTTGCACATGATAAAGGAAAACAAGTTGTTGATAATCTAGAAGTTTTAAAACAAACATAACTAGATAAAGATGTCACTAACTCACATTCGTAAAGTGGTATGTAATATTTTAGCTCATCTTAGAAATCTGCCTACAAAATTGAGTATTTATGATGCTATGGTTCTTTCTAAGGAAATGAGAAAATTTTAATAAAAGCTTTGCTTGCCTTAAAAATCTTTGTGGCTCATTTAGCATTAACATAGCTTGAAAATGCCCTATATCTTAAATAGGTTCTTTGATTAATATTTTTAGATGAAGATTTATTTTTGGGAGCTAAAGAATATGAGCATATACGTGAAAGGGTTGGAGTAGCTCCAGTAGAAGATAAGATTAGAGAGAGTCGCCTTAGATTGTTTGGTCACATAAAACGGCGGCCTTCCGATGACCCGGTTAGGAGAGTAGAGGTATTAGATTTGACTTATGTTAAGAAAGGTAGGGGTAGACCTAAAAAGACTTGGTTAGAAAATATTAGGAATGGCCTTTCTTTATTAGATTTAAACGAGAATTTGACTTTTAATAGGACACAATGGAGAAAAAGGATTCATGTAGCCGACCCCACGTAGTGGGATTAAGGCTTGATGTTATTGTTGTTGTTGTTGTTGTTGTTGTTGTAAAGAATACAATCACTCATTATATTTTTATGTATATATAGACAACTTAATGTTATTTTGTATTTTTATAGTTCTAAGTGCATTGATCAACATAATGACTCTATTAACTCATGCCTATTTGAAAGGTAAACTCTATTTTGATAAAATGATGTTGTGATGATACAATAAAAGGGCTAGAGGGCTTTCATTTATATAAGCTTACTATTAAATATAGACGGACTTAGAACTAAAGCCAAGTTTTATTTTATTGATTTAAAGGCTTCATCTAATACCCTCTTGAGTAGAATCTAGCTTTATAAATACATAATGGTACCTTCCTCCCTACATTAGTGTATTAAATATTCCTTCAAGGTAATGAGCACTATATTAAGTGAGGTTTACAATCATTTTCAATTAATAAAATTATTACATTTGAAGATGTAAACTACTATCTGCCTCAATAGCAGATGATTTTCTCTACAAATATTAAATTGGTTGTAAATAAAGAAAAAGAAGTGAAAAAATTTATTTAAAGAAAGAAAGTAAAGAAAAAGAAAAATATTCTGACATTAAACACAATGTTTATAAGTCATCCGCCCCTTGCTCAAAATAAGTGGCAGAATGTCTTAATGATCTAGAGAGAGATTGAGGATAGCTAAGAAAAGAAAAATGAAATTAAGAAAAATAAAATTTATCAAAAAAATTTCCTGTAATACATATGGATATGGAATCTATTTCAGAGGATGAATCATATATGTTTAAGAAAAATAAATAGGTAGAAGCACACAAGAATATTGTAAAATAATCAAAGTTTAAAATTTTTATAAGAGAAGATAGTAATGAGGATAATGTCTAAATTGCTAAGAAAGAAAATACAAAAATGTATACCCAAGAAAGATTTAAGAAGTACATAGAAATGGTGACTCTAACACCCTATCTCAAAATGTTATAGTCTGGTTAAGAGTTAAACTCCCTCCCACTTGGAATAAAGAATTTAAAATAAGAACCTTCATACTTCTACTAGTAGAAGTGTAAATCCTGATTTAATCATTGATGTTCCCTTTATGTATGAAATAATAGAGCTACCTTTTGACTGGTATTCTAATTAGGCCAATAGATATGCTAAATAAGGTTTTACACCATCAACATGGAGTAGACGTCGTGGAAGACTAAATTTTATAAATATAAATCTAAAATAGTATTGGCTTCATTACTCTTTGTCCTTTTGATGAGGATGAATACTAATTAGTTGTAACAAATAATCTAAAGTCTAATAGTCTCTTTTCGATCGATGTTAAGACATCTTTTAAAAAATTTTGTTTAGAGACTTCAAAAGATTTCGATGACTCTTAGATTAGGGATTCACCTCCTAAGTTAGAAGCAAAAATTAAATTAATAGTAGATGATCTAAACAAATTAAAATAGAGAGAAAAAGACAACCCTCATCCAATCTTCATTAGCTCATTATAAAATGTGGATGAGGTAAATTAAATGATTGAGTTGCTCTTGAAGTTTAAAGATTGCTTTTCTTCAAATTTTAAAGAAATATCCAAACTATCTCCAAATAATATAGTTCATAAACTAGAGGTACTATCCAATGTGCTTTTTATAAAACTAGAACCCTATTGTATTCAACTTAAGATATAACAAGTCAATACTAAAGTAAAAAATCTTAAAGAGCTTAGTTTTGTTAGCGAAGAAAAATATCTGACTAGTTATCTAACTTTGTTCCAAAAATGAGAAAAGAAATAAAATTTGTGTATGCATTGACTTCAAATTTTTGAATAAAACCTATCATAAAGAAGAGTTTCAACTCCCTATACCTGAACTAATAGTACATAGTTTTTCATCACATGCACTATTCTCCTTTATGGACGGTTTATCCAGGTATAATTAAATAACAATGGCTATTGAAGATGAGAAGTTTACAACCATTAGAATACTAATATGAGTTTTTTTCTATAAAATAATACCTATTTGAACTAAACAATGTTGGTGAAATGTACTAGTGGGAAATGATGAGAATCTTCAAAAAAACATATGAACTAATAAATGGAATGTTATATCGATGTTTTAGTCATTAAAAAAATGGAAAGACAAAATTGTTAAGTGATATAATAATTATTTTTAAAAGATTACATCAGTATAGTCGTAGAATGAATCCTCTAAACTTTCCTTCAACATCACGTTGGGAAGTTTTCGGGTTTCTTGATTTTAAAGTCATGGAATTAAAATAGATCCTTCTAAAATTAAACCAATTTTGGAAATGCTTCAACCAAAAAGTCTCACTCAATTGAGATCCCTTGAAGGTTGGTTAACATAATTATCAAGGTTTACATCACATTGATTTGGTAGATGCCAGCCATTTGTAGCTCTATGAAAGAAAGATATTTATTTCTAGTGGGACAAAGGTTGTCATTAACTTTTGACAATATTAAAGAATATTTGATGAAGCATCTAGTATTGGCCACTCCTATTCCACGGAAGCCATTAATCTCATATACAATAACATTAAGAAAATCTTTTGGTGCCTTGTTAGTTAAAGTTAATGAGGAAAGTAAAATAATGTGCTTTATTACATGAGTAGAAAGCTTTCACCAATCACAATGAACTATCCTCCAATTGAGAATCATTGTCTAGCATTGATTTTCACTGTTTAGAAGTTTAGGCAATACATGCTATCTCATAAAATAATTTTAATATCTAGAGTAAATCCATTATAGTATTTGTTGAATCGACTGACATTCTCATGAAGATTAGCATAGTAATGATTTTTTTATAGTTGTATATAACATTCAGTCCTCTACATTTTATAAAAGGACAAGCATTAAAAGATTTCCTAAAATCACACCTACTTTAGAATACTACTCTAATAGATTATGAATTATCGAATGAGTAGATTCTTAATTTAAAAGAGAATGATAAACCTACTTGGGAATTTAATTTTGATGGTGATGCATCTAGCCAAGAAGATAAAGGATCACAATACATGTCCCAAGCTATGGCTTGGATTAGTATTATTTATCACCCTAGTTAAATGGTTGATGAATTACTCTTATCATTTATAAAAAAACATGTACGATTAATAAAGTTGAGTATGAGGTATTGATAATCAGCTTAGTATTGATAGTTTGAATGAAATTAAAAAAAGTAAAACGCATGGATATTTAAAGCTTGTTGTCAACAAAGTTGCAAGTAAATTCAAGGTGTTAAAACCAAACATGATTCCATTTCACCATTATAAAATGAAGTTGTTAGAGCATACTTTGAATATAACTTTAAATAGAAAACCAAGTGGAGTTAATGCCATGGTGGATGTTTTAGCAAAACTCACTAATGAATAAGCTTATCCTAAATAAGACTCAAATTTAATAGAAGAATTGGATAGGCAAAAATTTATTTTATTATAGAAAATGAAGCGGTAGATTGGAGAATACCCTTCCTTAAATACTTGAATGAAAATATGATCTCTTAGAATAAATTAATTATAAAATATATAAAAATAATATCCTTATATTATATTTTAATAAATGGAACCCTTTATAGAAGATCACTTAATCTGATGTAGTTGTGTTGCCTTGATAAACTGGAAGCTAAAGATATAGTAAAAGAAGTTCATACTAGAATTTGTACCACTCACCAATTGGGCCCTAAAATAAAAATTAAGATTAAAATGATGGAATACTGATGGCCATATGTTACAACTTAGAATTCACGATTGATTTTTATGTAATGTGATTTTTTGATGATAACAAAATATTATTGTTATGAATACTATTTCTCTTAACGTACATTGGATATATTTCTGTTTGTTTCATGTGTTTTAACATTTTGAGGGAAATCATACTCCAGAATGCTGAAGACTTCAAGACAGTAGAATAGGATTTCATATAATAAAGTAAGTAATTTTTTTTTGAGTCCAAGAGAGTGTGATTATAATTGGGTACTGTGCACACACACATGAGAAGAGAGTTTAAATTGAAATTTAAAATTTCTTTTTTAAACCCTTTTTATACTATACGATGTTAGTTCATACAGATGATCTAGAGTGTACGAGAATAACTTCACACTAGATCATCCAGATGAATTTATCTTTTTGTACAGATGATCTCAATATCATACAAATAACTGATAGTATAGGAGATTAGCTTCATACCAGATCATTTAGCCAAATTTTAACTATTCATACAGATAATCTCAAAATCATACAAATGCCTGATAGTATATAAAATTAGTTTCATACTAGATCATCCAGACAAATTTTAACTTTTTATATAGACAATCTAAATATTATCTAGAAGATTGATAGTGTATGAGATAAGATTCATACCAGATCGTCCAGATGAACTTAACTGTTCGTATGGATGATCTATAAATCATATTAATGATAGACATTGTACAAAATAATGTTCATACCATATCATCCCATAACTTTTTAACTTTTTGTACACAGGATCCACAAACGTACTGTACTATCTGACTCATTTTCACTTGGAAAATTTAAGTTTATGGATGGGTTTTTTTGTCTTTCATATATAAGGGTCCTAAAACCAGACACTTAAGGATCTTGCCATGAATTTCTCTTATGAGTGGATAAGGACAGTGCATGAGTGAGAGTCTTAAGGAGTGAAGAATGAGATATTTTATAAGAGAAAATTGTGAGGGAATTCACAAGATTACCTAAAGGTAAGGATCTCTTGTTTGTTCCTCAAAATTCTACCCTACTTCCTTGAAGGCTCTTAAGAGAATATTTTCAAAGATGATCATAGTACTCTGATATCATTAGGAGAGTAAGAAAGGACATCAGTACTCCATCATCATCAGAAGGGTGAGAAAGGATAAAAGTTCTCCGCCATCACTAGGAGGGTAAGAAAGGATGTTGGTACTCTACTACATCGGGTTGGTGGAAGAGAGGTTTTGTAAGGGATTCTCCACCTACCTATAGAAGCAAAATGAGAGTCACTTATGTTTAGTGTAATACTTAGAGAAGGAGTCTCCAGGTAATGGATGTAGGTCTAGTTGGATCAAACCACTATAAAATTTAGTGTTTTTTTATTTTTTTTTACTTTTTACTGCTTTTTTACTTTATATACATTATTGTTATTATGGTTAAAAAATATCTTGTAAAAATCTATTTCTATAAACAACTACATACTTTTTGATCATTGAGTAAAATTATTTTAAATGGTTTTCTAGAGTCCAAGAGATTTTTAAATTACCAATTTACCCCTCCCCCCTCTTGGTTAGCCTGAAGATAATTCTATTTGGTCTAACTACATGCACGAACTTTCAAGTGATATCCGAGCCTATTTAAAAAATTAAAGTTTAGACTACTTTTTAAAAAATATTTATGGCTAGTTTTGGAAATAGAATCACTCCTGAAGGATATTCAATAACTAGACCACCACTATTTGATAACATTCCTTTTGACTTTTGGAAAACTTGTATGTATACTTTTTTGCAATCACTTGACTATCACATATGGATTTTTGTACAAGAAGGTTACACTAGACTCACTAGACTTATTGATGGCATTATTATTGAAATGCCATTTACTGATTGTATATTAGAGGAAAAAGGCTTAGCTTAATTAAATGCAAAATATTTAAATAATTTTTTTATGCTTTGAAATCTAAGGACAACATGCGTGTTTCAACCTGTAAAACTGGAAAGGAAATTGGGATAGACTTTGCATAATGTATGAAGAAACTAATGAGGTGAAACAATCCAAATTGAACATCTTATTATATGATTATGATCTTTTTAAATGAAACCGAATGAGTCAATCATTACCATGTATACATGTTTTACACAGATAATTACCTAATTCCATGCTTTAGGTAGAAAACTAACGAATTAAAAAAAAAGTTAATAAAATCCTACATTATTTATGATGCAAAGATAACTACCATAACTGAGTCAAAATTCCTAAATATTTATTATATTGATAATCTTCTTGGATCACTATGCTTACGAGCATGGAGTGATTCGAAGAACAACTTAATCATTCAAATCAAGAGGAGGAATGTGATTTTTCCTATGAAAATACTATTTGAGTTTCTGAGAAAATACATACTATATATAAGAAACTCAAAAAATGGCATGCTAAACTGAACATAGAATATTTAAATTTACAAAAAGAATATAAAATCCTTAGGAATGATCACACATCCATAGATAATAACCATATGGCATTGTTTGACAAATTTGATGATTTAAATAAGAAACATGATTTATTAAATGTATCTTATACTGATCTTCAGAATGAATGTAAGGTTTTTATAGATGAGGCAAACCAAAGTAAACTTGAATTGAAAGTTGACAATGCTATTTTAGAAAGAACAAATTCAAATCTTAAAAAAAAAAAATTGAAAGCTTTTAAGGACACCCCCTACACTTGAACAATTTTCCAATTCTGATCAAAAGTGTGTAATTTCAAAACCTAGGAAAAGATATTATAACCTACAAAGATTGGTAAATCCTTTTCCTGGTGTTAAATGTTTTCATGTAGAATGATGGGACATATTTTTCACACTTGCACAATTTATAGTAGAACACATCTAATATGGAGACCTAAGTTGCATAAATTACAGCATATCAAATATGTACTTGATTATCATTGCCAAGAGGTGAACCCAAAATCATTTGGGTTCCCAGTCTAACCTTTGATAATTTTATTGAAATGCTCTCTTACAATTCCTCGTGAAGTCATTTTGTACATGAACAGTAGATGTTTGCAACATATGATTGGAGATAAAACACAATTCATATCACTGGAAGTCAGGAATTGAGGTTAAGTGACACTTGGAGATAATACTAGTAGGAGAGTGATAGGTACAAGTATGATTAGAAATAAGAATAATTTCTTTATTAATAATGTTTTATTGGTTGAAAGATTAAAGCATAACTTGTTAAGTATTAATCAGCTTTGTGATAAGGGTTTTAGCATTAAATGTTTACCTACAAGCTACATTATAAGCCAAATTGGAATTGATATGTTACATGGAAATAGGGTAGATAATATTTACATGGTTAATTTAAATTTGTTAAATATTTTAAAGCTTTTTATCTCAAAACTATCACTGATGATATATTATTATGGTATAGAAGACTCTGTCATACAATCATGAAAAATCTTAAAAAGATTATCTAAAAATAATTGGTTAGAGGAATACCCAAATTAGACTTCACTAAGGATCACCTGTGTGATGCATATCAATTAAAAAAATAGGTTATGTCCACCTTTTATTTAATTAAGGATCCTAGAACTAAAAAACCATTAAAAGTCCTACACATAGGTCTTTTTGGACTGGTTAGCACTATAAAAATAAGAGAATTTTTTTTGGGTATGTAATTGTTAATGATTATTCACGATTCACTTGGATTAGATTTTTATCACATAAGATTGAATCATTTGATAATTTTAGAAATTATTTTTGTTGAGTCTAGTGAATTGGTTGTTAAACCTAAATTAATGTCCCAAGGCTACCAATAGAGGGTTGAATTGGTATTTTAAAATTTAAACCCTCTTTGAAAATATGTTGAACCGAAATGAAAATTTTTATTAAGTTTTTATAGAAAATGTTTTTCAACCACAGAGTTTTTAAACAAAAGAAAAATGCGGAAAATAAAAAGCAGTAAAGTAAATGACACAAGATTCATAGTGGTTCGGTCTAAACCAGACCTACATCCACTCCCTAGAGGCACCCTCTGAGTATTTCACTAATACCAATAGTGACTCTCCTTTTGCACCCACAGTAAGGCAGAGAAGCCTTTGCAAACACCCTTTTCACCACTACCCAGTGCGGCAGAGAATCGTCATCCTTTTACACAATCCCCAGTGTTGGCAGAGAACCTTCCGTCCTTTCACACTCTCCTAGTGTGGGCAGAGAACCCTTCGTCTGTTCACACTTTCCAAGTGTAGGCAGCGAACCCTTTCGTCTTTTCACACTCTCCTAGTGTGGGCAGAGAACCCTTCGGCTGTTCACACTTTTCAAGTGTAGGCAGCGAACCCTTCGGCTGTTCACACTCTCCAAGTGTAGGCAGCGAACCCTTCGGCTGTTCACACTCTCCAAGTGTCGGCAGCGAACCGGATCTTCTTGACAGATCTTCTCACAAGAAATCTAGAAGGAAGAATGAAAAGAGTGAAGTAATCCAAATTCACAAGTAGAGATTCTTACCTTTAAACACCAAGTGAAGTCTTCACACTCCAGTGGTAGGAATCCTCCTTTGAATGCTCTCTCACACTTTCTCCTTGACTTTTCTCTTAATAGGCACGAAGATCAAATGACAAAAATATTGGGTGGCAGTCTAATTTGGACTATTTATACAAAAGACAAGAAAAACCGCCCAAAAACTGCAAGTTTTCAATTCTGTACGCAGTGGATCGTCCCGTACGATCGTGGATCGTCCTGAAATGAACCTCTTTGTATATGTGTATGAAATGTTTTCATACTAGCTGATCGTCCCGTACGAACCATGTTCGTCCGGTACGAACGGTTATTACAAGGTCGGTTCCAAAAACTGTAGAAAAACCATCCTAAGTCGGTTGTATCGTCTGGACGAAAATTGGTTCGTCAGGACGAAATTCTTATAGAGACCAGATCGTCCTGGACGTTATTTAATTTCGTCTGGTCAAAAATTTTACAGAGAGCAGATCGTCCTGGACGATATTTAATTTCTTCTGGGCAAAAATCTTACAGAGAGCAGATCGTCCTGGATGATATTTAATTTCGTCTAGACAAAAATTTTTTATCCTGGACGATAATTTAATTTCATCTGGATGAAAATTTTACAGAGAGCAAATCATCATGTACGATAATTTAATTTTGTCTGGATGAAAATTTTACAGAGAACAAATCATCCCGGAAGATTTTTAATTTCGTCCTGGACGAATAGGACTTAGAAAATTTTTTCTGACCAGTTCCTATTCGTTCCATGTGATCTTAATAGGAGATAACTGTCCGATCGTCCCGACGAACTTATATCGTCCCGTACGATCAGTATAAATTTTATATGATCTCCTTATATGTGTGTGTATGTTTTTACTCACTCAATTAAAATCACTCCCTTTCAAGTTTATTTCAAAGAAAAGTACAAGCTTCAAATTTACAAAGTATTACATGCTGAATTTGATTTGAAGTCTTCATAGTCTGGAGTTCAATTTTCCTGAATTGTTAGTACACACAAGAGCAAATACAAATCTTCTAAATTTGTTAGGAGATAACTACACATTTGAACAATAATGTTTGGAATCATCAAAACTATACAAGTTGCAAAAATGTAAAACATGCAAATAGCAACTATCTTAACAATTTTTACTTGGATTTAGAGGAAGCTAGGGTGGGAAATTATATCAATTCAAAGTGATCATTAAGGAGAATTTAAAAATAAAAATTTTAAAGAATTTTGTAAAGAGTAAAGAATTGATCATAATTTTAAGCACCTAGGACCTTTGAACAATATGCGGTTGTTGAAAGAAAGAAAAAACTTTGATAGAAGATGCTACAACCATGTTGGCTGAATATTTACTTTTGAAGTATTTTGGGCTGAAGTATTTAATACAGCTTGTATGTTCCGAATAGGGTGAACATTAGATTTAAGCTGAACAAGACATTCTATGAGCTTCTTATGGGGAGAATACCTAATCTTTCACATTTACATGTCTTTGGATGTAAGGTGTTTATTCATAATAATGGTAAAACTCCTTTAGGAAAGTTTGATCCTAATCTGATGAAAGAATTTTTTTTAGGATATTCTAGAATTGGTAAATCCTATATAGTTTTTAACAAGAGAACCTTTGTAGTTCAGGAGATCACACATATAGTTCTTGATAAATATGGTATTTTTGAAGAGCCAAGATTGGAAAAAGAAGATATTGAAGAGATCTCAAGGAATTAGAAAAATAAATTTTGAAGAGAATGTTGGAATAGAGAATACATTACCTAGAGAATGGAAATTTTCTAAAAGTCAACCTAAAGAATTTATTTTAGGTGAACCAAGTGACGGTGTTAAAACTAGGTATGAACATAAAAAAGAAGTGAACCACTCTACATTTATTTCAATGATTGAGCCCACTATTATAAATTAAGCACTTTATAATGAATTTTGGATTTTTTCCACGTAAGAAGAATTGAATCAATTTGCTAGAAAAATATATTAGGAATTGATTGAAAGGACTAAAGATCAAAGTTTTGTTAAAACTAGGTGGCTGTTCAAAATAAAAATGAATTATTCAAGTGTAGTGGTTAGAAATAAGGCAAGATTTTTTGCCAAGGGGTATAATCAAATAGAAGGAATTGATTTTGAAGAACTTTTTTCCCTGTAGCAAGACTTGAAGAGATAAGGGTTACTAGCCTTTGCCTTTTTTTATAGGTTTCAAATAGATGTTTAGAGTACCTTTCTTAATGGGGTGATACAAAAAGGATGTTTATGTTGAAAATTCAAAATTCTCTAATCATGTGTTTAAATTGAAAAAGGCATTGTATGGACTAAAACATGCACCCAAGACTTGAAATCAGAGGCTAAGAACATTCCTACTAGAAAGATCATTTGTTAAAGGAAGTGTGGACACTATCTTCTTAAAAAAGGTAGGAGATGACATACTCATTACTTAAATATAAATTGGTAATATCTTGTTTGGATCCACCAATAAAAATCTTTGTGATGATTTCTCAAAATAATGAGTAGTGAATTTGAAATGAGTTTGATGGGAGACTTAAGTTACTTTCTTGGTTTTATTATAAAGTAGAAAGAGGATGAAATATTTCTTAGTCAAGTCAAAGTATATTAAGGACATTCTCAAGAAATATTAAATAGAATAAAGCTAAACTAATGAGTACACCAATATATTCCTCCGTTAAGCTAAATAAGGACTGTAAGGGCAAAATGTTGATCAAAAGAATTTAAGAGGAATAATTGGATCATTAATTTACTTAACTACTAGTAGATCATATATCATGTTTAGAGTTTATTTGTGTGCTAGATTTCAAGCTGATCCAAAGAAATCACATTTGACTGCTGTTAAAAGAATTTTGAGATATCTTTTGGGAACTCAGAACTTAGGAATATGGTATCCAAGGCATAACTTTTTATTTAAATCATTATAAATTTTGATTCAAATTTTATAGGGTGTAGGGTTGATCAGATAAGTACTTTTGGAACTTATCAATTCATTGGAAACCGTTATAGTTTATGGTCTAATAAAAAGTAGAATTTAGTATCCCTTTATACTATAAAAGTTGAATACATTGCCCTAGGTGGTTCCTTTGGTTAAACAATCAACTTATTGATTTATGATTTTCTATTAGCACTATTTCAATTTTCTCTGATAATAAAGTGCCATATTCATTCCAAAGAATTATATTCAATATTCTAGAATCAAACATATAGATTTAAGGCATCACTTCTTATTAGAGATCATGTGTCTAAAAGATAAATTGAGCTATATTATGTAGCAACTGAAAATCAAATTACAGACATTTTCACAAAATCACTTATTTTGAAACGTTTAGCACCTTAAGAACCAGCTTGAGTGTGATTGATATTTATGCTTAAAAATTTTAATTCTGCAAATTGGATTTGTAATGTATTTCATGTATGCTGATGTTTTTGGGTTTTTTTTTTGTTGTATTTTGTTGATGTTTGATTATTCCTCTATTTTTGTGTTTCTTTTTCCATTTATATTTTTTTTGTTTTTCATGTTTGCATCTCATGGATCTTGGGTGACTTGTTTTTGGAAAAGAGTTTTATTATTATATCTTAAGTTACTTTTTCATTCATTCTATATGACCCACTTTTGTATTGTATGAATTCAATAGATTGTACTTGATACTTTTCTTGAGTTGAGCAGATGAAAATGAAAATTTTATAAGCATATCATACTGTATGATGACATCGTTTTTTTGTAAAATCAATTTGGTCAAAAAGTTGTATGAAACAACTCTTCAAAAATTATGTATTATGAAACGTCATTTCATCACATTAACTATTATTGGCCGTTTTCATTCATACATACAAAAATATTTTTTCATCTAGTACAAAATTAAAATTATGTATACAAACCTTATATTGTACTGTATGAACTCTCTCAGTTTCATTAAATTAAAGGCCATGCTTTAAATATTTCATCATCCTTTTACTTTCAAACTTTCTTGTACTCAATCTTTCAGAAGATGGTAAGTAGTCGCATGCGTGCTAGGCATTCTATGTTTCTTCATCACGGTCCAATCAACTAGATAAAAAATTTCTCTCTCAGGAGAATAAATAAGCATACCAGTATTAGTTCAAAGAAAAGATGTCTCCATCTCTTCTTCTCATTCAAGAAGACATTAACTTTGCCGTAATGCCATCAACTTTGTCGTAATGCACCTTTTGCTTCTACCTAATTTGCCTTCATTCTCACTTTGATCCATGCCTTCCATTCCAATACAGTTTATTACTTTCTTGCTAATCTTAGAATGCGATAGAACCACACAATCATGTCTTCTTTTATTCTTGGCTAAAGGTAGAGATAATTAAGGCAGATTTAGCACATATTTACACACTAGAACTGAGGGTGTTATAGCACACACTATGACATCAAGAAAAGATTTTGACTGGCCCACTATAAATCAAAACCTTAGAGGAATACTTTCAATCAATCACTTACCTCGTATGTACACTCTAAATTAAAATGCCTTGATTATCCAGCATGTGTTGAGAACTTCAATTATTCTTAAAGCTGGTAATAGTATAAACCTTACTCCTTTGCTTTCCTTAATCACTTATCTTATAATGTCAAACACTCTAGTTGAAGAAGCCTAGCTAATTCTAGACAACATCAACAAACTAACAAATATTAGACTTCCTTCCACTAATAGGAAGAAGAATGTGGCTTTAGGACATCTATTGCCTACATCATTCAGAAGAAGTATAACCTTATTCATCCCAATCCACCAAACAATTTTCCTATCTTCTATATCAATGCTTCTTTCCATTCTCTTTTTCATTAAGATCCGGGAGATAAGGAAGATGAGATGGAGGAGAAGAAGAGGCCCCAACACCTACACCTGCACATGCTACTGGACCTGAGCAGCATTTCTATCATGAAATGGTCCAGAGATTTGATTGACTTGAGTCTCACTTTGATCAATGATTTGATCATATTGAGACTAAGCCCTAGACCAATAGGATGCTAGATATAATGAAGATATGGAATGGATCATAGGATAGTTTTTGACTCAATCAACACTCATGTAGCTACTATCAATAGCTACTTTACATTGTTCACCCCTCAACCTCCTTCAAATCAAGATCCTCCAGCATATTAATTTTCATTTTCTATTGTAGTTATTGTATATTTTTGCTTTTTAGTTTTCATGTAATGGCATATGGATATTTATGTTATTGTTTTACATGTATTTGTATTATATCATGAGTTTGTTTTTTATTTTTATTTTTTTTGAAAAAAAGAAATGGAATGATATCTTGTTTTGAAGTTAATCCTCTTGAATTGTTTTAAGTTTCTATAGACTAATCAAATATAGTTGATCTTTGGAATGAAATTTTAAAATATTTTGCTCTACAACTTAGATTCATAGCAAAATTTAATTTCTTAACATTTTAAATTAAATTATGATTAGATGTAGATTAGAAGATCATGTTAATGTTCTTATAGACAAATATTATTTAGTTGTAATTATTACTAAAGAGATGTCTTATTTTTTAAATTTCTTATTTAATGTGTTTATTTTACTTAATTATTAGATTTTTTTAAGATTTATTGATATTGGAATGAACAAAAATATAAAAAGATGCACAAAGTGTGTCAAGCTTGAAGAGATGTACACAATATGCACACAAGTTTAAAATATGCACAATATTCACCAAAAATGAAAAGAGGCTTAAAATTAGCACAAATTGAAAAGTTGCATAAAGCATGCCAAAATTTGAAAAGATGCACAATGTCGCCAATCAAAGTATCTATAGTTCTTTCTTTTAACTTTCTATTTCTAACCAAATCTATATAATACATAATAATCTCCACTATTGAATTGGAAACTAATTAATATTTATTTCATTATTTTTGCAATAATTTATTTTTTTGATAGGTCTAAAATGAATATTTATTATTCTTTGATTTAAAATATGAGACTTTCCTTTTCACATAAGGACATTAATGTAGTCTTTGCAAATAGTTTAAAGTCCTCTTCTTCATCATCTATTACATTTGTTAATAACAACTTACTTTTTGAAGAGGTACTTCCCTTTTTGGTGTTGTCAAAAGGGGTGTCATTAGTTATTATTTGTTTGATAGATTCAATAATCGGTGTGTGTTTGATTTTTTGATTGAATCAATCATGTGTGTTTCGTGCATGTTTTTTTTTGTGTGTTTTGTGTGTATTTTGTTTTTGAATTCATTTTGGTTTTTGATTTCGGTTTGGTCTTGTTTTTTGTAGAAATCCATTGTTTTTAATTGAGCATTCGTAGATGGGGAACTTAAGAGAAAATGAATCTTTAATGATTATTCAAATAATAATTGTTTTGCCATCATCAAAAAAGGGGGATTGTTGCAACTTAGAATTCATAATTGAGTTTTATGTAATGTAATTTTTTATGATGATAAAATATTATTATTATGATTACTATTTCTCCTAAAATATATTGTATATATTTCTCTTTGTTTGTGTGTAAAATAAATTTCAGGAAAATCATACTCTATACTGCTGAAGACTTCAAGATAGTAGAATAGTATTTCTTGTTGTAAAGTAAAATTTTTTTCATTTTCTTGAGTCTAAGAAAAAGTGATTATAATTAGGTAAATGTGTACACACAGAGAGGGGAGAGAGTTTAAATTAAAACTAAAAATTTCTTTTTTTAAACCCTTTTTGTATAGTACGATGTTAATTCATGTAGAATAAAAATAGTGTATGAGATTAGCTTCATACCACATCATACAGATGAATTTTAACTATTTATACAAATGAATCAATATCATCGTACAAACAACTGACAGTGTATGAGATTAGCTTCATACCAGATCATCTAGTAAAAATTTAACTATTTGTATAGACAATCTCAATATCGTATAGACAACTGACAGTGTACAAGATTTGCTTTAAACCAATCATCCAGATGATTTTTAATTATTTGTACAGACGATCTCATATTGTATAGATAATTGAATGTGCATGAGATAAGATTCCTAAGGTATACATCAATAATTCCTATAACCCTAATAACCATGATCCTAAAACCATATTCATTACCCTTATGGTGCTTTTACTTTACTTAGAATACCTTTTTTCACTATGAAATGCCACAATAATATTTCAAAAGATGTATACTATCTATTTTTTTTACTTGAAAGAGCAAGGAATTAAGATCTATATGGATATTCTATTTTTAGTACTATGTTTATACTCTTTCATGACACATTTAAATTTTTGAAATGATGTGAGAAGTCGAATCTAGTATAAATTGGAAAATTATCTTTTTATGCTCTCAAAAGGAATTTTCTTAGCCATAAGTTATCTAGTAAATGTTTGGAGGTGGACTACGATAAATTTTAGGTAATTAAAAAATTGCATGTCGTACTTTGAGGCTATCTGTGAATGATGTTAAAATATTGTCTAATTTAATATGTTATTAATTATTGATCTGCTTAATTTTGATATTTTGATCTTATTGTACAAAACCGGATCTATTGTTATGATCAATAAAGATAGATATTTTGGTCATCCCAGGATTTTTTTTTAGTTGAATTGTGATTCAGTTGTATTACTAATCATATTGTATGACTGTTCATTTGTACTGGTGATTATACAACACTATAGCGAAAATTGAACCAATCATATTGTATGGCTATTTATTCATATTGATGTCATACACATACTTATAGGTCAAATTTTACACATAATACTGAAGTGAGCCTATGAACTCATACTTATATCTTTGATGGCTGAATTGAATTTTTAGGATTTTTCAAAGACCCACTATTTTATCTTTCTCATAAGACTTTATAATAGTCTTGTAGCATTCATTTAGGTGTTTTCTTCTAAAGAAAGTTTAAAGAGAGAGCCTAGATCTTGGGAGAGAAAGGCTGAAGCTTGTGTGAGAGGGAGAAGATCCTTATAGTTTCAAGGGAGTGTGAGAGGAGTTTCACATGGTTCCTCAAGTGAACTTGCAACTGAGTTCCTCCAATGTGTTAAGATTTGCTTAAGGTAAGCTTTGGGAAGAAGACCTCATTGGTGTCAAAGGAACCCAGCTACTTCCATCGCATTGGAGAAGGTGAAAGTGATTCTAGGTCTCTGCCTTTACTGAGACTGTGTGAAAAAAAAGTCCAGTCTCTGCATCACAGGAAGGGGAAAAAGGATCCAGATTCTATTCCCTTCACCAGGAGGTGAAAAAGCGATTTGAGGTCCTCTTAACCTCACCATGTTTGTGGAAGGGATTTTATATGGGTTCTTCGCCTACCATGAGGGCTAAGGAGAGTACTAAAAAGGGTTTAGTGCAACAGTTGAAAAGGAGAACTATAGTGAGTGGACGTAGGTAATTGTTTAACCGAACTACTATAAATTGTTGTGTGTGTGTGTTGTTTTTTTTTATTTTTGAAGCATTTAATTTTTGTGATAATGGCTTGGTGAAAATCTCATATAATGTTTTGTTGTATTAATTTTAATATCATCATCATTATATGTAAGTGTTGTTAAGTTTATTAGCTTCACATCACATGATCAAATTTTTATTTCAGGTATTAAAAAAGTACATAAATTTTTTTCATGTGATAAAAGAAAATTTTAAATTACAAATCACCCCCCATCTTGATGCTCCTTGGGCTAGTTCATTGAGGTCTCACAACCTCCTCAAACTTTCATTTCAATATAACCTAATTTTTAGCATATATTGATGCCTCACTCATCTGAATTGAGTTTCTAAAAACATAGGTCATAATTTAACCTATTATTTGGAAATTCATAGTGATCACTCCATTGATCATTAGGCTTTCTTTATGGTTTTTCTAGCTTAGTGTCCAAGGGTTAGATGGTTATTGATTTCAATCCTCCTCTTTGGTCAAGTAATAGACTTAAATAATATTCCCAAAGTACAAATTATACTTATTTTGAAATGATTAAAAACCCTAGGAGGACGTTGATGACTCAATTTTTCTTTGGTTTGAACCTTATGTATTGATTAACTTAGGTTTTAAATTTTTAAGAATTTTGATGTTATTTGTTCTATCAATTAGTGAATCCTAATTCACTATACTAAAAGAGACTAATCTAAACTTTTGCTAACTCCACATCATAATGGATAAAAGAATAAATACAAATATTTAAATAAATAATAATAAAATAAAATAAATGAATAAAAATAATATAAAATTAGTAAATATAAAATAAATAAATTACATAAATATTTAAAATTAAATAAATAAATCATATTATTATAATAAAAGAAACAAAATAATAATAAAAATAATAAATTATAATATATTTTTTAAAATAAAATTTAAATAATTCCAAATTAATAAAGTAGAGGATGAATGAAAAAAAATAAGATTGATTTAAAATTCATATATATACTTCTCAACTTGATTTTCTAAATCAAATAAATGGGAACAATTTAAATAAACACAATAAATAAAATGATGGACTCATACATTAGATTTGATCTTTAGTGGAATAAAATCTATTATAATTATGAGCATATGGTCTTTCAGTTAAAAACTTCATGGTCTTTGAAGTGATTGATTTGAGAAAATTATTTAAAACATAAATCATTGAAATACTTAAATAAAATGAAGGACTCTATGGCATTGGAAGGTTATATCCTATGGAGAATCAAAATGCTTAGAATATATGAGCCTATGACTTGTAAAATAATGACTTTTTGGCATTTAAGTGTTATTGTGTGGTATGTGTGTTATAATTTAAAATAAAAAAATTTAGACTTTAAAAATAATTTAAAATAATAGTATAAAAGTCTTATACATTTAAATTAAAATTAATTAAACCTTTTTACCTTAAACAATTAAATAAATATGGTAGATGCTTTAAAAAAATTAACTCAAACTTTCTAATCCATATAAGCTTGTACAGTACACTTTAGAAAGTTTGATAATGGTCAGTAGTCTTTTCTTTTTTTTTTTTGATGTTTTGGAATACATTGCTAGAAGGTATTCAAGTTTGGTATGTTTACTTTATGTACTTTAGACATAATGTTTATTACTCTGGTTGGTGCCCCATAGACATTCTAAGGTTGCATTAAGCTCTTGCTATGCTATCTATATACACATACATGCACTTCTAATTTATTTTATATAGGATTACACTTTTATTTTCTCAAATAAAGTAGAACATACTTAGGGCCAAATAAAATAAGTAAAATTGTAAAGGTAAGTTATAGATTTTTTGCATAGATAGATTTGTTGTAAAGTGTAAAGATTTTGTAAAAGATTTAAAGATGATTGCTTACATCGATTTTAGACATCCCAAAGGATGGATTTCTTCCTTTTTAAGATCATTATCTTTTGGAGTTTATAGAAAATCCTGGAGCTATAAGATTAAAAACTAAAGTAAGCAATTATATTTAAATCTAAATTATATAGGAATTGAAATTTAGGTTTGTCATGTGGATCCTTTGCAACCTTTACTTTAATCGTAGAATAGGTTGTACTTTACATAAATATAGAGAATAAAGTTTGATTTATAAATTGATTTAAAATAACATTACATTATGCTACTTAGGGTAATTTGCATATTATGCATTACACAGTAAACTTTTTAAACTTAATCTCCTTTTTCATGGGGAATAAAGCTATTTTCAACTTGCATCTATAAGGTGTTGGTTTAGTGCTTAAGATATAGCAAGAGTTCAATGTAATCATATGTCCAGTATTGTAAACACCCAACATGTTTTCCATTCCTTGGAGCGGTTATCCAATCATCTAAAATCTAAAGTTAAAAAAAAATCCAAATCTAAAGTTTAAATCTTTTTTTTGTTTTTTTAAACCAAAATTTTCTTTTATCTTTATAATTTAAGAAGTCTAGTCTTCTCTTTAATCAAGTGTTTTCTCAAGTCTTGTATTGAGAAATAGTTAACTATAGAGGCTTTGCTTCTTAGTGAGTCTAGAATCCAATAAAAAAAAAATAAACACTAATCTTAGTTCTCTAAGGTAGGAAAGAATCCTATGTAGGCAGATTTTGCATTACACATTGCTTATTTTTATTGTAAATGATAGGTGAATATTTATTTTTTTCTTCAAGATGAATTAACATTCCTTATACTATATTTGATATGAAAAATAAAACCTATTTTTGAGCATTAGTTTGTCTTTTAGGGAAAAAGAAGTTATTATTATACAGATTTGAAAAAAAGAAACATTGAAATTAAAATTCTTGTGGGGCCCACAAATGTATCCACAAGATTTTTTTTTTGGACTCCACTAGGGTAGAATCTCTTCTTTATCTTTAGCAATGACTAAGAATTTTAAATATTTAAAAGATTTAACCAAAATTTTTTTCATTAGATCTTTCATTTAAATATTTGACTAACCCTAATAAAAACTATAGATGTCCAACATACGGTAATTTGGTCCTAGGCTAAGCAGGAAACTTAGTTAGTGTCCTTCCATGTAAAGTTAAAATTTTTGATTTCATTAGTTAAACTAAACAACAAACAATGATGTTCTGACATACTAATTTGGTCTTAGTTTTGGTAGAACCCTTGTTGTATGTAATTGCATTATAAAGTTTAAAATTCTGATTTTATTTTTAAACCAACAATAACTTGCTCTTAATTAAATGTTATTTGGTCCTAGGTTAGGTAGTATACACTTGTCAGGTATCATTAGTATGTAATAAATTTAATTTTGTTTTTCATTCTTTATACCCAACAAAATCTATTAAGAGGTCCAACATGCTTATTTCTATCCTAGGTCAAGGTAGGAACCCTTTTAAGTGTGATTATATGCAGAAGTCTAAATTTAATTTTAATTTGTAAACCTAACAATAACTATTGATGTCCAACATAAGTTTGTGGTCCAAGGTTCAGGTTGGAAACATTTGGTTGATATTGCATAATATAACAAGTTTAAATTTTTGTTTCAAATATAAACCAAAACAACGACAATGTATTTCCCAACATACTAATGTTCCAAGGTTTGTAGGAAACCTTAGTCAATTATTTTAAATATGCATCTAAACTTTTTCTAAAAAAATAAAAGTCTCTTTGTCTAAAGTCTTCAGATTGTGGTCCTAATTTATATCAAAATTTAAGTTTTATGAAAATCATCTTCCCTTGGTTTGAAGTATTTAGACTGGGGTCCTAGTATAAATCTAAATCTAAATCTATAAAAAATCAATTCTCTTAGTCTGTAAGTGCTTTGACTAGTGTCCTGGTTCAAATTAAGTTTTGTATTTCTACATAAATCATTGCTCTGGTTAGAAATCTGTCTAACATTAATTAAGATCAGGAGGTTGTTTGACATTGCATTTTTGAAGATTGTGACTCATGTAACAATGATGAATATACAAAGCTGAGAACTCCTAGGAGAAAGGACCAGAAGGTAATGGCTTGGATAATGTATGGAGTAAGAAATATAGTAGGAGAGCTGCTGAATTTGAAATTGGATAACTGTATGATGGAAAGAGTGTGTAAACTATCAAGACTGAATGAGGAAATGAGTTGGAAAATATAAGGAATACTTCAAATGCTACTAGTGGTTAAAGTTTATGGAGTATAACATGTCATTGTTATGTGATAATTTCAGAATTTAGAAGGTAATGGTGTCATTTTTATGCAAATTTAATCTCACTGGCTCGGTAAGGGATGGATGCTTTGCACTTTTGAAGATGAGGAATTGATGGAATTTGTTCTTTTCAATATGGCCATAGTATGTTAAGGGATATATAATGATGTGGAGAAGTGGTCACATTTAATCTCACTCAGATCATTGAAGGATTTAACTACTCCAAGATATGATTTAGAATGCTAAGTTTACTGTTGCAAATGTTGGATGATATAAATGTATGCATGATTGCTTCTAAAGTGGGGAAAAGCCTTATTGATTGATGACAACATGTTTCCAATGGGGAGGAGGAGTTTGCAAGGATATGAGTCCATATTCTACTTGAAACAAATTGCCAACTGGGAGTCTGGGCGGAAGGAAGTTCAGGCAGATTCTTCCATAATATTGAATTGAGAGAATTCCTAATCTTTGTTTAAAACGTGGTAGAATTAGACACCAATTAAGCAAATGTCTAGAGAGGTTTAGGAACTTCACGGAGTGGTTACAATATTAATGAAAATGTTATAGATGATAGCATTGCAAGTTGTTAATATTGCTTCTTTAAATTATGAAAAGATGGAGGGAGAATACTGCAAGGAAGTTGATTCTTCTTTATGGTCCATGGATCTTTTTAACTATGGAGGAAGAAGCTTTTCAATCAAAGGAATTATGGCATTCAAAGAAGGAACTCTAATATGAAGGTATATATAGCCAAATCTGTTGATGATAATATAAGGATCTCTATAGAAATGTGATCCTAATCAAGTCACAAGTTGGGATTTACATCCAGAAGGATAAAAACTGTAGATCCTAATCAAGTTGATATATCCTGAAGAAGGTATATTGATTCTTCTCTGAATACACATTTATCATAAAATGGCTAAGATAAATTTATGGTACTATCTGAGCTATTAGAGGAAGAAGAAAAAAAACCCATTATGAAGTTAATAAGAAAAAATGTCGAACGAATGGTTTAGGGGAAGAAGAAGTCTCACATTGGAAATGCTGAATGTCGTTGAAGGAGGTGGATCTCCATAGTTTAGGATTCAAAAATTAAAAAAGTAGTGACTAAATTGGAAGGCGTTTAGCAAATGCTAAAGTCAAATTAGCCAAAGAACTGAGAATTGGGGTCCTATCAAGCTTTTGGGTGGAAATGAAAGGTGGGAACCATTCCCCTCTTATTCTACGATGAGTTAAATAATGTTTTGGAATTCTAGAGGAGCTAGAAAAAAGCAAGCTTCTCTATATCTTAAAGATGTGGTAAAGAATAATGATGTGTTTTTTTGTGGGATTGCTTGAAAAACAAAAATTTCCTTATCATATAGGGTGGAAGTTAAAAATCTGATTGGAGATAGCTGGGATTTTTTATGGTACCATCAGAAGGAATGTTTGGAGGAATTTTATTCTTTGGAATAGTAAGTTTACATCCTTTTTTATAGTGCAATCTTCACAACAATTTGTGATTAAGAATCTGATGGTGGTTAATAAAGTGCTTTGGAGGGAATTTCTACAATTTATGTTATCAAGGAAATATTTTCATAGGAGAATACTTTGGGAGAACTTGGAACAGTTTTCTACAAACAATATCCCTAAGGTAGTAGGAGAGATTTCAATTGTTTGTTATCCAAGGAGGATAAAGGGGGGGTAAGAGATTTCGGTTTTCTCCAAGCTTCAAAGAAATGAAATCTTTTTTAATGAATAATGATTTCCATGAAATTAGTTTTACTGGACCTAAAATTCACATGGTGTATCACTAAGGTTGGAGGAGCTCAGTGATCCTAGAAAGAATAGATAGATGCCTTTTAAATGTTGTAGCTATGAATTCTTCTAATCAAATGGTGGTAAGACATCTTGCTAGAGTGGTTTCTAACCATTGCCCCATTTTATTAAACTCCTTGGACCATAAATCAAGTTGGAAAGGATCATCTGGTTTAAAGAGGTTTGGGCATTCCTATCACAGCACTGGAGACTATTGTGAAACTGGCTTGGAGTATGAAAAATGGAGGTGATTGTGCTGAACTGCTGAACAAAAAATTTAAGAACCTTAAAACTTATTTAATTGGGAGTAAAGAAAAGCACAAGAATTTTGTTACTAAAAAAGAAGAGCTAAAGAAAAGTATATGAGAATTCCCAAATGAAGGAAATAGAGGTGGTTGGCTCTCAGAGGAGGAACTAGTTGAGGTCTTAAGGCAAATGTAAATGACTGAATTTAGTTTTGGCACGTCTAAACACATGGTGGAAGCAATGGGCCAAGGTTAAATGGTTGTCTGATGGTGATACAGAATTCAAAATTTGTTTCACTCATTTTGGCTTTAGCTGATAGGAATTCTATGTAGATTAGAAAATCAAGGATGGCAACCAGGATGAAAGTGGAAGATCCAGATCAAAATTGCGGATATATTCTTTGCATTCCTTCATGGAGAAATGGAGAGATGGACCTGGATTGAAATGGATAGAAAAAAAAAATATTTAAAAATAAAAACCCGTAGTTATGTGTACTTAATGACATGATAAGTGCAATTTAAACAAAATATGGATAAGAGAGGAAGTGAGGAAGCTGCGGGTGAATCAAAGTTGGCGGGCAAGATATCTCCAGGTAAATGATGTTATATCTTACTCTTTTGTGAAAAACTTAGTGGAACATTTTTAAAGATGATCTATTGTATGCTATAAATCTTTTTTCAATTTGGGAGGGATGAATCATGAATGGAGAAAGAAACATTGATAGTGCTAATCCAAAGTTGAAAAATAATCCTATTCAAAGGCATTTAGACCTATTAGTTTTTTGTAGGACTATTACAAGTGATATCAGAAAGATATTTATATAGAATGAATAAACCTGCTATTCTACAAACTGATTTCTATAGGATCAAGCTGCCTTCCTAACAGACAGATCGCTAGAAGATCACATTTTTGTTGCTCAGAGATTTTTCATAAATTAAGGTTTCAAAATCTTCTAATGGTTTGTTTGTCTTTTAAAATCGTATGGAGCAAGCATATTATAGCATGCATGTGCTGGAAGAGTTTATGGAAGTTTTGGAGTTGTTTGGTTTTCTCAAGTGTTTTTCGGCTGGATTATGGAGTGTGTGATTGATACCAAAATTTTCATGATGAGTAATGAAGGATTTCAAGGTGGATTAATGCAGGAATGGTTTTAGACAGGTTGTTCATTATACCTTATCTATTCATTCTTTGCTCTCAACTTCCTTTTAAATGGTTGATTAAAGAAAAGGAAATGTCTTTGGGGAATATGGATTGCTTCAAATGGGCCATGGATCACTCATCTACTATATGCAGATGATATTTTAATATTTTCTTGAGCACAGAATGAAGGAAGTGAAGAAATTAAAAAGGTTCCATCTGATTTTGTGGTTGAACTGGACAAAAAATCAATGCGGGAAATCAGCTATTCTTTTTGGGAAACATGTGAAAAAGAAGAAAAGAGATCAATTGAAAGATTATGGCTTCAAGGTGGTCAAAGAAATTTAAATTACATGGAATTTAAGGTGTATTTGTAGGAGACTATGTGGCGGCAGATTTTCATTTCATTATTGAAAAGGCGTTTGAAGTAGTTCATATTTGGGGACCTAAACTCATTTCACTGTCAGGGAAATTCACTCTTATTATGTTCTATATTTTTTATCAATTTCGATTTTTTATTGTACACTTTCTCTGGTTCCAAAAAGTGTATTGAAAGAGTTGGATAAAATTTGTAGAAATTTTATTTGGAACAAGAAAGATAGAAAAAATTGGCATTCATTATTGAGTTGAGTAATCTATGCAAACCTACAAGTTGGGAGGATGAGGTCTACGTTCATGTTTGGAAATGGTTGGAACCTTGAGAGCAAAGTTGCGTGGGGAAACTATTAAAGATAAAGAATCATTGCTGTTCAAAGTGCTGGAGAATTAATTATGGAATTCATTGTGGGAGAATCAGTGGTGGGTAATGAAGCTCATCATAAAACTCATTGCAAATGGTATGGATTCCCTAAAAAGACTGGTTAGATGGAAAGTTGGATCTGGTTGTTCTATTGAAGTTTACAATGATATATGGATTTTGAACACAATGTCTAAATAAATGGCCAACATTTAAGGCAATTCCTGAACTAAAATGATATGAAGGTGGAGAATACTGATTACTAATGGGTAGATGGAATGATGCGGAATGAAAATTTTATTCGGGGATGAGCTAGTTTGCCTAATTTGCTAAAAATACCATTACCATGTTGGATAAGAAGGAGTATGAGCTGAATTCATTCAATTAAACCAAGACTTTCTATTTCTGACTATTACTTATAAAGCCTCGATAAAACGGAAGAGGATTAGGTGTATACTGGGGAAGTTTTAAAAAATTCAAATTGATGCAAAGTTTGAAGTTTTCTAGTGGTGTATTTTAATAATGCAATCCATACTTTCTATTTCCTCTATTAAGAAGATTGCCAAAAGTTTGGATGCCAAGAGGATGCAATGCTAGAGTGGATCTGGATTATATCATGGTCAACTTGCAAAGCTATTGGAGGTATTAAATTATCTTAACAATTGTGGGATTTGGTTTTCCTATTTTGGATCATTCATGATTGCTGAGTTTGGATTGAGAAGAATGTGCTGATAAACAAAGATTCTTCATCAATGTGATATGTAATTCAATCTATCTCACATGGCGTGCCAGAAAACAAATATATTCATGGAGGGTAAGAATATTAGTGCTATGTGATTGCATTAAAATTTGATAAGTTTTGCTTTATATCCTTTATGTGGTTTTAGAATAAAATCAGGTCTCTGGCGGTACTCAATCAGTTGTAATAGACTGTTGGTTCGTTGGTACCCTTCCCCTCCTATTGGATTAAAATCAAATTGGAGGCATATTGTTAAAAACATATGGAACAGAAGAGTAGGAGGTGTACATTCTGAGATTGTAAGGAGATTTCTTCTAGCTTATGGACATTCTTGTATTCATTGGGACATTTCAAAGATTGAGGTTTGGCAGTTCAGATTTAAAAGATTTAAAAAAAAGATTTGATGGAAGAGTTCAAAGGGATAATTATTGAAGGGAAACTACAACTACTTATCATATTTCTACAATACTTGGTGGCAATTGGAAGGATGATATTGCTTTCTTAAAGGAATTTAAATTGTTTTTTTTCAATTGGGTAAATAGAGTCTCTTGTCACTCTTTGGCACCAAAAATACAACCAAAGTTGGTTGACTTCAATATGAGTGTAGCTAATCATCATACTATTTTGATATAAAGAGCTTTGAAACCCATAATTAGCCAACTTTATTATTTGATGGGTGGTAGGTTTAGTGACCCTAAGATGGTTAACACTTTGACTACATTTTGTCTTTAGTAATCAGTGGAGAAAGAGAGAAAAGGTAAAGCGCTAATTTTAATCCTCTCTAATAAAAGTTATAGATATCAGTTTTGAACTGCATTTACACCACACATGTGGTGAGAAGATGATGACTTGATTCAGATCATTTAATTTTAAATGAGAGCATCAAAAATTATAGATGAGAACAGCCATTAAATCGGCTATACTGAATGTATAGATGAAGAAATGTCTGGAAATTTTTCAGTAGCACCCGGACATCACCAAGAAGTAAAGGGTAAAGGTAAAATAAATACTTTTAGAGGCTAATTTAAATGAGGATTTATTTAACCTATATGACTTACAGATTTTTGATCAATTGAGCTCTAAATATGATCAAAATTTTAATATAAAGAGAAATGGATGAATTAATGGCTGCTGTAGTAGTAATTGCAAAGTAAAAAAAAAAATAACATTTATCATCTAGGCACAGATAGAATCAGTGCAGTATTTAATTATTCAGATTGAAGTAAGATGCGAAGAAATGTTAAAAAAATGAAAATAAAGACATAAAATAAGAAAAATAATTACTGGCAGTATATATACATAAAGTTGTTGGTGGGAGAATAATGTAAATGAGTGCCTTTGGCACAATCTCAAGGACACTTCATCTTTTTTAAGGAGGTAGATTCTCGCATCTAAAGAATATGGCTTGTCCTTATACCTAATATGATCCCTTATCCAAAATGGTTTTATGCAATCTCTGTTCAGAAATCCAAACAATATTAAGCACACATTTGGGCTTGTTATTGAAATACAGGGGGGCTCGATGCCTTGTTGTTTAGGTAATTTGTAGAAGCTTATTTGGCGAAACATTTGATTGGTATATGAAATTTTTGAATGAGCCTATTCATACGTTTTATTTAGTTAAAACATTATTTGTGAAAAAGTTTTACTAGAGAACGCCCATATGTCATAATCGAGGATTTGGTGATTGAGAAATAGAAACAAAAAAAAAAATTAATAGATTAATTTTTATGATGGAGAAATCTTAGAAATGAGTGTGAGCCTCCAACTACAAGAAAAATGCACTATAAAAATACTCCCTAATATATATATGGTCCTGGGCCTTACATTTTGAAAGGATTTATTATAAAGATGTTGAGAAACTCTTAGGTAAAAGACTCCAATATCCATGAAGAAGCTTCTTAGTTGTCTATCCTCTAAATATTAATCAGTAATAAAAATAATGAAATCAAAATTTGAGAAGGTTTTAAAAAAGAAGTCTAGTTAGTGTTAATTAATTTATAAGAGGAAAGCATCTACTAATTGCTCAAGTCGAGCGCTTTGGTCGTTATCTCTCAGTACAACTAGTACACTAAATCTCAGAATGAATGGTTCAAGCCTCATTCCAATCTCACTTCTAAGGATAATAGAGAAAAGTTTGAAGATTTTAAAAATAATACATATTCATTGGGAAAGGGAAGTAATTAAAGATTTGTTTAGAAATTCTTAAGATATCTAAGTTCAAAAGTTCCTGACCTTATAAGAGGCTAGAATATGAGTGAAATTGGGGGCACCAACCAATACTCATTATAAAAATGTTAGGTCATGAACTCAAGATTATGTAACCCTAAAGGTGATGGCCTAAAAATAATATCCATATTAGGTAGTTGTGATACCTTAGGAGTATATAGTTGATTCAAGTCAAAGACTTAGCAACGCAAAATTGGTGAGCTTTTACAAACCCTATCAATCTTAAAACTGATGATGTGTTAGGATTTATCATATCCCATCTAGTGAAAAGATTTAAATAATTTATATCATTCTATCATATGCGTATCTCCAAAAGAGTATCCAAACCAAAGTTGATACGTAGCTTCCGAGGAAGAAATCTAAAATAAGATTCAAGTTAGGAACTAAAGAGGATGCCTTCTCATCAGCATTCAACAATTCAGAATAAGGAATGTAAAATAAAAATCTAAATGATAACAATAAAGTTTTAAATTTTGCAACTGGGGGATCAATATCTCTGTACCCGCCTTTACACTATGATTTTCTATTGTGTCCCTCTAAGGACTAAGAAAGCAATGAAGAAAGATTCAATGTTATATTTATCTATATCTCATGATGATCATATAGTTAATAGATTATATAGATTAAAATAGAAAATAAACTCTAAAAATTTGAAATAAACTTTCATGAATTAAAAAGAACCTCATAATTACTTTTTTATAGTGATTCCTCTGTTCCATTATTCAGCATGATCCTAATTATAGAGATTGAAATGTAAAATTTAGATGCATAATCTCTTGATAAAATTTTAAGGATAAGCATCAATAAAGATGTAAATAGCTAATGACTTCTACCCTGAATGAGATAGTTCAAGTAAATATTTGTAGTTAGTAAATTTTGTTACCAAGAATTTTTGCACATGATAAAGGAAAACAAGTTGTTGATAATCTAGAAGTTTTAAAACAAACATAACTAGATAAAGAAGTCACTAACTACATTCGTAAAGTGGTTATGTAATATTTTAGACTCATCTTAGAAATCTGCCTACAAAATTGAGTATTATTATGATGCTCATGGTTCTTTCTAAGGAAATGAGAAAATTTTAATAAAAGCTTTGCTTGCCCTTAAAAATCTTTGTGGGCTCATTTAGCATTAACATCGCTTGAAAATGCCTATATCTTAAATAGTGTTCTTGATTAATATTTTTAGATGAAGATTTATTTTGGGAGCTAAAGAATATGAGCATATACGTGAAAGGGTTGGAGTAGCTCCAGTAGAAGATAAGATTAGAGAGAAGTCGCCTTAGATTGTTTGGTCACATAAAACACGGCCTCCGATGACCCGGTTCTAGGGAGAGTAAGAGGTATTAGATTTGACTTAGTTAAGAAAGGTAGGGGTAGACCTAAAAAGACTTGGTTAGAAAATATTTAGGAATGCCTTTCTTTTTTAGATTTAAACGAGAATTTGACTTTTAAATAGGACAAATGGAGAAAAAGGATTCATGTAGCCGACCCCACGTAGGGTTAAGGCTTGATGTTATTTTGTGTTGTTGTTGTTGTTTGTTGTTGTAAAGAATACATCACTTCATTATATTTTTTGTATATAATAGACAACTTAATGTTATATTGTATTTTTATAGTTCTAATGCATTGATCAACTAATGACTACTATTAACTCATGCTATTTGAAAAGGTTAAACTCTATTTTGATGTAAAATGATGTTGTGATGATACAATAAAAGGCTGTGGGCTTTTTATATAAGCTTACTATTAAATATAGACGGACTTAGAACTAAAGCCAAGTTTTATTTTATTGATTTAAAGGCTTCATCTAATATCCCTCTTGAGTAGAATCTAGCTTTTATAAATACATAATGGTACCTTCCTCCTACTTAGTGTATTAAATATTCCTTCAAGGTAATGAGCACTATATTAAGTGAGGTTATACAATCTTTTCAATAATAAAATTTATTACATTTGAAGATGTAAACTACTATCTGCCTCAATAGCAGATGATTTTCTCTACAAATATTAAATTGGTTGTAAATAAAGAAAAAGAAGTGAAAAAATTTATTTTAAGAAAGAAAGTAAAGAAAAGAAAAAATATTCTGACATTAAACATAATGTTTATAAAGTCATCAGCCCTTGCTCAAAATAAGTGGCAGAATGTTTAATGATCTAGAGAGAGATTGAGGATAGCTAAGAAAAGAAAAATGAAATTAAGAAAAATAAAATTTATCAAAAAAATTCCTGTAATACATATGGATAGGAATTATTTCTCAGAGGATGAATCATATATGTTTAAGAAAAATAATAGTAGTAGAAGCACACAAGATATTGTAAAATAATCAAAGTTTAAATTTTTATAAGAGAAGATAGTAATGAGGATATATGTCTAAATGCCTAAGAAAGAAAATCAAAAATGTATACCCAAGAAAGATCTTAGAGAAGTACATAGAAATGGTGACTCTAACACCTATCTCAAAATGTTATATAGCTGGTTAAGAGTTAAACTCCTCTCCACTTGGAATAAAGAATTTAAATAAGAACCTTCATACTTCTACTAGTAGAAATGTAAATCCTGATTTAATCATTGATGTTCCCTTTATGTATGAAATAATAGAGCTACCTTTTGTGACTGGTATTCTAATTAGGCCAATAGATATGCTAAATAAGGTTTTTACACCATCCAACATGGAGTAGACGTCGTGGAAGACTAAATTTATAAATATAAATCTAAAATAGTATTGGCTTCATTACTCTTTGTCCTTTGATGAGGATGAATACTAATTAGTTTAAACAAATAATCTCTAGTCTAATAGTCTCTTTTCGATCGATGTTAAGGACATCTTTTAAAAATTTTGTTTAGAGAACTTCAAAGATTTCGATGACACTCTTAGATTAGGGATTCACCTCCTAAGTTAGAAGAAAAAATTAAATTAATAGTAATGATCTAACAAATTAAAATAGAGAGAAAAAGACAACCCTCATCCAATCTTCATTAGCTCATTAATAAAATGTGAGGTGGTAAATATATGATTGTTTGCTCTTGAAGTTTAAAAGATTGCTTTTCTTCAAATTTTAAAGAAAATATCCAAACTATCTCCAAATAATATAGTTCATAAACTAGAGGTACTGATCAATGTGCTTTTATAAAACTAGAACCCCTATTGTATTTTAACTTAAGTATAACAAGTCAATACTAAAGTAAAAAATCTTAAAGAGCTTAGTTTTTGTTAGCGAAGAAAAATATCTGACTAGTTATCTAACTTTGTTCCAAAAATGAGAAAAGAAATAAATTTGTGTATGCATTGACTTCAAATTTTTGAATAAAAACCTATCATAAAAGAAGAGTTTCAACTCCCGATACCTAACTATATAGTACATAGTTTTTCATCACATGCACTATTCTCCTTTAGGACGTATTATCCAGGTATAATTAAATAACAATGGCTATTGAAGATGAGGAAGTTTACAACACATTAGAATACTAATATGAGTTTTTTTCATAAAATAATACCTATTTGAACTAAACAATGTTGGTGTAAATGTACTAGTGGGAAATGATGAGAATCTTCAAAAAAACATATGAACTAATAAATGGAATGTTATATCGATGTTTTAGTCATTAAAAAAAATGGAAAGACAAAATTGTTAAGTGATATAATAATTATTTTTAAAAAGATTACATCAGTATAGATCGTAGAATGAATCCTCTAAACTTTCCTTCAACATCACGTTGGGGAAGTTTCGGGTTTCTTGATTTTAAAGTCATGGAATTAAAATAGAATGCCTTCTAAAATTAAAACCAATTTTGGAAATGCTTCAACCAAAAAGTCTCACTCAATTGAGATCCCTTGAAGGTTGGTTAACATAATTATCAAGGTTTAATCACATTGATATGGTAGATGCCACCATTTGTAGCTCTATGAAGAAAGATATTTATTTCTAGTGGGACAAAGGTTGTCTTATTATTTTGACAATATTAAAGAAAATATTTGATGAAGCATCTAGTATTGGCCACTCCTATTCCACGGAAGCCCATTAATCTCCATATCAATAACATTAAGAAAATCTTTTGGTGCCTTGTTAGTTAAAGTTAATGTGAAAGTAAAAATATGTGCTTTATTACATGAGTAGAAAGCTTTCACCAATCACAATGAACTATCCTCCAATTGAGATCATTGTCTAGCATTGATTTTCACTGTTTAGAAGTTTAGGCATATACATGCTATCTCATAAACTAATTTTATATACCTAGAGTAAATCCTTATTGTATTTTGTTGAAAAGTTTTTAGCGCTGGACATTCTCTTGCAAGTTATCATAGTAATCGTCTTTTTTTATAGTGTAATAACATTCAGTCCTTAATTTTATAAAAGGACAAGCTAAAAGATTTCCTAAAATCACACTACTTTAGAATATACTCTAATAGTGATTATGAATTATCGAATGAAGTAGATTCTTAATTTAAAAGAGAATGAATAAACCTACTTGGGAATTTAATTTTGATGGTGATGCATCTAGCCAAGAAGATAAAGGATCACAATATAATGTCCCAAGCTATGGCTTGGATTAGTATTATTTATCACCCTAGTTAAATGGTTGATGAATTACTCTATCATTATTAAAAAAATGCTACGGATTAATAAAGTTGAGTATGAGGTATTGATAATCAGCTTTAGTATTGATAGTTGAAATGAAATTAAAAAAAGTAAAACGCAATGGATATTTAGGCTTGTTTGTCAACAAAGTTGCAAGTAAATTCAAGGTGTTTAAAACAAACATTGATTCATTTCACCATTATAAAATGAAGTTGTTAGAGCATAACTTTGAATATAACTTTAAATAGAAAACCAAGTGGAGTTAATGCCATGTGGATGTTTTAGCAAACTCACTAATGAATAAGCTTATCCTAAAATAAGACTCAAATTTAATAGAAGAATTGGATAGGCAAAAATTTATTTTATTATAGAAAATGAAGCGGTAGATTGGAGAATACCCTTCCTTAATACTTGAATGAAAATATGATCTCTTAGAATAAATTAATTATAAAATATATAAAAATAATATCCTTATATTATATTTTAAAATGGAACCCTTATAGAAGATCAACTTAATCTGATGTAGTTGTGTTGCCTTGATAAACTGAAGCTAAAGATATAGTAAAAGAAGTTCATACTAGAAATTTTGTACCACTCACCAATTGGGCCCTAAAATAAAAATTAAGATAAAATGATGGAATATGATGGCCATATGTTACAAACTTAGAATTCACGATTGATTTTTCATGTAATGTGATTTTTTGATGATAACAAAATATTATGTTACGAATACTATTTCTCTTAACGTACATGGATATATTTCTGTTTGTTGTCATGTGTTTTAACATTTTGAGGGAAATCATACTCCAGAATGTGAGAACATCAAGACAGTAGAATAGGATTTCATTAATAAAGTAAGTATAATAATTTTTTTTTGAGTCCTAAGAGGTGTGTATTATAATTGGGTACTGTGCACACACACATGAGAAGAGAGTTTAAATTGAAATTTAAAATTTCTTTTTTAAACCCTTTTTTATATATACGATGTTAGTTCATACAGATGAACTAGAGTGTAACGAGAATAACTTCACACTAGATCCATCCAATGAATTTATCTTTTTGTACAAGATGATCTCAATATCATACAAATAACTGATAGTATAGGAGATTAGCTTCATACCAGTTCATTTAGCCAAATTTTAACTATTCATACAGATAATTCCTAAAATCATACAATGCCTGATAGTATATAAAATTAGTTTCTTACTAGTTCATCCAGACAAATTTTAACTTTTTATATAGACAATCTAAATATTATCTAAGAAGATTGATAGTGTATAGATAAGATTCATACAGATCGTCCAGATGAATTAACTGTTCGTATGGATGATCTATAAATCATATTAATGATAGACATTGTACAAAATAATGTTCATACCATATCATCCCATAACTTTTAACTTTTTGTACACAGATCTACAAACGTTACTAGTACATCTGACTCATTTCAACTTGGAAAATTTAGATTTATGGATGGGTTTTTTTGTCTTTCATATATAAGGGTCCTAAAACCAGACACTTAAGGGATCTTGCCATGATTTTCTCTTATGAGGGAATAAGGACTGTGCATGAGTGAGAGTCTTAAGGAGTGAAGAATGAGATATTTATAAGAGAAAATTGTGAGGGAATTCACAAGATTACCTAAAGGTAAGGATTCTTGTTTGTTCCTCAAAATTCTACCCTACTTCCTTGAAGGCTCTTAAGAGAAGTATTTTCAAAGATGATCATAGTACTCTGATATATCATTAGGAGAGTAAGAAAAGGACATCAGTACTCCATCATCATCAGAAGGGTGAGAAAGGATAAAAGTTCTCCGCCCATCACTAGGAGTAGAATAAGAAAGGTATGTTGGTACTTCTACTAAATCGGTTGGTGGAAGAGAGGTTTTGTAAGGGATTGTCCACCTACCTATAGAAGCAAAATGAGAGTCACTTATGTTTAGTGTAATATTAGAGAAGAGAGTCTCCAGGTAATGGATGTAGGTCTAGTTGGATAAACCACTATAAATTTTAGTGTTTTTTTATTTTTTTTTTTACTTTTTACTGCTTTTTTACTTTATATCATTATTGTTTTTATGGTTAAAAAATATCTTGTAAAAATCTATTTCTATAAAAACTCATCACTTTTTGATCATTTGAGTAAATTATTTTAAAATGGTTTTCTAGCAGTACCAAGAGATTTTTAAATTACAATTACCCCTCCCCTCTTGTTAGCCTGAAGTAATTCTATTTGGTCCTAACTACATGCACGAACTTTCAAGTGATCATCGAGCCTATTAAAAAAATTAAAGTTTAGACTACTTTTTAAAAAATATTTATGGCTAGTTTTGTGAATAGAATCACTCCTGAAGGATATTCAATAACTAGACCACCACTATTGTATAACATTCCTTTTGACTTTTTGGAAAACTGTGTATGTATACTTTTTGCAATCACTTGACTATCACATATGGATTTTTGTACAAGAAGGTTACACTAGACTCACTAGACTATTGATGGCATTATTATTGAAATGCCATTTACTGATTGTTATTAAGAGGAAAAAGACTTGCTTAATTAAATGCAAAATATTTAAATAATTTTTTTATGCTTTGAAATCTAAGACAAACATGTTACGTGTTTCAACCTGAAAAACTGGAAAGGAAATTGGATAGACTTTGCATAATGTATGAAGAAACTAATGAGGTGAAACATCCAAATTGAACATCTTATTATATGATTATGATCTTTTAAATGAAAACCGAATGAGTCAATCATTACCATGTATACATGTTTTACACAGATAATTACCTAATTCCATGCTTTAGGTAGAAAAACTAACGATTTAAAAAAAAAGTTAATAAAATCCTACATTATTATGATGCAAAGATAACTACCTAACTGAGTCAAAATTCCTAAATATTTATTATATTGAATAATCTTCTTGGATCACTATGCTTAGAGCATGGAGTGATTCGAAGAACAACTTAATCATTCAAATCAAGAGAGAGGAATGTGATTTTTCCTATGAAAATACATTTGAGTTTCTGAGAAAATACATAACTCTATATAAGAAACTCGAAAAATGGCCTATGCAAACTGAACAATAGAATTTTAAATTTACAAAAAGAATATAAAATCCTTAGAATGATCACACATCCATAGTTATAACCATATGGCATTGTTTGACAAATTTGATGATTTAAAGAAGAAACATGATTATTAAATGTATCTTATACTGATCTTCAGAATGAATGTAAGGTTTTTATAGATAGAGGCAAACCAAAGTAATCTTGAATTGAAAGTTTGACAATGCTATTTTAGAATACAAATTCAATCTTAAAAAAAAAAAAATTGAAAGCTTTTAAGGACACCCCTACACTTGCAACAATTTTCCAATTCGATCAAAGTGGTGTAATTTCAAAACCTAGGGAAAAGATATTAATAACCTACAAAGATTGGTCAAATCCTTTTCCTGGTGTTAAATGTTTTCATGTAGAATGATGGGACATATTTTTCACACTTGCTACAATTTATAGTAGAACACATCTAATATGGAGACCTAAGTTGCATAAATTACAGCATATCAAATATGTACTTGATATTCATTGCCAAGAGGTGAAACCCAAAAATCATTTGGGTTCCCAGTCTAACCTTTGATAATTTTATTGAAATGCTCTCTTACATTCTCGTGAAGTCATTTGTACATGAACAGTAGATGTTTGCAACATAATGATTGGAGATAAAACACAATTCATATCACTGGAAGTCAGGATGAGTAGTTAGTGACACTTGGAGATAATACTAGTAGGAGAGTGATAGGTACAAGTTATGATTAGAAAAAGAATAATTTCTTTATTAATGATGTTTTATTGGTTGAAAGATTAAAGCATAACTTGTTAAGTATTAATAAGCTTTGTGATAAGGGTTTTAGCATTAAATGTTTACCTACAAGCTACATTATAAGCCAAATGGATTGATATGTTACATGGAAATAGGGTAGATAATATTTACATGGTTAATTTAAATTTGTAAATATTTAAAGCTTTTTATCTCAAACTATCACTGATGATATTATTATTATGGTATAGAAGACTCTGTCATACAATCATGAAAAAATCTTAAAAAGATTATTAAAAATAATTGTTAGAGGAATACCCAAATTAGACTTCACTAAGGATCACCTGTGAGATGGCATATCAATTAAAAAATAGTTATGTCCACCTTTATTTAATTAGGATCCTAGAACTAAAAACCATTAAAAGCCTACACATAGGTCTTTTTGGACTGGTTAGCACTATAAAAATAAGAGAATTTTTTTGGGTGAATTGTTAATGATTATTCACGATTCACTGGATTAATTTTATCACATAAGATTGAATCATTTGATAATTTTAGAAATTATTATTGTTGAGTACTAGTGAATTGGTTGTTAAACTAAATTAATGTCCCAAGGTACCAATAGAGGGTTGAATTTGGTATTTTAAAATTAAACCCTCTTTGAAAATATGTTGAACCGAAATGAAAATTTTTATTAAAGTTTTTATAGAAAATGTTTTTCAACCACAGAGTTTTTAAACAAAGAAAATGCGGAAAATAAAAAGCAGTAAAGTAAATGACACAAGAATTCATAGTGGTTCGGTCCTAAACCAGACCAACATCCACTCCCTCAGAGGCACCCTCTGAGTATTTTCACTAATACCAATAGTGACTCTCCTTTTGCACCACAGTAAGGCAGAGGAAGCCTTTGCAAAACCCTTTTCACCACTACCCCAGTGCGGCAGAGAGAATCGTCATCCTTTTACACAATCCCCAGTGTTGGCAGAGAACCTTCCTCCTTTCAACTCTCCTAGTGTGGGCAGAGAACCCTTCGTCGTTTCACCCCACTTTCCAAGTGTAGGCAGCGAACCCTTTCGTCTTTTCACACTCTCCTAGTGTGGGCAGAGAACCCTTCGCTGTTCACACTTTTCAGTGTAGCAGGAACCCTTCGGCTGCTTCACACTCTCCAAGTGTAGGCAGCGAACCTTCGGCTGTTCACACTCTCAAAGTGTCGGCAGCGAACCGGATCTTCTTGAACAGATCTTCTCACAAGAAATCTAGAAGGAAGAATGAAAAGAGTGAAGTAATCCAAATTCACAAGTAGAGATTCTTACCTTAAACACCAAGTGAAGTCTTCACACTCAGTGGTAGGAATCCTCCTTTGAATGCTCTCTCACACTTTCTCTTGAATTTTCTCTTAATAGGCACGAGATCAAAAAATGAAAAATATTGGGTGGCAGTCTAATTGGACTTTTATACAAAAGACAAGAAAAACGCCCAAAACTGCAAGTTTTAATTCTGTACGCAGTGGATGTATCCGTACGATCGTGTGGATCGTCTGAAATGAACCTTTTGTATATGTGTATGAAATGTTTTCATACTAAGCTGATCGTCCCGTACGAACCATGTTCGTCCGGTACGATCGTTATTACTAAGGTCGTTCCAAAACTGTAGAAAAACCATCCTAAGTCGGTTGTATCGTCTGACGAAAATTGGTTCGTCAGGACGAAATTCTTATAGAGACCAGATCGTCCTGGACGTTATTTTAATTTCGTCTGGTCAAAAATTTTACAGAGAGCAGATCGTCCTGGACGATATTTAATTCTTCTGGGCAAAAATCTTACAGAGAGCAGATATGTCCTGGATGATATTTAATTTTCGCTAGACAAAAATTTTTTATCCTCTGGACGATAATTAATTTCATCTGGATGAAATTTTACAGAGAGCAAACTCATGTTACGATATTTAATTTTGTCTGGATGAAAATTTACAGAGAACAAATCATCCCGGAAGTTTTTATTTTCGTCCTGGACGAATAGGACTTAGAAAATTTTTCTGACCAGTTCTATTCGTTCCATGTGATCTTAATAGGAGATAACTGTCCGATCGTCACGACGAACTTATATCGTCCCGTACGATCAGTATATAAATTTTATATGATCTCCTTTTATGTGTTGTGTTGTTTTTACTCACTCAATTAAAATCACTCCCTTTCAAGTTTATTTCAAAGAAAATTACAAGCTTCAAATTACAAAGTATTACATGCCTGAATTGATTTGAAGTCTTCATAGTTGAGTTCAATTTCCTGAATTTAGTACACACAAGAGCAAATACAAATCTTCTAAAATTGTATTAGGAGATAACTACAATCTTTGAACAATAACTGTTGGAATCATCAAAACTATACAAGTTGCAAATGTAAAACTGCAAATAGCAACTATCTTAACAATTTTTACTTGGATTTAGAGGAAGCTAGGTGTGGGAAATATATCAATTCAAAGTGATCATTAAGGAGAATTTAAAAATAAAAATTTTTAAAGAATTTTGTAAAGTAAAGAATTGATCATAATTTTAAGCACCTAGGACCTTCTGAAACAGTATGGTTGTTTGAAAGAAGAAAAAAAACTTTATAGAGAGCTACAACCATGTTGGCTGAATATTTACTTTTGATGAAGTAATTTGGGCTGAAGTAATTTAAATACAGTTGTTATGTTCCGAATAGGTGAACATTAGATTTAAGCTGAACAAGACATTCTATGAGCTTCTTATGGGGAGAATACCTAATCTATTCTCACATTTACATGTCTTTGGATGTAAGGTGTTTATTCTACATATCATGGTAAAACTCCTTTAGGAAGTTTGATCCTAATCTGATGAAAGAATTTTTTTAGGATATTCGAATTGGTAAATCCTTATAGTTTTTAACAAAGAAACCTTGTAGTTCAGGAGATCACACATATAGTTTTTCTTAAATATGGTATTTTTGAAGAGCCAAGAAGTTTGGAGGAAAGAAGTATATTGAAGAGATCTCAAGGAATTAGAAAAATAAATTTTGAAGAGAATGTTGGAATGGAAGAAGAAAAATACACTTACCTAGAGAATGGAATTTTTCTAAAAGTCAACCTAAAGAATTTATTTTAGGTGAACCAAGTGACGGTGTTAAAAATAGGTATGGAACATAAAAAAGAAGTGAACCCACTCTACATTTATTTCAATGATTGAGCCCACTATTATAAATTAAGCACTTTATAATGAATTTTGGATTATTTTTTCCACGTAAGAAGAATTGAATCAATTTGCTAGAAAATTATTTAGGAATTGATGATAAGAGACTAAAGATCAACGTTTTGTTAAAACTAGGGAGGTGCTTCAAAATAAAAATGTATTATTCAAGTGTAGTGGTTAGAAATAAGGCAAGATTTTTGCCAGGGGTATAATCAAATGAAGGAATTGTTTGAAGAAACTTTTTTCCCTGTAGCAAGACTTGAAGAGATAAGGGTGTTACTATAGCCTTTGCCTTTTTTTATAGGTTTCAATAGAGTTAGAGTACCTTTCTTAATGGGTGATACAAAAGGATGTTTATGTTGAAAATTACAAAATTCTCTAATCATGTGTTTAAATTGAAAAAAGGCATTGTATGGACTAAAACAGAGCACCCAAGAATTGAAATCAGAGGCTAAGAACTTCCTACTAGAAAGATCATTTGTTAAAGGAAGTGTGGACACTATCTTCTTAAAAGGTAGAGATGACATACTCATTACTTAAATATATATTGGTTATTCTTGTTGGATCCCAATAAAAATCTTGTGATGATTTCTCAAAAATAATGAGTAGTGAATTTGAAATGAGTTTGATGGGAGACTTAAGTTACTTTCTTGGTTTTATTATAAAGTAGTAAAGAGATGAAATATTTCTTAGTCGTCCAACAGTATATTAAGGACATTCTCAAGAAATATTAAATAGATAATAGCTAACATAATGAGTACACCCAATATATTCACTCCGTTAAGCTAATATAAGGACGTAGAAAGGGCAAATGTTGATCAAAAGAAATTTAGAGGATAATTGGATCATTAATTTACTAACTACTAGAAGATCATATATCATGTTTAGAGTTTATTTGTGTGCTAGATTTCAAGCTGATCCAAGAATCACATTTGATGCTGTAAAAAGAATTTTGAGTATATCTTTTGGGAACTCAATGACTTAGGAAAATGGTATCCAAGGCATAACTTTTTATTTAAATCATTAATAAATTTTGATTCAATTTTATATTGGTGTAGGTTTTGATCAGATAAGTACTTTTGGAACTTATCAATTCATTGGAAACCGTTTAGTTTTATGGTCTAATAAAAAGTAGAATTTAGTATCCCTTTTACATTAAAGCTGAATATTGCCCTAGGCGGGTTCTTTGGTTAAACAATGCAACTTATTGATTTATGATTTTCATATCAGCACTATTTCAATTTCTACTGATAATATAAGTGCCTATCACATTCCAAAGCAATTATATTCAATATTCTAGAATCAAACTATAGATTTAAGGCATCACTTTATTAGAGATCAAGTGTCTAACAAGTATAAATTGAGTCTATATTATGTAGCAACTGAAAATCAAATTACAGACATTTTCACAAATCACTTATTTTTGAAACGTTTCAGCACCTTAAGAACCAGCTTGAGTGTGATTGATATTTATGCTTAAAAATTTAAATTCTGCAAATTGGATTTGTAATGTACTTCATGTATGTGATGTTTGATGAGTTTTTTTTTTGTTGTATTTTTGTTGATGTTTGTTATTCCATCTATTTGTGTTTCTTTTCCATTTAAATTTTTTTTTGTTTTCATGTTTGCATCTCATGGATCTTGGGTGACTTGTTTTTGGAAAGAGTTTTATTATTAATTCTTATAGTTACTTTTCATTCATGTCTATATGAACCCACTTTTGTATTGTATGAATTCAAAGATTGTACTTGATACTTTTCTTGAGTTGAGCAGATGAAAATGATAATTTTCTTATAGAGCATATCAACTGTATGCATGATCGTTTTTTGTAAAATCAATTTGGATCAAAAGTTGTATGAAACACTCTTCAAATTTGTATTATGAAGCGTCATTTCATCACATTAACTATTTGGCCGTTTTCATTCATAATACAAAAATATTTTTTCATCTAGTACAAATTTAAAATTATGTATACAAACCTTATATTGTACTGTATGAACTCTCTCCTAGTTTTCATTAAATTAAAGGCCATGCTTTAAATATTTCATCATCCTTTTACTTTCAAACTTTCTTGTTATAAACTCTTCAGAAGATGGTAAGTAGTCAACATGCGTGCTAGGCATTCTATGTTTCTCTCATCACGGTCCATCAACTAGATAAAATTTTCTCTCTCAGGAGAATAAATAAGCATACCAGTATTAGTTCAAGAAAAGATGTCTCCATCTCTTCTTCTCATTCAAAGACATTAACTTTGCCGTAATGCCATCAACTTTGTCGTAATGCCCTTTTGCTTCTACCTAATTTGCCTTCCATTTCCTCATTGATCCAATGCCTTCCATTCAAATACATTTTATTACTGTTCTTGCTAATCTTGAGCAAATGCGACTATGAACCACACATCAGTCTTCTTTTATTATCTTGAGCTAAAGGGTAGAGATGATATAAGGCATTTTAGGCCATATTACACACTAAGACATGAGGGTGTTATAACGCACACAGCTATGGACACAACGAAAAGATTTGACTGGCCACACTATAATCTAACTTCTAGAGGATACTTTCAATATGCAATTCACTTACCGTTCGTTATGTACACTCATAAATTAAAATGCCTTGATTTATGAATTCCTATGATTTCTTAGATTGGGTTTAAATCTCTACTTTGTAGTGGTTTATATTATATCCAGGCTTAGAGTGGACTCAGAATCATAATTTCTCATCTTCTATGAATAAAGTCAAAACAATCTAACAAATTGATAAACATAAACATAAAAAATCATCATGTTTGAAATGATTAAAGCCCAATTATAAAATAATTTGGAACACTTTTAAACCCTTTGATGAGAACATGCTTTAATAGAGGAATTCACCCTAATAAATTTGCTAATGTGAATGATACTGATATATTGTCTATCCTAACTTCTCAAGTTGCATTATTTTCTATGAAGTTAGACAATCTAAGAATTACATCAATATACGGAGAACCTATGTTTACATAAAAAAAAACATTATCGATAACTCATTGAATTTAGTGTCTTTTTAGTAGAAACTTTGAATTTTGTTTATAATCGATAGAATAACCCCTATTTCAATACATATTACCCTAGGTGGAAGAATTATACAAATTTTAATTGGAATCATAATCAAAGAGAAGCTAATAATAATTAAAATATTCTCTAACCAAATCTTGGAGGCAATTTTAATCCTCCCCAACAAAAAAATTATGCCAACCCTAGGACTAATTATCCTAAAGGTTTTAATGTTATGATCAATATAAGAATAAGAAACCATTATTAGAAGACTTAATGTTTAAGATGGGGATGCAACATCTGAGCAATCTACTATCATAAAAATTACAGAAAACTAATTAGGTCAGCTGGCTATTCATTGAATAATAGTCCACATGCTTCCCTTCATAGCAATGTTGAGGTTAACCCTAAAAATAAGGAAAAGATCATTGTTAGGACATAAAGTTTAGGAGTGGTAAGGAGTTAGTGGAGATAGTTAGGGATGATGAAAAGCTTTGAGAAACACCAGTAGAGACTCACCATCCTTTAAAGTTGCCAAGGCTAAATTTTTAAGTAGAAAAATAAATAAAGAAGGTTATAGAAAGACCACTCCCACCACTTTATTAGACACTACAAAAGAAAAACTTAGAAAATTTTCAAGATTCTTAGAAGTGTTTAAAGAAATGGATCATTAATATTACCTTGGAAAAAGATCGAGAGCGAATGGCTAGATATGCCGTATTCATGAAGGACATCCTCAGGTAATAAAGAAAGTTAGGAATTTTTTAGTTTATTGTTTTGACTAAAAATCCTAGTGGCATTTTATAGAAAAATTTCTCAAAAGATCAATGTTCCAACTAGCTTTACCCTTCCTTCCTATATAGGGACAAATTCAATGGAAAAGCATTATTTAACTTGGTAGCAAGCATCAATATTTTTCCCTTTTTATTTCTAAGAGGCTTGGCTTAGAAGAGGTATACCCCATACTAATTACCCTTTAATTAGTTGATAAATATTTTACTAATCCTAGGGAGGTTATTGATGATGTATTGGTAATTAAATGTTGATAAATTCATCTTTTTAGTTGACTTTGTTTTATTGGAGATGGAAGAAGATAGAAAAATACCAATAATCCTAGGAAGACCATTTCGATCAATTGGGAGGGCAATAAAAGGTGTTTATAAGGGGGACTTGATGGTGTGAGTATATGAACAAGATATGGCTTTTAATGTTTTAAAATATATGAATCTCCCCTAAGATGATAGAACAAAATGATGCTTGAAAAATAATTTGATGGATAGTTATATGGAAAATATGGTGGAAGAGATGTTGAATATAGATTCTTTAGAGAAAGCTTTGATTGAGATGGAGATAGGGGTGTTTAGGAAAGATTTTTATTTGCTTTTAAATGACTCCCCTAGAGTTACTAGAGTTTGGATTGAGAGCTTAGAGACTTTTTCCTTATGAAAATTCTAGATTCCTTCTATCTTAGAAGACCCTCCCTTAAAATTGAATGCCCTCTTGTCCAATTAAAATCTTTATTTTTTATGGGTTGAATAACCCTTACCTATTATAATCTCCATTTTTTTAGAAGAATGTCAAGAGGGTAAGTTAAAGAGGGTTCCTAAGTCTCATTAAAAAATTATTTGAATTGATGTTGGCTGATATAAAAGATATTAATCTATCATTGTGCATGAATAAAATATTAATGAAAGAAGATTCCCAACAAAAGGCCATTCTTCAAAGAGTAATAAACCCGATCATGAAGTAATTAAAAAGGAGACACTTAAATAACTTGATGAAGGTATCATTTACCCAATTATTGATAGTGCCTGGATTAGTCCTATTCAAGGTGTGCCTAAGATAGAAGGTTAACTAATGTGACCAATGAAAAAAATGTGTTAATACCCATGAAAATGGTCATATGTTGGAGGATTTGTATTAACAATGGGAAAATTGAACAAAGCCACAAAGAAAAATCATTTCTCATTGCCCTTGGTTAACCAGATATTTGATAGATTGGAAGGGCACCCATTATATTATTTCTTATATGGCTGCTAAGGTATCATCAAATTCCTATAACACCTAATAACCATGATAAAACCATATTCATTAGCCCTTATGGTGCTTTTACTTTACTTAGAATACCTTTTTTCACTATGAAATGCCACAATAATATTTCAAAGATGTATACTATCTATTTTTTTTACTTGAAAGAGCAAGGAATTAAGATCTATATGGATATTCTATTTTTAGTACTATGTTTAACTCTTTCCATGAACAATTTAAATTTTGAAATGATGTGAGAAGTCGAATCTAGTATAAATTGGAAAAATTATCATTTTATGCTCTCAAAAGGAATTTTCTTAGGCCATAAGTTATCTTAGAAATGTTTGGAGGTGGACACGATAAAATTTTAGGTAATTAAAAAATTGCCATGTCGTACTTTTGAGGCTAATCATTGTGAATGATGTTTAAAATATTGTCTAATTTAATATTGTTATTAATTAATTGAATCTGCTTAATTTTGATATTTTGATCTTATTGTACAAACCGGATCATATTGTATGATCAATAAAGATGATATTTGGTCATCCCAGGATTTTTTTTAGTTGAATTGTGATTCAGTTGAACTAATCATATTGTATGACTGTTCATTTGTACTGGTGATTATACAACACTAATAGCGAAAATTGAACCAATCATATTGTATGGCTATTTATTCATATTGATGATCATACAATACTAATAGGTCAAATTTTACACATAATACTGAATGAGCCTATGATCATACTATATGATCTTTGATGGCTGAATTGAATTTTTAGGATTTTTCAAAGCCCACTATTTAATCTTTCTCATAAGACTTTATAATAGTCTTTGTAGCATTCATTTAGGTGTTTTCTTCTAAAGAAAGTTTAAAGAGAGAGCCTAGATCTTGGGAGAGAAAGGCTGAAGCTTGTGTGAGAGGGAGAAGATCCTTATGAGTTTCAAGGGAGTGTGAGAGGGAGTTTCACATGGTTCCTCAAGTGAACTTGCAACTGAGTTCCTCCATGTGTTAAGATTTGTCTTAAGGTAAGCTTTGGGAAGAAGACCTCATTGGTGTCAAAGGACCCAGCTACTCCATCGCATTGGAGAAGGTGAAAGTGATTCTAGGTCTCTGCCTTTACTAGGATGGTGAAAAAAGATTCCAGGTTCTCTGCCTTCACCAGGAAGGGGAAAAAGGATTCCAGATTCTATTCCTTCACCAGGAGGGTGAAAAAGGATTTGAGGTCCTCTACCTCACCATGTTTGTGGAAGGGATTTTATATGGGCTTCTTCGCCTACCAATGAGGGCTAAAGGAGAGTCACTAAAGGGTTTAGTGCAACAGTTGAAAAGGAGAACTATAGTGAGTGGACGTAGGTAATTGTTTAACCGAACTACTATAAAATTGTTGTGTGTTTGTTTTGATTTTTATTTTTTGAAGCATTTAATTTTTGTGATAATGGCTTGGTGAAAATCTCATATTAATGTTTTGTTGTATTAATTTTAATATCATCATCATTATTGTAAGTGTTGTTAAGTTTATTAGCTTTCACATCACATGATCAAATTTTTATTTCAAGGTATTAAAAAAGTACAAAATTTTTTTCATGTGATAAAGAAAATTTTAAATTACAAATTCACCCCCCATCTTGATGCTCCTTGGGCTAGTTCATTGAGGTCTCACAACCTCCTCAAACTTTCATTTCATATAACCTAATTTTCTTAGGCATATTTGATGCCTTCACTCATCTGAATTGAGTTTCTAAAAACATAGGTCATAATTTAACCTATATATTTGGAAATTCATAGTGATCACTCCATTGATCATTAGGCTTTCTTTTATGGTTTTCTAGCTTAGTGTCCAAGGGTTAGATGGTTATTGATTTCAATCCTCTCTATGGTCAAGATAGACTTAAAATAAATTCCCAAAGTACAAATTATACTTATTTTTGAAATTGATTAAAAACCCTAGGAGGACGTTGATGACTCAATTTTTCTTTGGTTTGAACCTTATGTATTGATTAACTTATGGTTTAAATTTTAAGCAATTTTGATGTTATTTGTTCTATCAATTAGTGAATCCTAATTCACTATACATAAAAGAGACTAATCTAAACTTTTGCTAACTTCACTCATAATGGATAAAAGAATAAATACAAATATTTAAATAAATAATAAATAAATAAAATAAATGAATAAAAATAATATAAAATTAGTAAATATAAAATAAATAAATTAACATAAATAATTTAAAATTAAATAAATAAATCAATATATTATAAATAAAAGGAAACAAAATAATAATAAAATAATAAATATTATAATATATTTTTTAAAATAAAATTTAAATAATTCCAAATTAATAAAGTTAGAGGATGAATGAAAAAAAAATTAAAATTGATTTAAAATTCATAAATATACTTCTCAACTTGAATTTACTAAATCAAATAAATGGGAACAATTTAAATAAACACAATAAATAAAATGATGGACTCAATACATTAGATTTGATCCTTTAGTGGGAATAAAATCTATTATAATTATGAGCATATGGTCTTTCAATTAAAAACTTCATGTCTTTGAAGTGATTGATTGATAAAATTATTTAAAACATAAATCATTGAAATACTTAAATAAAATGAAGGACTCTATGCATTGAAGTTATTCCTTATGGGAGAATCAAATGCATTAGAAATATGAGCCTATGACTTGTAAATAAATGACTTTTGGCATTTAAGAGTTATTGAGTGGTATGTGTGTTATAATTTAAAATAAAAAATTTAGACCTTTAAAAAATAATTTAAAATAAAGTATAAAAGTCTTATACATTTAAATTAAAATTAAATAAAGACCTTTTGACCTTAAACAAATTAAAATAAAATGGTAGATAGCTTTAAAAAAATTAACATCAGAACTATCTAATCCATAAAGCTTTGTACATACACTTTAGAAAGTTTGATAATGGTCAGTAGTCTTTTTTTTTTTTTTTTTTGGATTGTTTGGAATACATTGCTTAGAAGGTATTCAAGTTTGGTATGTTTACTTTATGTACTTTAGACATAATGTTTATTACTCTTGTTGGTGCTCCATAGACATTCTAGGTTGCATTAAGCTCTTAGGCTATGCTATACTATATACACATACATTGCACTTCTACATTTTTTATATATTACACTTTTATTTTCTCAAATAAAGTAGAACATACTTAGGGCCAAATAAAATAAGTAAAATTGTAAAGGTAAGTTATAGATTTTTTGCATAGATAGATTATGTTGTAAAGTGTAAAGAGTTGTAAAAGATTTAAAGATGATTGCTTACATCGATTTAGACATCCCAAAAGGAAATGGATCTTCTTCCTTTTAAGATCATTATCTTTTGGAGTATTATAGAAAATCCTGGAGCTATAAGATTTAAAAACTAAAGTAAGCAATTATATTTAAATCTAAATTATATAGGAATTGAAATTTAGGTTTGTCATGGTGGATCCTTTGCAACCTTTACTTAATCGTAGACATTAGGTTGTACTTTACATAAATTATAGATGAATAAAGTTTGATTTATAAATTGATTTAAAATAACATTACATTATGCTACTTTAGGGTATTTGCATATTATGCATTACACAGTAAACTTTTTAAACTTAATCTCCTTTATTCATGGGGAATAAAGCTATTTTCACTTGCATCTATAAGGTGTTGGTTAGTGCTTAAGATATTAGCTAGAAGTTCACTGTAAACATATGTCCAGATTGTAAACACCCAACAGTTTTTCCATTCCTTGGGAGGGTTATCCAATCATCTAAAATCTAAAGTTAAAAAAAAATCCCAAATCTAAAGTTTAAATCTTTTTTTTTGTTTTTTTAAACCAAAAATTTTCTTTAAATCTTTATAAATTTAAGAAGTCTAGTCTTCTCTTTAATCAAGTGTTTTCTCAAGTCTTGTATTGAGAAATAGTTAACTATAGAGGCTTGCTTCTATAGTGAGTCTAGAATCCAATAAAAAAAAAATAAACACTATCTTAGTTCTCTAAGGTAGGAAAGAATCCTATGTAGGCAGATTTTGCATTACACATTGCTTATTTTTATATTGTAAATGATAGGTGAATATTTATTTTTTCATTCAAGATGAATTTAACATTCCTTATACTATGTTTGATATGAAAATAAAACCTATTTTTGAGCATTAGTTTGTCTTTTAGGGAAAAAGAAGTTATATTATACAGATTTGAAAAAAAGAAACATTGAAATTAAAATTCATGTGGGCCCACAAAATGTATCCACAAGATTTTTTTTTGGACTCCACTAGAGGTAGACTCCTTTCTTTATCTTTAGCAAAGACTAAGCATTTTAAATATTTAAAGATTTAACCAAAATTTTTTTTCATTAGATCTTTCATTTAAATATTTAACCTAATAAAAACTATAGATGTCCAACATACTGATTTGGTCCTAGGCTAAGCAGGAAACTTAGTTAGTGTCCTTCCATGTAAAGTTTAAATTTTGATTTCATTAGTAAACTAAACAACAACAATAGATGTCTGACATACTAATTTGGTCTTAGTTTTGGTAGGAACCCTTGTTGATGTAATTGCATATAAAGTTTAAATTCTGATTTTATTTTTAAACCCAACAATAACTTTAGATCTACAATATGTTATTTGGTCCTAGGTTAGGTAGTAACACTTGTCGGTATCATTGTATGTAATATTTAATTTTGTTTTTCATTCTTTAACCCAACAAAATCTATAGAGGTCCAACATACTAATTTCATCCTAGGTCAGGTAGGAACCCTTTTAAGTGTGATTATATGCAAAGTCTAAATTTAATTTTAATTTGTAAACCTAACAATAACTATTGATGTCCAACATAATGTTTTGGTCCAAGGTCAGGTTGGAAACATTTTGGTGATATTGCATATAAAGTTTAAATTTTTGTTTCAAATATAAACCAAACAACGACAATGTATTTCCAACATACTAAATTTGTCCAAGGTTTGGTAGGAAACCTTAGTCAATTATTATTTAAATATGCATCTAAACTTTTTCTAAAAAAATAAAAGTCTCCTTTGTCTAAAGTCTTCAGATTGGGTCCTAATTTATATCAAAATTTAAGTTTTATGAAAATCATCTTCCCTTGGTTTGAAGTATTTAGACTGGGTCCTAGTATAAATCTAAATCTAAATCTTATAAAAATCAATTCTCCTTAGTCTGAAGTCTTTGGACTAGGTCCTGGTTCAAATTAAGTTTTGTATTTCTACATAAATCATTGCTCTGGTTAGAAATCTGTCTAACATAATTTAAGATCAGGAGGTGTTTTGACATTGCATTTTTGAAGATTGTGACTCATGTAAGCAAGTGGAATACAAAGCTGAGAACTCCTAGGAGAAAGGACCAGAAGGTAATGGCTTGGATAATGTATGGAGTAAGAAATATAGTAGGAGAGCTGCTGAATTTGAAATTGGAAACTGTATGATGGAAGATGGTGAAACTATCAAGCTGAATGAGGAAAATGAGTTGGAAAATATAAGGAAACTTCAAAATGCTCTAGTGGTTAAAGTTTATGGAGATAACATTCCTTGTTATGTGATTAATTCAGAATTTAGAAGGTAATGGTTTCATTTATGCAAATTTAATCTCACTTGGCTCGGTAAGGGATGGATGCTTTGCACTTTTGAAGATGAGGAATTGATGGAATTTGTTCTTTCAAATGGACCATAGTATGTTAAGGGATATATAATTGATGTGGAGAAGTGGTCACATTTAATCTCACCAGATCATTGAAGGATTTAACTACACCGATATGGATTAGAATGCCTAGTTTACTGTTGCAATGTTGGGATGATATAAATGTATGCATGATTGCTTCTAAAGTGGGAAAGCCTTATTTGATAGATGACAATATGTTCCAATGGGGGAGGAGGGAGTTTGCAAGGATATGTGTCCATATTCTACTTGAAAACAAATTGCCACTGGGAGTCTGGGCGGAAGGAAGTTCAGGCAGATTCTTCCATAAATTTGAATATGAGAGAATTCCTAATCTTTGTTTAAAACGTGGTAGAATTAGACACCAAATAAGCAAATGTCTAGAGAGGGTATTAGGAACTTCACAGGGTGGATATAATATTAATGAAAATGTATAGATGATAGCATTGCAAGGTGTTAATATTGCTTCTTTAAATTATGAAAAGATGGAGGGAGAATACTGCAAGGTAGTTGATTCTTCTTATGGTCCATGGATTCATTTTAACTATGGGAGGAAGAAGCTTTTAAATCAAAGGAATTATGGCATTCAAAGAAGGAACTCTAATATGAAGGTATATATAGCCAAATCTGTTGATGATAAAATAAGGGATCTATAGAAAATGTGATTCCTAATCAAGTCCAAGTTGGATTTACATCCAAGGAGGATAAAACTGTAGATCCTAATCAAGTTGATAATATCCTGAAGAAGGTAATTGATTCTTCTCTGAATACAACATTTATCATAAAATGGCTAGATAAATTTATGGTACTATCTGAGCTATTAGAGGAAGAAGAAAAAAAACCCATATTATGAAGTTAATAAAGATAAAAATGTCGAACCGATGGTTTAGGGGAAGAAGAAGTCTCAATTGGAAAGATGAATGTAGTTGAAGGAGGTGGATCTCCATTAGTTTAGGATTCAAAAATTAAAAAAGTAGTGACTAAATTGGAAGGCAGTTTAGCAAATGCTAAAGTCAAATTAGCCAAAGAATTGAGAAATTTGGGTCCTATCAAGCTATTGGGTGGAAATGAAAGGGTGGGGAACCATTCCCCTCTTATTCTACGATGAGTTAAATAATGTTTTGGAATTCTAGAGGAGCTAGAAAAAAGCAAGCTTCTCTATATCTTAAAGATGTGGTAAAAGATAATGATGTGTTTTTTGTGGGATTGCTTGAAACAAAAATTTCCTATATCAATAGGGTGGAAGTTAAAAATCTGATTGGAGATAGCTGGGATTTTTTTAGGTACCATCAGAAGGAATGTTTGGAGGAATTTTTATTCTTTGGAATAGTAAGTTTACATCCTTTTTTATAGTAGAATCTTCACAACAATTTGTGATTAAGAATCTTATGGTGGTTAATAAAGGTATTTGGAGAATTTCTACAATTTATGTTATCAAGGAAATTATTCATAGGAGAATACTTTGGGAGAACTTGGAACAGTTTTCTACAAACAATATCCCTAAGGTAGTAGGAGGAGATTTCAATTGTTTGTTATCCAAGGAGGATAAAAGGGGTGGAAAGAGATTTCGGTTTTCTCAAGCTTCAAAAGAAATGAAATCTTTTTTAATGAATAATGATTTCCATGAAATTAGTTTTACTGGACCTAAATTCACATGGTGTAACAATAAGGTTGGAGGAGCTTTGATCCTAGAAAGAATAGATAGATGCCTTTTAAATGTTGTAGCTATGAATTCTTCTAATCAAATGGTTGTAAGACATCTTGCTAGAGTGGTTTCTAACCATTGCCCCATTTTATTAAACTCCTTGGACCATAAATTCAAGTTGGAAAGGATCATCTGGTTTAAAGAGGTTTGGGCATCCTATCCAGCACTGGAGACTATTGTGAAACTGGCTTGGAGTATGAAAAATGGAGGTGATTGTGCTGAACTGCTGAACAAAAAATTTAAGAGAACCTTAAAAACTTTATTCTATTGGAGTAAAGAAAAGCACAAGAATTTTGTTACTAAAAAAGAAGAGCTAAAGAAAAGTATATGAGAATTCCAAATGAAGGAAATAGAGGTTGGTTGGCTCTCAGAGGAGGAACTGTTGAGGCTTAAGGTAAATGCAAATGAACTGAATTTAGTTTTGGCACGTCTAAACACATGGTGGAAGCAATGTGCCAAGGTTAAATGGTTGTCTGATGGTGATACAAATTCAAAATTTGTTTCACTCATTTGCTTTAGCTAGAAGGAATTCTAATTAGATTTAGAAAATCAAGGATGGCAACAGGATGAAAGTGGAAGATCCAGATCAAATTGCGGATATATTTTTGCATTCTTTCATGGAGAAATGGAGAGATAGGACCTGTGATTGAAATGGATAGCCGTAGTCTATGTGTACTCTAGATGACTATGATAAGTGCAATTTAAACAAAAATCTGGAAAAGAAGGAAGTGGAAGCTGCGGTGAATCAAGTTGGCGGCAAGATATCTCCAGGAAATGATGTTATATCTTACTCTTTTGTGAAAACTTATTGGTACATTTTTAAAGATGATCTATTGAATGCTATAAATCTTTTTTTCAATTTGGGAGGGATGAATCATGAATGGAAAGAAACATTGATAGTGCTAATTCCTAAAGTTGAAAATCTATCTATACCAAGGCATTTTAGACCTATTAGTTTTTGTAGGACTATTTACAAGTTGATATCAAAGATACTATTAAATAGAATGAAACCTGCTATTCACAAACTGATTTCTATAGAGCAAGCTGCCTTCCTTAACGACAGATCGCTAGAAGATCACATTTTTGTTGCTCAAGAGTTTTTTCATAAATTAAGGTTTTCAAAATCTTCTAATGGTTTGGTTTCTTTTAAAATCGATATGGAGCAAGCATATTATAGCATGTGCTGGAAGAGTTTATGGAAAGTTTTGGAGTTGTTTGGGTTTCCTCAAGTGTTTTTCGGCTGGATTATGGAGTGTGTGATTGATCCAAAATTTTCACTGATGATTAATGGAAGGATTTCAAGGTGGATTAATGCAAGGAATGGTTTTAGACAAGGTTGTTCATTATCACCTTATCTATTCATTCTTTGCTCTCAACTTCTTTTAAATGTGATTAAAGAAAAGGAAATGTCTTTGGGAATTTGGATTGCTTCAAATGGGCCATGGATCACTCATCTACTATATGCAGATGATATTTTAATATTTTCTGAAGCAAGAATGAAGGAAGTGAAGGAAATTAAAAAGGTTCCATCTGATTTTTGTGGTTGAACTGGACAAAAAATCAATGCGGGGAAATCAGCTATTCTTTTTGGGAAACATGTGAAAAAGAAGAAAAAGAGATCAATTGAAAGAATTATAGGCTTCAAGGTGGTCAAAGAATTTAATTATCATGGAATTAAGGTGTCATTGAGGAGACTAGTGGCGGCAGATTTTCATTTCATTATTGAAAAGGCTTTGAAGTTAGTTCATATTTGGGGACCTAAACTCATTTCATTGGCAGGGAAATTCACTCTTATTATGTCTATATTTTTTATCAATTTCGATTTTTTATTGTACACTTTCTCTGGTTCCAAAAAGTGTATTGAAGGAGTTGGATAAAATTTGTAGAAATTTTATTTGGAACAAGAAAGATAGAAAAATTGGCATTCATTATGTGAGTTGGAGTAATCTATGCAAACCTACAAGTTTGGGAGGATGAGGTCTACGTTCATGTTTGGAAATGGTTGGAACCTTGAGAGCAAAGTTGGCGTGGAAACTAATTAAAGATAAAGAATCATTGCTGTTCAAAGTGCTAGGAATTAAATATGGAATTCATTGTGGAGAACTCAGTGGTGGGAAATGAAGCTCATCTTATAAACTCATTGCAAATGGTATGGATTCCCTAAAAAGACTGGTTAGATGGAAAGTTGGATCTGGTTGTTCTATTGAAGTTTACAATGATATATGGATTTTGAACAAATGTCTAAATAAATGGCCAACATTTAAGGCAATTCCTGAACAAAATGATATGAAGGTGGAGAAACTGATTACTAATGGTAGATGGAATGAAGCGGAATTAAAAATTTTATTCGGGGATGAGCTAGTTTGCCTAATTTGTAAAATACCAATCCATGTGGATAAGGAAGGAGATGAGCTGGAATTCATTCAATTTAAACCAAGACTTTCTATTTCTGCTATTACTTATAAAGCCTCGATAAAGGAAGAGGATTTAGGTGTATACTGGGGAAGTTTTAAAAAATTCAAATTGATGCAAAGGTTTGAAGTTTTCTAGTGGTGTATCTTTAATAATGCAATCCATACTTTCTATTTCCTCTATTAAAGAAGATTGCAAAAGTTTGGATGCCCAAGAGGATGCAATGCTAGAGAGGATCTGGATTATATCATGGTCAACTGTGCAAAGCTATTGGAGGTATTAAATTATCTTAACAATTGGGGATTTGGTTTTCCTATTTTGGATCATTTCATGATTGCTGAGTTTGGATTGAGAAATGTGCTGATAAACAAAGATTCATCATCAATGTGTATTGTAATTCAATCTATCTCACATGGCGTGCCAGAAACAAATTTATTCATGGAGGGTAAGATTATAGTGCTATGGTGATTGCATTAAATTTGATAAGTTTTGCTTCTATATCCTTTATGGGTTATAGAATCAAATCAGGTCTCTGGGGTACTAATCAGTTGAATAGACTGTTGGATCGTTGGTACCCTTCCCCTCCTGATTGGATTAAAATCAATGTGGATGCATCATTGTTAAAAACATATGGAGCAGGAGTAGGAGGTGTAATCTGAGATTGTAAAGGAAGATTTCTTCTAGCTTATGGACATTCTTGTATTCATTGGGACATTTCAAAGCTTGAGGTTTTGGCAGTTCAGATTTTAAAAGATATAAAAAAAGATTTGATGGAAAGTTACAAAGGGATAATTATTGAAGGAGACAACTACAACATTATCATATTTCTACAATACTTGGGTGGCAATTGGAAGGATGATATTGCTTTCTTAAAGGAATTTAAATTTGTTTTTTTTCAATTGGGTAAATAGAGTCTCTTGTCACTCTTTGGCACAAAAATAACCAAGAGTTGGTTGACATCAATATGAGTGTAGCTAATCATCATACTATTTTGATATAAAGAGCTTGAAACCCATAAATTAGCCAACTTTATTATTTGATGGGTGGTAGGTTTAGTGACCTAAGATGGTTAACACTTTGACTACATTTGTCTTTAGTAAGTGGAGGAAAGGAGAGAAAAGGGTAAAGCGCTAATTTAATCCTCTCTAATAAAAGTATATATATCAGTTGACCTACATTTACCCACACAATGTGGTGAGAAGATTGATTGATTAGATCATTAAATTTTAAATGAGAGCATAAAAATTATAGATGAAGAACAAGCCATTAAAATGGCTATAATGAAATGTATAGATGAAGAAATGTCTGGAAATTTTTCAAGGTAGGCACCCGGGCATCCACCAAAGAAGTAAAGGGTAAAGGTAAAATAAATACTTTAGAGGCTAATTTAAATGAGGATTATTTAACTTATATGACTTACAGATTGTTTGATCAATTGAGCTCTAAATATGATCAAAATTTTAAATAGAAAGAGAATGGATGAATTAATGGCTGCTGTAGTAGTAATGCAAAGTAAAAAAAAAAAATTTATCATCTAAGGCACAGATAGAATCAGTGCCAGTAAAATTTATTCAAGATTGAAGTAAGATGAAAGAAAATGTTAAAAAAATGAAAATAAAGACATAAAATAAGAAAAATAATTACTGCAGTATATATACATAAAGTTGTTGGTGGAGAATCATGTAAATGAGGCTTTGGCACAATCTCAAGGAACTTCATCTTTTTTAAGGGGTAGATTCTCACATAAAGAATATGGCTTGTCCCTTATCCTAAATGATCCCTTATCCAAAATGGTTTATGCAATCTCTGTTCAGAAATCCCAAACAATATTAAGCACACATTTGGGCTTGTTATTGAAATACAGGGGGGCTCGATGCCTTGTTGTTTAGGTAATTTGTAGGAAGCTTATTTGGCGAAACCTTTGATTGGTATATGAAATTATTGAATGAGCCTATTCATACTTTTATTTAGTTAAAACATTTATTTGTGAAAAAGTTTTCTAGAGAACGCCATTATGTCATAATCGAGGATTTGGTGATTGAGAAATAGAAACAAAAAAAAAAAATTAATAGATTAAATTTTATGATGGAGAAATCTTAGAAATGAGTGTGAGCCTCAACTACAAGAAAAATGCACTATAAAAATACTCCCTAAATATATATATGGTCCTTGGGCCTTCCTTTTGAAAGGATTTATTATAAAGATAGTTGAGAAACTCTTAGGAAAAGACTCCAATATCCATGAAGAAGCTTCTTAGTTGTCTATCCTTAAATATTAATCAGTAATAAAAATAATGAAATCAAAATTTGAGAAGGTTTTAAAAAAGAAGTCTAAGTTAGTGTTAATAATTTATAAGGGAAAGCATACTATAATTGCTCAAGTAGAGAGCTTTGGTCGTTACTCTCAGTACAACTAGTACACTAAATCTCAGAATGAATGGTTCAAGCCTCATTCCAATCTCACTTCTAAGGATAATAGAGAAAAGTTTGAAGATTTTAAAAATAATACATATTCATGGGAAAGGGAAGTAATTAAAGATTTGTTTATGAAAATTCTTTAAGATATCTAAGTTCAAAGTTCCTGACCTTAAGAGGCTAGAATATGAGTGAAAATTGGGGCAACCCAACCAATACTCATATAAACAAATGTTAGGTCATGAACTCAAGAATTATGTAACCCTAAAGGTGTGGCCTAAAAATAATATCCAATTTAGGGGAGTTGTGATACCTTAGGAGTATATAGTTGATTCAAGTCAAAGACTAGCTAAACGCAAAATTGGTGAGCCTTTTACAAACCCTATCAATCTTAAAACTTGATGATGGTTAGGATTTATCATATCCCAATAGTGAAAAGATTTTAAATAAGTTATATCATTCATCTATTCTGGTATCTCCAAAAGAGTATCCAACCAAAGTTGATACGGTAGCTTCCGAGGAAGAAATCTAAAATAAGATTTCAAGTTAGGAACTAAAGAGGATGCCTTCTCATCAGCATTCAACAATTCAGAATAAGGAATGTATAAATAAAAATCTAAATGTAAACAATAAAGTTTTAATTTTGCAACTGGGGGATCAATATCTCTTGTACCCCTTACACTATGATTTCTATTTTGTCCCTCTAAGGACTAAGAAAGCAATGAAGAAAGATTCAATGTATATTTATCTATATCTCATGATGATCATATAGTTAATAGATTATATAATTAAAATAGAAAATAACTCTAAAAATTTGAAATAAACTTTCATGAATTAAAAGAACCTCATAATTACATTTTTTATAGTGATTCCTCTGTTCTCATTATTCAGCATGATCCTATTATTATAGAGATTGAAATGTAAAATTTAGATGAATCTCTTGATAAAATTTTAAGGATAAGCATCAATAAAGATGTAAATGAGCTAATGACTTCTACCCTGAATGAGATAGTTCAAGTAAATATTTGTAGTAGTAAAATTTTGTTACCATGAATTTTTGCACATGATAAAGGAAAACAAGTTGTTGATAATCTAGAAGTTTTAAAACAAACATAACTAGATAAAGATGTCACTAACTCACATTCGTAAAGTGGTATGTAATATTTTAGCTCATCTTAGAAATCTGCCTACAAAATTGAGTATTTATGATGCTATGGTTCTTTCTAAGGAAATGAGAAAATTTTAATAAAAGCTTTGCTTGCCTTAAAAATCTTTGTGGCTCATTTAGCATTAACATAGCTTGAAAATGCCCTATATCTTAAATAGGTTCTTTGATTAATATTTTTAGATGAAGATTTATTTTTGGGAGCTAAAGAATATGAGCATATACGTGAAAGGGTTGGAGTAGCTCCAGTAGAAGATAAGATTAGAGAGAGTCGCCTTAGATTGTTTGGTCACATAAAACGACGGCCTTCCGATGACCCGGTTAGGAGAGTAGAGGTATTAGATTTGACTTATGTTAAGAAAGGTAGGGGTAGACCTAAAAAGACTTGGTTAGAAAATATTAGGAATGCCTTTCTTTATTAGATTTAAACGAGAATTTGACTTTTAATAGGACACAATGGAGAAAAAGGATTCATGTAGCCGACCCCACGTAGTGGGATTAAGGCTTGATGTTATTGTTGTTGTTGTTGTTGTTGTTGTTGTAAAGAATACAATCACTCATTATATTTTTATGTATATATAGACAACTTAATGTTATTTTGTATTTTTATAGTTCTAATTGCATTGATCAACATAATGACTCTATTAACTCATGCCTATTTGAAAGGTAAACTCTATTTTGATAAAATGATGTTGTGATGATACAATAAAAGGGCTAGAGGGCTTTCATTTATATAAGCTTACTATTAAATATAGACGGACTTAGAACTAAAGCCAAGTTTTATTTTATTGATTTAAAGGCTTCATCTAATACCCTCTTGAGTAGAATCTAGCTTTATAAATACATAATGGTACCTTCCTCCCTACATTAGTGTATTAAATATTCCTTCAAGGTAATGAGCACTATATTAAGTGAGGTTTACAATCATTTTCAATTAATAAAATTATTACATTTGAAGATGTAAACTACTATCTGCCTCAATAGCAGATGATTTTCTCTACAAATATTAAATTGGTTGTAAATAAAGAAAAAGAAGTGAAAAAATTTATTTAAAGAAAGAAAGTAAAGAAAAAGAAAAATATTCTGACATTAAACATAATGTTTATAAGTCATCAGCCCCTTGCTCAAAATAAGTGGCAGAATGTCTTAATGATCTAGAGAGAGATTGAGGATAGCTAAGAAAAGAAAAATGAAATTAAGAAAAATAAAATTTATCAAAAAAATTTCCTGTAATACATATGGATATGGAATCTATTTCAGAGGATGAATCATATATGTTTAAGAAAAATAAATAGGTAGAAGCACACAAGAATATTGTAAAATAATCAAAGTTTAAAATTTTTATAAGAGAAGATAGTAATGAGGATAATGTCTAAATTGCTAAGAAAGAAAATACAAAAATGTATACCCAAGAAAGATTTAAGAAGTACATAGAAATGGTGACTCTAACACCCTATCTCAAAATGTTATAGTCTGGTTAAGAGTTAAACTCCCTCCCACTTGGAATAAAGAATTTAAAATAAGAACCTTCATACTTCTACTAGTAGAAATGTAAATCCTGATTTAATCATTGATGTTCCCTTTATGTATGAAATAATAGAGCTACCTTTTGACTGGTATTCTAATTAGGCCAATAGATATGCTAAATAAGGTTTTACACCATCAACATGGAGTAGACGTCGTGGAAGACTAAATTTTATAAATATAAATCTAAAATAGGTATTGGCTTCATTACTCTTTGTCCTTTTGATGAGGATGAATACTAATTAGTTGTAACAAATAATCTAAAGTCTAATAGTCTCTTTTCGATCGATGTTAAGACATCTTTTAAAAAATTTTGTTTAGAGACTTCAAAAGATTTCGATGACTCTTAGATTAGGGATTCACCTCCTAAGTTAGAAGAAAAAATTAAATTAATAGTAGATGATCTAAACAAATTAAAATAGAGAGAAAAAGACAACCCTCATCCAATCTTCATTAGCTCATTATAAAATGTGGATGAGGTAAATTAAATGATTGAGTTGCTCTTGAAGTTTAAAGATTGCTTTTCTTCAAATTTTAAAGAAATATCCAAACTATCTCCAAATAATATAGTTCATAAACTAGAGGTACTATCCAATGTGCTTTTTATAAAACTAGAACCCTATTGTATTCAACTTAAGATATAACAAGTCAATACTAAAGTAAAAAATCTTAAAGAGCTTAGTTTTGTTAGCGAAGAAAAATATCTGACTAGTTATCTAACTTTGTTCCAAAAATGAGAAAAGAAATAAAATTTGTGTATGCATTGACTTCAAATTTTTGAATAAAACCTATCATAAAGAAGAGTTTCAACTCCCTATACCTGAACTAATAGTACATAGTTTTTCATCACATGCACTATTCTCCTTTATGGACGGTTTATCCAGGTATAATTAAATAACAATGGCTATTGAAGATGAGAAGTTTACAACCATTAGAATACTAATATGAGTTTTTTTCCATAAAATAATACCTATTTGAACTAAACAATGTTGGTGAAATGTACTAGTGGGAAATGATGAGAATCTTCAAAAAAACATATGAACTAATAAATGGAATGTTATATCGATGTTTTAGTCATTAAAAAAATGGAAAGACAAAATTGTTAAGTGATATAATAATTATTTTTAAAAGATTACATCAGTATAGTCGTAGAATGAATCCTCTAAACTTTCCTTCAACATCACGTTGGGGAAGTTTTCGGGTTTCTTGATTTTAAAGTCATGGAATTAAAATAGATCCTTCTAAAATTAAACCAATTTTGGAAATGCTTCAACCAAAAAGTCTCACTCAATTGAGATCCCTTGAAGGTTGGTTAACATAATTATCAAGGTTTACATCACATTGATTTGGTAGATGCCAGCCATTTGTAGCTCTATGAAAGAAAGATATTTATTTCTAGTGGGACAAAGGTTGTCATTAACTTTTGACAATATTAAAGAATATTTGATGAAGCATCTAGTATTGGCCACTCCTATTCCACGGAAGCCATTAATCTCATATACAATAACATTAAGAAAATCTTTTGGTGCCTTGTTAGTTAAAGTTAATGAGGAAAGTAAAATAATGTGCTTTATTACATGAGTAGAAAGCTTTCACCAATCACAATGAACTATCCTCCAATTGAGAATCATTGTCTAGCATTGATTTTCACTGTTTAGAAGTTTAGGCAATACATGCTATCTCATAAAATAATTTTAATATCTAGAGTAAATCCATTATAGTATTTGTTGAATCGACTGACATTCTCATGAAGATTAGCATAGTAATGATTTTTTTATAGTTGTATATAACATTCAGTCCTCTACATTTTATAAAAGGACAAGCATTAAAAGATTTCCTAAAATCACACCTACTTTAGAATACTACTCTAATAGATTATGAATTATCGAATGAGTAGATTCTTAATTTAAAAGAGAATGATAAACCTACTTGGGAATTTAATTTTGATGGTGATGCATCTAGCCAAGAAGATAAAGGATCACAATATATGTCCCAAGCTATGGCTTGGATTAGTATTATTTATCACCCTAGTTAAATGGTTGATGAATTACTCTTATCATTTATTAAAAAACATGTACGATTAATAAAGTTGAGTATGAGGTATTGATAATCAGCTTAGTATTGATAGTTTGAATGAAATTAAAAAAAGTAAAACGCATGGATATTTAAAGCTTGTTGTCAACAAAGTTGCAAGTAAATTCAAGGTGTTAAAACCAAACATGATTCCATTTCACCATTATAAAATGAAGTTGTTAGAGCATACTTTGAATATAACTTTAAATAGAAAACCAAGTGGAGTTAATGCCATGGTGGATGTTTTAGCAAAACTCACTAATGAATAAGCTTATCCTAAATAAGACTCAAATTTAATAGAAGAATTGGATAGGCAAAAATTTATTTTATTATAGAAAATGAAGCGGTAGATTGGAGAATACCCTTCCTTAAATACTTGAATGAAAATATGATCTCTTAGAATAAATTAATTATAAAATATATAAAAATAATATCCTTATATTATATTTTAATAAATGGAACCCTTTATAGAAGATCACTTAATCTGATGTAGTTGTGTTGCCTTGATAAACTGGAAGCTAAAGATATAGTAAAAGAAGTTCATACTAGAATTTGTACCACTCACCAATTGGGCCCTAAAATAAAAATTAAGATTAAAATGATGGAATACTGATGGCCATATGTTACAACTTAGAATTCACGATTGATTTTTATGTAATGTGATTTTTTGATGATAACAAAATATTATTGTTACGAATACTATTTCTCTTAACGTACATTGGATATATTTCTGTTTGTTTCATGTGTTTTAACATTTTGAGGGAAATCATACTCCAGAATGCTGAAGACTTCAAGACAGTAGAATAGGATTTCATATAATAAAGTAAGTAATTTTTTTTTGAGTCTAAGAGAGTGTGATTATAATTGGGTACTGTGCACACACACATGAGAAGAGAGTTTAAATTGAAATTTAAAATTTCTTTTTTAAACCCTTTTTATACTATACGATGTTAGTTCATACAGATGATCTAGAGTGTACGAGAATAACTTCACACTAGATCATCCAGATGAATTTATCTTTTTGTACAGATGATCTCAATATCATACAAATAACTGATAGTATAGGAGATTAGCTTCATACCAGATCATTTAGCCAAATTTTAACTATTCATACAGATAATCTCAAAATCATACAAATGCCTGATAGTATATAAAATTAGTTTCATACTAGATCATCCAGACAAATTTTAACTTTTTATATAGACAATCTAAATATTATCTAGAAGATTGATAGTGTATGAGATAAGATTCATACCAGATCGTCCAGATGAACTTTAACTGTTCGTATGGATGATCTATAAATCATATTAATGATAGACATTGTACAAAATAATGTTCATACCATATCATCCCATAACTTTTTAACTTTTTGTACACAGGATCCACAAACGTACTGTACAATCTGACTCATTTTCACTTGGAAAATTTTAGTTTATGGATGGGTTTTTTTGTCTTTCATATATAAGGGTCCTAAAACCAGACACTTAAGGATCTTGCCATGAATTTCTCTTATGAGTGGATAAGGACTGTGCATGAGTGAGAGTCTTAAGGAGTGAAGAATGAGATATTTTATAAGAGAAAATTGTGAGGGAATTCACAAGATTACCTAAAGGTAAGGATCTCTTGTTTGTTCCTCAAAATTCTACCCTACTTCCTTGAAGGCTCTTAAGAGAAGATTTTCAAAGATGATCATAGTACTCTGATATCATTAGGAGAGTAAGAAAGGACATCAGTACTCCATCATCATCAGAAGGGTGAGAAAGGATAAAAGTTCTCCGCCATCACTAGGAGGGTAAGAAAGGATGTTGGTACTCTACTACATCGGGTTGGTGGAAGAGAGGTTTTGTAAGGGATTGTCCACCTACCTATAGAAGCAAAATGAGAGTCACTTATGTTTAGTGTAATACTTAGAGAAGGAGTCTCCAGGTAATGGATGTAGGTCTAGTTGGATCAAACCACTATAAAATTTAGTGTTTTTCTATTTTTTTTTTTACTTTTTACTGCTTTTTTACTTTATATACATTATTGTTATTATGGTTAAAAAATATCTTGTAAAAATCTATTTCTATAAACAACTACATACTTTTTGATCATTGAGTAAAATTATTTTAAATGGTTTTCTAGAGTCCAAGAGATTTTTAAATTACCAATTTACCCCTCCCCCCTCTTGGTTAGCCTGAAGATAATTCTATTTGGTCTAACTACATGCACGAACTTTCAAGTGATATCCGAGCCTATTTAAAAAAATTAAAGTTTAGACTACTTTTTAAAAAATATTTATGGCTAGTTTTGGAAATAGAATCACTCCTGAAGGATATTCAATAACTAGACCACCACTATTTGATAACATTCCTTTTGCTTTTGGAAAACTTGTATGTATACTTTTTTGCAATCACTTGACTATCACATATGGATTTTTGTACAAGAAGGTTACACTAGACTCACTAGACTTATTGATGGCATTATTATTGAAATGCCATTTACTGATTGTATATTAGAGGAAAAAGACTTAGCTTAATTAAATGCAAAATATTTAAATAATTTTTTTATGCTTTGAAATCTAAGGACAACATGCGTGTTTCAACCTGAAAAACTGGAAAGGAAATTGGGATAGACTTTGCATAATGTATGAAGAAACTAATGAGGTGAAACAATCCAAATTGAACATCTTATTATATGATTATGATCTTTTTAAATGAAACCGAATGAGTCAATCATTACCATGTATACATGTTTTACACAGATAATTACCTAATTCCATGCTTTAGGTAGAAAACTAACGAATTAAAAAAAAAGTTAATAAAATCCTACATTATTTATGATGCAAAGATAACTACCATAACTGAGTCAAAATTCCTAAATATTTATTATATTGATAATCTTCTTGGATCACTATGCTTACGAGCATGGAGTGATTCGAAGAATAACTTAATCATTCAAATCAAGAGGAGGAATGTGATTTTTCCTATGAAAATACTATTTGAGTTTCTGAGAAAATACATACTATATATAAGAAACTCAAAAAATGGCATGCTAAACTGAACATAGAATATTTAAATTTACAAAAAGAATATAAAATCCTTAGGAATGATCACACATCCATAGATAATAACCATATGGCATTGTTTGACAAATTTGATGATTTAAATAAGAAACATGATTTATTAAATGTATCTTATACTGATCTTCAGAATGAATGTAAGGTTTTTATAGATGAGGCAAACCAAAGTAAACTTGAATTGAAAGTTGACAATGCTATTTTAGAAAGAACAAATTCAAATCTTAAAAAAAAAAAAATTGAAAGCTTTTAAGGACACCCCCTACACTTGAACAATTTTCCAATTCTGATCAAAAGTGTGTAATTTCAAAACCTAGGAAAAGATATTATAACCTACAAAGATTGGTAAATCCTTTTCCTGGTGTTAAATGTTTTCATGTAGAATGATGGGACATATTTTTCACACTTGCACAATTTATAGTAGAACACATCTAATATGGAGACCTAAGTTGCATAAATTACAGCATATCAAATATGTACTTGATTATCATTGCCAAGAGGTGAACCCAAAATCATTTGGGTTCCCAGTCTAACCTTTGATAATTTTATTGAAATGCTCTCTTACAATTCCTAGTGAAGTCATTTGGTACATGAACAGTAGATGTTTGAAACATATGATTGGAGATAAAACACAATTCATATCACTGGAAGTCAGGAATTGAGGTTAAGTGACACTTGGAGATAATACTAGTAGGAGAGTGATAGGTACAAGTATGATTAGAAATAAGAATAATTTCTTTATTAATAATGTTTTATTGGTTGAAAGATTAAAGCATAACTTGTTAAGTATTAATCAGCTTTGTGATAAGGGTTTTAGCATTAAATGTTTACCTACAAGCTACATTATAAGCCAAATTGGAATTGATATGTTACATGGAAATAGGGTAGATAATATTTACATGGTTAATTTAAATTTTGTTAAATATTTTAAAGCTTTTTATCTCAAAACTATCACTGATGATATATTATTATGGTATAGAAGACTCTGTCATACAATCATGAAAAATCTTAAAAAGATTATCTAAAAATAATTGGTTAGAGGAATACCCAAATTAGACTTCACTAAGGATCACCTGTGTGATGCATATCAATTAAAAAAATAGGTTATGTCCACCTTTTATTTAATTAAGGATCCTAGAACTAAAAAACCATTAAAAGTCCTACACATAGGTCTTTTTGGACTGGTTAGCACTATAAAAATAAGAGAATTTTTTTTGGGTATGTAATTGTTAATGATTATTCACGATTCACTTGGATTAGATTTTTATCACATAAGATTGAATCATTTGATAATTTTAGAAATTATTTTTGTTGAGTCTAGTGAATTGGTTGTTAAACCTAAATTAATGTCCCAAGGCTACCAATAGAGGGTTGAATTGGTATTTTAAAATTTAAACCCTCTTTGAAAATGTGTTGAACCGAAATGAAAATTTTTATTAAGTTTTTATAGAAAATGTTTTTCAACCACAGAGTTTTTAAACAAAAGAAAAATGCGGAAAATAAAAAGCAGTAAAGTAAATGACACAAGATTTATAGTGGTTCGGCCTAAACCAGACCTACATCCACTCCCCAGAGGCACCCTCTGAGTATTTCACTAATACCAATAGTGACTCTCCTTTTGCACCCACAGTAAGGCGGAGAAGCCTTTACAAACACCCTTTTCACCACTACCCAGTGCGGCAGAGAATCGTCATCCTTTTACACAATCCCCAGTGTTGGCAGAGAACCTTCCGTCCTTTCACACTCTCCTAGTGTGGGCAGAGAACCCTTCGTCTGTTCACACTTTCCAAGTGTAGGCAGCGAACCCTTCTGTCTTTTCACACTCTCCTAGTGTGGGCAGAGAACCCTTCGGCTGTTCACACTTTTCAAGTGTAGGCAGCGAACCCTTCGGCTGTTCACACTCTCCAAGTGTAGGCAGCGAACCCTTCGGCTGTTCACACTCTCCAAGTATCGGTAGCGAACCGGATCTTCTTGACAGATCTTCTCACAAGAAATCTAGAAGGAAGAATGAAAAGAGTGAAGTAATCCAAATTCACAAGTAGAGATTCTTACCTTTAAACACCAAGTGAAGTCTTCACACTCCAGTGGTAGGAATCCTCCTTTGAATGCTCTCTCACACTTTCTCCTTGACTTTTCTCTTAATAGGCACGAAGATCAAATGACAAAAATATTGGGTGGCAGTCTAATTTGGACTATTTATACAAAAGACAAGAAAAACCGCCCAAAAACTGCAAGTTTTCAATTCTGTACGCAGTGGATCATCCTGTACGATCGTGGATCGTCCTGAAATGAACCTCTTTGTATATGTGTATGAAATGTTTTCATACAAGCTGATCGTCCCGTACGAACCATGTTCGTCCGGTACGAACGGTTATTACAAGGTCGGTTCCAAAAACTGTAGAAAAACCATCCTAAGTCGGTTGTATCGTCTGGACGAAAATTGGTTCGTCAGGATGAAATTCTTATAGAGACCAGATCGTCCTGGACGTTATTTAATTTCATCTGGTCGAAAATTTTACAGAGAGCAGATTGTCCTGGACGATATTTAATTTCTTCTGGGCAAAAATCTTACAGAGAGCAGATCGTCCTGGATGATATTTAATTTCGTCTAGACGAAAATTTTTTTCATCCTGGACGATAATTTAATTTCATCTGGATGAAAATTTTACAGAGAGCAAATCATCATGTACGATAATTTAATTTCGTCTGGATGAAAATTTTACAGAGAACAAATCATCCCGGAAGATTTTTAATTTCGTCCTGGACGAATAGGACTTAGAAAATTTTTTCTGACCAGTTCCTATTCGTTCCATGTGATCTTAATAGGAGATAACTGTCCGATCGTCCCGACGAACTTATATCGTCCCGTACGATCAGTATAAATTTTATATGATCTCCTTATATGTGTGTGTATGTTTTTACTCACTCAATTAAAATCACTCCCTTTCAAGTTTATTTCAAAGAAAAGTACAAGCTTCAAATTTACAAAGTATTACATGCTGAATTTGATTTGAAGTCTTCATAGTCTGGAGTTCAATTTTCCTGAATTGTTAGTACACACAAGAGCAAATACAAATCTTCTAAATTTGTTAGGAGATAACTACACATTTGAACAATAATGTTTGGAATCATCAAAACTATACAAGTTGCAAAAATGTAAAACATGCAAATAGCAACTATCTTAACAATTTTTACTTGGATTTAGAGGAAGCTAGGGTGGGAAATTATATCAATTCAAAGTGATCATTAAGGAGAATTTAAAAATAAAAATTTTAAAGAATTTTGTAAAGAGTAAAGAATTGATCATAATTTTAAGCACCTAGGACCTCTGAACAATATGCGGTTGTTGAAAGAAAGAAAAAAACTTTGATAGAAGATGCTACAACCATGTTGGCTGAATATTTACTTTTGAAGTATTTTGGGCTGAAGTATTTAATACAGCTTGTTATGTTCCGAATAGGGTGAACATTAGATTTAAGCTGAACAAGACATTCTATGAGCTTCTTATGGGGAGAATACCTAATCTTTCACATTTACATGTCTTTGGATGTAAGGTGTTTATTCATAATAATGGTAAAACTCCTTTAGGAAAGTTTGATCCTAATCTGATGAAAGAATTTTTTTAGGATATTCTAGAATTGGTAAATCCTATATAGTTTTTAACAAGAGAACCTTTGTAGTTCAGGAGATCACACATATAGTTTTTCATAAATATGGTATTTTTGAAGAGCCAAGTTTGGAGGAAGAAGATATTGAAGAGATCTCAAGGAATTAGAAAAATAAATTTTGAAGAGAATGTTGGAATAGAGAATACATTACCTAGAGAATGGAAATTTTCTAAAAGTCAACCTAAAGAATTTATTTTAGGTGAACCAAGTGACGGTGTTAAAACTAGGTATGAACATAAAAAAGAAGTGAACCACTCTACATTTATTTCAATGATTGAGCCCACTATTATAAATTAAGCACTTTATAATGAATTTTGGATTTTTTCCACGTAAGAAGAATTGAATCAATTTGCTAGAAAATATATTTAGGAATTGATTGAAAGGACTAAAGATCAACGTTTTGTTAAAACTAGGTGGCTGCTCAAAATAAAAATGAATTATTCAAGTGTAGTGGTTAGAAATAAGGCAAGATTTTTTGCCAAGGGGTATAATCAAATAGAAGGAATTGATTTTGAAGAAACTTTTTTCCCCTGTAGCAAGACTTGAAGAGATAAGGGTGTTACTAGCCTTTGCCTTTTTTTATAGGTTTCAAATAGATGTTTAGAGTACCTTTCTTAATGGGGTGATACAAAAGGATGTTTATGTTGAAAATTCAAAATTCTCTAATCATGTGTTTAAATTGAAAAAGGCATTGTATGGACTAAAACATGCACCCAAGACTTGAAATCAGAGGCTAAGAACATTCCTACTAGAAAGATCATTTGTTAAAGGAAGTGTGGACACTATCTTCTTAAAAAAGGTAGGAGATGACATACTCATTACTTAAATATATATTGGTAATATCTTGTTTGGATCCACCAATAAAAATCTTTGTGATGATTTCTCAAAAATAATGAGTAGTGAATTTGAAATGAGTTTGATGGGAGACTTAAGTTACTTTCTTGGTTTTATTATAAAGTAGAAAGAGGATGAAATATTTCTTAGTCAGTCAAAGTATATTAAGGACATTCTCAAGAAATATTAAATAGATAAAGCTAAACTAATGAGTACACCAATATATTCCTCCGTTAAGCTAAATAAGGACTGTAAGGGCAAAATGTTGATCAAAAGAAATTTAGAGGAATAATTGGATCATTAATTTACTTAACTACTAGTAGATCATATATCATGTTTAGAGTTTATTTGTGTGCTAGATTTCAAGCTGATCCAAAGAAATCACATTTGACTGCTGTTAAAAGAATTTTGAGATATCTTTTGGGAACTCAGAACTTAGGAATATGGTATCCAAGGCATAACTTTTTATTTAAATCATTATAAATTTTGATTCAAATTTTATATGGTGTAGGGTTGATCAGATAAGTACTTTTGGAACTTATCAATTCATTGGAAACCGTTTAGTTTATGGTCTAATAAAAAGTAGAATTTAGTATCCCTTTATACTATTAAAGCTGAATACATTGCCCTAGGCGGTTCTTTGGTTAAACAATGAACTTATTGATTTATGATTTTCTATTAGCACTATTTCAATTTTCTCTGATAATATAAGTGCCATATTCATTCCAAAGAATTATATTCAATATTCTAGAATCAAACATATAGATTTAAGGCATCACTTTATTAGAGATCATGTGTCTAAAAGATAAATTGAGCTATATTATGTAGCAACTGAAAATCAAATTACAGACATTTTCACAAAATCACTTATTTTTGAAACGTTTAGCACCTTAAGAACCAGCTTGAGTGTGATTGATATTTATGCTTAAAAATTTTAATTCTGCAAATTGGATTTGTAATGTATTTCATGTATGCTGATGTTTTTGGTTTTTTTTTGTTGTATTTTGTTGATGTTTGATTATTCCTCTATTTTGTGTTTCTTTTCCATTTATATTTTTTTTTGTTTTCATGTTTGCATCTCATGGATCTTGGGTGACTTGTTTTTGGAAAAGAGTTTTATTTATTATATCTTAAGTTACTTTTTCATTCATTCTATATGAACCACTTTTGTATTGTATGAATTCAATAGATTGTACTTGATACTTTTCTTGAGTTGAGCAGATGAAAATGAAAATTTTATAAGCATATCATACTGTATGATGACATCGTTTTTTGTAAAATCAATTTGGTCAAAAAGTTGTATGAAACAACTCTTCAAAAATTATGTATTATGAAACGTCATTTCATCACATTAACTATTTTGGCCGTTTTCATTCATACATACAAAAATATTTTTTCATCTAGTACAAAATTAAAATTATGTATACAAACCTTATATTGTACTATATGAACTCTCTCAGTTTCATTAAATTAAAGGCCATGCTTTAAATATTTCATCATCCTTTTACTTTCAAACTTTCTTGTACTCAATCTTTCAGAAGATGGTAAGTAGTCACATGCGTGCTAGGCATTCTATGGTTTCTTCATCACGGTCCAATCAACTAGATAAAAATTTTCTCTCTCAGGAGAATAAATAAGCATACCAGTATTAGTTCAAAGAAAAGATGTCTCCATCTCTTCTTCTCATTCAAGAAGACATTAACTTTGCCGTAATGCCATCAACTTTGTCGTAATGCACCTTTTGCTTCTACCTAATTTGCCTTCATTCTCACTTTGATCCATGCCTTCCATTCCAATACATTTTATTACTTTCTTGCTAATCTTAGAATGCGATAGAACCACACAATCATGTCTTCTTTTATTCTTGGCTAAAGGGTAGAGATAATTAAGGCAGATTTAGGCACATATTTACACACTAGAACTGAGGGTGTTATAGCACACACTATGACATCAAGAAAAGATTTTGACTGGCCCACTATAAATCAAAACCTTAGAGGAATACTTTCAATCAATTACTTACCTCGTATGTACACTCTAAATTAAAATGCCTTGATTATCCAGCATGTGTTGAGAACTTCAATTATTATTAAAGCTGGTAATAGTATAAACCTTACTCCTTTGCTTTCCTTAATCACTTATCTTATAATGTCAAACACTCTAGTTGAAGAAGCCTAGCTAATTCTAGACAACATCAACAAACTAACAAATATTAGACTTCCTTCCACTAATAGGAAGAAGAATGTGGCTTTAGGACATCTATTGCCTACATCATTCAGAAGAAGTATAACCTTATTCATCCCAATCCACCAAACAATTTTCCTATCTTCTATATCAATGCTTCTTTCCATTCTCTTTTTCATTAAGATCCGGGAGATAAGGGAGATGAGATGGGAGGAGAAGAAGAGGCCCCAACACCTACACCTGCACATGCTACTGGACCTGAGCAGCATTTCTATCATGAAATGGTCCAGAGATTTGATTGACTTGAGTCTCACTTTGATCAATGATTTGATCATATTGAGACTAGCCTAGACCAATAAGATGCTAGATATAATGAAGATATGGAATGGATCATAGGATAGTTTGACTCAATCAACACTCATGTAGCTACTATCAATAGCTACTTTACATTGTTCACCCCTCAACCTCCTTCAAATCAAGATCCTCCAGCATATTAATTTTCATTTTCTATTGTAGTTATTGTATATTTTTGCTTTTTAGTTTTCATGTAATGGCATATGGATATTTATGTTATTGTTTTACATGTATTTGTATTATATCATGAGTTTATTTTTTATTTTTTTTTATTTTGAAAAAAAGAAATGGAATGATATCTTGTTTTGAAGTTAATCCTCTTGAATTGTTTTAAGTTTCTATAGACTAATCAAATATAGTTGATCTTTGGAATGAAATTTTAAAATATTTTTCTCTACAACTTAGATTCATAGCAAAATTTAATTTCTTAACATTTTAAATTAAATTATGATTAGATGTAGATTAGAAGATCATGTTAATGTTCTTATAGACAAATATTATTTAGTTGTAATTATTACAAAATAGATGTCTTATTTTTTAAATTTCTTATTTAATGTGTTTATTTTACTTAATTATTAGATTTTTTTAAGATTTATTGATATTGGAATGAACAAAAATATAAAAAGATGCACAAAGTGTGTCAAGCTTGAAGAGATGTACAAAATATGCCACAAGTTTAAAATATGCACAATATTCACCAAAAATGAAAAGAGGCTTAAAATTAGCACAAATTGAAAAGTTGCATAAAGCATGCCAAAATTTGAAAAGATGCACAATGTCGCCAATCAAAAGTATCTATAGTTCTTTCTTTTAACTTTCTATTTCTAACACAAATCTATATAATACATAATAATCTCCACTATTGAATTGGAAACTAATTAATATTTATTTCATTATTTTTGCAATAATTATTTTTTTGATAGGTCTAAAATGAATATTTATTATTCTTTGATTTAAAATATGAGACTTTCCTTTTCACATAGGGACATTAATGTAGTCTTTGCAAATAGTTTAAAGTCCTCTTCTTCATCATCTATTACATTTGTTAATAACAACTTACTTTTTGAAGAGGTACTTCCCTTTTTGGTGTTGTCAAAAGGGGTGTCATTAGTTATTATTTGTTTGATAGATTCAATTAATCGGTGTGTGTTTGATTTTTTGATTGAATCAATCATGTGTGTTTCGTGCATGTTTTATTTTTGTGTGTTTTGTGTGTATTTTGTTTTTGAATTCATTTTGGTTTTTGATTTCGGTTTGGTCTTGTTTTTTGTAGAAATCCATTGTTTTTAATTGAGCATTCGTAGATGGGGAACTTAAGAGAAAATGAATCTTTAATGTTATTCAAATAATAATTGTTTTGCCATCATCAAAAAAGGGGGATTGTTGCAACTTAGAATTCATAATTGAGTTTTATGTAATGTAATTTTTTTATGATGATAAAATATTATTATTATGGTTACTATTTCTCCTAAAATATATTGTATATATTTCTCTTTGTTTTGTGTGTAATAATATTTCAGGAAAATCATACTCTATACTGCTGAAGACTTCAAGATAGTAGAATAGTATTTCTTGTTGTAAAGTAAAATTTTTTTCATTTTCTTGAGTCTAAGAAAAAGTGATTATAATTAGGTAAATGTGTACACACAGAGAGGGGAGAGAGTTTAAATTAAAACTAAAAATTTCTTTTTTAAACCCTTTTTGTATAGTACGATGTTAATTCATGTAGATAATAAATAGTGTATGAGATTAGCTTCATACCACATCATACAGATGAATTTTAACTATTTATACAAATGAATCAATATCATCGTACAAACAACTGACAGTGTATGAGATTAGCTTCATACCAGATCATCTAGATAAATTTTAACTATTTGTATAGACAATCTCAATATCGTATAGACAACTGACAGTGTACAAGATTTGCTTTAAACCAAATCATCCAGATTATTTTTAATTATTTGTACAGACGATCTCAATATTGTATAGATAATTGAATGTGCATGAGATAAGATTCATACCAGATTGTGTAGATGAACATTAATTATTTTTACATACAATCTTTAAATCATACAGATTCTTGATAGTGTATGAAACAGTTTTTGGACCATATCATCACATGATTTTTTAAATGTTTGTACAGACGATCCGTGTTCGTACTCTACGATCTGACTCATTTTAACTTTGAAAAATTAAGTTTATGAATGATTTTTCTTCCTTTATATATAATGGTCCTAAAAATTAAAACTCAAAGATCTTTCTGTTAATTTCTCTTAAGAGTGGACAAGGAGAGTGTTTGAGAGAGTAAAGAGTGAAAGATCCTGTTAGAGGAAATTGTGAGGGGATTCACAAGGTTGCCCAATGATAAGGATATCTTATTTATTCTTCAAAATTCTTCCCTACTTCTTTGAAGGCCCTTGAGGGAAGATTTTTAAAGAAGATCGCGTTACTCTTCCATCACCAAGAGGGTGAGAAGGAACGTCAATACTCTATCATCACCAAGACGGTGAGAAAGGATGTCAGTACTCTACCGTCACGAGCAGGGTGAGAAACTATGAAGGTTCTTTGCCATCACTAAGAAGGTGAGAAAGGATGTCGGTACTTTGCCGCACCAGGTTGGTGAAAGAGATGTTTTGTAACGGTTTCTCTACCTTACTGTGAGAGCAAATAGAGAGTCACTTGTGTTTAGTGCATTACCTAGAGAAGGAGTCTCCAAGGAGTGGACGTAGGTCTAGTTAGATCGAACCACTATAAAATTTGGTGTTCTTTTATTCATTTATTTGTTACTACTTTTTATTTAATTTTTTTACTTTATTATTATTGTGGTTAAAAAATATTTTGTGAAAATCTATTCCTAGAAATAACTACATAATATAGGTTCATTGAGTAAAATATCTTAAAACAATTTTCTAAAATCTAAGAGATTTTTTAAATTACCAATTTACCGCCACCCCCCCTTCCTCTTGGTTAGCCTTGGGATAGTTCAATTTGTTCTAACAACATGCACAAACTTTCACCATCCATGCTAGATGATTACATGAGAAGTTTCTTGACTAGAGATTTGATTTGACTCTCACATTCCTTATCTATTGCATTCAACATTCTAAATAGGAAGACTACAATTGATCTGATGTCTGCACTAACTAAATTATATAAGAAGCTATCAATTTCAAATAATATACTCTTAATGAAGAAGTTATTCGACATGAAAATGTTGGATATTACTCTAATGGTAAAGCCCAAAAATAATATGAACAAAAGGTTAAGTCTGTTGTATTCCGTTGACATCAAATTTGATGTTGAGGTGACAATATTGTTGGTGTTATCTTCATTGCTACAAAGCTGGGATGGGCTTATTATTGCTATGAGTAAATATTTGGGAAGTTTAAAGATGAACTATGAGGATATTAATGGGTTAGTGCTTAATGAAGACATTTGTAGGAGGGTGAATGGTGAATCTTTAAATTCTACTTGAATGTTATACTAAGAGGAAAAGGTTTAGAGAAAAATCATAGTAAAGGGAGATGAAACCCATGGAGTGGAAAGTCTAACTTAGGGAGATGGAAAGTTAGATGTTGGAGCTATGGAATGAAGGGTCACTTGAAGAAGGGTTATATAGTAACAAAAAGGGTAGTGGTGGAAGTCAAAACAAAAGCCACTATGTGTGTGTGTGTGTGTGTGTGTGTGTGTGTGTGTGTATATAAGAGTATCTATAAGATTTTTTAATTTTATCTTTAGATAATTTTGAACCTTGTGTTATAGATTCATGTGTTTCTTTTCATGGAAGTCTTATTAAGGAGGCATTCAAGAATAATACTCAAGGTAATTTTGGTAAAGTGGAACAAGAAGCCCTATAGTATTGTTAAAAAGGGAGATTTTGATATTAGAATGTCAAATGGGTCAATTTGGAGACTAAAAAATGTTAGCCATGTTCCTTATTTGAATATGAGTTTAGTTCCTGCCAGTTAACTTGCAAACTCATGCCCGTGGCATCATTCATAGGTGATTCATGAAAGGAAACCAAAGGGGCAAAGGATATAACTCATGGCAGTATAGAGGGCACCCTATATGTAATAAAAAAAAAGATGAAATTCTTTTATAGTAGCTAACTCAAATGTTAATGGTGGTCTTAGAAATTAAAGACTTTGCCATATGAGTATGTAAGGTATTCATTCACTTCTTACCAGAGGGAAGCTTCTTGATTTAAAATCTATAAATTTAGATTTTCATGAAGTCAATATTTATGGTAAGAAATATAGGGTGATTTGTTCAAATACTGGTTCAAAGGTCAAGTCAAAGAAGTTTGATTTAGTATATACTGGTATATGGATTCCTATTCTATTGACTTCTATAGGAAGATCTTTATATTTTATCTCATCTATTAATGATCAAAGCAGTAATGCATTGATGTGTTTCTTAAAAGATAAGTCATATGTGTTTGATGTTTTTAAGTGGGGGAAAGACATGGTTGAGAATGAGATAGGTTTGAAGCATAAGTGTCTCAGATGAGATAATGGTGCTGAGTATTATGATAAGAAGTTTAATGAGACTATGCTTTGATCAGGCATGATTTCACTATTCCAAGAACTATTGCGAATCTGAATTCATGGATTATGATTTTGATGATAACAAATACTCTTGTTTCTCTACGATTGCCTTGCCTACTGATATTTCAGGTCCATAAGATCAGACTGCAATTGGAACTGGCTCAAGATATAGGAAAACTATTTTACTTGTAATTCTCACTGATGTAATTCTTTATTTCTTGAGTCATGTCCTGTAGGGGTGCTTGCATGTCTTGTAACCTTGCACACACACACTTAGGAATTTTTTTCCTGGACGATCGGTTTAAAAATAGAAACCTTAATTAGGGCATCCTTATTAAGATAGCCGTCACAAAGCACATCAGTCTGAACGATTTTGAATCAGCCAGGATGATAGGCTCAAATCAGAAAGAATCTGCCACCAAATCTATTTAGGAATTACTTATTTTTGGATATCATCCCAGGGATCAGCCTGGCCTATTGGATCGGCCTAGCTGATTCAGCAAATTTTTTTTCCTAAATAAATCTGGTAATTAAGGAAAGCAATTAATGGTGATTTGAAAGTTCACATCGGCCAGCCCGATCGCATGATCGGCCGGGATGATTTGACATCGGCCAGCTTCTATTCAGTGTAATATTTAGGACAATTTTCCTTTGATTTTAACTAATCATCCATGATGATATTCTATTGGCCTGGACGATATGTACAAAAATCTTCTGATCTTCCCTAACTGACTTGGCTGATTAAGCGTAATTTATGCCGATCTGCCAGGCCGATATTTATATCGGCCTGGATGATAAAGTCACCAAATTACATTAATGAGCTTGTTTTGAGATATTCTATTTAAGCTTTGACAAGGTACTTTGTGAGTGTCTTTGGCAGCCATTGTAGCTTTGTTCTTTTGGAAGGAACTTGAAGAGAGAGCTTGAAAGGGAGAGAGGAAAGGGTGGAGTTTGAGAGAGGGAGAAGATCTTTTGAGGGGGTTTCATAGGAGTATGGAGGGATTCCACACGGTTACTCCGACGAGCTTGTACCTTAGTACCATCAGATTCAAGGCTTCTCTTGAGGGAAGTTTTGGGAAGAAGAATATCTCTTTGGTGTCAAAGGACCCAGCTACTCCGCCGCACCAGGGAAGATGGAAGTGATTTTGTAAGGGCTTCTCCACCTAGCTGGGGGGGCTAAAGGAGAGAAACTGAGTTTAGTCCAATACTCAGAGGGTGCCTTTGAGGAGTGGACATAGGTCAAGGTTTGATCGAACCACTATAAATATGGTGTATTATTTTCTTTATTATTTCAGCATTTAATTTTCATACATTGATTTCTGTGGTGAATCTTGGTTTGTGTTTTTGATCGAAAGATTTATTTTAAAATATTGATTCACCCCTTTTTTGGTTAGCCTTGGGACTAGTTCTTCAGGGCTTAACATCCCTAACGAACTTTCAAGTGGTATCAGAGTGGGATTCAATAAAATAAGTTTTTAAAAACTTTTGAATTTTGACCATGGCTAATTTTTGTAATCTTAATATTGCTGAAGGTTATTTAATCACATGACCACCATTATTTGAAAATATTACTTTTGATTTTTGGAAGATTCACATGTTTACCTTCTTGCAATCAATTGATTATCGAATGTGGCATATGTTGGTTATTCTTTACCATCACGTGTTATAGATGGAATTAATACAGATATTCCTTTTAATCAATGGAGGGAAGAACAAATCAATGCTCAATTGAATGCAAAATCTTTAAACTATTTTTTCTATGCTTTAAATTCTGAACATTGTATGTTAGTTTCCACATGCACTATTGGTAAGAAGATTTGAGATAAATTAAACAACATGTATGAAGGCATAAGTGAAATCAAGCAATCCAAGTTGAATTTTTTAATGCATGATTATGAATTTTTTTGCATGAAACCTTATGAGACGATCTTATACATGTATACTAGATTTCAAATTGTTACATCATTGCATGCTTTAGGTAAAGAGTTTTCAAACCATGAAAAAATTAATTAAATTCTATATTGTCTACTTGATAAGTTTGATGCTAAGGTTATTATAATTTATGAATAAAAAAATTTGAATGAATATTCTATTGATAATTTGATTAGCTCACTCATTGCCTAAGAGCAAAATTTGAGTCAAAGACTTTTTGATGCAGGAGAGAAGATAGTACTAAACACTAAAAATACGGAGGAAAGTGACTTAGTTGGTGATGAAAGCAATAACTTGTGAAGCAAATTAAAAAACTCACCAAAGCATAAGCATCAACAAAAGTGGAATAAAGGTAAAAATGGTAAGAATGTTAATATTTCTTCTGACATTATTTGCTTTGGATGTAGGATGCATGGACATATGAAAAATTAATGCCCAAATTTTATAACTCTTCCTACAAAAGAAAAGGGTAAAGCCAAGTAAATTATAGAAAGGGCAAGTACTAAAAAGCAAAAAATCTCCTACGCATACCTAGCTTCTAAATCATCAGACCAGGAGCAAGATGATTTTTAAAGGCCTTGTTTGTGTGTTTATTTATTTGTGTTGTGTTTTGTTTTTAGTTATTTTGTTTTTTTGTTTATTTTATTTTCTTTTGATTTTGTTTTTCTTCATTTTTGTTATTACTTTGAAATTTTAAATTAGCTTTTATACTTAATTTTGTGAAGTTTTCTCTGATCAACATACACGTTAATCTTTCAAAAATGAAAACCTACATTCTATTTTTTTCTTGAATTCTTATGAAAGTTATGGTTGACTTCTCTAAACATAGTCAAAGGAAAGAAACTCATAATTTTGTCTCTCTATCTATCTTTTTAAAGAGGTTATTTTACTTTTGATTCAAAATTTTCATCATATTATATATTGGATCTTGAAACTAATTTTTTTTCATCTCACAACATTTTATTTATCGCATAGAAATCTTTTGCAAATTGTTGAATCTACCTCATAATTTTCTTAATCAAGTAACTCATTTTGCCAATAGGACAAGTTTACTTTTATTTTTAAGATTTTAGAAAGGTAGCATAATCAAAAAAGAAAAAAAAAAGAAAGTGGCTAATGATTCCAAAAATAAAAGATGCGCAATGACGCCAAAAAAGGGGATACACAAAGTGTATCAAAAATCAAAAGATGCGCACTGCACCAACCAACTGACAAGAGGCATAAAACGACCTCATAAAATATAATGCTTACCATTCTTGAACTTCTTAAAGCTTAATAAAACCTTTGATACTTTCGATACTTGAGTTTAGAAATCATGATTCCTGATTCAACAATTGGTGCATTAATCTTCTATTAGATATGTTTTATGGAAGGAGTTTTGAAAAAATTAGTGTTTCTTTCTCTAATTTGCTCCTTGATTTAGATATTGGATTAAAAAGTTTTTGAGCCTTTAAAAAAACTTGAGTTTGAATTAACAAATTTTGAATTTCAAACCTTTTATGGGCTATGCATTGTCAATACAATCCTTCTAAGTTTTTGAATAAAATCAAGAGGTAACTTTCTCACTTTAAGAATATTTGATTTTGTCTTCACTTGATTAGGGATCATTTTTTGTCTTTTTAATCTTTTTTTTATTGTTTGTGTCCCTTCTCTTTTTGATAATGTCAAAGGGGGAGAATGTACTGTTGTATTTGTATTTGTACTTGTTTTAAAATAAAAATAAAAACATTATTTTTTCTATGGTTATTCTAGTGAGAGGGAGATTAGGAGAAAATGTTTTCAATTTTTACAAATTCAATTAATAATGTTTGTCATCATAAAAAAGGGGGAGATTGTTGCGAATCTGAATTCATGGATTATGATTTTAATGATAGCAAACACTCTTGTTCTTTACGACTGCCTTGCCTACTGACATTTTAGGTCCACAAGATCAGACTGCAATTGGAACCGGCTCAAGATTTGGGAAAACTGTTTTACTTGTAATTCTCACTGATGTTCTTTATTTCTTGAGTCATCTCCTATAAAGGTGCTTGCTTATTTTGTAACCTTGCACACACACCCTCGGGAATTTTTTCTGTCTAATTTAGAGTTAACTATTTTTGGTAACATCATTGAGGACAATATTTATATCGGCCTGGACGAACTGTTAAAAAAAAACCCTAACTAGGGCATCCTTATTAAGACAGCCGTCACTAAGCACATCGGCCTAAATAATTTTGTATCAACCATGATGATAGGCTCAAATCAGAAAGAATCTGCCGCCAGATTTATTTATGAATTACTTATTTTTTGACATTGTCCCGGGGATCGGCCTGGCCTATCGGATCAGCCTGGCTGATCCAGCAAATTTTTTTCCTAAATAAATCTGGTAAATAAGGAAAGTGATTAATGATGATTTGCACAATCACATCGGTTGGGCCGATCCCAGGATCGACCGGGATGATTTGACATCGGCTAGCTTCTATTCAGGGAAATGTTTATGATGATTTTCCTACCATTTGAACTAATCATCCAGGATGATATCCTATCGGCCTGGACGATATGACCAAAAATCTTCTGATCATCCCTAACTGACCATGCTGATTGAGCATAATTTACGCTGATCAGCTAGGTCGATATTTATATCGGCCTGGACGATAAAATCGGCAAATTGCATTAATGAGCTTATTTTGAGATCTTCTATTTATGCTTTGATAAGGCACTTTGTGAGTGTCTTTGGCAGCCATTGTAGCTTCGTTCTTTTGGAGGGAACTTGAAGAGAGAGCTTGAAAGGGAGAGAGGAAAGGGTGGAGTTTGAAAGAGGGAGAAGATCCTTGGAGGGGGTTTTAAGGGAGTGTGGAAGTGGTTCCACACGGTTGCTCCGGCGAGTTTGCACCTTATTGCCTTCGGATTCAAGGCTTGTCTTGAGGGAAGTTCTGGGAGGAAGAAGATCTCTTTGGTATCAAAGGACCCGATTACTCCGCCGTACAGGGGAAGGTGGAAGTTATTTTGTAAGGGCTTCTCCACCTAGCTGTGGGGGCTAAAGGAGAGACACTAAGTTTAGTGCAATACTCGGAGGGTGCACGTAGGTCAAGGTTTGACTGAACCACTATAAATCTGGTGTGTTTTTTCCTTTATTATTTTCCACATTTAATTTCTGCACTTTGATTTATGTGGTGAATCTTGGTTTGTGTTTTTGATCAAAAGATTTTTTTAAAAATTTTGATTCACCCCTTTTTTGGTTAGCCTTGGGACTAGTTCATAAGGGATTAACATCCCTAACGAACTTTCAAGAACTCCATAGTAGATTAGTTCTATAGAGCACATAAATATAACTATCATTAAGCATTCCAGGAGCATGAGGTTACACACAGGTCTACCCAAATAGTTCTAGATAGGGGCAGTAAATATAATAGTTTATCTTATCAATCATGGTCATTCAGTTCATTTTAATGAGGGGTTACCTAAAGAATCTTGGAAGTGAAAGGAGATAAGATTTTCTCTCATTAAAGTGTTTTTTTATTAATCATATGTTCATATTGATTTAGGTTCTAATAGTAAGCTTGATAAAAAAATCTATCAAGTGCACATTTATTGGATATGGCCTAGATAAATTTGGATTAAAATTTAGGTATTATTAGAATTAGAAATTCATCTAGATCAAGGATGTGAAATTCAATGAAAATAAATTCTATAAGGATAGAAATGAGCTCTAGAAGATTCTTCGAAATATATTGAGACAGAGGATGATGATGATCAAGAAGGTAAAACTGATGAACCAAAGAAAGTAACACATACATATGCTACTAAAACTAAGAGATCCACATAAATATCAAAGACAATACAAAAATATTCTCCTTACTTATACTATTAATTAATATCAAATAGTGATGAATCAGAGTGCTACGATGAGGCCATTCAAGTTTTTGATTCAAAGAAGTTGGAGCAAGCTATGGATGATGATATGCATGCACTTGAGTTGAATTAGACATGCCAAGTAGTATGAGAGTAGTGTAGAATAAGTGGGTTTATATGTAAAAGAAGAATGTGATCGTAACAAGTGATATAAAGTCATGCTTGTAGTTAAAGGTTTTCAGTAGAATGAAGGAGTAGACTTTACTAAAATTTCTCTATTGTGGTAAAGATTTTTATAATCATATTTATACTGAGCATGATAATAGTGGAGGATTCACATATAGAGAAGATGAATGTGAATGCATCATTTCTTCATGGTGACCTTCAAGAAGAGTTGTACATGGTGCAACAACATTGATATGAGGTTATAAGTAGTGAAGATCTAGTGTGTGTTTGCTTAGTAAGAGCTTATATGGGTTAAAGAAAACACAAAGACAATGGTGGAGAATATTTTATAGATTTATATTAGATAAGGGTACTCAAAGTGTTAGGAAGATTATTATTATTTTTCAAACATTTTAATAATTGTTATATTATTTTGCTTTTATATGTAGATGATGTTCTAGTTGTAGAGTCAGATGTAAAGAAGATAAGATGTTTGAAGGAACAGTTATCAAAGGAGTTTTAAATGAAAGATCTAGGTCCAACAAAGATTGAGTAGCTGAGTTAAACTTCATTGGGATGCAGTTGCCACAACTCTTTACATTGGAAGTACATAGATTGATCTACAGTTATATGTAGATTATGATCTTACTAGACATCATGATGATAGGAGGAGCACAATAGGTTATATTTTTACTTTGGGAAAGGTTGCACTGAGTTGGGTTTTCAAGCTATAGAAGATTGTTCTGCTCTTAATCATAGAAGATGGTATATTGTTATCAATAAAGCTAGCAAGGAGATGATTTGGCTATACAGTTTATTGGTAGAACATGGCAAGGGGAAAAGCAATTGAAAGTTGTAATGTGACAGTACGAGTGCTATTCATCTAGCCAAGAAGGCAACATTCCTCGCTAGAGTGAGATTTATTATCATTTCGTCATGTTGCTTTTGTAAGATGGTTACTAATATTTAAACAAGATTCACACAATACATATTATTATACACATTATAATAAAGATAATAATAACTCCACTGAAGCTATGTGTATATTCAATTGGTCTTCATGGATGATGAGAGCAATGGTGAGCCATACAACATGTACTATAATTAGTGTTATAGATTAGGGAAAGGATTGATTAGAATCAATTTTTAAGGGAAAGATTATTAGTTTTGTATGGAATCTGATTATTTTGATTAATTAGGTTATACTATTGCCTCAGACTTTAGTTTAATTTATCATTCTCATTGGGGGTGTGGGGAAGTACTTCCCCTACTTCGGTTTGGGTCATTTATACTAATTTTTTTTCCATACAATGCCCCATGCTAGTACCCAAGCACCCTGCTACTATATACCTGAGAACTCTAGTGCTGTGTACCCAAGCAACCTAGTGCTATATTTCCAAGCACCTAGATGTTGTAAAGTTTGCTTGGAGAAATGACCTAGAACACAGTGCTAGAGTGCTCTTGATTTGACATTAAAGCCCTATGGAGTGCTATTGGGAGTCAGATGTTGATAGTATGCAACAACTAGGTTGGCAGTTGTACACATTGATGTTGTAAGCAATGAAAGACAATAAGATTGATAAGTATAAAAATTGATGTAAGTTGAGTGTGTCAATTATAAAAGTAATATCATATGTTACTAGCATTGATGAACCTTATAGGTGATTCTTATGTCAATGGTGTGTATTGATAATATAGGAGATAACATGATTCATCATTGTTAGTGAGGATTTATGACTAAGCTGGCCGGAGTTAATACAGTAAGACAATAATGTTTAAGAGAATATAATGATGAAATAGTGTTTAATATTTCTTAACTGGGCTAAAGTGGTAAGGTGATTATAGTTGGGAGATAGAATTTAAGAGGCCCTAGTTAAGAGACAGTATTTGAGCAATGGTGTTTGGCAGATCATAAATGGGTGATGGTGAAAAGGAGATAACAATGGTTAAAATATGTTGTGTGAGAGCCTATAGTCAGCTGATATTGATCAGAGACCATAGTTTGGTGTTGATGCTTAGGAACCATAAGTTGGTTATAACATTTTGAAGACTATATATTGAGCTCAATTTTAAATATAGTTAAAGTTATTCTCTCATGCCATCCCGAGTGCTTATGGGTTCTAACTATAGTATAGGTGTGTGAAAAATGGTTAATGGGTCATGATTAGGCTTGACCCAAAATTTATTGGATGCAAATCCAATCAACTCAAACCTGACCTATCTAGTAAACATGTCAACACCATCCTGACCTCATGCACTAGCAACCTGAATTACCCAAACCAAAACTATTAACCTAATTTGGTTAAATTTATTTTATAAATAATTAATAATAAAATTAAAGATATTTGATATAAAAATAATAAGATTTCATATTATAGACCTAGCCTTCAAGAACCTTAAGAGGTGTCCTAGGGACTTAGTCTTGGCTAACCCATAATCATCCAATCCTTCTTAGGAATTTGGCTAATGGCATTTAGGAAAATCCAAATCCATTTCAAAACCAAAACCTAGGAACTGAAGCAAGATTAATTCTAAATCTCCTAATAACTATAAAACTTCCATTTATGGTGTCATTCTGAGATAAACTTAACCCATTCCCTTGGGATTGAACATAACTGGCATAGGTCCACAACTAATTTTTTTTTGACTTAGTGATAACCCTTGGGATGTTAATTGTGATTGACTTATCTTTTTTAATAATTCCCTTTATGTCCTAAAGCTGTTTTATTTAAACTTTTTTTTTGAAAACCTAGTAGCCTAAGTCTTAGCACTGGATCTTAATATAAAAAAAACTAGACTCTTCCTTAACCCAACCTTAGTCATGGTCAACCATTTGATGATAGTCAAATCCAATAAATCCCTAAATGCCCTAATATTTTTTAAATTATTTTTCTAAGTTAGACCAAACCCTAGCCTATAGAATGGTGTTCAAAAGTTTCCAAACCATGTATTAGACTTAAATAAACTTCTTGCTATTCATGATGGTCATTAGAAGACCAAGTCAACCATGTTTAAATTACATGATTCATGAAGCATATGCTATTAAACTATACTTCATACGTAATCCCATGGATTTTAACCTTGCTAATTGGAGTCATATCCCTAGGCTAGCCACCTTAGCTATCTGATGCCTTAGGTTCACTAGGGTCAAAAATAGGGCTAGGTTAAGTTAGCCTAAATTGGTTAAAATCCCATTAAATTGATTAAAATTAGTACCAATCTAGCTCAGTTGCACAAAGCCTATCTTAAATTTTCTTTAGCCAAGGCCAACTCAAGTGGATATTGGGCTAAATTTTCAATGAAGTATAAGCTTTATAGATCAATTGATCTATCTGAGCTTCTTGGATCAACGATAGGATCAAATGGATAAAGAATCATCAATTAGAAAGTAAGGATCAAGCCAAAATACATGGACAAACATTGTGGATTGTTGATAGTTAAAGAGGAAATTCAAATTTCTATCGTATTTTGTTTAAAGGGATGATCATAACTTCATCAAACAAGTTATTTTATGCCTACCAATTGAATAAGGCCTCTAAATCCTAGAAATTTGAACTATGATCTAATGACTAGGATTAATGGTTAAATGGCATAGTAGCATGAAGCACTTTAAACACCCAATTGAACTTTGCAATATGGAAAGGTGAAATTGAGCCTTCCCCGACCGTGTAAATTTATAGATTCTTGAAATTTTAATTCATTTTAATTCCAAAAACTTCTTAAGTTTATAAATATTAATTCAGTGCACCAATTTACATGATTGAGACCCTATAAATTTAAGATTTGATTTCCTATCTAGTAAACCTAATTTCAAATATTAAAGAATGGTATTCTTTTACAAATTATTTATTTAATAAGTTAATATAATTAATTAAATAATATCTTTAATCATGTAGGATGGGGATCAAAATTTGTTTGAGGGTTCTTGGTGATGTGGCTAACTTCCATGATTTTCCCCAAATTGGTTTGAGCACTGCACTTTACTCCATGGAAATTTCAAAGTGCTTGGTCATCTTTTGACAAAAAACATTCGAAATTCATATTTATAAATCCATAATAGTTAATGGATTGATTTTATTATAGAATGTGTGCTTATGTATGATATTTATGAATTTCACCCTAATCCCATACATTGGCTTCAAAGATAAATCTTGTAAACCATAAAACTAGTTGTCTTATAAAAATTCTAAAAAATTCCTTAGGTGTCAAAATGCCTTAAAATTTGATGCCATTCTCTGAATTACCTTAGGGATCTATGTATTTAATTCCATGAATGTTTAAATCTATTTAGGCACCTACCTAGCAAATCCTAAATTTAGGTTACATGTGAACCATATATGACTTATGAATTTTAAAAATAGAGAAATAAATGTAGAAAACCTTACAAATTATAAAATTAAATTTACTGGATTTGTATTTTAGGGAAGAATAATTAAAAAATATTATATCTTGCTAATTATATATCAAGTTCTTAGTATAGGTAAATAAATAATCACCTAAATTCTTTCAATCATTCAATGATTTCTTTATAGGTCATTGTTGACCTAAGCTCAATATTTCTAGAAGGTTTGGGGTCCTTTGGTACTCCAAAAAGAAAATGCTTATTTTTTTTTACTCTAAAACTTAAAATTAGGATTAACTTTGAAAATTCATTAAGAATCCTTCAAAAATAAATACAAATACAAACTCATTTAAATTACATTAATAATAAACCAAAATACATCATAAAAATATGCATAGGTCAAAATTCAATCTTTCAATTAAAGTTAAATATGGTCAAACCTTGGTTAAACGTAGAAAGAAAACTAATGTTCATAATCAACTCAAACATAAATACTTGACATTAAATGACTCCAAAATTTCTTAAGTTGGTCTTTGGGTCAGTAATGCCTCATTCACAAAGTTTCATAAAGTATAGAATTCATTTGGTTGGTTGATCGTTAAGCCCTAATTCAAAATAAGAATATGGGCCTTTTTGAATAAAAATATGTTGCAACTCGAGCTTATGAGTTTATGTTTTTCATGATAACAAATATTATGGCTTACTTTCTATTGTCTACTTGTATTTGCAATATATCTTTGTTTGTGTATACTAACTTTTTAGGATTACGATGAGCCATTTAAGACTCAAGTTTTGGTAGAACATGTTTTAATTGTAATCTTCATTGATGTATTTTTAATTTCTTTAGTCAAGTCCTGTAAGAGAGTATCCTTGCTTGGTGACCATGCACACACACTCAAGAGAGTGAGATCTAGTTTTGAACTAGTCATACTGGATGATTTTGGATTGTCAAGGATGATCCTTTATGATTTTGGAAAACAGTCGCCAATGATAATTTATGCAAGATTTTAAAATTTAATTTTTGTTCTAATCGTCTCAGACGATCAGGAAAATCAATACAAATCATGCCTAAATTGATCCTATGATAAGGTGATTAATTATGGTTAAATTTTTGAATCTGATCATCCTGGACGATCTGTATATCATACAGGATGATGTTTGCCGACATACTTGATTTTCTTAAATCGTCCAAGACAAAATACCATAATTTTTCTTCTAATCGTCCTGGACCATCCACAATATCATCCTAGTTGATCTATACAATTTTGTACTGATCATCCTAGACTATCATAATATCGTCCAGGACTATGAGATCAAATTCTACACATCGTACTGGATGATCCTGCCATCATCCAAGGTGATTTTTGGTCCTAGAATTGAGTTTTTAGGGTTTTTTAAAGCCCTCTTTAAGCACATCGTACCGGACAATCCTTCGATCATCCTGGATGATATGTGTTGTCAAAATTAAGTTTTTAGGGTTTTCTGAAGCCCTCCTTTTAAGCACATCGTACAGGATGATCCCGCACTCGTCTCGGATGATAATGTCAGTTTAATGTATTTAAGAGCCTTTTTAGAGTTCTTCTATTTATGTTTTGTCAAAGACTTTGAAAGTGTCTTTAGCAGCCATTAAGGCATCATTTCTTCTGGTAAAAACTTGAAGAGAGAACTTGAAAGGGAGAGAGGAAAGGGTGGTGTTTGAGAGAGGGAGAAGATCCTTGGATGGGGTTTCAAGGGAGTGTTTAGGGTGTTTCATACGGTTACTCTGGCAAGCTTGCACCTTAGTACCATCGTATTCAAGGCTCATCTTGAGGGAAGTTTTGGGAAGAAGAAGATCTCTTTAGTGTCAAAGGACCCGGCAACTCTGCCGTACCGGGGAAGGTGGAAGTGATTTTGTAAGGGCTTCTCCACCTAGCTGTCAGGGCTAAAAGAGTGACATTGATTTTAGTTCAATACTCAAAGGGTGCCTCTGATGAGTGGAAGTAGGTCAAGGTTTGACCGAACCACTAGAAATTTGGTGTGTTCTTTCCTTTATTATTTTTGTATTTAATTTCCGCACATCGAATTGCTTTGGGGTGAATTTTTTGTTTGGTTTGTGTTTATATTTTGATTGAAAGAATTTTTAAAATACCAATTCACCCCCCATCTTGGTTAGTCTTGGGCTAGTTCATAAGGGCTTAACATCCCTAATGAACTTTCAAGTGGTATCAGAGCAAGATTCATAAAATTGAGTTTTTGAAAACTTTTAAATTTTGATCATTGACTAATTTTTTTAATCGTGATATTGCGGAAGGATATTCATTCACCAGACCACTTTTATTTGAAAATATTGCTTTTGATTTTTAAAAAATTTGCATGTCTACTTTCTTGCAATTAATTGATTACCGAATGTGGCAAATGATTTTAACTGGTTATTTTGTACCGTCATGTGTTAAAGAAGGAATTAAAATTGATATTTCTTTTAATCAATGGAGCAGGGAAGAATAAATCAATGCTCAATTGAATGTTAAATCAGTAAACTATTTTTTTGCGCTTTGAATTCTGAAGATTGTATGTTTGTATCCACGTGCACTACTAGCAAAAAAATTTGAGATAAATTACACACTATATGCGAAGGCACTAGTGAAATTAAGCAATCCAGATTGAATACTTTAATGCGTGATTATGAACTGTTTTACATGAAACCTTATGAGGTGATCTTAGACATGTATATGAGGTTTATTCAAATTGTGACATCATTACATGCTTTACGTAAAGAATTTTTAAACTTTGAAAAAGTTAATAAAATTTGACATTATCTACTTGATAAGTTTGATGCTAAAGTTGTTGCTATTTGTGAATCAAAAAAATCTTAATAAATATTCTATTGATAATTTGATCGGCTCACTCATTGCCTACAAGCAAAATTTGGGCCAAAGACTTTTAGATGTAGGAGAGATGATAGTACTAAACACTAAAAATATGGAGAAAAGTGGCTTAGTTGGTGACGAAAGTGATGACTTATAAAGCAAATTAAAAAGCTCACCAAAACATAAGCATCAACAAAAGTGGAATGAAGGTAAAAATGATAAGAATATTAAAATTTCTTCTGACATTATTTTCTTTAGATATAGAAAGCCTAGATATATGAAAAATCAGTGCCCTAATTTGAGAACTTTTCCTGCAAAAGAAAAGGGTAAAGCTAAGCAAATTATAAAAATGACAAATAATGAAAAGCAAAAATTACTTATGAAGTCTTGCTTCCGAATCATCAGACCAGGAACAAGATGATATTTAAACCTCTATTTGTGTATTTATTTGTTTATATATGCTTTTTTTATTTTTTTAATTTTATGTGTTTTCTTTAGGTTTATTCTTTTTCGTTCTATCTTTACTTTAAAATTTTAAATTTGTCTTTACTTTTCTCTTTGTGAAGTTCTCTCTGATCAATATACACATTTACTTTTCTAAAATGAAAAATATACCTCCTATTTTTCTTGAATTCTTATGTAAGTTGTGGTTGACTTCTCTAAAAATAGTCAAAAAAAGGAAACTAATGATTTTGCCTCTCAATCTCTTTTCTTAAAGAGATTATTTTACTTTTGTTTAAAAATCTTCATCATGTTATAAATTGAATTTTGAAACTTATCTTTTTCATCTCCCTACATTTTGTTTATCGTATAGGCATCTTTTGCAAGTTGTTGAATCTACCTTAATAATTTTCTTAATCAAGTAGTTCATTTTGTTAATAGAATGAGTTTACTTTTGTCTTTAAAATTTCAAAAAGGTAGCATATTAAAAGAAATGGCCAATGACGCCAAATCAAAAGATGCGCAATGATGCCAAAATTGAAAAAGATATACAAAATATATCAAAAATTGACAAGAGGCATAAAATAAGCCCACAAAAAGTAATGCTTTCCTTTCTTGTACTTCTTAAAGCTTAAGAAAACCCTTGATATTTTCAATACTTAAGCTTGAAAATCATGGTTCCTAATTCATCAATTTTTGCATTAATCTTCTATTAGATATGTTTTATGAAAGGAGTTTTAAAAAAATTAGTGTTTCTTTTTTAATTTGTTCCTTGATTTAGAAATTGGATTAAAAAGTTTTTGAGCTTTTAAAAGAACTTGAGTTTGGATTAACAATTTTTGAATTTCTAACATTTCTAGGTTATGCGTTGTCAATACATTCTTTACTATGTTTTTAAATAAAATCAAGAGGTAACTTTCTCATTTTAAGATTATTTAATTTTTTTTCATTAGATCAGGGATTGTTTTGTTTTTTAATCTTTTTTATTGTTTTGACTGTTTGTGCCCCTCCTCTTTTTGATAATGTCAAAGGGGGAGAATGTACTATTGTATTTGTATCAATTTTTATTTTTTTTAAAAAATAAAAATAACAAAAATTTTGTCTTCCCTTATTTTTATATTTTTATTCTAGTGAAGGGGAGATTAGGAGAAAATGTTTTCAATTTTACAAATTCAACTAGTAATATTTGCCATCATCAAAATGGGGGAGATTGTTGCAACTCAAGCTTATGAGTTTATATTTTTGATGATAATAAATATTATGGCTCACTTTCTATTATCTACCTATATTTGTAATATATGTTTGTTTGTGTATATACTAACTTTTTAGGATTACGATGCACCATTTGAGACTCAAGTTTTGATAGAACATGTTTTATTTATAATATTCATTGATATATTTTTAATTTCTTGAGTTAAGTCCTGTAAGAGAGTATACTTGCTTGGTGACCATACACACATACTCAAGGGAGTGAGATCTAGTCAAATCCAAAAGATCAAGTTTTGAACTAATTATACTAGATTATTTTGGATCATCCAGGATGTTCCTTTATGATCTTGGAAAATAGCCGCTAATGATAATTTAGGCAAGATTTTAAATTTTAATTTTTATTCTAATCATCTCACATGATCTAGATCATTCAAGACAATCAATACAAATATTGTCTAAATTTATCATGTGATTAGGGGATTAATTATTATTGAATTTTTTAATCTAATCATCCTGGATGATCTGTATATCGTACAGGATGATGCTTGCCGACATACTTGATTTTCCTAGATCGTCCAAGCTGAAATACCATAATTTTTTTTCTAATCATCCTGGACGATCCACAATATCGTCCTAGACAATCTGTATAATTTTGCACTGATCGTCCTGGACTATCAGGTCAAACTCTACACATCATACTGGACGATCCTTCCATCGTCCAGGTTGATCTTTTGTTCCAAAATTAAGTTTTTAGGGGTTTTTTGAAGCACTCTTTTTAAGCACATCATACGGGACGATCCTACGATCATCCTGGACAATATGTGGTGCTGAAATTGAGTTTTTAGGGTCATTGAAGCCCTCTTTTTAAGCGCACATATGGGTTGATCCCGCAATCGTCTTGGACGATAATGTCAATTTGGTGTACTAATGAGCCTTTTTGGAGCTCCTTTATTTAAGTTTTGTCAAAGACTATGAAAGTGTCTATGGTAGCCATTGAGGCTTCATTTCTTCTGAAGAAAACTTGAAGAGAGAACTTGAAAGGGAGAGAGGACAGGGTGGAGTTTGAGAGAGGGAGAAGATCCTTAGAGGGGGTTTCAAGGAAGTGTGGAGGGGGTTTCACATGGTAGCTCCAGCAAGCTAGCACCTTAGTACCATCAGATTCAAGGCTCATCTTGAGGGAAGTTTTGGGAAGAAGAAGACCTCTTTGGTGTCAAAGGACCCAGCTACTTCGCCACACTTGGGAAGATGGAAGTGATTTTGTAAGGCCTTCTCCGCCTAGCTGTGGGGACTAAAGGAAAGATACCGAGTTTAGTACAATACTCGAAGGGTGCCTGCGAGGAGTGGACATAGGTCAAAGTTTGACTGAACCACTATAAATCTAGTATGTTATTTCCTTTATTATTTTTGCCTTTAATTTCCGCACTTTGATTTTCTTTGTGGTGAATTTTGGTTTGGTTTGAGTTTGTGTTTTGATTGAAAGATTTTTTAAAATACAAATTCACCCCCCCCCCCCTGGTTAGCCTTGGGCTAGTTCATAAGGGCTTAACATCCCTAACGAACTTTCAAAATATTTTAAAAATTCAAGAAAAATATAAAAAATATATATATAAGAATTTGAAATCATGATTTAAAATACGACCAAAGTAAATTTTGAATAATAGGGTACAAGATCAAAATAATATGTTAAGTTAAGCTTAAACCTCAAAGATTAAAACATAATTGATCCCTAATGCAAGTTTGAACTATATAACTACATCAACTAAATTATCTAACCCTAAAGCCATTAAGACTTATTAAACCACTTTGGATATATACTTAACTCTAATAGTGATATTGTGAAGATTAATAATATAAATTTTAATTCATGTGAAATAATTGCATATTTTTGTTTAATTAGGAAGCCTAGATGAAATAAAGAAGCTTAAATGTTTAAAATAACTAAAATTGATTTAGTGAATTTTTTTTGGTACTTTCGAGAGAAATAATTGCATATTTTTGTTTGATTAGGGCCCATTGATCATTTAATTTATCACACTTTGAGTCATTGATCGATGTCTTCTTTGAAATTAAAAAATAAAATTTAAATGTTAAACCCGAAGGAATTCAACTTCTTTCTACTATTTGTTGCAAGTTGTACAATATTTTTTTATTTTTATAAATGTAAATGTAAGTGAAAAAATAAAGTTAAAGTATAAAATGAGATATTCTCTTTTGAGGATAAGGAAGTAAGAAAGAAGAACTTCAGTCCATTTAAATGCTCTCTTATCTTTTAAGCCTTATTATAGAACCAACAAAAGTCTAGAGAAAGAGTTGAGAACAAATGATAAATCTCTTTTTTGTAATAAAATTGTGTCATTCATAGGACTAGAACATAGGTTGTAAATTTAAAGGCATTACTCAATTACCTTTGCCTATAAAGAGTTGTAATTAAGAGGTACTTGCCACATGGCTTTATTATTAATGCTTTTGCATCTAATTGATTGATTGATTGATTAGTGTTATTATATTACTTGTTCTTTGTAAATACATGGGATTTCTTCAAATGCATGAGATAAGAGACAAATTGCATAGTCCAAATAGCACAAATTTTTATAAAGATGTTCTTTGAACCGATCTTTCTTTTGTAGGAAATAAGTGATTCTCAAATTGAAGGAGTGATGTAGTTTTACAAATGGAGCACCATAGTGTAAAACATTCAGTACCGTAAAACTATATCTCCCCTCACTACATGAAATTTGCTTATTATCGGTGATTTTTGTTGGCAGTTTACTTGTAAATACTGGCAGTTCTGAAAAATAACTGGCAGCTTTTTGGTGGTTGTCACACCGCCAGAAAAAATGGCATCAAAAACCATTGCCGACGGTGTTTTTCTTGCGGTTTATTTCCCCGATGGCTTTCAGGTGGCCTACACCGCCGGTTATCACCGGAGTTGTTATCAGAGGCTTTCCGGCCATCCAAACACCGGTACAAATATCATCGTTCTACTACCGGTAGACCACCGGGAAATGAAACGGTGGCTAACTGGCGGTCAACGCCAACGGCATTGCCCGCAATTGTAGCCGCCAGTGTGTCACCGAACAACTACCAGACAGCGTCGGCAAATCATTGGTAAAATACCGGTGGTTAAAAGAGATGTTCGACGGCATCAATCAGTCATCCGATATTAACATTTTCGGCGGCTAAACTGCCGGTTAGTCATCTAAAACCTGTAGCACATGATAAAAAAATTGATAGCCTCCCCTCTATTTAAGAGGGTTCACCCTAAACTCTAAACCTGCACAGAAAGTAATAACAATAATTTTGGGCAACACACCACTATAATCAATCACAACAATTATCAAAAATATATTCATAAATTCAACCAAACAAAACAATAAATACAACCAAAGTTCTAAATTCAACCTGAATTCATCAAACCAAAGTTCTAAGTTCAATAAGTTTAACCAAATAAGTTTACAATCAATTCATCATAAGTTCATCAAACATAAAAAAGAGCTAATCGTCAATTGTATCATCGCTATCTGGAGATGCATGTTATTGTTTTATCTCTTGCTCTTTCTTCCTCTGATTTTCATCTCTGTAGGATTGCATATTTGCTTGCATTTCATTTTGAACCTTTCTCATCTCTTCAATCTCTCTAGTCGGCGCTGTAACCCTCTGGCTTACAGTTTCTTCAGCTCCACTTGGATCATAAAATACTGAGATAGATGAACTGCCCTCATAAGCATAGCCCTGTGAACCCAAGCCATATACCCTCCTCCTCTTTCTTCCACCAACAACATCTGACTATGTATGATACTCAAAAATCTAGGTTAGTCCTGAAGATGATCCCTCACCACTGGACTGCTGACTTTCTCGAGCTCGTACAAAATCATCCTACGAGAATAAATCCATAAAATATATTGAAATTACTCCCAAAAAATTATACTCAAATGTGCCTTCTTAGCCTTTTCATCAACCCACTAATGGTCAGCTTGATGTTGATGAGTTCTTTTATGCAACTCTAGAGGTGTTGGCTCCCGACCAAGGTACTCTTTCTGAAAATATAAGATATAGTTATAATAACACAAATATATTTAATAAACTAATTTAAAACTCTTACCAGTTGTCGTATATGTTTTGTATGAGGAACATATCCACCAGTAAGAAGAGAGCTTCCTAAACCCCTATAGTCAGAGGCTCTATTCTTTTAATTATGCTCTTCTATTTTTATGAACTTAGGGGTCACCCACGCTCTACTCAGATCAGCCCATGCGCCCTCTCCAATCCATATTGGACGCTGTCCAAACTTTTTAATGTCCGTGAACATGTCCCTAAGATGGGTCGCTCCTCTCCTCTCAAAATTGTTTTGATCCTCGTGCTATGCTCAGGAAACCACCTAAATTCTTTATACAAAAATTTAGGCATAACTAAAATGATTAGTATAAATTAAATCAAATATTTGAATTTATACCAAATAAGTTTACTTGAAATTCTCCAAACCATATATCCCTAACCTCCTTTGGGATCTTCTTCCAGGATAACTAAGGAGCATCATATTTATTTTTTATAATATCATGAATCTTGTGTGTAGTTAGCCTTGAAGGATTGAAGCTGTAGGTTAATTTTTTTGTTAATAACATATAATATTTAAAAATATAATCAACTTAATAACATAAACTAAACTTACTTATCGACCTCAGGCTCAATTTATTGAAGCTTATCTTCTGCAGCTGCATGATCCCTAGCACCAACCTCTGCTGGTCTTCATGGTCCACCGTGTTCTAGCTGCACTGGATATGGGTAATAATATGGGTAGGGGTTAGGAGGGTGAGGACCAGTGGATGGACCTGCTGCCTATGATGATGGTGGGCGATAATATAGACAGAATGGAGCAATATGTGCTTGATCTAGAGAGGGAAAGTGAGGACTCATCGAGGGAGGAGGGAAGTAGCCAGGCAAGGGTGGTGGTACAACAACAGGTGGATCTGACTGACCCTGACCCTACTACATCGGGGACTATTACTGGCTCCTGGGTGGTGTTGGTGCAGGTAGAACTGGTGGAACTGAAGGTCCCTCAACATCATCAGGCTGTCTGGCTATGTTGGGAGTAACACTCAACTTCTCCAGCGGAACTTTGAGGCAAATGATTTTTGAGGAGGATCATCTCCTGAAGCCATCTACATTAAAAGAAGCAATTAGTAAAGCATTATAATATATAAAAAGTATAAATAAAAGAAGTAATTAATAAAAAAGTATATTTATACAATTCTAAATATTATAGAATATAAATAAAAGAAGCAATTAATAAAGCAAATAATGAATTACAAAAATAAATAATGTGAGAATACAAATAAATAATTAACATTTTCATTGCTCAGAATTTAAAATATTACAAAAAGTAAAATTCTACAATTCTAAATTATAAAAACTACTATTCTAAATTACAAAAACTACTCAGAATCAAAACTATTTTCAATGCTCTCTAGGGTATCTTCACTTTCATCATCATTCTCATCTTCGCCTGAGCTAGTTGAACTATTCACATCTTCTAAGTGCATTTCATTACTAAAGGTTATAGTTAGCATCTCCTAAATTTCAACAAGCCTATAACTTGACATCTCATTCTCCTTATGTGTAGTTGCTATAATGTATTGTTGATCAATTATTCCCCATGCTTTTATTTTTATGACAGCTAGCCAATCTTGTTTATCTCTACGACCACTGGGATATTTACTAAAATAAAATTGAATAGCTTTACTTGCTAACACAAATGGATCAAACTTTCTATATCTTCTAATATGTTTTACATCGACTAAACCATAAGCAGGATGAACCCTTGTGCCTCTATTCTGTACTGGATCATACCATTGATAGTTAAACAAGTATACAAAGTTCTCATCTTCGCCTGGGTACTCCAGGTCAAGAACCTCATTAAGAATAACGTAATAATCGCACTCATCTTCTTCATGAGTGTTTCCTCTAACACATACTCCATAATTTTTAAATTTTCTCCCTTCACTCCATGATTTGGTATGAAATCTGAACCCATTCACTATATATATTGGCCAGATTTTTACTTTTCGAATTGGACCCCATGCTAGTGCTTGTAAACCTTTATCTAAATATTTGTTATTAGGGTTTTATACCTAGAAATATTTTTAAATGTTAGTATTTTTTGTAATAAATAAGATATAATTCAAATTATAATTTTAAAATTTATGAGCTCACATAAGAACTAAACCAAGTTAGTCATTTGCAACAACTTGCTCAACATCCCTCAAATTTGTCAGAGGCAAATTGCTTATAAAATACCTAATGACAAATAATACTTTAGTATTTTAAATAAACATTACTCATTCCTGACATTATGGAAGAACCTATTCTAAGATTGACTCAACTTCTTAACAGTTCAGTAGCACATATAAATTCGCTGTTTTGATTTCTAAATCATTGAGAAATCTTTCAACACATTTGCCACTTGGCTTTTCATGACTTCTAAATACTAAGAGTGCAGTCTGTGATTGTTCTTCAACATCGAAGTCCATATTACGATCAATCTTTATTCTTGTACTCCTTACATGGGGCTCGAAATAGTAGGAGCAAAAGTGAGTGATTTCTTGAGTTAAATATGCTTCACATATCGATCCTTCTAGTCGTACTTTATTTTTAACATATTTATTTAACTTGTTCAAATATCTATTAAACAATTACAATTATCAAGTTAATAAAAATATGTTATCTCAACTTATTCAAGAATATTAGAGACTTAATAAGTATACGTTTTACCTCTCGAAAGGATATATCCAATGATATTGTATAGGTCTACCAACTCTAGCTTTGTAAGGTAGATGGACTGGAAGATGTTCTATAGAATAAAAAAAACCCGGGGAAATAATTTTTCTAACTTACAGAGGATAATTGGTATGTTATCCTCGCTTTCCTCTATAAAGCATCTTCGCTTAGTTTAGATGAATATATGTCTTTAAAGAAAATGCTATCTCAGTCAACATATTTGATATGTAATTGGGTAACATATATACTAAGAACACCTCCATAATTATGTGATAATCGTGAATTTTAATCCAAATAATCTCGCAGATTTCATGTCAACACATCAGCTTATATTTTATCCATAGCTATCAGGTATTTTTAAACCTTTAAACCACTGACATATTGATCTTTTTTGCTCTAATGTGAAAGAGTACGATGCTTTGGGCTTCATTATTTTATAATTAGTTGTTATTACTAACTCCAGATTTTTTTGTCGACAGTACTCTTTAATATCCATCCTTGCTTTGACATTATCTTTATTCTTACCTTTAACATTCATAATTATATTAAAAATATTGTCCAAAAAGTTTTTCTCAATGTGTATAATATCAAGATTATATGGTAATGTCCAAAAAATATTTTTTAATTCAATTATGTTCAACACCATATCCCGAATATTTAGACTCTGATAGCATTGAAAAATCAATAATTGTTGGAATATTAAAGTCTCTATAGTACATTTCACCACTTAATCTGGGTGGAGTAGGCAACCGCTCAACTCAGTTTTTAATGAATGCTTCCTTATTCCTCTGAAATTGATGATTAGCAGGTAGAAACTTATGATGACAATCAAACCAAGTATTTTTCCATCCATATTTTAGTGTGAAAGCCTTACTATTCTCCATGCTCCAACCAGACAACATATCATAAGCTAGAAAATCAACAATGATCCACAACAATGCAGCTCGAAGGAGAAAATTTTATTTTGTTGATATGTTATATGTGAGAACTCTTTCTTCCCATAATAACTTGAGGTTATCAATTAATGGTTGCAAAAAAATATCAATTTTTACTTTTGGATTATGCAGTCCTGGTATTATATGAGTTAAGAATATGTACGGAGTAGTCATACACTTCTCTAGTGGAAGGTTGTATGGTGTTAATATAACTGGACAACAAGAGTACAACGTAGCTGTTTGACTATATGGGGTAAAACTATCGGCACATAATCTCAATCTTATGTTGCGGGATTCAGTAGAAAATGAAGCATGCACTCGATGAAAATATTTCCACGCTTTAGCATCTGATGGATGAGAAAGAACACTACTTTTTGCTTTTTTTTCCTTATGCCATCTCATATGTCCTGCTGAACTCATTGATGCATAGAGTCGCTGAAGACTTGGAATGATCGATAAATAAAATAAATAAGAATATAGAACATATTTCATTTGACGATGTTGTTTTCTCTAGTTTGACTTAAACCGAGGAGCATTGCTAGTGCGACAATAAACTTCTATTGCATTATCCTTGTAGTATAACATACATCTATTGATACAACAATTAATTTTTGTAGCAGTGAGACCCAACGTGGATACTAATATCCTCATTCAATACAAGTCTAAGGGAATTAAATTATCCATTGGATTAGTTTCCTTAAGAAGACCGTTAAAGTCATTGAAATAATTATGGGGAATATTATACTCAGTTTTAATACTTAGCATCCTCACTGCAATGGATAATTCTAAATGGGTACTGCAGCCATCCCAAATTGGTTTTTGAGCTTTATGTAGTAACTCAAAGAATTTTTGGGTTTCTACATTTGGTGGCTCTTCCACACTAGCCCTTAAATTAGGACCTCCTACATCAAAAATAAGTTCTTCATAGGGTTTACTCATTTGATCTTCATCAAATAGTTCATAAGCTGTGGATGAACTGGCATGAGCATCTCTGTGTGGCTCATATTCGCCATGTGATGTCCAAATCTAGTAGTTCGGAAGAAATCCCCTACGATATAAATAAAGCTTTACATCATCGGGCTTGAGGAATGCTTGATTTTTATGCTTCGAACATGAACATCTAAACATTTTATCAAACTGAAAGGATGACAGTTAAGATGCAATTTGAATGAAAGTTTCAACTCCCTGTATAAATTAATTTGTCAATCCTTTTTGACCTAGCAATAATCTGTTATACATCCAATATATCTCTTCTTCGATAGTCATTTGGACGTTGAAGCAAACATCCACTACATAATTATGAAAATATTTATTATAACACATGTGTAAACCTTAACAAGTTTACGTGCTATACTTTCAAACAAGTATACTTTACTTGAATTGGAATGCATTGTCTACCTTTACCTTTATTAACATAAGTCAAATCTAATACCTTAACTTTCCTTACCAGGTCATCAGAAGGCCTCTGTTTAATGTAACAAAACCATGTAAAGCGACTCTCTCTAATTATATCTTCCACTAGAGCTACTCCAACCTTATCACGTATATGCTCACTTCGTATCCTATCTCTAAGGGTCAAGCCACTCATCCTTCTCTTTTATTGACCATGATTCGACACCATAAAGCATTGAAGATCTCACCACCATCTTATAAAATTTTTACTAAAGTTTGAGGGGGACTATTCTATCACACAATAACAAGCCGGATTCATTCCTCCATTTCAACCATCCAACTTAAATTGTGCTGATAATATCCCCTTCTACTTCACCATCACTCTGAACAAAAGATCCAAGATATCTAAAACGTGTACTTTTATTAATTACTTCCTCTCACAATTTCTATTGCTACTAAAATTACACTATATATATTCAATTTTAGATCTACTAAAGCGAAAACCTTTAGACTCTAAAATTGACCTCCATAATTCGAGTTTACCTTCAATTCCCTCTCTAGTCTTATCAACATGTAGACTATCATAAACAAAAAGTATACAATAAAGTACATCTAAGGTGACACTCTCTAATCTCATCATCCACTAGAGGTACTCCAACATTTCCATGTATATGCTCATTCCAAATTCTATCTCTAGGGGTAAAGCTACTCATCCACCTAAGCACCCACATCTCTGCAACACTTAACTTAGTATAATGCTTCTCTTTTATTGACCAAGATTCTACACCATAAAGCATTGCATAATCTCACCGCCATCTTATAGAACTTTCCCTAAAGTTTAAGAGGGTCTTTTCTATCACACAACAAGCTTGGTTCATTCCACCATTTCAACCATCCAACTTGAATTGTGCTGATAATATCCCCTTCTATTTCACCATCACTCTAAACAAAAGATCAAAGATATCTAAAAGGTGTACTTTTACTAATTACTTGATCGCCCAAAGTCACAATCCCTTCACTAGGTCTATTGCTACTAAAATTACAATATATATATTCAGTTTTAGATTTACTAAAGTGAAAACCTTTATACTCTAAAATTGACTTCCATAATTCGAGTTTACCTTTAACTCCGTCTCTAGTCTTATCAACATGTAGAATATCATCAACAAAAAGCATACACCACTACTAGATTATTGCATAAACAACTTCATTACGTCAAACATCTTGACACGATAAAGAAATCATACTTGCCAAATTCTAGGACAAGACTCAAATGATCCAGAGAGCACTGCAGAGATTTTAAAACCACTACTAGAGAAAAAATGCCTAAAGGATTCTTTGAGTCTATTGCAAGTATGGTTTTTAGATCTAAATACTTGACCTCTACTTAAGTCACAAACCGCTCACTAGGTCTATTGCTACTAAAATTACACCCCATATATTCAGTTTTAGATCTACTCAAGCGAAATACATTAAAAAAAATAAAAAAATCTCACCTCGCAAGTGACGCCGTGCACGAGATCAGAACCAGATGTTCATCGGTGGCCTTGCTGTGGGAGTTCGAGGGCGGCCGGTGTGATCATCGATGGCCGGAGACAGGTCGTCAGCAGCCGGAGGTAACTCGATCACGCGAGAGGTGGGCGGAGGAGACGGGCGAGCACGACCGAAGAGAGAGATGAGGAGAACATGAAATGAAATGGGAGGCTCAGGCTGGTTCATTTAAGAGCTTTTATCGATTACATTCCGACAGCTTATACCACCGGTAAGTAAATCACTTAACACCGGCAGTTTTGGCCGCTTGTATAGAGCCGGTAACTTTGAAAGCCGACAGTTTTCCCAGTGGTTTTATGACTGCCTCTATTACCGGCGGCATAAGCTTCCATAATGTCCGGTTGGGCCACCAGTATTCACCAGTGACCAAACCGCCAGATAAACCACAGTTAGTATCGGCGGCTAGACAACCGCCGGTCGAAGCTGCCGGTAATGGCTGAATTTCCTGTAGTGCCTAACATCAAAGCATTATCGGATTAGCAATATAGTGGTTAAATGCAAGAATTTCCTATGAGAACTTAGCATTGAGATGACACATAGGGAGCAACATAGTGCTAGATCTAGCACCGAATGCCAAATTGCCACACATCACTGTGAAAGATAGTTAATGATGGTTGAATTAACAAATTGATGTAATGAATGTTGAACTGTCATATAAATTTAGCAACACTTCAACACTCCCTAGTTAGCACCATGGTGTAAGTTTAGATAATTGAAAACTTTATAAATAGGTAGTTATATCTGTTTTAAAGGTGTTGGCTCGTTGGAGAGGCATGAGGGAGAATGTATGTGTGTTTATGATGATTCTTCTTTAGTGGGAAAACCATATATTCATATTTTGTTATCCTAGTACAAGTTTAGAGAGAATACGATGGAGTGCAAGGAGTCTGTAATTATATTGTTAAAGATTTTTTGGTGATTTTTTTCCCTACTTGTATCTTGTACTTTTATTTTTTAAATTGAATTAAATCATGTTTTATTTATTAGGAACTCCATGTCTCACTAAATTTTATTTTTTTCTAGGTTTATAATAATTTAAAAATGTTGTTATACTTTAGATTAGATTTTAACTTCATGATAAACTCCATGTTATTTTTAAATGCTTCATACTTAATTTATCTTTTCTAGAGGCCTTGCATGAACTAAGAATATAGTGTAATCTATAGCCTCATTGGAGGAGTGGTAGAATAATTAGGGGATTTAAAATGTAACTTTGTTCTTTGTAGATAAATAATGGTTAAGGTTGTTAGATCTTAAGGAGATATAAAAACTATAGTTGAGAGAAATCTTAACTAATCCAACAAACAAGATAGAGATGACGAGTACTTATGCTCTAATCCATAGTAACATTATGAAAATCTAACTACTGCAAACATAATTTTTTAAATATTATAGGTTTAGGGTATTTTAAATATAGAATTTATCTTTAGAAGATGTAGATTTATCTTTCAATTTCACCACCATTTTTATTTTATTGAAAAGATTAATTAAGTAGTTTATATTGTTTGTACTAGAGCGATCTTAGGGTAATTCCAATCCTTTTGGGAATGATACTTTTCTCATCACTTTATCATTTAATACAACATGTATAATTTTATGAAATAGGAATTACACGATATCATAGTAAACCATAATTAAAAGAATAGTAGTGTGTGTGCTTCATACACTTCTATCCATGTGTTTAACGTAATTATTAAGGATTATAGTAAATTATCTTTTCTTGCACTTCATATTGCTAAATAAATTCTTGATTTAATCTTATCCATATTTTATTTTAATTGCTCTATGATTGCAACTATTATTTATTTTTTCTAAAACTTAGTGGAGTTGTGTCATTGATTTTTCAACTGTGTTATGCTTTACATTTTTCATATTTTGTGTATTGCTATTACATGCACCATTGGAACCAACTAGGATAACTTTTTCTAATTCTAAAATTGAAAGAACTCTTTAAAAAATTAGAAAATTTATAAAGTCATAAAAAGAAGTGAAAATGGCTGACCTGGTTTAAGAGATTGAAAATCCTAGACTACTTAGATACTAAGCTAATCCTATGGTTAAAGGTATTCACCCAAGTATCAATGGAACAAACTTTCAAGCTAATAAAATTGAGCTAAAACCTACAGTCACCCAAATGGTACAAAATTTTCCAGTTTGTTAGAATCCTAATAGAATATGAAAACCTATATCTAGCTTGTTTTTTTAAAAATATGTGCTACATTTACGTATAATGGTATTTCTGATTTTGTAGTTAGACTTATGATGTTTCCTTTCTCATTAAGAAATAAAGCTACGATGTGGTTGATCACTTGACCTCTAAACTTAATCACCACAAGGATTGACTTAGCTCACAAATTTTTAGCCACATATTTTCCTCTGTCTAATTCTACAAAACTTTGAAATGATATTATATCATTCACTTGACTAGATAGATAATCAACTTAAGAAGCTTGGGAGAGATTCAGTGAATTGCTTAGGAAGTGTCCCCACAATGCATTACCTTATTGGCGTATTATTTAGATGTTCTATAATGGTCTTATATGTTCTCTTATATTCATTATAGATGAGGATGTAGAAGGTTGTTTATTTTCCAAACTTTTAAGTAAAGAAAATCCTTTGATTAAATATATGGATACCAATACTTTCCAATGGTCATTTGAGAGAGTAAACACTAGGAAAGTAGCTTATGTGTACGAATCAGATGCTTATTCGTTTCTACTATTATAAGTAGCTACTTTATTAAGAAAGCTAGATAATATTAGAGTTAGCTCATCCTAAAGCACACCTTTGTTAGTAAAAGAAAGTTTGTATGGATCATTTCGTGAACCAAATACATGAGGTGTTGAATCATTATATTTCATTATTAATTGATAAATTGACACTTTCTCCGATACTTATAACCCATGTTAGTAAAATCATCCTAACTTCAATTAGAGTAAAACCTTGAATACAAGTAATAAGTGGAATTCCAGTCAACCAAACCAAATGGAAATCACACTTTCTTAGAATTATAAAAATCCAAGGAAAAATTATACACCTAAATTTAATGAAAATAATCAAACTATGGATAAAAATTGACCTTTAAAAGAATTAGATTTGCAAATAGGAACCCAATTACAAAGTCAACATATTTCAATATAAAATATTAAAAACTAGATAGGGCCGTTAGCAAGCTCTTCGAGTATTAGACATGAAGGAGTCTTGCTTAGCAATATAGAAATAAATACTAAAGAAAAAGGCAAGGAACATCACAAAGATATACAATTGACGAGTGAATGAGAGTTAGATGAAGTGGTTAACTAAGTAGGAGAAGCCTATGGAAGAACTTATTTAGGAAGAACCCATAAAACCTACTAAGCCTGAGAAATAACCTTAACCCATTAAGGAAATAGAAAAACTTGTTGGAAAGGTTATTGAGAGTCCATCAACAACTTTTTCTTAGAAATTATTAATGTAGAATTTTGATATGAAGTTCTCTATATTCTTGTAGGGGTTCAAAAATTTGACAATTAATATACCCTTTGCTTAAGCACTAGAGTAAATGCCTATTATGCTAAATTTATGAAGTACATGTTAAGTAAAATGAGAAAATTATGAGAATGTAAAATAGTGGCCATTGTTGAGGAATGTAGGGAAATCATCTAAAATTTTCTAAAATTAACTGATTCTTCTTAAACATCACCACCACCTACTCAAAATGGTTTTAAGTGGGAAAATAAAAAATAGGATTTTCCTAGTGGGAATTTAGAGAGAGAACGTGCGGGAGTTTAGAGATAGAAATAGAAATTCAAATTTCTGTTTGGCGGTAACGGTCGGCAAGTTGATGGAGGAGGACGATCACCGGCTCATCGCCGGTGATTTTTCAAAGGAAGATTGTGGTTCTTCTGCTGAAAATTTGAGGTCCTCAAAGATGGCAACTAGACTCCAGCAAGGTCAGAATGCAGGAGTGAATAGTTCTCATCAATGTCGTTTATCAAATATTCAAACGACCAAGGTGAATGAAGATGGAATGGAGATTTTGAATTCAATTCAGATAGGTAAAATTCCTCTGATGAAACGCCAAGGAGTACTGGTTATTAATGAAGGTGCAGTTCCATTGCCTCCAATGGTTAAACATGTGGAAGGAAAAGGTAAGGCTATTACAGAACTGGGAGATTCGGTAACTCCAAAAAATATGAAATCATTTGTAACTCCATCCGATAATGCTGCATCTGCTTCTGGAATGAAGATTTTTGTTAGTCGATTTGCAAATTCGAATGCAATCCCTGGACTTTGTCGCAGCGAGATAAATGAAGATTCGCAATTTCTGGCTAACACAAATTTTCATTCTGTTTTGGAAAATGCTAATAAATTGAATGGAGTTAAGATGATTGTTGATATGCTTAAATCGATTGATTCTAATTCATTGAATCCTTGGGGTAGAAAGCCATACATCAAAATGGATTTCAAAGAAGATGATGTGGTTTTGTCATATGATGGAAAGGCTGTAAAGCTTAATATGGAATTAGAGGAATTAAACTCTAAAAAACTCTCAAAATCTTTGGTTATCAAAGTGTTCGGGAAGGAAATACCTCCACAAATGGTGGCATTGGAAATAAGAAAACAATAGAAAAATTTTGGACAATTCCATTTTACTACATTAGGAAGTGGATGGTTTTTATGTTCTTTCTCAACAGAGGAAATGGTCGAAGCTGTTCACTCGGGAGGACCTTGGTTTGTAAATGAACATATAGTTGGTATGGAGAAATGGTCTCCTGAATTCAATTCTTGTTCGACAAAGGGTCTTTCTTCTCCTATATGGATTAGATTGCCACATTTACCTCTTCAATGTTGGGATGAGAGGAATGTCGCTTGTATTGCTTTAGGAGTTGGAAAACCTATCATGTTAGATGGAAATATGTTCAATTGGGGAAGAACAGAATTTGCTAGAGTTTGTGTGAGAATCCAACTTGATCAACCTCTTCCTCTTGGAGTGTGGGTTGACAGCTTGTGTGGAAGATTCTTTCAAAAGGTGGAGTATGAAAAGGTTTCAAATTTTTGCTTTGCTTGTGGTAAGTAGGACATGTGGAGAAGGATTGTGTTTCTTTGATAGAAGTTCATAAGGAGGTGGAGGTTGCTTTCGAAGATGCAGACGATTTAAAGAAGGAAAGAAAGCAAATAATATCCAAAGACCCTTCTTATGGTCCTTGTATCTTGGTTAATCATAAGAAGAAAAGATTTTCGAAACAAAGCAACAAGTGGATTAATCCTAACTATTCCAATTTTCTTAGAAGACCGGCTGCTACTGTGGGTGAAGTAAATAAATCTCAAGTTGTTAAGGAAGTAAGCATTACTAAATAAGTGTCACAGGAGATCCCAAAAAAAATAAGATCTACTACTCTTCAACTAGAAGAAGGAGAAATCAGCAATTCAGTTTTTCCTCAGGATGTCAACATTGTGGGAAAGGGTTGCTTGCGAACTCAGGTAAGTCCTAAGGGATTACCTACGAACTCAAGTATTCCCTATCAAGATTCAGATGTCAAGAATCAGGAGGTTGTAATGGAGCATTTTATTCTTCAAAATTCTAATGGAACAGGCCACAATAAAATTTTTGTGGATGAAGCCCGTCCTGTTCTGGATAAGAGGTATTCTTCGGAACTCATTATTTAAAATATGTCTTCAGATCAAAGTTTGATAGATATGAATTGAAAAAAAACATGTTTTCTATCATCCAAACTGGTTATGATGAAGATATGGATGATACTGCTAAAGAAATTACTCTAGCTGAAAGAAGAGTAGAAGAAGTGGAGGCAGAGGTAAAATCTGTTAAAAATTCTAGTGACAGAATTGATTTGGAGGAGATTCCTGTTCTTGGGGAAGTAAAGTTTAAGTTGCAAAAAGAATTAAAGTCATTGGGGAATAATTCTTTAAAGTCTAAAACAAGAAAAGGTGATCCAAAGAGTATTTGTAGTGGGTTAAATCCCACTTCAAAGAAGAAATGAGTTCTCTTATTTTTTTGAATTGTAGGGGGGCTAGGAAGGTGGTGGCCTCCAGGTACTTAAAAGAAGTTGTGAAGGATAATGATGCATTGTTTATGGGTCTTATGGAAACTAAAGTTTCCTCTATGGAGCCTATGGAAGTCAGGAAATTTATTGGTGAGCTGTGGGATTCTTTCCTGTATCTGGCAGTTGGTTTATCAGGTGGAATCTTGGTTTGTTGGAGGCATGACTTGGCAACCTTTGAAGTTATTGAAGCCAATGAGCAGGTGGTGGTGGGAAGACTGAAAATCCAAAATCATCAAACTTGGATGATAGCCACGATCTATGGAAGTAGGGAAAGCAGTAAAAGAAGGTGTCTTTGGAATAATCTGGAAAATTATTTTAATGATGACTTTCCATAGATTATAGGGGGAGATTTTAATTGCATAATCTCTCAAAGTGATAAAAGAGGTGGCAGGAAGTTTGTACACTCTCAAAGATCACAAGATATGATCTCGTTCATGAATAGAGGAGACTTACATGGAGTTGGATACTTGGGTCCTAAATATACTTGGTGTAATAATAAAAATGGAGGAGGAAGAATATTGGAAAGGCTAGACCGATGTCTTCTTAATTGTACTGCTCTTATTCTTCTCCAAACGGCGGTGGTTAAGCATCTAGCCAGGATAGCATCGGACCATTGTCCAATTGCTATGAAGATATTGGCATCCAGGATAACAAGAAGTAAGAAATTTATATTTGAAGATACATGGTTATCTTATAAAGCTTCTTATTCAATTGTTCTAGCTGCTTGGAACAAAAAAACAAAAAGGTTCTGCTTCCGAAATCTTAAATACTAAGTTCAAGAGAACTTTGAGATCATTATTCTTTTGGAATAAAGAGAAGCATAAAAATTTGTCTGATTTAAAAGAGAAGCTGAAAATTGAAATTCTGGATTTACAAAAGGAAGAAATTGATTTGGGAGGATTATCTGATCTAAAACTTTGCTTCTTAAGATCTAAAATTGGTGAATTCAATAATACTTTGGGAAGGCTTAGCATGTGGTGGAAACAAAGGGCTAAAATCCAATGGATGAATGAAGGAGATACTAATTCAAAATTCTTCCATGCTTATGCCTCGGCAAGGAGAAATGCTAAAAGAATTAATGGTGTAAAAAATGAGGAGGGGATCATTTGTGAAAACAAGCAAGATATTGAAGATGTTTTCATCAGATTCTTCAACAGTAAATGGAAAATCAAGAGCTGTAGTTTGAATGGGTGGCCGGAACCTGCAAATAAACTGGATGAAGAGGATTGCAAAATTCCAAGCAAAGAATTCACTTTGAATGAGCTGGAGGATATTATTTCAAAGTTGGGATCCAATATTTCACCAGGTATTGATGGCATAACATATTATTTTATTAAATCTTATTGGTTTATCATTAAGAATGATGTTTGGACTGCTATAAAAGAATTCATTAATTCGGGTGTTCTTTGTCCTGGTTGGAAGGAAACCTCTGTGATTTTGATTCCCAAGGTTGTTTCTCCTATATCACCTGAAAATTACCATCCCATTAGCTTGTGTAATGCAATATATAAAATAGTGGCTAAGATGATCTTAAATAAGATGAGTTTTGTATTCCCTAAGATCATTTTTGTTGAACAAAGTCCTTTTATCAAGGGGTGGTCTATGGCTGATCAAGTACTTCTAGCTCAAGAATTGTTTAATAAATTTAGACATTCTAAAGCTAAGAAAGGTTTGGTAGCTATCAAAGTAGATATGGAATAGGCCTACGACAGTATGTGTTGGTCTACTTTGGAAAAAGTGATGGAATGGTTTGGGTTTCCTAAATCCTTTTCTAATTTAATTTTGGAATGTGTATTTAATCAAAATTTTCCATTTTAATTAATGGAGAAAGTTCAAAATGGATTGAGGCTGATTGTGGCTTTAGACAAGGGTGCCCCTTGTCACCTTATCTTTTTATCATGTGCTCTCAACTATTGACTGAAGAATTTGGAAATATTGGTAAGAGGATTGGTATTAAAGTTAGTCCTAATGGTCCTTTATTCTCTCACTTAATGTTTGCTTATGACATTTTGATATTCTCATGAGCTAATAAGATTTGTTTGAAGAAAGTGGACAAAATCTTGAAGAATTATTGTGCTTGGACTGGACAAAAGGTAAACTTGCTCAAATCTGCGGTTTTATTCAGCAAAACAGTGAAGAAAAGAGATTGTAGATCTCTTCTCAAAGTTATTAAAATGAATATGGTGAAAGAAATGGATTATTTAGAAGTTAAAATTGCTCTTAGAATATTGGTTAAAGTAGATTTCAGCAAAATTAATGAGAGAGCAGTAGCTAAGATGAACATTTGGGGTACTAAGTTCATTTCTCTTGCAGGCAAAGTAACTTTGATCAAGTCCTCAGTTCTTTCGTTAACTACTTATCAAGCCAGCCATTCTTTGATTCCTTTGAGTGTATTATATGAAGTGGAAAAAATGTGTAGAGAGTTTCTTTCGAATAAAAGAGATGGTAGTTATGGTATGCATTTTGTTTCGTGGAGCACAATGTGTAAACCAAAAGACAAAGATGGCTATGGATTACAGTCCTTAGTAGAGAAGTTGGGACCTTTGAGGTCTAAACATGCACTGAATTTCATTATGAAGCCCAATACTCTTTTAAGTAAAGTTTTAAGAGCAAGATATGGGAATGTATTGTGGAATGGAGCTAATACCAGTTGTTGTTCTTCATCATGGAAAATAATTCAAAATGTTGCAGAATTTTTACTTCCGGCGATGAGATGGTCAATTTCCAATAGAGAGTATGTTGATACTTTCAAAGATATATGGATTCTGGATAAGACTTTAGATAAGTGGCCTACCTTTGTATCCATTATTGAATCAGATTTCAGCCAAGTTTTAGATTTTATCACAGATGGAAGATGAGATATTGGTAAATTGAAGATCTGTTTTGGTGAATTACTTATTGGTCTAATCCTTTCAATTCTTATTTATTCAGATCAATTTGAAGATAAAATGGAGTGTATCAACAAGTTATCCGGTAAATCTATTGCAGCGATTGTTTATGAAATTTGAAGATTTCAGTGAAGATGAAACCTTTAAATCGAGGAATTAAAATTAATGCCTAAAATTGATATGTTCTGGTGGAGAATAAGTAAGAACGGCATTCCAACATTTGCTTTGCTTTTATATAGGAGGCTTGTTGATTGTGGAGGTTGTCCAAGAGGATGTTTGGAGATGGAAGATACAGAGCATGTAGTTTCAAAATGTTTTATAATTAAGAGGGTATTAAAGTTGCTGGCTGATTGGCACTATAATATTCCTGAATTTGATTCATTGGATGGATGCTATCAGTTATTGAGTAGTTTGGCTGATTCTAATCCATTTCTGGGCAATCTTCTTTGTTATGTAATTTTCTACTACTAGAATAGCAGAAATCAACTGGTTCATGGTGGTAGTGATGATAACAGCTCTGTAATTGTTTCAAAATCTATTATTTAGTCGGTTTCATCTTTTAATTCTTATTTAATCAGCAAAAACTGCGATGCTAATCCGCTTTTTAAGCTGTCTCAATCTTCTTGGCATCCAACTCCTCCGGGTTGGATCAAGGTTAATATTGATGCTTCAGTTTTTCTCAACAACAGTACCGGCATTGGAGGTATTTTTAGGGATTGTAAAGGCAGAGGTTTAGCTGCTTTCGGATTTCAAACTATACATTGGGATATCGCTCAAATGGAACTATTAGCAATTTTATCATTGAGAAATCATATCAAAGATTGGATGCTTGAAGCTAAAGGTATTGTGATTGAGGGTGATAATTTTAATGTCATCAAGATCTTTCAAAATGCCTTAAAAAATCAGAGGATTCATGAAGAATTTCTAAAGCCTAAGGATTTAGATTTTATTTCTAATTTTAAGCAATTCATTTTTTCCTTTGCTAATAGGAATTGTAATAAGTTAGCTCATTCTTGTGCTAACTATGCTCATTTCTCATCTTTTTTTGGGATGATTTTTCTAGAGATAAAGTTCCTCCTTCAATTCTAGATTTGTTGAAGGAGGAATCTTCATGTAAGAAATTTGGTGGTTAATAAAAATTTGTTGCTCTTTGCACTTTTCAAAAAAAAAAAGAAGGGGAAATCATCTAAAAGATGGTCCCCTAGAAGCTTAAGGATCCAAGTAATTTTACCATTCATATTGCAATAAGAGATTAATTTTATTAAGAGTATAATTAATTTATTTGCTAGCATCAATCTTGTCCCCTTGTTCTACTTTAAAAGTATAGACTTAGGAGAAATCCAACCTATCACTATTATGATTCAATTAGTTGATCATTCATTCACCTATGTGAAGGGTAATACAAAATGTATTAATACAGCTTGTTTAGTTTATTTTCCTTATGGATTTTATTTTACTATATATAGTGGAAGAAAGGGAGATACATATCATCTTGGGAGACCTTTCTTGGCAACAAGTACGACAACAGCTGATGGGTAGAAAGGAGAATTGACCATGAAGTCTTCAATATCCTTAAATCTATGAAGTTTTCTAAAGTTCAAAGTGAGGTTTGCTACATAGTAGATTTAGTTTATGCTTACGTGGAGGTTATTTTGAATGTTTTGTTGAGGTTTAGATATTTGGATGACCTTTTGAGTGTGGATAAACTGGGAGAGCTGAATCAACTTTTTTATGAGATTAGTGATAAAATAAAAAATATTATTTCCAAATTGCTCATATTTTTCTTTTAGTCTTTATATTTTTTAAAAAAGTAATAAAAAATTCATGAAAATTGAACCAACACCATAGCTTGACACCTTGAGAACCACAATGATGAGCTTTCAAAAATTTCACTAAAGATCATAGTTTTATCGAAGAAGTGTTCGAGCAACAAATTACCCTATGTCATTATGATAGTCGGTTAAACCGGTTAACAAAAGAGAAATATTTTCAATCAATGCACAAGTTTAGCAGCACCACCATACCATTTCTACAATGCTTATTCAGTTATTTAGAAAAAAAAATATAAATGGTCTTTTTTGACTTCTTATAAAGTGGTTGGCATATTATTGAATCATGTTTTAGGGCTATCTTGCCAGGGAGTAGCTTGTGTACTTGTATTTTAAGTCTTCTAATGGTATGGATCAAAGTGAAGAAGTGCAAAGGTATCGTAATCTTAATTTCAGGTCATTTCTAAATAATTTTTTTTAATATATGTTTTTAGTTTGTAACATATTAATTATTTAGAAGAATAAGTTGTTTGTAATGTGTAACAATGTCTCCTTAGTTATCTAAACTTCTACACTTAAATCTATATTTATTTGAAAGTAATATATTGCTTAGAGTTGTCTTAATCTTTAATGTATCCATAATATTTTACATTTCTCCATGCTTTAATTAGTTTGTGTATAGGTCATTCATAAATTTAAATTCTTGTTTGATTTAAAGCTTTGAAGGTGGAAAAAAAAGAATAATTCGAGATTTTAAGACATATTCTGACCTTGCCATAAACATATGTTGGTTATCATATGGGTTTTAATGGAGATAAAATAATTATAGTTAGGAGGGATCCTAACTAATTCCCTAATGGGCTCGATAGAGATGAGGAGCACTTATTCTCTATTATATAACAATAGTAGGAAGAAAATCTCCCTAAATTAATCATGTATATTAAAAAACAATAGGTTCAATATTTTTTTTAAAAATGGTGAATTTTCTTTATGCATTTGATATTTTTTAATTTTAACCTGCACCACCTATTTTAAATCATTAAGCCGGATAAATTTAGAAGTTTAGTAGGTAGTACTGAAGTGAATCTAGGGCATTTATACTATTTTCTTCATTGTTTCGATGCTCTTCTCATCAGTATATTACTTGATATGATACATCATTTATGTTAAACAAGACTTACACCATAGCAAAATTAAACCATCGTTATAGAATTTAATAGTGTGTGTAAGCTAAAGTGTGAAGCACTGTATTTGCATAAGAACATAGAAGTATCTTGTCATGTTTTTGGAACCATTATCGGGTACTACAACTATTACAATTATTATTTTATTTTGCATCTTATATTGCTAAATAAATTGCTAGTTTAATCTTGTTTTCTTTTCTGTTTTCTTTACAGGCTTAGTGTCACCTTGATTGCTAATTAACTAATACTGCTCAGTATTTTACATCTTCTATTATCTTTCTTATTGTTTCATGTAAACAACTAACAACTAGTAGAGCTATTGTTTAACATTAAACATTAAAAACCTTAAGAAAAATATGAATTTTTTAAAAAAGATTTAAAAATTGTTAAACAACTTCTTGAAAATAATCAATCTAGTTTACTTAGGGAATACCCTAACCCTATGGTTGTATGTATTCAAGAAAGTATAAATAGATTCAACATTCAAGCTAATAATTATTATATAAAAATGGCCATAATCAAACATGTGCTAAATATCATTTTGGATAAACTTTAAAATAGCACCCTAATTTGTATAATGCTAGTTTCCTTACAATTTATGTAACTTTTCAAAATAGTCATGTTCCTAGACTTATATTTTTTAAATTTAAACTTAGGAATAAAGCTAAAATGTTGTTAAATTTGTAGCCCCTATGCTTAATAATAACTTGGAATGATCTTGCCAATAAATGTTTAAATAAATATTTTCTACCACTAAAAACATCTATGCTTAAAATGACATAAAATCTTTTACCTAGTTAGCAAGTTAATCTATTAATGAATCTTGGGAAGTACTTAAAAAATTTTTTAGGAAATTTCATCATACATCCCTTCCTTATTTGTTAATTATTAAAATCTTTTATAATGGCCATACATGACTCCTTAGATCAATAATAGATTCCATTACTGGTGTTTCTTTGTTACCAAAGCCCTTTGACATGGCATTTATTTTTACAAAGAATATGCCTACCAATAATTTCCAATGGTCATTCAAATGACTAAATCCTCGAAAGGTTTTCATCATTTATGAATTCTATGCTTTATCAATTTTAACCTCTCAAGTTGCTAACATTTAAAAAAAAAAAAAGACAACCTTGGAATTATTTCCCCTCTTAATTCACTTATGTTCTTATAAGAGAATATTTATGGAGCCTCTAATGATCCAAATATTTTCAGAGTAAAATAAATTAATTTGGACAGGTAATACTTAAGGATTTCCGAAGTATTTAGAAAGATAACTTTTAACATTCTATTTATAGAAGCATTAAAACATATGAATACCAATGCTAAGTGTTAAGAGTAAATTTTCTCCTATTTAATTATCTTAAATATCAATAAAAATATTATTTTTAGTTATTATTGTGCTGGAATATCTAAGGAAAAAAAAATTCAGAAGTGTTGAACTAGCACTATAGTGCTTTAAATACAAGCACTATAGAATCCACAATGCTTTAGTGTTATATCAAGAAATTGTGGCATCAAAGCCTCAACAAAAATAATAATTAAATAAGCACACTAATAGAGCCAAGGTTAGTCCTACGGTACTTCAAAAAATTGAAGCACCTGAAATCAATACCACAACACGCAAGCCTTAAGAATTTGAGGACCAAAACAATGAGCTTCATGATATGGCATTGCTAAATTGTACGTTTAAGCATCGCAAGATTCAAATTCTTTAGCACCATAGAGGAGCTATTGGCAGAAGATGGAATTATACCAAATTAGCCAAGCAATGCATGAGTTCAGTCATTAGACACATTAAATAAGCCTAACACTACAACAAAGTAGCCCTAATAGCACTGAGTTGCTATTTTTATCTATAACACCGTGATACCACCATGTCAATTGTCATGGTGATTTAGTCCATTTTTTATTAAGTATGAATAATTTTTTTCTATTATACTTTCTATGTTGTTCAATCCAGATTATAGTGTCCCCTTAGAGTAAAGTCTAAGGGAGGCTAGTGGAGAGAAAGATACTATATTTAAGAATTATTAGCATATTTCTTTGTAGGCTATCAAATACTTGGAGTAAAACTGGAGTGTGAAGAGTGCATTTGTACTATTTGTGTGACATCAAAAATAATTTATACAATATGTTTTCTTTTTTAGGCAAGTAATGAAATATGGTTTACTTTCTTTGCATATCATGTCTAGCTAATTTCATAGATTTTTGCTAATGAAGTGATTCTAAATTTAGTACTAATGCTTAATCTAGTGATTTTATTGAGAAATTAATGATTTCAATATCTTTTTTTTTTTTTTTTTAAGAAAATGCAAAGAGCAAAATTTTATGAAAACAACTAAGAACAAATAAATTCCTCCTTCAAAACATTAATAAAAGGAGGAATACTACTATCATTCAGATCCTTCCAAAAGAAATTTGAACTAATAGAAAGGTTAGCACACCCATTGGCTAACTTATTACAATCTCTTCTAGCAAAGGAAAAAACAACTTGTTTAAAATATTTAAGAAAATCTAAATCCTTTGGGATTAGAAATTCATCCGAAATAGACTTATTGTGAAAAGCCCTTTGAAATAATAAAATAACATTATGATTATCACCTTCAATCATAATTCCTTTAGCCTCAAGCATCCAATCTTGGACATACCTTCTCAATGATAGAATAGAGAGAACTTCAACTTGAGTAATGTCCCAGTGATTAATATTGTAACCAAATGCTCCATAAAACCTTCCCTTTTCATCTCTGAAAATACCTCCAATACTGGCAACATAATTACTTGATAAAGAAGCGTCCACGTTGCATTTGATCCAGCCAGGAGGTGGAGGAAGCCAAGTTTTAATTTCCAGCACTGAGAGTTGCAGATTAGCTTCCCAGTAATCCCAAACTGGTTTGTCACGGAATGACCCAAATGCAAAATCTAAAACATTAGCAGCTAAGAAGGAGAAGCTGTCTTCACTGCCACCATGAGTAATTTTATTTCTGCTTTTCCAACAGAAAAAAATCATTGAATATAAATTCCCCATTATAGGATTCTGCACCGAAAACTTCCTTAAAGCATTTATACAATCATCTAAAGAATTAAAAGAAGGCAACTGAAAATTCCACTTATTCAACTTATTACAGACTTTTTTGATAATATTGCATTTAACGGCAATATGCTCTGTGTCTTCTATGGATTGACAAAGTCTTGGACATTCTTTATCTACAATTATACCTCTATGATGAAAAAAACATAGGAAGGTAAAGTATTGCTACAAAGTCTCCACCAAAATAATTCAACTTGGGGTCTAAGTTTTAGCTTCTTTGTCTAGTTCTAGTTTAACGTATCCAAATCATGTTCTCTTGTTTTTTCAAAAGTAAGAGATGCAACTGTCTTACCTGAGCATTTAGAAATGAATTCCAAGCTGTCACAATCAGTATTAGAATGGATCAAAACTTATCTGATTAAATTGATAAGCTACAGACCAAAATGTTTCTTTAAGAATTCAACATTCCATTCCCTGTTATTGATAAAAGCTGAAAGATTACAGCAATGATGATCCATGATAGATGTAAAGGTAGGCCACTTATTCAAGCATTTATCCAAAATCCATATATTATTCATAGTATTCACATTTTGTCCATTGCAAATCTTCCATCTTAAAAGAGGGAAAAGATGTTTTGTTCCATTAAAAATAATTTTCCATGAAGAAGAGGAATAAAATCTATTTCCATCTTCCCAAAGATCATTCCCATATTTTGCAGATAGAGTTTTATTCAATAGAGAAGAAGGATTAGAAATAAAATTAAGAGCCAACTTGGCTCTTAAAGGACCAATTCTATTTAGCACCGAATGCACCCCTCTACCACCTTTATTCTTTGGTTTGCACAAAACATCCCAAGCAACAAAATGAATACCAAAGCTCCCATCTCTTTTATTCCATAAAAAATTTATGCACATCTTCTCTATCTCTTTCAAAACACTCAAAGGAACAAGAGATATGGTAGATACAAAAATTGGTAGCGAAAGGAAAGAAGCATTTAACAAAACAATCTTCCCTGCAAGTGAAATGAACTTGTTTCCCCACATATTCAATTTGGAAACCACTTTTTCAATTAGATAATTGAAATCTGATTTGATTAGCCTTCTTAAGACAATCTTAGTACCAAGAAAATCTAGTTCTTTCTTAACTTTAAAGTTCAAAATTCTAGAAAGAATTTTAATAGAACTTTTAGATATGGATTTACTAAAAAGCACGGATGACTTGCTTGTGTTTATAACTTGTCCAGTCCACATGCAATAATTTTTCAAGATTGCTGAAATAGTTTTCAAGCACATCTTATTTTCCTCTGAGAAGATGATTATGTCGTCTGCATACATAAGGTGTGATATCAAAGGATCATTTGGAGAAATTCTCATCCCAATATTGCTACCTTTCCTAGAGAATTCTTCAGATAAAAGTTGGGAGCACATGATAAAGAGATAGGGTGAGAGTGGACAACCTTGTCTAAAGCCACAGTTAGACTCAATCCAACTTGAATAATTTCCATTGATCAAAATTGAGAATTTTGGATTCATAATACATTCCATAATAAGATATGAATTTTTTTGGAAAATCAAACCAATGAAGCACTTTTTTAAGAGTAGGCCAACACATGCTAGGATATGCTTGCTCCATATCCACTTTAATAGAAACAAATCCCTTTTTAGATTTGGAAAATCTAAATTTATGTAAAATTTCATGAGCAAGAAGGATTTGCTCCGACATAAGTCTACCTTTGACAAAAGCATATTGAACTACTGAAATCATTTTGGGAAATAGATTACCCATTCTATTTAATAACATGCTTGCCACAATTTTGTATATTGAATTACATAAGCTAATGGGTCTCAAATTTGAAGGTAAAATAGGATTATTTACTTTAGGAATAAGAACCACATTAGTATGTTTCCAATCCATGCACGTAGAACCTGTCTTGAAGAACTAATTAATAGCATTCCACATATCATTGTGGATAATATGCCAATAAGCTTTGATAAAGGAATATGAAATACCATCTCTACCCGGTGCTTTGTTAGAACCCAGATTTTTAACCACTTTTTCCAATTCTTCTTTAGTAAATTCACGGTCAAGCAAAATAGAGCAGCATCATCAATGGCTTTAGAACAAGGAGGCCAATTATCCAATGAGCAGGATCTACTACGCCAATTGTTTTCAAAAAAGTTCAAAAATTCTTCTGTAATCTCCTCCTGATTTACAATCAGAGAGCCTGCATTGTTTTTTAATTGATTGATCCAATTATTGTTTCTTCTAGCTGAAGCAGAAGCATGAAAGAATTTACAATTTCTATGTCAATCTATTAGCCAACGAGATTAGGATATTTGTCTCCACCATGTTCACAACCGCCCTAGTGTTGCATTCAATTCCCGGACCTTGGATCTCAGCAGTTCAGTTTTCTGATCAGAAAAAACTGCAGTAGTTGATTCTTCTTCTTGAAGCTCCAAAATCTCCTTTTTTAAATTATTCTTCAATTCTGATAAGTTTTTATGCTTAGCCTTATTCCAAAAAAATAGGGCTTTTAAGGATCTTCTGAATTTATGGTTCAAAATAGTATCTGCATTGCCTCCCACAGGTTTGTTCCAAGCAAACCATACCACCGAATGAGAAGCCTGGTAAGAAAGCCAAGTATCTTCAAATCTCATATTAAAATTATGATGAGTATGTAGAGAAGAAATTCTTAACATAATGGGACAATGGTCGGATGCAATACGAGCTAGATGTTTAACAACTGCAAATTTCATGTGATTTAACGCTATGCAGTTAAGTAAGAAGCAATCCAATCTATCTAAGATTCGTGCTTTTCCTGTTTTGTTATTACACCAAGTGTAATTGGGACCAATGAATCTAGTGTCATGGAAATCACAATCTCTCATAAATGAGAGCATGTCTTGCGCTCGTTGAGACAGAGAGAATTTTTTTCCTCCTTTTTTATCATTTTGAGATAAGATGCAATTGAAGTCTCTTCCCATAACCATGGGAAGTTTAGCTTATTTAAATTTCTCCAATTTGTTCCAAAGAGATCTTCTTTCACACCAATCAGTACTACCATAAATTGTGGCTATGATCCAAGAATTTTTATTTGTAATGTTAAATTTTCCCGCCACTAGCTGATTTGAATCTTCCATAGCAGAAAAATTAGCCAAGTCCGACCTCCAACATATTATAATTCCACCAGATAAACCTCTTGCTGGAATTAAATGAAAATCCCAATTGTCTCCTATAACTCTTTTAAACTCCAAAGAATCTATAGAAGAAATTTTGGTCTCAATGAGACCAACAAAGATAGCATCATTTTCCTTTATAAACTCCTTCAAATACCGGGAGGCTTCAACTTTTCTTGCCCCCCTACAATTCCAAAAAATAAATGAAATCATTTTGGATTAGAAGTGGGAAAAGACCCACTACTTTTCCTTTTGATTATTTCTCCTTTCTTGAGCTTTGATGGTAAACTGACATTACCCAAAGATTTCAATTCCTTCTGAAGTTTGAATTTGATATTAGCTGGAGTTTTAGCTGTAATTGGATTGGTAATACCTTCATTGATATCTTCAATACCTACAGAAAGATTGGTATTGTCCTTGACAGAAACAGAATTTGGAATTACATTAATTCCTGAGACTTCTGTTTTAGAAATTAAATTCTCCTGTCCTTCTTCAAAGGCAATCAAAGTATCGACGTTGGTAGATGACACATTTTCCTTTTCATTCACATTATGAAGTAAGGAGAACTTGTTTTTATTCTCAACATAATCAACTATCAAATCATTTTTTTTAAACATTTCAGCTGAATCGCTGATAGGAAACAAATCAACCTTCTCCACATTCTGGTTAATGATTTCTTCTTGAGCTTTTACAGAATATTTATGATAGGGAATACCTGAGTTCGCAAGTAATCCTTCAGGATAAACTTGAGTTCGCAAGCAACCCTCCCCTTCTGAAATGTCTGATATAGAATTAGACTTGTTCATCTCCAAACCTTCCAGATGACAGTCCAGACTTTTGGAATTATTCTTTACAGTAGTAATAGAATTCTGGATTTCAGCATTGTTGTGAGCTTCTACGATCACACCTTCTTCTATTACAGAATGATCCAAGGCTGGAGTATCATTTTGAATTGATTCTATCTGTTTAGGAACATATATCCTAAAAACTTTATTTTTCTTGAATTTCACCTGAATCCAAGGACCTAATTCATCTTGGTCTTTGGAACTAGCTACTTCTCGATTAGGATTTTTTTATAACATCATTAGAAATACGAGCAGGAGTAATTGAAGAAGGACATTTGCTCTTCAAATGACCAATCTTACCACAATGAAAACAAATAGAAGAAATCTTCTCATATTCAACTCTTTGGAATGATCTACCATGCTTTCCTTCAATCCATACACCTTTTGGTAATTTTTTATCAAGATCAATGCGAATGCAGACACGAGCATATTCCCTCTTACTCCATTTAAATGAATGGCCATCTATATATAAAGGAGCTCCTATCATAGATGCAATTCTACAGATATTCTGTTCGTCCCAACAGTGAAGAGGTAAGCACGGTAAGCGAATCCAAATAGGTGCTGTAAGACCCTTAAGAGATTCAGGGGAAAATTTGGGGGACCATTTATCCAAACCAATTATATTTCCTCCAATAAACCAGGGACCTCCTTCTAGTATTTCTTCCACAGCTTCTGGATTGTAAAAAGAACAAAGGATCCAATCAAGGCCAAAGGTTGTAAGATGAAATTTCCCAAATCTGGACCATTGTTTACGGAGCTCCTTGCTGCAGATAGGGAATGGAATATTGCTACGAAGAATTTTGATAACCAGAGAGTTCCTTAACACATGAGAATTAACGTCTTCAAGATGTGAGTTCATAATAACAGCAACCCCATCATCAGTAATGGGTGTAGACTTCAAATCATAGTTGATTTTGATGTGCTGTGTCTTCCTCCAAGCATTAGGAATCTTCTCTTTATCACCAAGATCTGAATTTGCCAAATCTTCACTTGTAACCTTCTTACCAAGTACAGCTTGCACAAAACTCTTCTTCGGCAGATCAGTGGAACAATCAGAAGGAAGCTTATCATTTAACTGAGAAGGATTGTTAATAATATTTTGTTTATTCGCATTTATCTCTGGCCAAAGGTCAGAGATTGCATTTGAACAACTAAATTTATAAACAAAAATCTTCACATTAGATGAAGAAGCTTCGACGTCGTTATTACCCCGGATCAAATCAACACTAGGATTCTTTGGAGTATTATCATCAGAATGATGAATAATACCTTTATCTTTTCCAATAACAAAATTAGTAGTCTTCTTCAAAGGTGAATCACAAACCTCTCTGATAATTAGCGGTCCAGCAGATGTTCTGGCTCGAGCTATTTTTTCACCAGAATAATGTATCGAATTATCTGTAACCTTGATGTATCCTTCCAATTGATCAATAAAGGTAGACGCGCCGACCGAAGATCGGTGGCCATCCTCCATCATCGCCAAGAGCCGGCGATGATGGTAGCTGAAAACCCGCGAATTAAAATTTCAAAAATTTTCGGATGTTTCTCTCTCTAACGCCAAGAGCATCCACTATCGATTCATCTGTAACTCGATGATTTCAATATCTATCTAACTTAATTTAATGCATAGAATGGCCATGTGTGTACTTACAAATAAGTGTGATTTATTACTTCGATGGAGAAATATTGGAAAAAATAGGAGTGTTATAATTAAATGTTTGTATGCCTAGAGATAGGTTGTTCAATCATCTAGGTTCTATGGAGGTACAATCACTATGAGAAGGTCATAATCCTCCACTTACATCACAACTAGCTCAATAGAGATCTAGGGATGCATATACTTTGATCCACATTATCAAAAGAAAGTTTCATAAGGAAAACATAAGTGATTTTCAATCAATACTCAAAAATATTTTTTTATCTATTATCATATCTTTTCTATCACAATAATCTTTTTTAATGGAATCTCAGCCCTGGTCTTCAGTTAGTAGGATAAACATTATAGTAATAATAGGTAGTATTAGTTTACTTCCATGTTATTAGAACACTTCCTTGTGGGATAGACACTCTCTCAATCACTTTTTTACTTGATTCACACATGCAATTTTGTATTTAGTGGGTATTATATTTAAAAAAAAAAAAAAAACTTTAACCCTGAGCATAAATGTAGTTCATGTACTTAATGTAACCGACAAACTTATCCCAGCTGTCAAGTTTTTGGCACCGTTGCTGGGAAAGTAATGTTTGTACTATAAGTTGAGCTATATTATTAAACTAGTTGCATATTTAATCCTATTTATGTCTTGTATATTATTTTATTTTTTATATTCAAAATTTTTAAAAAAGATAGAATTTATTTTGCTTGTCATTGTTATTTTATTTTTTGCAATTTAATTATTACATTATTGTTTCATGTGATCAAGTAAAGATCCCTTGTTGTTTGACCTAAAAATTGAGAGGACACTTAAAAAAATTAGAAAATCTTAAAATATTTTAACTTAAGGTATGGGCAGACTAGTTAAGATCAAGACCATTTTAGACCTCTTAGGTAGTATACCGATCTTATAGTAGATGAAATTCCATAGAGCATTAGTAGACCAACTATTCAAGCTAATAACTCTTAGTTAAAAACCATAATAATTTATATGATTCAAAATTCCCAGTTTGGTAGAACACTTGTTGTGTATCCCAAACAATACTTAGCTAGCTTCTTTTAAATCTATGTAACATTTAAGTATAATGGTGTTGACGATGATAGTATTAGGCTTTGATTATTTCCATTTTTGTTATGTGGAAGAGATAAGTTGTAGCTCAATTCTTTATGCCCCTCAATAACCATTTGGAATGAGTTAGCACATAAATTCCTAGCTAAATATTTCTCACCTTCCAAAACTATTAAACATAAGAATGATAGCACATCCATTTCTCAGTTTGAAGACGAGTTAGATAATTAAAGCAAGGAGAGAGTTAATGATATGCTCTTGAAATGACTTTACCATGCTTTTTCAAGATTGGTTAGTTATTTAGGCTATCTAAAATTGGCTGGAAGAATCCCTAGGTTAATATTTGATATAGCAACGAGAGGATGTCTAATGCCTAAGCCATTTGACATAGCTTATTCATTAATTAAGGAAAGGGATATAAATAACTTTTAGTGGCCTTATGATAGAGTGAATCCTAGGAGAGGAGCTAGAGTGTATTAGTTAGATGCCTTACCTATTTTGATAGCTTAGTTACCTACTATATCTAAAAATTTGAATATTTTTGGAGTTAGTTAAGCATCAGGATAACCTATACATTGGATGAGTGAGATTTGAATTCAGTTAGAGAGAATAGTATTCAAGGGATTGAGAATGTGAGTTTCATTGGAAGATAAAATAATCCCTGTTCCAATACTTACAATCTAGGTTCTAGGAACCACTAAAATTTTTGTTAGACTGATATTAATGTTTTGGTAACAATCAGTAGTATGCATGTCAATCAAATTAAAAAGGAAATTCAAATTATCTTCTGCAACTTGTAGTAAATTTTAAACTTTCTTTCCATCAAGTTTTAATCAAAATAATAGCTTTGATATCGGTAGCAATTCAATTGGGAACTCAATTGCAAAGTCAAGCTACTTTAATTAAAAATTTAGAAAATCAAACAGGACAGCTTGCATTCTCTTTAAGTAGTAGACCTCATGAAACATTATCTTGTAATACAGAAATTAATCTAAAGGATAAAGGGAAGGTTCTTAGTATGGACAATATGAGAAGTGGTTGTGAGGCATCTCAACCAAAATGAAAAAAATCAAGGCATAGTCTGGCTAAAGATTAAAAACATAACGCTGATAAAAGGCAACCCAAATGTGTTATATATTATTGTGAGTATTTTTAGTATGTAACAATTCATTTATATATCCAAAGGGGGTAATAGAGTATGTGTTAGTTAAGGTAGACAAGTATATCTTTTCTACAAATTTTGTTATCTTAGATATAAATGAAGACGTTATGATGATGATTATCTTTGATACACCTTTCCTAGTTATTGGTAGGGCCAAGATAAATTTGTAAAAGGAAGAATTGACAATGAGTGTGAGATAACAAAGTAACCTTCAATATCTTAAAAGAAATGAAGTTTCTTAGTGACCAAATTAGAGATTATCATAGAGTATACTTAGTTGATGATTGGGTGAAAGATTATGTAGAGGATTTCTTGTTGGATTATTTTTTGGAGATGCCTTTCTAGGTGGAATGACATTAGCGAGGGAGATAAATATTCTATCCAAATGATTTATAAAGCCCCTGAAATATTTAAAGATATATTTGAATTGCTTGATACCTCATTCTTTCATAAACCTTCAAAATTATCTATTATTGAGGCATTAATTGCCTTCCTTTTTAAATTACATATTCTTAGAAAAGGAATCTTCCTTACCTATTATTATTAATACTGAATAAGGAGAGGACTAGGATAATAGGTTAATTAGGGCTCTTAGTAAGTATAGAAAAGGTTTTGGTTGGACCATAACATATATTATGGAAATTAGTCCACCCTTATGCATGCCTAAGATTCAAATGAAGGAAAATCCCTTTCCAAAAGATCACCCACAAAGGTGACTAAATCCTATTATGAACAAAGTAGTAAATAATGAATAACTCTTAAGTGGTTAGACACAAGAATCAAATACCCTATTTAAGATAACACATGGGTTAGTCCTATGTATTGTGTTCCAAAAAAGGAGGGCAAATTATAATTATCAATGTGAAAAATAAATTTATACCTACTAGAGAAGTTACTGGATGGAGTATTTGTACAAACTATAGGAAGCTAATTAATACAACTTGTAAGGACCAATTTCACTTGCCTATCTTTAATTAGATGTTAGATAAGTTTGTAGAACATCCTTTTTATTCATTCCTAGATTAGAGAAATATCAATTAATTGTAGCAAAAGGCATAGTTTTAAGATAATGTTTGTAATAGAGGTTTATAAGTGGATAGAACTAAAGTAAAAGTAACTAAAAACATTCCACAACCTACTTATATTAGAGTAATAATATTTTGTTTATAAAAGAGTCATTAGGGATTTTTCAAAAATTTCAAAATTGTTATGACATTTACTTAAAAAATGTCCATTTTAACTTTCATGATAAATGACTAAAAGCTTTAAAAATTTTAAAATAGAACTAAATCATGATACTTTTATTAATTACTCTTGATTGGACACTATATTTTAAAATAACGCGTGATGATAGTGATTATGCTATTTGTAATATGTTAGGGAAAATAAAAGATATAAAACTTCTTGTTATTTACTAAGCTTCTAAAACCTCTTGTTGTTTACTAAGCTACTAAAACCATAAATGGGGTAATTCACGAGAATGTTTATGTTGAACAACCTTCAGGTTTTGAAATTTTAAAATACTCAAATCATATTTTTTAATTGAAAATGGCATTGTATAGATTGAAGCAGATACTTAGGGTTTGGTAAGAGAGGTTGAGCACTTTCCTACTTGAGAGATCTTTTAAAAAAGGAAGTGTGGACACGACTCTCTTTTTAAAGACATTGGGAGAGGATATACTCATTGTACAAATTTATGTTGATGATATCATCTTTGGATCTACTAATAAAAATCTTTTTGATGATTTTTCTAAAATAATGAGTAGTGAATTTGAGATGAGTCTAATGGGAGATTTGAGTTACTTTTTAGGCTTTAGCATTAAGCAAATTGAGGAGGGAACATTCCTTAATCAGTTAAGGTATATTAAGGACACCTCAAAAAGTATGAAATGGATAATGCTAAACCTGATAGTTTACATATGAGTTCCTCATTTCAGTTGGATAAGGACCCAAAGGGAAAATTTATTACTCTAAAGAAATTTAGGGGAATAATTAGATCATTACTTTACTTTACTGCTAGCAGACATGATATTATGTTCAATGTTTGTTTATTTGCTAGATTTCAATCAGATCTAAAAGAATCACATTTGGCAATGGTGAAAAGGATTTTGAGATTTCTCTTAGGAACTCAGAACATTGGGATTTGGTATCTTAAGTTTATCTCTTCATTTGAAATAATTGGATAATCAGATTCGAACTTTGTAGGTTATAGAATTGATAGAAAGAGTACTTCTGGAACTTATCAATTCATAGGAAATTTTTTAGTTTCTTGGTCAAGTAGAAAATAGAATTCCGTAGCCTTATTTACTGTTGAAGCAGAATATATTGCCTTAGGAAGTTGTGTGACACAAATTCTTTGGTTGAAACAATAGTTTATTGACTTAGGATTTACAATTGGGACTATTCCAATTTATTGTGATAACACTAGTGCCATTTGCATTTAAAAGAATCCTATTCAACATTCTAAAGCCAAATATATAGATATAAGGCATCATTTCATAAGGGATCATGCATCCAAAGGAGAAATTAAACAGAATAATATTTCAATAGAAAATCAACTTGTAGATATTTTTACAAAATCTTTGGCCTTTGATACCTTTAGCATATTAAGAATAAGGCTAGGTGTGATTGATTTTAATGATTAAATAAAATTTTTTGCAAACTAGATATGTGTTTTTGTGTGTTTTCTATTTTTGTATTTTATGTGCTTATTTGTGTTTGTGATTTTATGTTTGTGTGTTTTAATGTTGTGTGTGATTTTGAAATATTTTCACATCAGATTTCCTATTTCTAATCGATCGTGTGGAAATTTTTAAGTGTTCTATTTGTACTATACAAAATTATTTTCGTACTGTACAAATTCGGTATCATATCGAGTATTGGTTTAGAGTGATTGCGTATAGTTTTGTTTTTCCAATACATATCATATTGTACGATCCCTCAATCATCCTGAATGATGTGTACTCATTTGTATGTACTTATCTAGACGGTTACAAGAACAGAATCAGTTATTAAAACTGATCGTACGTATGAACCCATAGTTTGTATAAACGAATCACGTGTCATTCAATGTGGGGGACGAATCTAACAATCTTTAAAACAATCTTAAATAACCGATCATCCCGGACAAGCACCTTTCATCTATATGATCATATTGTCAAAAAGCCTGTATGAAAGGATGCCTCGTAACTTGCGTGATTACAAAAAGTCATTTCATTTTGAACGTATTCGTTCATATATATGAAATTTCTTTTTGTATGCACAAACCCTTGTATCTTACTATACGAACCCCTTTTTATACGTAAGAAATATTATTTTTTTCTTTAAATAGGAGTGCTTTGGATTTCATTTTCATTCACTTCAATAGCTTTCTCCAATCCTTCAAATCTTAGCAATAGCTAGTTCTAGCAAGAGGGGTAGACTCACCAAGGGTCTATCTTCCACGGCTGGAGACGACAACTTTCTCTCCAGGGCTAACGAGGGGTCTTTTCTTAGGTTTTCTTCTGCAAAAACTACACCCTCTCGAATCCTTCATCAAGAGGATATTCCCTTCCAAGTGATGCATCTTTTCGCCGCCACCCAATTTTCTTTTATCTTGACCCTGATTCACTCCTATAACAAGGAAACTTTTCACTACTTTCTAGCCAACATGACCATTATTACTGATCAAAGTCGGATAAATTCTTATGTTTTAAAGAAGCGGGTTGAAATAACTAAGGAAGATTTAGGAATCTTTTTGAACTTAAGGACTCAAGAAGTTAGAGCCCACACTTTGACTTCTACTTCTAATTTTGATTGGACTAAAATAAATAAAGTTATTAGATGAATTGAACAAGTATGTCATCGCCTAAGGTCTCTACTTTGAACCAAAATGCTAGGATCATCCAGCATGTCCTTAAAACCTCTAAACAGGTGTTATAATATGATCAGCAATACAAAAATTAATTTCATTAAAAAATCTAATTTTTCAAAAATATAAGTTAATTTATAACTCGATTAAGTTAAGGCTATCAATCTCATGTTCTTTTTAGACATATATAATTTTAATATTGTTATTGCAATTTTGATGTCTTATTATTTTTTTATTTTTCTTTTCAATATAATTATCTTTGTACTTAGAGAAATTTGAGATTTTAGATTATTAATTTTTGAAAGATCAATTAAAAATGAAGAAATGTATAAATATACAAAAATCAAATGAATGCATAATGGTTGGCAAATTAAAAAAAGGTATAAAATTAGCCCAAATAAAAAAAGATGCATAAAGTATGCCACAAATATTAAAAAGATGCACAATATTGCCAAACAAGTACATTGATAATATTCTTTCCTCTATCTTTTAATCTTCAATTTTAAATCAATCTAATGTTCAATTATATTTTGTATTAGAAATTGACTTAAATTAATCTTATTTTCATCAACTTTATAATAATTTTCCTTATCTAACTATCTATAATATTTCATGATTTTGATATATTTATCTTGTCTATATTATATCTTAATTTAAATATTTTGAATCTTTATTTTTCTCCAATAAACATTAATCTTATTATTGTAATTATAAATCAATCTCTTTTAGGATCAATTATCAAAGATTTCTCATATGACTTCTTATATTTCTTTTGTTTTTTATTCTTCTATTTTTGCTATTGTCAAAAAGGGAGAAAAATATTATTTGCATTTGATTATTTTGGGATTGCATTTGATTAGTTCTTGTCTTGTTTCTTATTTTGTTCCTAATAATCGCAGTGTTTAGCCTTGTATTTTGTTTTTATTTCTCTCTTTACGTGTTTTTAAAACTTAAAAATTAAAAATTGATTTGTTCTTAATAGAAATTCTCTTATATTTACATGCTTATTCATTTAAGGGGAGCTAAGGAGAAATTTAAGATTTTTAATTTAATTCAAACAATAATTATTTTGTCATCATCAAAAAGAGAGAGATTGTTGAGATAGTTGTTACTTAGTTTTGCATGTTTGATATTCTTATAACCTGTATATTTTTTATGATTCCAAATATTAATGATTTAATTATTATTTCTCCTAACACATTTTGGAAGAATTTATTTGCTCTTGTGTACACTAATATTTCAGGGAAATCATACTTCAGATTATTGAAGACTTCAAATAAAGATCATTTTAGAGTTTATTGTGTTTGAAGTCTATTTTTTTTTATTTTATTGAGTTTGAGAGAGTGTGATTATAATATATTCTTACACAACAAAATTTAAACAGTTCGTACTTACAAACATTCGATCGTACAAGATGATTGTGTACTATCTAAATTGAAAATTTTAATTTTCTAGATGATTTTTCATATCTTTCGTATGTAAGGTCCACTAAAATTGACATGAGAGAGTCTTGTCTATGTGATTTTTTAAGGGAAATTCAAGGGGAGAGCGTGAGAGAGTGTTTGAGCGAGATTTCTTTGAAGTGGAGTATGAAGGGTTCATAAGGTTACTCAAACTAAGGATCTCTGAGTATGATGTGTGTTTTTCACTATTCCTCTTGTCTTTTTAGATTGCTCATGAGAAGATCTTCGAATAAGATCTGGTTCTCTAGCGATACTTGGGAAGTGTAAAAGGATGAAGGTTCTCTGCCTATACTTGGAGGGTGTGAAAGTATGAAGACTCTCTGCCGACACTTAGAGAGTGTGAATAGCTGATGGTACTCTGCCTACGCTTAGAGAGTGTGAATGGATAAAGGTTCTCTACCTATACTTTGAGGGTGTGAAAAGACGAAGGTTCTCTGTCAACACTTTGAGTGTGTGAATAGCCGATGGTACTCTGCCCACACTTAGAGGGTGTAAAAGGATAAAGGTTCTCTGCCTATACTTAGAGGGTGTGAAAGGATGACGGTTCTCTGTTGCAATGGGAATTGGTGAAAGAGAGTTTTTATAAAGGCTTCTCCGCCTTGTTATGAGGACTAAAGGAGAATCACTTTGGTAATAGTGCAATACCTAAAGTGGGAGGATTTAGGGAGTGGATGTAGGTCATGTTTGATTGAACCACTATAAATCTTTATGTCTTTTATTTTTCTATTGCTTAGTTACTGCAAGTTATTAATTCCGTGGTTAAAAAGTTATTTTAAAAAACTTTAAATTAACTTGCTTTGTATATCAATCGGTTTCACTTTAAAATCCAAGAGTAATTTTTAAAATTACCAATTCACCCCCCTCTTAGTTGGCCTTAGGACGTTAGTTTGGTTTAACAACCTAATCGAGATTGAATAAGAATCAATATGGTGGTCGGTTAATTGAATACCCTTCCATAATATTATGATTACCAAAGTTAGCCATTGATCAAAATTCAAATGTTTTCAAAAACTAATTTTATGAATCCCACTCTAATACCACTTAAAAGTTTGATAAGGATGTTAAGACCTTATGAACTAGCCCCATGGCTAACCAAGAGGGGGTGAATTGGTGTTTAAAAAATTATCCAAGTAAAATCACAAACATAACCAAACAATCACCACAGAAATTAAAATGCAGAAATTAAATATAGATAAATAATAAGAAAGAATACACCATATTTTATAGTGGTTCGGTCAACTTGACCTAACTTTAGTCCCCCTGAGCCTCTCCTCCGGGTATTGCAGTAAACTCAGTGCCTCTCCTTTTTCCCACACAACATGGAAGAGAAGTCCATAAAAAAAACTCCTTTCTACCAATCCCAGTGAGGCAGAAAACCCAACTCCATTTGCATCCCTCCTAAAGCAGGCAGAGAACCCAACTCCTTTTGTTTCCTTTTGAAGCAGGCAGAGAACCTCAATCAGTTGATGAAGTAGACCTCTCTTAAACCTCTAAGAACCAAGGATGATGACTGGAGAAGATGACTCATATCCTGGCTTGGAGTAACCTTTGTGAAATCCCTCATAAACTCCCCCTCATAAGATCCTCTCTCTCTCCCTTGCTCTCCCTCTCCTCTTAGCTCTTTCAGGTCAGGATAGAAGCAAAAAAATTTCTCTTGAGAAAATAAGAGATCTTTTAAACATGGGCTCCAAAATTGCCCTATTTTACAAATAATCGTCAAATATCATCCAGAACAATCTACCGATTATCCTATATGATAAGTTCAATATTAGCTCAATCAGCTAGGATGATTTGGAAGAGTCTAGATGATTAGAAGGTCATTTGTTCAGATCATCCAGGATGATAATATATCATCCTGTATAATTAGTTCAAGTCGATGAATATCATCCAGACCATCGCCCTTGATGGATGTCTAGATGATGAAAAAGTAACTTGATTATCCAGGATGATCTCACAATCATCCGGGCTTATTTGTATAAAATGTTACATCTCATCCAAAATATCGCCCTGGATGGGTGTCTGTACGATAAAAAAATAACTAGATCATCCAGGCTGATCTCACGATCATCCTGGACAATTAGTACAAACCATCATATATCATCCAAAACATCACCCTGGATGGAGTCAGGCCAATTATGGATCATCCTGAAAGAACTAAGGTTTATTTTAACTGATCATCCCGTACGATCCTACATTCATCCAGAATGATATGATCGAGTAATCAAACCTTAATTTCTTTTCCTTCATTAGAAAACTAATTTAGGCATAATTATAGTGCATAGTTCAGGATGATGTCCAAAAAATAAAACATGCCTAAAAGGATATGGCGGCTGATTCTTTCTAATTTGATTCTATCATCCCGGATGATGCTAGTATCGTCCAAGATGATTTCCTTAATTATGGTTGCCTTAACCAGGATGCCCTAATTAGGATGTCTATTTTTAACTGATCATCTAGGATGATTTAGGATTATCCCGGATGATGTGATCAAAAACAGAAAACTCTAAAACATTAAAAAAAATTTCCCAAGTATCTGCGTGCAAGGTTACTTAGCATCAGGACCCACATTTTTATAAAGATTCAAGAAAAGGTAAAAGATAATTGACGTACATTATAAGCTGACTCAGTCGTAATCTACCAATCTTGAGCTGGTTCAATTTATAATTTGATCTTATGAACCTAAAATGTTAGTAGGCAAGGTAGTCGTAGAAAAACATAAGTAACAAAAAATGCTTGCTATCATCAATATTATAACTCCTAAAACCAGATTCACAACAGGCTCCCATATCATTCCTAGTTTAGGTATATCACCACAGACCGTGGATACTTTGAAGATTAATTATTTCAATGATCCCTTGGTTATCAAAGAACCAACTGGAGTCCAATCTAAACCCCCCCCCCCCCCCCCACACACACACACACACACCCGGTGATTGGTAAAGAGAAGAAAATCATGGAATATTTTAAGACAAATACTCCTCTCAAGATTTGTGTTCCAAATTGAATGATTTTGAATCCTCTTCCTCAGATAAGAATATCTTTTTTAATAGGAAAGGAAATAATTCTAAACCTATTATCATTTTGGGGGGAATCCCTTCTGTCCAAAATAAATTTGATAAGCCATCAGCTATTTGTGATAATGCTCTAAAGAAAAATCTTGGTCTTCATGTTACAGGAGGAACTCATGATGATGTTCGAGGTTTGGATGATCGTGGCCCTGTTAATCATTGGGCTAGGCGACCTAATATTATGGTTAATATTTCGAAGAATGAATCCTTTTTATCTGAGGATGGAGTTGCAATTAAATTGTGTGAACAAATTGTTAATATCAACTCGAATAAGCTTTAGTATTCTATTATGGTGAAGGTCTTTGGTAAATATATCCCAATTCAGGTGATTGCGGTGAAATTGTGACGCTAGTGGTCACAATTTAGGAAATTCCATTTGACGGTTCTTGGCTTAGGATGGGTGTTTTGCTCTTTTTCATAAGTGAATCAATATAGAATGTCATATCGAGTGCTACCTGGTTTGACAGTCATATTATAAGAATTGATAAGTGGAATCCTAATTTCTCACCATACTCTTCGAAAGGTTTTGGTTAGGATGCCTAATCTTCCACTTTATTTCTGGGATGAGATTAATGTGTTGAGAATAGCTTCTCTGGTTGGAACACCTCTCTTGATAGATGGTGATATGTTCCAATCGGGAAGAAAAGAGTTTGCTAGAATTTGCATTCGAGTGGAGCTAGATAATTAGCTTTGCCTGGGTGTTTGGGTGGAAGGGTTGAATGGACAATTCTTTCAAAATGTGGAGTATGAGAAATACTCATCTTTCTATTTGAAATGGGGAAGATTGGGCATTTAATTGATTTTCGTTGATTGAATGAGGTGTAAGGAGAGAATTGTGGTGTGGGAAAGCCATCTGTGCAAGGAAATGATTCCGTTGAAGCTCAGCCAGTGGGTACCATGAATGAGTCTACTTATGGGCCTTGGGTACTAGTTAATCATAGAAGGAGAAGGAAAGTGAATGAGGGATCACTAAAGAAGACTTATTTTCCTACAGCTGAATCTATCTTCAAAGTTTGAGTACCTGAAGTGATGACCTCTAAATAGGACAAAGTTCATAATGTGATATCTGAGGTAGTTGGAATAGAATTTCCTTTGAGTAGGAGAGAGGTTCAAGATCGTTCTGGTCAAGTACTTGTGGAAGATAGCGAGAAGCTAAAGTCAGTTGCTATTGATTTTGGATACTCTATTGATATGGGAAGTGACTTATCTCTGGTTACTGATAAAGAACTATTTTCTTCTCATAAGGCAATTTCTAATGAAGGAAATAGCTCCAAACTCCGGGAATCATTTTATGGGGAGGTGGAGAATATGGATTGAGTTGGTGATTCGATTAGAGATGATTTAGAAGAAGGCAAACTGGTGAAGTTAGATTCTTTAATCAAAATTCCAGACTTGCCTTCATTGGCTAATTTTAATAGAGAGGTTGATGTGGATTTTAACGCAGAAGGTTATGATGGTTTGAGAAATTGTGTTTCTGGAGCCAATAAACCTAAACTTCTTAAGAAACTTAGGTCCCTTGGACCTTTGAACTGATCTTCTAGGTAAAAGAAGGTTAATGTATTGAATAAGAAAAGGAGCGGGAGTCCTTCCCCCTTATTGGGAAAATGAGTTTGTTAGTCTTTTGGAACTGTAGAGGGACTAACAAAAGAGAAGCCTCTTTGTATTTGAAAGAATTTGTTAAGGATTGGGACATTTTTTTTGTTGGTATAGTTGAAACAAAGATTTTTTCAATTGGTAGATGTAAGTTTAATAAGTTCATGGGAGTAGGTTGGAATTTCTTTCTCTTCCCTTCTAATGGGAATTCGGGAGGTATTTTGATGATTTGGAGGACTAAATTGGCCTCTTTTTCTTTGCTAGGAGCTAAAGATTGCTAACAAAGGTAGGTGGGTGGTGTCTACTGTTTATGGTAGTAAGGACTTGTATAAAAGAAGAAAGTTATTGGAATGTTTGGAGTTGCATTCGAGCTTGGACTTGCCTTCAGTGGTAGGGGGAGATTTTAATTATATCTTGTCTTAAGATGATAAAAGGGATGGAAAGAAGTTCGTTTTCCCTAGGGCCACCAGAGATGAAAACTTTTATGAATAATGATAATTCTCATAATGTGGGGGTACTTGGACCTAAGTTTACTTGGTGCAACAATAAAAATGGTAGTGCTTGCATTCTCGAGAGAATTAAAAATGTTTATTGAATTCCAAGGCGTTGGAAGTGGTACATCATGCTTCTGTTAGGCACTTGGCTAGGGTCTCTTCTGACCATTGCCCCATTTTTTTAAAAATCTTCCACCGATATTATTGTAATAACAGATTTTTGAGATTTGAAGACATTTGGATGTCATATCCGGCTTCAGCGACTATGGTGAGTAAATCATGGAGTAAATTTTCTTGCGGTGATGCTATGGAAGTCCTTAACAAGAAATTTTACAGAGTCCTAATTGCCTTACATTTTTGGAGAAAAGCTAAACATAAGAACTTGATTAATTTAAAGTAAAAATTGAAGAATGAAATTGAAGAGCTTCAGCTAGAGGAATCGATTGGAGAGAGTTTTTCTAATGTTAAGCTTATGTTGCTTAGGTCCAAGATTAATGATTTGAATGTCACGATTGCCAGCTTCAATACATGGTGGAGACAAAGAGCTAAGGTCAGGTGGTTAGGAGAAGGTGACATCAATTCAAACTTTTTTCATTCATTTGCGAATGGGAGAAGGATGGTAATTTTATTAACCCAGTAAAGAACGATGATGGCATTCTTGTGGAGGATCTGACGGCTATTGAAGGTATCTTTTTTAATTTCTTTAGCAACAAGTGGAGATATAGAGATTATTGTTTGAGGGGTTGGCTATCTTCTCCGAATTCCTTAAGTCAAGAGGATTATAACCTCCTTAATGCTGATTTCTAATTCGAATAAGTGGAACTTGTTGTTAAAAATCATGGTATGAATATTTCTTCAGGTTCTGATGGTATTTATACCTAAAGTCAGTAATCATTTAGTTCCTTCGAACTTTCATCCTATTAGTCTTTGCTTTTCAATCTACAAGATCATTGCCAACATCTTATTGAATAGATTGTTGAAGGTTATATATTGTTTGATATCTAATGTTCAAGTGGCTTTTGTTAATGGCAGAACTTTATTAGACAATTTCGTTCTTGCTCAAGAACTCTTCTACAAATTAATATTTTCAAAATAAAAAAAAGGATTTGTTGCAATTAAAGTGGACATGGAGCAGGCTTATGATAGTATTGCTTGGGCTACTCTTAGGCAAGTTTTGGAGTATTTCAGATTTCCACTTAAATTTTCTAACCTTCTGATGGAGTGTGTGGTTGACCCCTTATTTTTGGTCCAAGTAAATGGGAAAGGTTTGAAATTGATCAAGGAAAGAAGTGGATTTAGACAGGGTTGTCCGTTATCACCTTATTTCTTTATCTTGTGTTCTCAGGTTTTGACTAATGCTTTTCTACTTAAAGGGCAGAATTTGGGTATCAAAATTCTTTTGCTGTTCCTAAGATTTCTCATGTACTATTTGTTACTGACATTCTTATGTTTTTAGAAGTCAGGTTCGGGAATTTGAAAAAAATAAAAAAAATTAATTTTTGATTATTGTAATTGGAGTGGACAACAAGTAAATATTCATAAATCATCCATTTTATTTGGAAAATAAGTTGATTGGAATAAGAGAAAAGCTATATCTAGTTTGATGGATTTTAATGAGGTGAAGGAGATGCATTACATGGGTATCAAAATTGCTTTGAGGAGATTGGTTTCGTCTGACTGCTTCAATCTATTAGAAAGATCTGCTACAAAATTGGATGTGTGGGGTAACAAGTTCATCTCTTTAGCAGGAAGGTTGGTTCTTGTTAAATCGGTGATTATTTCCATCCCAATGTTAAACTCTTCCCATTCTTTAGTTCCTTTGAACATCTTGAGATAATTTGATAAGACGTGTTGGGATTTTTTATGGAATAAGAAAGATGGCAACCGTGGCTTACACTATGTTTCCTGGGAGGATCTTTGCAAACCAATGTATGTTGGAGGCCGAGGAATTCACTCTTCTATTTCCATAGTGGGACCTTTGAGAGCGAAATTCACTTGGAGTTTTCTCAATAATCAAGGTTCTAATCTTAATTTGTCTCTATCTTCTAGGTATGGAATGGACGTTCTGCTTGCTGAGCCCAGGAAAAACACCTCAACCACATGGAAGATTTTGCTGAGTATTGCAAAGGCTTTTCGACCAATTTTGAGATGGAGGAATGCTTCAGGTAAATCGATTAATATCTTAAAGGATATATGGGTTTTAGATAAAATCTTTGGTAGATGGTTGACTTTCATTGCTATGGTGGAGAGAGACTTTCCTACTATGGAAAATTTTATTGCTGGTGGAAACTGGAACTGGGCGAAGCTGCTTAATTACTTTGGAAAGTATTTGATTGATATCATTCTTCAAATAAAAATTTATCCAAAACTTTTAAATTATAAATTGGAACTTTTTAATAACTTTTCTGGAAAAACCATAGCTGGTATGGCATTGAGTTTAACTGTGGATGAATCAGATAATTTGAATCATTGGAAGTGGTTGAAGAACATGAAAGTTCAACCTTGGGTAGATTGTTTTTGGTGGTGCTTGTTGAGGGATGTGATACCTACTACAGATTTTTTGATGTACAAAAGATTTTTGAAATATAATTACTATCAAAGAGGGTGTATAGCGGTTGAAAATAAAGAGCATGTTGTAGTTAAATGTTCCAAGCTGGCTCAAGCTATAGCATTGGTGAATAAATGGGGTATTCCTATTCCTGAGTTCTCTTCCTTCCTGGATTGTAAGGTTAAATTGGAAAGGTTATTGAAGGTTAATCCTTTTATTACAAACTTGTATTGCTCTTTAGTATTTTACTCTTGGAAAAGTATAAACAAATTTGTACATGATGGTCAGAAGCTCGACTTGGGCTTCATAGCTTCTAATGCAATTAGCTTAGCGTCAATCTTGTCAAAGTTTAATCTTTTTTGGACCACTGGGGTGTTAACCAGCTTCCTCAGCTGATTTCTCATTCTTGGCACCCCCTCCACCAAAATGGATTAAAGTGAACATTGATGCAACTTTATTGCGACCAAATGAAGCTAGTGTAGGTAGAGTGTTTAGAGATCATAGAGGGAGATTTCTTCTTGCTTTGGAGTTCAGTTGTATGCATTGGATAGAGGTTACTTTGAAATGCTGGCTTTCTGTTCACTGAGAAAGATTATCCAAGAATGGATGTTGGATGCTAATGGTATCATATTTGAGGGAGATAATTATAATATCATCAGGTTTTTGCAAGACTCGGTTGACAAAGTTGTTTGCTCTTCTGGTAATTGTGAGGTGGAAGACTTGTCTTTTCTTAAGGACTTTGGGAATTTCTTATTTCATTTTGCTAATAGAAATAGTAAAAAGTTAACACATTTTGTGTTAACTTTGCTTTATTGGGAGATTTTTTTGTGGGAAGAGTTAAGTTTTAATAAGGTTCCTCCTATTTTCTTTTCTTTGTTAAAGGAGGATGGTGATAGGCTTTCTATCACTTAGTAGATTGTATTAAGTTTTTTCTTTTAATGCTATATGCTTTTTTTTAAATGACTACCTGTGTAGGTATCTAGTCATAAGTATCTTTCAAGTTACATTTCAGTCGATTGGAAGGAGGATCTACTCGTTGCTTGGAGTCATTCGAGGAACTTACTCGGAAGATGGGAGGGAACTTAACACTATAGCATGGCTATAACATACATTGGACACCACTTCCAAGTAGTCTTCCCTCTTGGCAAGAACGACCTAATAAATTCCTTTCTTTGTTAGACAAATCGTCATTTATCTTGGCCATAATCAATACTCCCACATGAAATGCATCAAACAACTAATGACACATATCGTCTCAATAGCCATCTCACACAATCGGGTTAATATGAAGGCTCCATCAATACCTTTCTTTCCCCTTCTCACCTCAAAAGGATGAGCATGGATCAGCTTTTTGGTCTATGCTAGCCCATCTTCTTGCCCATACTCCAATGATACTTGTCCCTTCTCATATAACTGTGCAAATTTCAAACTAGCTTCTCACTGAAGTCAACATGTTTCCAAAAGCTCACTTGACACACTCTCATTAATCACCATAAGAATTTGTACTAATGGTCAAACTACAAAAAAGACTGATGTGATGACCTCCATGCTTAGGACATGCTCCTCGTATCTTTCAAACCTTATAAAAAGGGGGAAAAGTAGCAGAAAGAAAAGGATGGAAAATAAGAAAGGGGGCTAGCACTTAAAAGAATATATAACCAAACCCATAACAAAAACATAAAAGAAAAGAGATATTATCATTTTTTTGAATTTCTTAGCTTAAGATGTACAATGGAGCTCTCACTTTCATTACTCTTATACCTCAGGATTGGATAATAAAGATTTTTTTTTTTTAGATCCGGACAATCTCTCCTCATCACCCTTTTCCCTCGTATTCATACTTAATTATTTTCTCCCCATAGGCTCTTCATACAAAGGTAGCACGAAGTAATGCCGGCCATCATCCAGAGGACAAAAATGGGATTCAACTAATTGTTTAACCACTAAGACAATCAATTCAACTACAAGTTTGTTCAATTATATGTTTGGATAATCCTAAATTTAATTCTGAACCTTTAAAATTAAAAAACTACATTAAGATTCATGCTTACTTGGATAGATTTTTTAGTGACATATTTTGCCCCCAAATTTAAAATATCAAAGTTAGAGTCATAAAAATCATAAGTTAAGTCCATGAAAAAAATTACAATTCAAAATGCAAATGTATTAAAACTACAATGCAAGACCACTCCTTAGTCAGTTAATTGGATCTCTTCTAATGCCCTTAAATCATAATTTAAATTTTCCCAGATGTTGGTGAGTTAATTAAAGCAAAAGTAATTGATTATTTTTTTTTTCTGAAACTCTTCAAATTTTCTCGAAATTGATTTAGCGATTTCGTTGAATTCTAAAATAACCAAAATTTTGTCTATAACATAAAAAATTATTTTGGGTACCACAAAAATCCTATAATAGATTTCTCAGACCGTAAAACTAGGCTGTAATGAGCATGATTAATAAAGCCAGGTACAATGAGATAGACTTTCTAATCAATAGGTCGATCATTATGATATGACTTTGGTGACCATCAGGTTATATATGTATTTAATAAAACTATACTATTGAACTTGCAACATTTACAATATTTATTACATGACTTTCTATTTAATGATATAAAATATCAATTATGAAAATTTTCTTATTCATATTTCATAATATGTGCTTTTGAAAATTAGAAAAAATAGTCAATGTTTCAAATGGTTTCCAAAAATGTTTAATAATTACAAGAATGGTAATGACTGATCAGTTTTATTTTTTTTAGTACCAACTCACCTCTTGTCTGTTCTAGTTTCTTCTCCTAAAAGAGATTAAATACTATATATGCAAATTACATTCCCTCCCAAAAGCTTCAATGCATAACTATTAGGATTGTCGAACCATCCTTACTAGGCAAAGTTGTTCAAAAAATTCATCATTTATGTTTCCCCTTTCATAAGCTATTAAAAAAGATGATTTTGCATAGCTGGTAATTTTTCCGTATGCTGGTTTTATCTAATTCTGAGCGACCTTAATAGTCATTTTTGCACATCTTTTCAATCTTTAATTTTTTTTTTTTTCATATGATCATATATATGTGTATGTCATTATCAAATATCTTCATAAAAAAAATCTGTTACCTTTATTTTTGAAATAATTTTGATTTTGAATGCTCTAGTGCTGAAATCATAATTTTTTTTTGTTGATAATTTTCATTTGTGCCATATATTTAAAAAAAATTAAATATTTTATTGACGTAGATAACATTATGGACCACCATAAGAAAATTTGTAAATGTCAAAATATTATTATTTGGTGGAATTTAAATGTCATTTGTGTCAATATTTTTTGATCCACCGTCATTTTAGTTATAAGTTTAAAGATTTTTTTGAGATTGATTTACTAATTCAAAATTTCAAAATTTTTTTGCAGAGACTCCGAAAGATGTGAATATTTTTCACCAACAAAAAAAACTTTTTTTAAGTAGAAAACTTGGAATGATTATTGTTCATTGCAATAGGAAAACCCATTAAAGTATCAAATGATTTAAATTTTTCACGTACCAGATTCTTTTGGGAAGCGAATTTAGAGATCTATATGCTTATATAATTTTTTTATATATATTTATCATAATTTCTATCTTATTTTATTTCAATATTTACTAAAATCTTGCATGGATATATAAAACAATTCAGGAATCTTCAAAGATAGAGCTGCATTCTAAGATTGATATTAATGTCAAACACTTATATTGGTTATGTTAGGCATCAACATTGACACTGATGATGCCATTGGCATCATTTAAGATGATTTAAGCCGAAAGAATTTTGCATCCTTAGATATTTCAACAAACTCTAAAGGGGGTGCAATCACTCGTTGGAAGCTTAGACAAGAGTTTTAATGTTTGAAAGATATAGAAGGCTTCAAGGGATCCCAAATAATAAGGAATCTAAGCAGTAAGCACCAATGTTTAGATATGGATTTTGTTCATGGCTTGTTAACGGAGTTTCAATTTGATTAATATTACAGAATATGAGACAATGCAAATGAACTTTTTACTAAGCATCTGAAGAGTTCTTCATGGATGTTAAAGATAACAATAGAAATTGAGTTTCATGCATTTTCACATAAAATAACAGTATTATTTTATTTAACTAATGAATGTCTTTTCCTCTGTACATAAGTATCATTGAAATTCTAAGGTTATAGTGATCGGCATTATCAAAGCATTATTTTTAATTAAAAATCTTTTCAATGTTTAGGATGGTCATGAAGTGTTATTTTAGAAATTTTGTCTTCTTTAGGTTGTTAGAATGAGGTGCCATCCCAAATCATAACCCATAGGGGATGACATTGAAATGATATTTTAAAGTTGTTCATATTTGTTGGAAGCTTTCAGAAGATAATTGTCAGCAAAGTTTTTTTAGAATATAAAAAACGTGATGGAAGAAAGGACTTGCTCAGTTACGATAATTCTTAGGATGTTAACATGAACATCCCCTCAAGGCTATAAGCTGATAAGGAGACTTGATAAGTGGTCGGATCAGCCGGCTCACTTATGGGTTAGTACTTCACTACCACTGACAGGCAGCAACCCTTTTTCCCTTTCACCGTTTGATCTTTGATCAAGTAATCCAAGCCACTCCTTTGTTACTAACTCTGCTATTTAGATGTGCACTGTAGCAGCTGCTTGAGTGTGTTTAAAAACTTGAAGATGAAGAGTAAAGCAATGGCTTCTCTGCCCTATCTGCCTTTCGATTTCGTCTTTCTTAAGTTTGTGCTAACCATCTTTATGCAGATTTAGATCTCATTTCATGGTATCAGAGCTGTAGGTTTCAACCCCTGCTTCCTCCGTCTCTATGGCTGCGTCATCCTCCTCAACGCAGATGGAAGACTCGGGCTCGAACACAGCTTCCAGAGACATAGTCATTCCTCAGCAACTAAAGTTCTTCATGGCTAATGTGAAGTCGATGGTCACTGTGCAACTCACGACCGAGAATCACCTGATATGGAAATCTCAACTGTTAAAGTTATTCACTACTAATAACTTTGAGGGATACCTGGATGGCACTATAGTACCGCCGGCGAAGCAGGTTACTGATGCCAATGGAAACAGCAGGATCAATCCACTCTACTCCACCTGGATGCTGATTGACCAGCATTTAGCCTTAGTAATTTACTCGACGGTTTATGCGTCTTTGTTACCGTACATTCTCAATCTTAGCTCCTCTCACGAAATCTGGTTAACCATTGAGCGGAGACTATATTCGTCAAACCGTTCTCGCCTACTTCAACTCAAAGGTGAACTTCATCAGTTACAACTTAGCGACAAAACTATGGTTCAGTATCTGTTTGAGATAAAAGGCAAGGTAGATGCCATAGCTGCGGCAGGATCTACCATTGAAGTAGAAGACATCATACACTATACCTTGAATGGACTTCCGATCACGTATCAGTCATTCAAAACTGCGATAAGAACGCAGCAAAATCCCATTTCGATCGATGACTTTTACTCTATGCTGTGCAGTGAAGAACTTCACCTGAATGCAGACATGAACCGAAACGCAAATAACTTGTCACCTGCTGATCCAAATCTAGCTTTAGCAGCTACCAGAGGATCATATCGTGGCCGCTCCTCTGCTCGTGGACAGGGTCGTGGAACGTTTAATGCTCGAGCCACTCCGGGACACAGCGCGTCCGGAAGATCTCCGATCAGTGATCAAGCGACTAATCGTGGGGGAAGATGAACTCGTCTGACTGTTGAATGCCAAATCTGTGGTAAGCCAGGTCATTCCGCGGTGAGCTGCTGGTATCGCCACGATACAAACTACTCTGCACCACCACAAGCATACATTTCCACAGACAATTCACAGCAAGCAGACTGGTTTCTAGATTCAGGTGCTACCGAACACCTAACCTATAATGCTGCTCAAATCCAGAATCTGCAACCTTATACAGGCAACTCCAATGTCCAAGTTGGCAATGGTCAGCAGCTGCAAATTGCTCACATAGGCCAAGGTTTGCTGCCCACCCCCCTGCGTAAGCTTCGGCTGTCTAAAATCTTTCATGTTCCTCAACTTTCACATAATTTAATTTCTGTTCACAAATTAACTTCTTATAATCCTTGCTATGTCTTACTCCACTCTAATGGTTTTCTTATAAAGGATTCCAAGAGCAACCGAACTCTTATCCATGGTCCCAATCTACATGGACTCTACCCAATTAATCATCCAGCTTCCGCCACTTCTCAAACCTTCGGCTTATCTGCTACTACTTCAGCTCCCAGTATATCGGTTTGGCACCAACGCTTAGGCCATCCTTCTCCAACAACTCAAAGAGCCATTCCCGCAATTTTCCCTTCAAGCTTGGCTGCCAATCGAACCTTTCATTGTACTGCCTGTGCTCAGGCCAAAAGTAGACGTTTATCTTTTCCTTTGTCCTCTACTAGGTCGACTAAGTGTTTAGAACTTATTCACAGTGATGTATGGGGTCCCTCCCCACTAGTTTCAATACAATCCTATCGTTACTATGTGTTGTTTGTTGATGATTTTAGCCGATACTCTTGGGTTTTTCCTTTGCACAACAAATCTGAAGTTGGAAATACTTTTTTTTCGCTTTAAGAAACTTGTTGAACATCAATTTCAATCTAAAATTAAAATTCTACGCTCCGACCGTGGCGGCGATTACATGAATACTATACTTCAAACTCATTTAAATAACTTTGGTATAGTTCATCAAACTTCCCGCCCTTACACACCTCAGCAAAATGGTGTTTTCGAGCGAAAACACCGGCATATTATTGAAACCATGCGAGCTCTGCTCTTTAATGCTCACTTACCCGGGAAATTCTGGACTGATGCTCTGCTCACGGCAGTGTACCTGATCAACCGATTACCATCCTCTGTTAACCACATTAAATCACCTTATGAATGCTTGTATAATCATCCTCCTACTTATTCACACTTACGAACCTTTGGCTATCTTGCTTACTCTTGGCTTCCAACTCAACTGTCTCACAAATTCTCTCCTCGAACCCAGCCGTGTATATTCCTTGGCTATGTTCCCAACTCCAAAGGTTACCGCTGCTTAGATGTCCAAACATCTAAACTCTATATCTCTAGACATGTGAAGTTCCATGAATTAGTCTTCCCGTTTCTATCTCAACAACCTACACCTACTATCCCACAGCCTATTATCAATTCTCATCCGGCTAATCTACTACCCACTCCATCTATGCTGCCGCCTGTAATCAACTCAATACCCTCCACTCAAACTGATCGACTCGCAGGATCTACATCTCCTACATACCTGGAACCCATATCAGCCTCGGTTCAACCATCTGAGAGCACTTCCACACTAGCTCGACCACCCTCTCCTCCACCTCATCATCCGATGATTACCAGGGCCAAGACGGGCACACTTAAAACACGGCAAATCCTTGATCATGAGCATCAAATCATTCCTGCTAGTCCCACAGGCTTCACCCAAGCTAACAAATATCAAGTATGGCGACAAGCAATTAGTGCTGAATTTGACGCCTTGCAGCAGCAAAGCACCTGAAAATTGGTTCCATATCAACCCGGTTAAAACATATTAAGCAGTAAATGGTTGTACAAAGCCAAATACAACGCCGATGGCTCAATTGCACGGCATAAAGCTAGACTCGTAACTCAAGGATTTGAACAAGAGCATGGTCTGGATTACCACGAGACTTTTAGCCCAGTGGCTAAATTTGCCACGATTCACCTGTTTCTGACCGTTGCCGTCTCCAACAGGTGGCCACTACTCCAACTTGATGTGTCTAACCCCTTCCTTCATGGAAAATTACATGAACAAGTGTTCATGCACCAACCAACGGGTTTTGTGGATCCCTAGTTTCCGAATCATATTTGCTCTCTGCAGAAAGCCATCTATGGGCTTAAACAATCTCCTCGGCAGTGGTTTGAGACACTGTCCACTTATCTTCTCAAATATGGATTCACCACAAGCACTGCTGACCCGTCCCTGTTATTGTTCAACTGAGATTCAGTTCAGCTTTACTTGCTTGTGTATGTGGACGACATCCTCTTAACGGGCAATCACAGTGGTGAAATACGGCGCTTACTTCACACGCTCAACTCAAAGTTTCACATGCGGAACCTGTGATCACTAAATAAATTCCTTGGCTTACATGATACGCATTTTTCATCCGGAATTCATCTCAGTTAGACACACTATGCCAAGGAGATTCTGGCTAAAGCAGCTATGACAGGCTGCAAGCCCGTTCTAACTCCCCTGCCTACAGTCTTACCGACTGATGACTCAATGACAGAGCTCTATTCTTGCCCAAAATTCTATCGCCAAATTGTTGGCTCTCTTCAGTATCTAACCTTAACCATACCGGATCTGTTATTTGCAGTCAACTACCTCTGCAAGCATATGCATCAGCCCAACGTGGCTCATTTTTAGATACTTAAAAGAGTCCTTCGGTACATTCAAGGCACCATACATCTTGGACTCCCCATCATTTGTGCACCTCTGCAGCTCATGGCCTTCACCGACTCGGACTGGGCCTCCGACAAAACCGATCGCCAATCCATTACCAGATATTGTGCCTTTCTCGGGCGCTCGTTGATATGCTGGACATTTAAAAAGCAATCATCGGTTGCACGCTCATCAACTGAGGCCGAGTATCGTGCCATCTCCATTGCTGCCTGTGATGTAATTTGGCTCCGTCGCCTACTCAGCAAATTTCAGGTTCCTGTATCTACTCTGACTAAGCTATACTGTGATAACATTTCAGCTTTGGCGTTAGCTAACAATCCCATTTTTCACGCCCGTACTAAACATATCGAAATCGACTTTCATTTTATACGGGATTGCATTAGGTCTCAATTTATCTCCGTGCATCACATTCCCACTGTTGATCAGCCGACAGACATCTTCACCAAACCGCTCTCCGCTCTGCAGTTTGCCTTTCTTTGTGACAAGTTAACGGTTCAGCCACCAACCGTCACCTTGAGGGGGGCTGATAAGGAGACTTGATAAGTGGTCGGATCAGCCGGCTCACTTATGGGTTAGTGCTTCACGACCACTGACATGGCAGCAACCCTTTTTCCCTTTCACCGTTTGATCTCTGATCAAGTAATCCAAGCCACTCCTTTGTAACTAACTCTGCTATTTAGATGTGCACTGTAGCAGCTGCTTGAGTGTGTATAAAAACTTGAAGATGAAGAGTAAAGCAATGGCTTCTCTGCCCTATCTGCCTTTCGATTTCGTCTTTCTTAAGTTTGTGCTAACCATCTTTATGCAGATTTAGATCTCATTTCATAAGCAAGGTTGCCCCTAAATCCTTTTCAGCTTCTAAAGAAATGAGATCCCAAGGTTGCCCTGAACAACTATTCAAAGCTATAATAAGGTTTGTCCAATTCTCGAATCAATTCCCACAAATGACACTAAACTATTGCATGCTATGATACATATGATGATAGAGAGATTGTTTTTAATATTTACCGCACCCATATAAAAAGAATAAAAAAAACTATAAGACCTAGCCCAATTTAAATAATTTCACTTCTATCTTTATTTATGAGAAATTTCTCAGTGAAAATTTTGGAATTCACTATTACAGTGTGACATGTAAAGCACTTAGGCATTGGAGTTAAAATAAAGAGGTCTAGTTAAATCAATCATTATTTTTCAAGGAGAGGAGATAAAAGAACAATAACTACATTATAAAAATTAATTTTGATGTTAGGAGTTGAGTTGGTGTCTATGGATGCATTAGGATTCAAGCAATGAGTCACATTAACGTTATTAAATATGGAAGGAAACAAACTTTATGGGCTTTATTGTTGGTGTCAACAACTTGCATCAACATTATAAGCCACATGTCAATGACATACATTGATATTATATGTGATGGAGTGGACAAAATAGATGGATCTATCTTATAGGTAATGTCATACATCAACTCTACTTGTGATGATAGGTGATGAAGTTGGCAAGCATCAACATAGGTGGGCAAGTTTAGTCAAGATATTATGATCAAGTGAATATGGTAAAAAATATTATCATAAGGAAGAAATGGTCATGAGACCATAGAAAGGAGTTTGTGGGGGGAAGGAAATAATTAGGTGATGGAGTTTGAGAGGATGTAATCAAGTGATTATGGTTAGATAACAAGGTCAAGAGAGGTGATGATGGTAAGAGATCATAGTGGGATGATGGTAGTTGACAGACTTTAGTAAATAAAGACATAAATTTTTATGTTGATAGCCAAGATATCGTAATCAACCAATGAAAGTAAGGTGATGGTGATTGGGATAATGTAGTTAGGTGATGCCTGTAAGGATACTAAATTTAAATAATAATGTTTTGGAGCTTATAGAAGAGTCAAGGTGGATGCGCCATGGTGATCAAAAATATATGTCATTCTAGATGATTGTTAGCTTCAAATGTTTAATAGAGGATCTAAAATCTCTCCAAATTTAGCTTAATTTTCCATCCCTCCACTTCAAGTGAAGAGTGGAGTCATTTTCTAATTTTTTTGGAGTTTTATTTGGTAAATTAACCTGAAGTCGTCAATGTACTCTATTAGAAAACCCATATTGATTTTGTTAGATATAAACCACTTTTTTAATATTTAAGTCTCTTAATAACCTTAAAATTGTATTATATTGGGTTCATTGGATTTCTCTCTTCAAGCCGCTCATTTTGACTTATTAGGTGCTAGAACATTTGTAATAGTAGAGAAAAAAAGAGCTTAACATCATAGCTTTGAATGAATATCAAGCACACACACACAAAAAGAGAGAGTGGTGCAGTAATAATAAGAGATACTAAATTTTTAAACTGGAAAACCTAAAAAAGGGAATTGTCATGAGGCCTAGCACAATTAAAATGAGTCCAATAGTGTATACCCTTAATTACAAATAATGCCCTTCCTCGTGGGATGGCATTGGATTAATGTAGAAAATATGCATCATATGAAGAAAATTGCATGATTGGAGTAATTAGAAGAATCCAATGACATGAGAGCTATTCTCAAGAGAATGTTAGGCTGTTCTTTTGATTGGTAAGATCATAGTCAGATGGTAGTTTATGGATGAACCATAGTTAGGTGATTGAGATTGAAGGAAATATTATCATGAAATTAAGGTTAGAAGGATTATAATTAGTTAATGGTGGTCTTAGGGATACTAGTTGGTGGATGATTATGATCAGAGGGACCATAGTAAGGTGATAGAAGTGGGAGGAGCTGTAGTCAGATGATAGAAGTTTGAGGGACCATTATAGGCAAGAAACAGAGGTTAAAAGGTTTGTAGTTAGAAGGAGATAAATGTCATAAAGACCATAGTCAAGAGACAGAGGTCAGAGGGACCACTGTCAAGTGACAAAGGTTAGAAAAACTATAATTAGCTAATGGTGGTCGAAGGGATCATAGTTATAAAGCAATTATGGATGGAGGGATTATAGTAAGTTATGTATAAATTATATTATGTTTATTGCATTAAACTTTAGTTAAAAAAATATTATTTTACTTATATTTATGTTTGAAATATTTCAAAGAGGACCAAATTCATAAGTATAGAATAAGTGACATAGTTCCCATAGACTCAGTGTTGCGGTGTTTCCACTACAATGCCCTAGCATTTAATTCAAACATTACAACACCAATTGCTCTATAATTTTAAGGAAATAAACACATCGATGAAGTAAAGGTTAGTACCGCTGCACCAGAAATTTCACCACAAAGCTGGAGTGTAAAAAATATAAGCTCCAGTGCCGAGCATTTCAACACCGTAGTGCTAGATTATGCTTTTAAGTGTCACATCGCTCAACTTTGGTAGTGCCACGGTGGTGTAGTTATCAAAATGAGGAGCTGCATCTACTCAGTTAGAAGATGTGCTAGTTAAACTATTAACTATGCAAGGTTAGCACAACACTATAGTAGCAAGGTTTATGTGTCGAGGAGTTAATCCATTTTACAATGTTGTTGCGTCTATACTCCTAGTACTATGGTGCCCAAGGTCATTTCTTTACTTGTCTAAATAACTTTTTATTCTTTTGTTAGAAAATTTTAGTTATTTTAAGTGGATTCTTTTACTTTGAGTATCTTCCTCTAGCTCCCAATTAGAGTAAAGTTAAGGGGGCAATGGAAGTGCTAGGTATCTTTATTTAGATATCTTAGCCTGTACTGTGTAAGCAGGAGGAAGGAGTGGAGAATATTAATTGTTCCTTTTAGGTGACATTTATCTTTATTAATTTTCTTGTATCTTTTTCTTTTATGAATGAAATGAATATGATGTAAACACATAGCAAGTCCAAATGTAGACTCTTATGCCTAGAATTAATTATTTATAGATATTTTTCAATATCTCTTTTTCATAATTTATTGCATATAATGGTCATCTGTGCAGATATTATTTAGTGAGATATATTATCTTGATGGAGAAATATTGGAATAAATAGGAGTATATAAATAGAATGTTGCCAAACCTGAACATAGGATGTTAAACCTTTTAGGTTCTTGATGGGGGCTATGTGATAACCTATAAAATTATGAAATGATTTAGGTCTCTATTAATCCCTAACATTACTTATGTTTTATTTAATATAAAAAGTTATAAAACCTCACTTAATATACGAAAGTATACATGCTGAATCAAGTAATATAATGATAAAATAGAGTATATATCTTAAGAGGAAGATATGCTCACTTGTAAACACTAGTACAATATACTAAAATTACAAAAACTATTCTACTCAATAAAAATAGATGTTTTGGAGATTCAATAACTTAATTAAAAAAATATAAAGGTAATGAATACACTATATGGATATAATGTTTTGGAATGATTACTTGATTCAGCATACGATCGTACATACTCAAAATAAAAAAAATTAGTTTTCTAGACAGTTTTTTGTATCTTTCTTATAAAAGGTCCTTTAAAACTGATCTGAAAAGTATTATTATTCATGATTTTTTAAGGGCAAGTGAAAGAGTAATTATGGGAGCATGTTTCAGAGAGTTTCTTGCAAGTGGAGTGTGAATGATTTATAAGGCTACTCAAAGGTAAGGATCTCTTTATATATTTGGTTACAACTCTTTTCTTCTTTTTAGTTGCTCGTGAGAAGATCTTTAAAAAAGATCTGATACTCTGCCGACACTTGGACAGTGTGAAAGGATGCAATACTATGTCGACACTTAGAGGGTGTGAAAGGATGATGGTTCTGACGACACTTGAGAGTGTAAAAAGATGATGGTTCTCTGCCGACACTTGGAGAGTGTGATGGTTCTCTACCACATCGGGATTGATGGAAGAGAGGATTTATAAAAGCTTCTCCGCCTTGCTGTGGGGCCAAAAGGAGAGTTACTTTGGTAATGGTGTAATACTTGAAGAGGGAGTCTTCATGGAGTGGATGTAGGTTGTGTTAGACCGAACCACTATAAAACTTTATGTCTTTTTTATTTTTTGTAATTTTGTTATTATGGTTGAAAATCTCATTTCAAAATATAATCATTTTTGGAAATTTATTAAAACTATTTTCTAATAAAAAATTCAAGTGATTTTTTTTAAATTACCAATTAACTTCCCCCCCCCCCCCCTCTTGGTTAGCCGTGTGACAATTACTTAGGTTTAATAACCTATACAGAATTAACAAGTTGTATCAGAGCTTTATTTCAAAACTATAAGTTTAGACTACTTTTTGAAAATGATAAAGGCTACTTTTGGAAATCAAAACACACCTTCAGGATATTCGATCACTAGACCTCCATTATTTGATAATATCTCTTTTGATTTTTGGAAAACATGCATGTCAACTTTTATTGAATCGCTTGATTATCACATGTAGATTTTAGTTCAAGAAGGGTATACTAGGCTAACTAGACTTATAGATGGCATTAGAGTTGAAACACCTTTTGTTGACTGGACTATCGAAGAATGTGACTTAGCATAATTAAATATAATAGTTTAAATAGCTTCTTTTGTACACTTAAGTCTGAAGATTATATGCAAGTTTTCACTTGCAAAAGTGGAAAGGACATTTGAGATAGGCTATATATTACTTATGAAGGGACTAATGAAGTAAAGCAATCTAGATTGGATATCTTGTTACATGACTATGAATTATTTCACATGAGACCCAATAAATCCATTTCTGACATGTACATAAGATTTACTCAAATAATAACTTCTTTACATGCATTAGGTAGGGAACTAACAAATGCTGGAATAGTTAATAAAATTCTTTGGTTTTTTCCTACTACTTATGATGCTAAAATAACTACGATTATAGAGTCTAAGGACTTAAATGTTTACTCTATTAATAATCTTCTTGGATTACTAATTGCTTACGAGCAAGGAGTGAATCAAAGGAAGATCACGAGAATAGTGAAAGGAGAAGAACATAGCACTAAAAGTGGATGATTTGGAGAGCGATCAATCACAGCCTAAAGATGATGATGATGTTGCCTTGATGACAAGGCAATTGAGGAGTTTTCTTAAAAAGGAAGCACAGAAGATGCCAGTAGTGGAACAAAGGTATGTTCCACAAAAATATTAAGATTTTTAATGTTGTGATTTGTTATAAATGCAAGAAACTTGGACATATAAAAGTAGACTACCCTAATCTTAAAGCCACTCCTAGCAAGGAGAAGGTTGAGGAGAAAGCAAATGGGATAAAGGGCAAGAAGATTTTTCAAAGAGCTTTCTAGGCTGACTGAAGCTTCGAATTCATCATAAATAGAAAATAAAGAAGATGTCACCAACCTATGTTTAATGGCCAATATTCTTAATCAGTTAGATCAATAAGAGGAATGTAATTTAACCTATAATGAATTGCTTGAAGTTTCAAAAAGAATACATACTGCATATAGAAAACTCAAGAAAATGTATGCTAGATTGAACCTAGAAATGTTAGAATTATAAAAGGAGCATTAAACCCTTAGGAAAGATTACGTATTGATTGATAACAATCACATGAGCTTACTAGATGAATTAGATGATTTGAATAAGCAAAATGATCTTTTAAAATTATCATACACATAACTAGAAAAAAGAATTTAAATCTTTTAAAGATGAATATGAAAATAGGGAGCACTATTTAAAATATAATATAAATATGTTAGAAGATGTAAATACATTTTTTAAATTGAAAGTGCAAGATCTCAAAGAAAATATGATACCCCCTACACTTGATGATTTTACTAATCCTATTTTGAAGTCAAAATGTTTAAAACCTAGGAAGAGGCAAATTTACTTTTGGAGATTGGAAAGACCATTTCTTGGAGTTAAATGTGTTACTTGTGGGATGATTGGATATATATCACACACTTGTACTTTACATAGAAAAACTCATTTAGTGTGGAGACTTAAGATGCATAAATCAAGTCATATCATATATGCTTCAATTTATATTTTGCCAAAAGGAGAACCCAAACTTATTTGGGTTCCAAAGTCTAACATTTTATTATTTTTTAGGTACGCTATTATACAAGAACTCACGAGAGAATTTGATACTTGGATAGTGGTTGCTCGAAGCATATAACTAGAGACAATGTATAATTCATATCGCTTGAAGTCAGGAATGGAGGCAAGGTTACAATGGGAGATAATACCACTAGGAAAGGGGTTGGCACAGGTATGATCAAAAACTTAAATATCTTTTTCATAGAGAATGTTTTACTTGTAGAAGGCTTAAAGCATAATTTATTAAGTATTAGATAGCTATGTGATAATAGATATAAGGTTACTTATTTTCCTACTAGCTGCATATTAAGCCTAAATGGAAATAAAATTTTGCATAGAACCAAGGTAAATAATGTTTATATGCTAAATTTGAACTATATTAAAACTCTTAATGTTTTTTGTTTAAAAAAATTTTTGATGAATCATGGTTATGACATAGGAGATTTTGTCACGTTAGTATATAAAACCTTAGGAATATTACCCAAAAGGAACTAGTTAGAGGTATACCAAAACTAAACTTTACTATGGATCGCCTTTGTGATGCATGTCAACTAAGAAAATTGGTGAAGTCCTCATTTCATTCCAATAAAGATCTTAGAACTAGCAAACCATTTGAGATTATTCAAATGGATCTTTTTGGATCGGTTAGCACTATAAGTCTAGGAGGAAAGATATACTGAATTGTGATAGTTAATGATTTCTTGAGATTCATGTGGGTTAATTTTTATTTCATAAAGTGAATTATTTGAGGAATTTAGAGACTTTTCAACTTGAATTCAGAGGAAACTAGATTGTGAAATTTTAACAATTCAAAGTGATAATGGAGGTGAATTTGAAAATAACAAATTTGAGGTTTTTCTAAAGCACATGGAATTGATTACAATTTTTCTACATCTAGAACCCCTCAGCAGAATAGGGTAGTCAAAAGAAAGAACATAATATTAAATGAAGCCTCTAGAGCCATGTTAGTAGAATATACACTTCCTAAATATTTTTTGACTGAAACGATTAGTACTGCATGTTATGTTTTGAATAGAGTGAATATTAGATCAAAACTAAACAAAACACCCTATGATTTCTTAAAGGGATAAAACCTAACTTATCACATTTGCATGTATTTGGATGTAAGGTTTTCATACATAATAATAGATAATCGTCTTTAAAAAAATTTGATCCAAAATCAGATGAAGAAATTTTTCTTGGATACACTAGTATTGGAAAATCATATAAAATTTTTAATAAAAGAACTTTGATAGTTTAGGAGACCACACATATTTTATTTGATGAATATGGCATTTAAGAATAGCCAAATTTAGAAGAAGATGATATAAAAAATAACTCCTATAGAATTGAGAAGATTAATTTGAAGGAAAATTTGGAACAAGAAATCCCTTTTCCTAGAGATTAGAAATTTTCTAAAAACTATCCTAAGGAATTGATTCTAGGTGAACCTAGTGAGGGTGTTAGGACTATGTGTGGACTTAGCAAAGAAGGCAACCATTCTTCCTTTATTTCAATGACAGAACTCACAAATATAAATCAAGCACTTCCGAATGAATCTTGGATTTTGGCCATGCAAGAAGAATTAAATCAATTTGTAAGGAATGATATTTAGGAATTGATTATAAGGCCAAAAGATCAAAGTGTAGTTAGAATTAAGTAGGTATTTAAAAATAAAATGAATAACTTAGGAGTTGTTTTTAAAAATAAGGCTAGATTGGTGGCTAAGGAGTATAATCAAATTGAAGGGATTACTTTTAAGGAGATTTTTGCCCTTGTAGCAAGACTTGAAGCAATTAGAGTTTTGTTAGCCTTTGCATGTTTTATAGGATTTAAATTGTTTCAAATGGATATTAAAAGTGTCTTTTTAAATGGGGTGATACAAGAGGATGTTTTTGTTGAACAACCTCCATATTTTAAAAATTCAAAATTCCCTAATCATGTTTTTAAATTAAAAAATGTATTATATAGATTGAAATATGTATCTAGGGCTTGGTCTGAAATGTTAACCTCTTTTCTATCAGAGATATCTTTTATAAAAGAAGTGTGGACACCACTCTCTTTTTGAAGAAAATAGGAGACGATATACACATTGTTAAAATTTATATTGATGATATCATTTTTGGATCTACAAATTAAAATTTTTATGATGATTTTTCTAAAATATTGAGTAGAGAATTTGAGATGAGCTTAATGAGAGATTTAAGTTATTTTCTTAGTTTTAGCATTAAGCAAATTGAGGAGGGAATATTTCTTAATCAGTCAAAGTATGTTAAGGATATCCTCAAGAAGTATGAAATGAATAACTTTAAACCAATAAGTACACCTATGAGTTCCTCAATTCAGTTGAATAAGGACATAAAGGGAAAATTTGTTGATAAAAACAATTTTAGAGGAATTATTGGATCTTTGCTTTATTTGATAGTTAGCAAATCAAATATTATGTTTCTTATTTGTTTGTGTGCTAGATTTCAATCTGATCCAAAAGAATCATATTTTATAGGAATAAAAAGGAATTTGAGATATCTTTTGGGAACTCAGAACTTACGAATTTTGTATCGTAAGTATAGTTCTTCATTTGAAATTATTGAATATTCAGATTCAGACTTTGTAGGTTATACGGTTGATCAAAAGAGTACATCTAGAACTTGTTAATTTATAGGAAATTCTTTAGTTTTATGATCTAGTAGAAAATAGAATTCTATAGCCCTTTCTACTGCTAAAGCTGAATACATTATCTTAAGAAGTTGTGTGGCATAAGTTCTTTGGTTGAAATAATAGTTGATTTATTTAGAATTTATAATAGGCATAATTCTAATTTATTGTGAAGAAACTAGTGTTATTTGTATTTCAAAAAATTCTATTCAGCATTCTAGAACCAAACATATAGACATAATGTATCATTTCATTAAGGATCATGTATCCAAAAGAGAAATTGAATTGAACCATATTTCAATAGAAAATCAACTTGCAGATATTTTTACAAAACTACTAGCCTTTGATACTTTTAGCACATTAAGAATATGGTTAGGTGTGCTTGATATCAATGCATAGATAAAATCTTCTACAAACTTAATATGTTTTTATGTGTTTTGATTTTGTTTTTATATTGTTTTTATTTTAGTTGCGAGTGTTTTTAGTTTCTTTTTGTTTTGAGTGTTTTCAATTTAGACATCTATCACTTGTGTAGGTTAATTGAAATTGAGAATTTTTTTTTAATTTTATTTTTTTCTAAATTTTTTATTCATACTATACAAAATAATTCTATAGCATGTCAATCATTATTTTGAAGTGAATACATAAAATTTTTATTTTCTTACATATATTATATTGAACGATACTGTCATCATCTTGTACGATTTATTTGCATTCATATGTATGCATGTAAATGGTTATCTGGACATAATCAGTTATTATAACTAATCGTATGTACAAACAAAAATTTCGTCTGTACGATCCACATGTTATTTTTTATGGGGGATGAACCTAACCATCATTAAAATGATCTTAAATAACTGATCATCCCAAACGAACACATGTTCATCTATATGATCGTATGGTCAAAAAGTCTGTACTAAAGGATGCCTTATAAATTATGTGTTTACGAAAAGTCATTTCATTTTGGATGTTATCATTCGTCCATACAAAAATTGTTTCATCCCTACGATCCCAAGATCATACGTACGAATTCATTTTCGTACTGTACAAAGGATTGTTTTTCTTTAAAAAGGATAGCTTTAGAATTCATTTTCATTCACTTCTAAACCTTCCTTGAATCCTTCTAGAGGCACCAACCTAGGAATGACAAGTTCTAGTAAGCATTCTAGAGTTTTTAAGGGTTCCTCATTCAGGGGTGGGGATGACAACTTCCTTTCTAGAGACAATGAGGATTCCTTCTATAAGTATATAGCCTCTAAAATTACTCCTTTAAGACTACTGATTCAAGATGATATCCACTTTCAAGTTATGCCTCTATATGCTTCAACCCATTTGTCCTTCATTTTGACTTTGATATATGCTTATCATAGAGATGCCTTTTTATTACTTCTTAGAAATTATGAGATTTAGTGAGGATGAGAGTAAAATAACATCGTTTGTTAAAAGCAATGGGTGAAAATCACTTAGGAAGATTTAGGAACCTTTCTTCATTTAAGGACTCGAGGGACTAGAGCATACACATTAATCTCCAAATTTGATTATGATTTGTATGAGATAAATAGAACTCTTAAAGATGTAACTCAAGTTTGTCACTTGGCTAGAGTCTATACCTTGAATCAAAATGTCAAGATCATGCTTCATGTCCTTAGAACATCAATCATTCTTAAGGCTGTTGATTGCATAAACATTACTCTTCTTCTGTCCATCGTTACCTATTTGATCATGACTAGACAACCAATTGATGAGGCCCAACTCATCTTGGATTACATTCATAACCTATATGAGATTGGGTTTCCTTCTCATTAGAGGAAGAAAAATTTTGCTCTAGGACATTTAGTGACCTATAATTTGGAAAAGAAGTATAATATTATTCAACATGATACTCCCACTGAAATGCCAATATTCTTTATCGATGCCTTTTTTTATCTTTTTTTGGGAGGAATGAGAGTTCAAGTGAGGATACTGAGGAAGAAGGGAGAGCACCTGCACCTGCTCAGAGACCTAACTTTCAGGAGATGGTCCAGTGATTTGATCAGTTGAAGAGTCATTTTAATCAATGTTTTGATTAAATTAAGAGTCACTTAAACAAGCAGGATGCACGATACCAACAAGATATGGGGTGGATTCGAGGCCAGTTTGACTTGGTGAACATGAATATAACTATGATGAATAGCTATTTCTCAGTCTTCAACCAGCCTCCTCCTCCAGACCAGGATTCTTTAGAGTTTAGAAGTACTTCTTTGTAGTTATTTTTGCCAGTCTTTTCCTGATGATGTAATGATGATGTGATGAGGTCAGTATTTATTTTCTTCTATAATACTTATTTTTTTATTTATATTTGCATTGATGATATGATGTTTAGAAGTTATGCTGATTAATATGAATGGCTTTAATATATCTGATCTTTTTTATACCAATAAAAATTATCATGTTTTATTTAGATATTTTTGTTCCTTATTTGAAATGTGAATTTGCGTATATGAAAATTCTATTTTAATTTATCTAAAAAGTGTTATAAATTAACTAGCATTATAAAATAAATTTTATTACGAAATCTAATTTTTCAAAATTTTAAGTTAACTTATAACTCGACCAAGTTAAGGATAGCACTCCCATGTTCTTTTTAGGCAAACATAATTTTAATATTATTATTGTAATTTTGATGTCTTATTTGTTTTATATTGAAAATTGAAATTAACTAATCTTTATGTTATCACTTTTGTAATAATATTCTTTATCTAATTGTCTAGATGCTTTATGACCTTGATAAATTTTTATCATCTAAGTTATTCTTTAATTTAAAATTTTTTGAATCTATCTTTTTTATCTAATAGTAATTAACTTTTGTTCTTGCAACTTTATTTTAATCTCTTTTAAGATCAATTATTATGATTTCTCATTTGACATATTTCATTTCAACTTTTCTTTTTCCCTTTTTATTTTTGTTAAAAGGGGGAGTAATATTATTTTATGTTTTGTGTTATTTTATGTTTTGTGTTTGTGTTTGTGTTTTTGGTTTTTGTTGTTTATGTTTTATTTTGTTATTTGTGTTTTATATATTTTTAAATTTTTTAAGAAATATATTTTGGTGTGGTCTTCATGAATTTTCCTATATTCACATGTTTATTCTTTTAGGGAGAGCTGAGGAGAAATTTTGGATATACATGTTAACTCAAACAATAATTGTTTTGTCATAATAAAAAAGGGGGAGATTATTGAGATAGTTGTAACTTAGTTTTTCAATTAATGATATTCTTGAAACATGTATATTTTTTATGATCTCAAATATTATTGTTTTAATTATAATTTATTCTAATATATTTAGGATGTATTATTTTATTGCTTATGTGTATTAATATTTCAGGCAAATCATACTCCAGATTGTTGAAGACTTCAAATCAGATCAGATTAGGCTTTATTGTAAATGAAGTCTTTATTTTTCATTTTATTGAATTTGAGAGAGTGTGATTGAAATTGAGTAACTGTGCACATACATACTAGAGGAACATTTAAATTTTGTAATTTTTAAACTAATCATACTGTATAAAATCATTTCAATTTTTTTTTTTTTGAAAGAAGCTGAAGCTAAATTTACTATTAAAAACAAAGAGCAACTACAATTTAGATTCCTCCTTCAAAATGCTAAAAAAAAGAGGAACCTTATTCACAAAGCAATCATCCCAAGTAAAGTTACTTACTAAAGCATAGTTAGCACATAAGTTTGCTAACTTATTGCATTCTCTACTAATGCAATTAAAAATAACAAAATTAATATTTTGCAAGAAATTTCATACCGTCATCCTTGAACTCCCCCTTATTCCAAGCCTTTTTGAAGTAAGAAATAATGTTTGAGTTATCACCTTCAATGAAAATGCCATCAAATTTGAACATCCATTCCTTGATATCCTCTTTAATTGAATTAATGGCAAGTAATTCCATTTGAGCAATATCCCAATGTATAAATGATTTACCATAAGCATAAAGGAATCTCCCTTTATTATCTCTGAAAATAGCCGCTATGCCCGCCTTGTAAGAAGAAAGAAGAGAAGCATCAACATTAACTTTTAGCCAATTGGGTGGAGAAGGATGCCAAACATTAGACAGTCTTAAGGTCTGATTAACATCCCAAAAGCCCAAATTAAAATGACAAAAGTTGTTAGAGACCGAAGCTTGAGAAATGGCTTCAGAGGCTATAAAGCTTGAATTATCTTCGACACCACCATGTATCCTCTTGTTTCTACTTTTCCAAGTAAGAAACACCAAAATACAATAAAGTTTAACCATCAAACCTTTCCTGGATACATTATTCTCCAGCCAACTAAAACATTGTTCACTGGTATTGAACAAAGGAAAATCGAAGCCCAAATGGTTCAGGTGCTGAATAATTTCTTTGAGCTTAAAGCATCCACACACAATATGCTCCATATCTTCAATATTCTCACAGCCTCTTGGACAGTTAGCATTTTGAACAACCCTTTTATAACATAGGAATTGCATAGACGAGATTGCATTCCTCTTCAATCTCCACCAGAAATTCTCCACCTGAGAATTCAACTCAGCCTTCTTGATCCACTTCCATAACAGATCATTTACAAAGCCAATTGCCTCCGATTTCCTAATCAATCCAGGAATAGACATACCAGAATTTTGATTGATTAGAACCAAGAAATCAGCCTCCTTTTCTTGGGAAATATGGGTCTTCATGATGATGTCAATAAGCTCCTTACCAAAGAATTTGCTCAATTTCTATACATCCCAATTGCCTTCAGAAATAAACTCCTCAACAAGGACCGGACTTTCATCTACAGGAGTAACAAATGTAGGCCACTTGTTAATACATTTATCTAGTATCCAATTATCATCGAATGCATCCACAGATTTACCATTAACAATAGCCCATTTAATAATAGGATTTAATGTTTTAAATCCTTCATTCAAATTTTTAAAAGCTGCAGAATTATTTCCACTGAAGTTTCCTCTCAACAATTTGTTACCGTATTTTGCTTCCATAACAGAGTGTAGAAGAGATTGATCATCTTGAACAAATCTCCATGCTAATCTAGCACTCAAAGCAGGTGATTTTGTTATGTTAGAATGCAAGCCACGACCGCCATATTCAAAGTGTTTACACATGTCGGTCCAATTCACATAATGCATTCCTTTGGATCCATTTTTTGTTCCATATGAAGTCTCTGCAAATTTTATCCAGTTCAGCCAATAGCTTTTTTGGCACCAATGAATGAGTAGAGTGATAGATAGGAAGAGAAAGCAATACAGATTTAACCAGAATAATCTTGCCCGGAAGTGATAAGCATTTACTACTCCATTGATTAAGCTTATTCAAAGCTTTATCAATGATGAATTGAAAGTCTTCTCTCTTGAGCCTCCTCAAAGCCATCTTTAACCCATGGTAATGGAATTCTTTAACATATTTAAAGCCCATGATTTTAAAAAAATTTCTCTTCCTACTTCTTTCCACATGTTTTCCAAACATAATAAGAGATTTGTTGTAATTGATTTTTTGACATGTCCATTCACAGAAATTATGAAGAATTCCCTTCACTCCCGACATCTCCTTCATATTAGCTTTGGAAATCATAATGACATCATCCGCATATAATAACTGGGAGATACGAGGTCCCTCAGGACTAATCTTGATACCACAAGAACTATGGAAAAAAGCATTGGAAATAAGTTGTGAGCAAAGAAAAAAAAGAATGGGAGATAAGGGGCAGCCTTGTCGAAAACCGCTCCTAGCACGGATCCATTTTGAACAATTACCATTAATGATAATAGAGAACATTGGATCAACAACACACTCCATGATTAGCTTAGAAATTTTAGGAGGAAATTTAAAATATTCCAATACTCTTTTAAGAGAAGCCCAAGCCATTGAATGATAGGCTTGCTCCATATCCACTTTAAAAGAAACAAGGCCCGAAGTAGCTTTAGAAATTCTAAGTTTGTGGAAGATTTCTTGTGCAAGCAAAATATGATCTGATAATGATCTCCCCTTAATGAAAGCCGCTTACTCCATAGAGATAAGTTTAGGAACGACCAAATTAAGTCTATTCAAAATTATCCTTGCTCTTTGTACACAATGTTACAAAGACTAATGGGTCTATAATTTGTAGGAAGAATGGGATTTGAGACCTTGGGAATTAGAATTATAAGAGTTTCTTTCCAATCTTTGCTCATTTCACCATGTTTAAAAAAATGACTTAAAGCTAACCAAAAGTCATCCTTTATGATATTCCAATAAACTTTAATAAAAGAATGAGATATGCCGTCATTACCTGGAGAAGTATTCTCTTCCAATTGTTTCAAGACATCTTCAACTTCAGCCATAGAAAGGTCTGCCTCCAACAGACTTCTTTCCTGATCATTCAAGCAAATGGTTGGAGCCGGCCAACCATCCAATTTACATCCTCTATACACCCATTTATTTTGAAAGAATCGCATAAAAACTTCCTCCATATGATCTTGATCTTCTACCATAATTCCATTTTCATCTTTGACCTTTATTATTTTATTGGCATTTCTTCTTGCACTAGCATAATTATGAAAAAACTTGGAATTACCATCTCCTTCATTGAGCCATTTAACTTTAGACCTTTGCTTCCACCATGTATTCAATCTTGCCAAGGTAGTATTAAGTTCCAAAACCTTCTCTTTAAGGATCCAATAGTCTTGATCAGAAAGATACCCAAAGGAAGACTCTTTGGTTTGAAGTTCAATGATCTCCTTCATGAGATCATCTTTCAACTTGTTCAATTCTTTATGCTTAAACTTGCTCCAATAGAATAATGACTTCAAGGATCTTTTGATTTTTTTTTTGAGGATTTGAGAATAAGTACCTTGATAATTCCTGCACCATTCCTTTTTTACCACTCAATAGGAGGCTTGGTAAGAAGCCCAACAATTTTAGAATTTGATAATTTTGCTGAAATTTTTGTTGAAAGACCAGAATTGGAGAAGGATTAGGCAATGATCCGAGGCTATTCTAGCCAAATGTCTCTCAATCAATTGAAAAGGTGAGCTTAGAGCCACAGAATTTACAAAGCACCTATCCAATCTTTCAAGGATTCTAGCTCCTCCAACCTTGTTGTTACACAAAGTAAATCTAGGACCAATAGAGCCAACTTCATGAAGATCGTTGTTCAGTAAGCATTCTTCCATCTCCCTCGATCCTTGATGATAGACAAATTTCCTTCCACCAAATTTGTCTTCTTTGCACATAAGACAATTAAAATCCCCACCAACCGCCATAGGACGATCATAATTGGAATATTTATCTAACATATTCCAAAGTTCTCTTCTCTTGCTCACTTCAGTGCTTCCAAAAATCGTGATCACTTTCTAGCTTACATTATTGAACATATTAAGTTCACCAATCACAATTTGAGTAGAACTCTCCTCAACTGAAAATCTCACTGAATTCGTATTCCACAAAATCAATATACCACCCGAAAGCCCAGAAGATGGGACACAGTGGAAGTTCCAACTGCCTCCAATCAAGGCATCAACTTCATTCCTATCAATTTCAGTAATTTTGGTTTCAACCAAACCCACAAAACAAACACCATTATTTTTTACAAACTCCTTTAGATAGAGGGAAGCAATTCTTTTCCTTGCTCCCCTACAATTCCAAAAACATATGGAATTCATTTAAAAGGATTATGGGGATTATTCCCCAAATTACCTTTCTCTTCCATCTCCATTATACGGCTCCTTGTAGATGCATTGATCGGTCCCAGATCTTTCAGCTGTTTTGTTCTCTTCTTTTTGGAGGATTGAGTAGAGCCCTTAAACCCAATAGTCCCCGCACCGGCTTTAACAATGCGACCTGAATCTGCTTCTTCCAGACTTTTCTTGTTATCTTCAATGAAAGAGGAATCCTTGAGTTCTTTTTCAGCAATTTTTCCACCCAGATTATCAACCAATAATGATTCCATTAATTCCCCTTCCTCCAATTCCACCAGAGCATTAAAGCTATTATTAACAGCTATTAAAGAGCCTTCATCCAATGTGGCATCTTTAGAAACCTTTTCAGTCGAAACTGCATAACTCTGTTTTATAGAATTTTGTTCAACCAAGCCAGAACCATCATTTGTTCTCTTCTTCACCGCAACATATTGCTTTGGTTGAGAATATTTGCTATTTTTATTCACCTGGACAGCTGATCTTCTATACCAGTTATTGCTGAAATTCTTCTTCCCATAATTAACCATCATCCACAGACCATAACCTTCGAAATTAGTCTCCTTATCACCTGTAACTTTATTTACTTCCACTGCTTCCTTCTCAATCAAGTTCTTTGACATGTCCATCTTCAACAGATCAGAATTTCCCTTGTTCAGCAAAATGCTTTTGGCACACTCAATCTTGTTATGACCGATCTTCCCACATTTAAAACAGAGGTTCGGCAACCTTTCATACTCTATCTTCTGGAAAAACTTGCCTTCTTCTCCTTCTACCCACACACTAGTAGGAAGTTTATCATCCAAATTGATTCGGACACAAACCCGGCCAAACTCTCTTATCGACCATTGGAACATATTTCCATCAATTAAGTATGGCTTCCCAACCATTGAAGCTATTCGACATACATTTATTTCATCCCAGCAAAATAGAGGTAAATTTGGCAATCTAATCCAAATGGGAGCAGATAGTCCTTCAAGCGAATTTGGATCAAACCTTTGACTCCATCTCTCTATACCAACAATGTTTTCGTTAACAAACCATGGGCCATTATTGAGAACTGCTTCCAAATGCTCTGTTTCAAAAAATGAACATAACACCCATCCTTTCCCCGGGATGGTAAGATGAAATTTGCCGAAAACTTCCCATTGTCTCCTCAATTCATAGTTGATTGAAGAGAATAGTGTATCTTCTGCAAAAATTTTAACCACCACAGATTTGTTCAGTTTATTGGCATTCTCACAAACTTTTTCCATATGAAGTTTGAAAGTACAACCATCTTCAGCTATGAAATTTCCAAAATCAAGATCAGCAACTTTTATGTTTTTAGTTCTAGCCCAAGCATTCTGAATGCTACCAGAATTAGGTCTTTTAGGCAATTCCTCAAGCACCTCATCGCATCTCCCAAGTTCTCCAGTAGCGCAAGCACGCACTTCCTTCAGTTCCGATCTTGCATTATTTTCTTCTACAGCATTCTTCTTCATTGCAGAACAATACGTATCATTCACAGCAGTATTCTTTTTCAACCATTTGTCGCAATTCACCTTAATTTCTGCCTCATTCCCAACCTCCGTGGATATATATTCAAAAGTGGAGCTTGGAATCACTTCGATTTCCTTCTCTATATGTTTTTGGAATAGCCAACCAGAATTCTCATGATTTCCCTCCAAAATTTTGCTTTTTCCCTTACCAGGCACTTCTATGGCTTGTTTCTTCATCAGCAGACCTCCTTCATTAATGATCCGAGGTTTGTTCATCAAAGATGTAGATTTTAATCCAGGATAAAAATTTGATTTTCCATCTCCAAAAGCCGGTGGAGACGATGAAACATCTCGAGCACTACCAACGATAAGCCTTCCCGAGGAACACCTATCTTCCGATTGACCGTCGGCCGCAGAAGGCTGACAACCTTTCATCGTCATCCCTTCGACGACGAAGTCGCGAATTTAGATTTCAAATAACAGTTTTTTGAATTCCCAGAGACTCTATCTCTATAAAATCATTTCATGCGGGATAATTTATTCATTTATTTTCTCCTATAAGCAGTCAAATGAACTACAGGTAGAAAATTTTTCTATGTACTCATCGTTCTGTACGAAGATTCCTTCGTACATATTCCATCTAGAATATGAATTGGATGGGTCCCATTTTTTTCCCATAAATTCAAAGTTTTTTTTCTATATGGATCGTACAGTACGATGTCATGTTCATACGTACGCCGTTAAGAGTATGAGTTATACGGGTCCCTTTTCATCCCAACAAACTTAAAAATTGTTTAAACTGATCATACTATACGATATGCCATTCGTATAGAAGTCGTCTAGAGTACGAAAATGTGGGGTCTCTTTTTGTCGCGATAAAGATGATAAATTTTTAACTGTTCGTACAGTACAAACTTAATTCATACTAGATGATCATCGTGTATAAAATTATTTTGTACAGATTCACAATAGGTTCATACGCAGTAGTTTTTGAAATATTTATACGTACAAACATGCGATCGTACTGTACAATTGTACATGCTCAAAATGAAAAATTCTAGTTTTGTTATGGTTTTTTTATGTCTTTTTTATAAAATGTCCTTTAAAACTAACATGAAAAGTATTGTTCTTCATGATTTTTCAAGGGAAAGTGAAAGAGTGATTGTGGGGGAGTGTTCGAGAGAGATTTATTTTAAGTGGAGTGTGAAGGGTTCACAAGATTACTCAAAGGTAATAATCTCTTTGTGTATTTGGTTACAACTCTTCTTTTATTCTTTCTAGTTGCTCGTGAGAATATCTTTGAAGAAGACCCGGTAATCTACTGACACTTGGAGGGTGTAAAAGGACGATGATACTCTGCCGACACTTGGAGGGTATGAAAGGATGAAGGTTCTCTATCAACACTTGGAGAGTATGACAGACGACGATCTCTACTAACACTTGGAGAGTGTGAAAGGATGACAGTTCTCTACCGTACTGGGGAATGGTGGAAGAGAGGAATTGTAAAGGCTTCTCCTCCTTGCTGTGGGGGTAAAATAAGAGTCACTTTGGTAATAGTAAAATTCCTAAAGAGGGAGTCTTCAGGGAGAGGATGTAGGTCATGTTTAATCGAACCATTATAAACCTTTGTGGCATTTTTATTTTTTGCATTTTAAATTTTCTACAATTTTGTTATTGTGGTTGAAAATCTCATTTCAAAAGATGATCATTTTTGAAAATTTATTAAAATAGATTTCTATTAAAAAATCCAAGAGATTTTTTTTTAAAATTACCAATGCACACCCCTCTTGGTTAACCGTGGGACAATTTCTTAGGTTTAACAACCTATATGGAATCAACAAAGTAGGCATCAATAATTGAAGCACTTGAAAGATCAGCACAATGATGCCCATAAATAAACTAATGTCGTTGAGCTACTTTTCTAGTTCCACTATGGTGTTGTTTTTTTTTGTTTCGTCATTGTGCTTAATAACCTGGATCAATTACTTAGTGTACAGTTACATCGGTTTGCTGATAGGTCTTATCCTTGGGAAATTATAACTACTATGCCGCAGCGCAACTTACTTTTAAATATTGTAGCTTTGAAAGAACAATTTAGGTACCGAGGCATTATAGAGTCTAACGTTGCGATGCTTAACGAAATAGAATATAGCACTGTAAAGCTAAACTTTTGATGTCGCAGCATTGTCTGATTAAGACGTTGGCATTACAATGTGAATATTATGATACTCCGGCGTTGTCTTTGATGGGGCTACGACATTGTTTGTTTTGATGCCACGGCGCTATATGAAACTTAGACTTTTATGGCTTTTATGTATTTTTTTCGCATAATACAATTAAAATAATATTTTTTTTACTAAAAATATAATACATAAAAGAACAAATTATTTACACTAATCAAATTCTTTCGAGCTTAAACTCTTGCTTGTCCTAAAGCAAATAAATTAGTTGTAAATCTGATTAAATGATTAACCAGAGTAAAAATAGATAATATAAAATTACTAAAATATTGGCTAATACATCACGGTCTTGAAATAGTAAAAATGTAGCGGATTATAATTATATTTTAAATAAAATACTAATAATTATACAAATTAGGCATCCTTATTATTGTTTAATTTGAATTTACATGTTATAGATTTAATTATTAATTTTTGAATTTTAAAGGGAATAATGTAGCTTAATAATTAGATATGTTTGTAGGTAAAATTTAAATTTCATTAGTTCAACAATATTTGTATAGATTTTCTTATTTATCCTTTATAAAATTAAGTATAATATTGAAATTAGATTCTATGTTTTTACTAATATAAATTTTTAAATGTGCTCATCTTTTCTCTTTTTCTTTTATTTTTCTCTCTTCCTTTTTAAATTTATTTTTATAGCTCTTTCTCTAATTTATTTATGAGTTCATAGTTAATTATTTTTAATATAAGATTTTGCTTCTATTCGTTTCCACAATCTTAATGTGTTTTATGTAAGAATTTAATAAGGTTGCCAATTCAAAATTTGGATTGTTTATAATATCCAATTTTAATCTACTCATATCGAATCTTTAATTCTAACTATTCATCTTTAATTCAAAAATTAATAAATAAAGGTATAACTTGTAATTTCAAATTAAAGAAATAATTTAAATAATCTAAGTTAGAAAATTATTAGTCTCTTTTCCACTATATGAAGTATAAATAATATTCATTTAAATTATGATCTAGGATTTTATTATTATTCTAATTTTATATAAATTTTAATTATTAGTTTTACTAAGATTAATAAAAAAAATCAGAATACATAAACCATTATAATAATAATAAGGGGAATTTCAATGAAATATAAATAAATGATACACAAACAATAGTTAATACTACACAGGCTTTCATATAAATGATAAAAGATACATAAAATATATGTTAATAGAACATAACAAAACATAACATACATAACATTGATTGCTTGATAACTATCGAACTAAGCACCATGCAAAGCATATCAAGTGAGTTGCCATCTACAAACGACAAATCATGCATATCTACATATTCTAATTACTCAATTAATATATTTTTCTTCTAATGATATTAAATAAAACAAAGATACACATATACATCCTTATTATTATTATTATTTTTAATTCATAATTTTTGTGCTCATCTACTCCACATAGTTTTAATTTGTGACAATTTTGCTTGAAAATGTGAAATGTTTTTGTATCTTGAATGCAGATGACACCAGTAAGATATATTTTGATAATAGTATATGGGCCAATCCATTTAAATTTAATTTTATCATAACGAAAAATTTTCCATATGATAAAAAATAGTAGAATATCTTGACTAGGTGAAATTAGTAATATAAAACTTAGCATTTATGCATTTTCTTCATATCTTCTTTGTATCATCCTGAATCTTCATGAACTTCATCATGAAATGGACGGAGTTTGTTAATGATATCATAACTTTGTATTTGGAGAAGCGAAAAGGAATATTCCTATTTCAAATGTTCTTACCTCCTAATTCTAGAGGAGAAATGCCTTCACTTGATTCTACCCATTGCTAAAGTTAAAAATCCAAGAAGAGAAATATATTAATGTATTAAAAAACTAACAATGATATATAGTTAAACTTTCAAACTACTTTTTTTTTAATAATTTTTAATTGAGAGGAAGTCTTAAATTTTGAATCCCCAAACCACTTAGTCTTAGCTCAGTGCTACGGTGTTAATGGTAGTGTTGCGGTGCTTCACATCTCCAAAGTTTCTTTTAATTAAATCAAACTACCTTACCTACACATTTAAACTATCAATTGGATTTCCTCCGTTAAAGGACTAAGTTTATAGTCTTTAGCCAAACTTTATCACTTACTAAACATATTTTTGGGTTGCCTCCCACACAGTGCTAAATTCATAGTCTTTAGCTAAACTTGCCTAGATTTTTCAATTTGGCTAGGATAAATTATTTCCATTCTTTAATTAACTTTCATTATAATCTTTTTCTTTTTCTTTTTGGTTTACTTCAATATTACTCGATAAAGATCTAAGAGGTCTACTACTAACTGATATTACAAGCAGACTTAATTGGGTCTCTAAATTTTTAATAAAAGTAGCTTAATCTTGCAATTGATTCCCTGATTATATAACTACATCCTCTTATGCTATTTTTTTATTTCTAAATTGATTGCTTTGATTAAATCTTGGAGGATATATAGGCCTATGATTAATAACATGTTATTGAGAATTATTTCAATTTACTCCTTGATTATTCTACACATTATTCCATTGATTACTACTTCCCAAATTATATAACCAATCAAAATTAGGATGATTCCTCCAACCTGGATTATTGCGTTTTGAAATAGGATTATTTGGTCTTCCAATTATGTTAATATTTTCAATCCCTTGCATAGTATTATCTTCAATTAAATTTTTCTCTCCAACGAATTTAATTACAAATCCTAAATTTACTTCTATTGTATTCAATTTTTTTTGAAATTGTTATTTGTGTAGTAAAATTTGATAAAGCATCAAATTCATAAATTTCAACTATTGTTTAAGTATTTATCCTATCAATAGGCCACTGGATATTATTAGCAGTCATTTCCTCTAAATGTTTCCTTAAATCCTTTCCAACTCTTATAAATGGATTCTCCTTCAAACTAAGTAAAATAAATTATGTCATTTATATGTTTAACAGTTTTTTAAAGTGGAAAATACATAGCAAGTAACTTTTGAGCTAACTAGTTTAAACTAGTTATTGAACCTAGTGATAAAGAATTTAACCATATTTTAGCTTTATCTCTTAAAGAAAAAGAAAACAATCAAAGTCAAATAGCATCATCACTGACACCATTATACTTAAATTTTACATTAATTTCTAACAAACTATCTCGATGTAAATTAGGATCTTATAGAGGAGTTTGCCCAAACTGAGAGTTTTGAACCATTTGAATAATTGTTGGTCTTAATTGAAAATTGTTAGCATGGATTATAGGTATATTTATACTCCTATAAATTACGTTTTCTAAAAGGTTTGCATAATCTTTAAGAGGTCTAGAATGATTTTGCGCTAACTCAGGTTTAGTCATTTTTGAATTCTTTTGGGTTTTTTTAATTTTAGAAAGGGTTCTCTCAATTTCAAGATAACAAGACAAAAGTTCCTTAGTAAGGCTATAAATCATGCAATAAAAAATATACATATAATCAAAGTAAAATAAAATAAAATAAAATAATAAAATTAAAAAATTATTAGTTGGTCAAAATATGCAATTAATTCAACAATATAGTGAGAATTTTGTAAAAAATAAAATACTTCCCTAACAATGACGCCAAAAACTTAATAGTGGATGTGGAGCAACTTATAGAATTGTGAAATGATTTAGGTCTCTATCAATCTCTAACAATGTTTAGGTTACATTAGACTGCCCATATTTATTCCTTCGATCATAGAGCATTTGTCAAGCATTTAGGTGTTTTACTGTTATCAGAATTAAGCAATCTTCAGTTTGTTGGATTCTTCTCGTTGAGCACCTCAGCTTGACTATAAGCATGCCATATTTATAGATTACTTGGTAATAAATTGAATATTCTAAAGCATCAAATATTTATCAAGTCACCACTTTGGGCCCATTTTGGATCGGATTGGGCCGACATTGGTGTTGTTGGGTTCGCCTTGCCGAGATGCTTACATTTAGTTTGCTGTGATTGGGCTTCAAATGGTACTGAATTTTATTTTAAAAATTTTCAATTGAGATATGCCTTGAGATTCATTTTTGATCAAAGGTGATTTTTTGTCACATATCAATATCATGTCTATATACACATAAAGATCAAAGATCATTGGATCTATAAATTAATGTTCCAAAATTTTGATTGGTCACATTCGAAGTCCAATTGGATTACTTTTAATCTAGATGTGTTCGTCTCATTTAGATGATTAGTTCAACTATAGGTTTGCTAAGTTCTAAGTTCAAATGATCCTAAATTTAATTCTGAATGCTTCTAATCTAAATTTTGCATTGTAATTAATCATTGATTAGATCAATTTTCTGGTGATATATCACTACACAATCACATTCATGGGCCACGACAAAGTAATTACTTCTTATAAAAATTTACATTAAATTATTAAACTTATCTTTCTCCCTCTCACTTTTGTTTTCCTTCTTCCCTTTTTTTGCAAACATATAAGGATTCTTTTAGACATTAATTGACTAAAATAACATTACTCTTACTATTCCCTAAACTTACATTAAACCCAAACTAATAAAGAAGTAATCCAAGCAACACTTTCTCCAAGTTCTCATCATAAAATCTAGGCCTTCTTCGTTCCGAGGGTTATTGTTGGTAAGGGAGGTCCATATTTTGCCATAAAAGCTGCCATGCAGCATCATGATCAATCAATGAATTAGGATTCGTTCAGCACACATATTTTCCATCCATATGTTCTTGTTTTTAATCAAATAGTTTAAGTTTTTCTGCTATTTGGCGATTTTTCATTTGCTGATGGAATACTCAGCTGGCTATAAGTAACTGCATTTGCCACTATTTTTTTTTTAACATGGTTATTATAGCTTCTCCCATTATATTCTAGAAGATTTACCTCGTTCTACCCATTGATGATTTATTTAGCATTAATGGCTTCTTTAAATTTCTTTCCGATTATATTAATCCTATGAAACTGTTGAGCTTCGATTAACATTCTCTTTTTCCACAGTAATCTTTTCAATATATGACTATGATTTCATTTGGGACATCTTTTAGTCACTTATTTTTTACCTGATTTCAAAAAAAAATTTCAGACTTGAAAAAAATAATAAGAAAATGGTCCCAAATAAAACTTAAGAAATACAACTTTATAATGCTGAGAGCAATATTAAATGGAGTCAGTAGGCCACTTTCTGCGAACACGTTGGTGACTTGACCTTTTTTGGGGTATTTTAAGAGCTTGAATGTACGGCCATTGGCTTATAATTTTGTTGCCGATCAATGGATCGCAGCTTTCTCAACCCTTCTTTTACAGGGTTAAGTGGGCGGGAGGCAAGGCTACGTTTAATAACAATAGGGAAGTAATATAAGATTTGATAGGCACACAACAACATAGACATGTGGGCTAGACAAAAAGCTGATTACATGGCTCTCGGCCTCTAAAGTGGCTTAAATAAGGCCCTAATTGTGCCTTAAGCTAGTCCTCGAGGTCGAGTCTATGAAGGTTATAAGTTCCTCATGATACGTAGAGATTGTCCTAGATGAATGTGGCAATGAGTCGGAAATGCATAGTCGATAGAGTCATGATAGTAGACTTTTTAGGTATTTGCTTCTTTTGGCTTGTGATGGATTATACATAAAAGGTTGACGACTAAATCTTAAGAAAACTATAGAGATGATTGAATTCTCGTGTGGCGAGAGCCCCTTTAGGCAAAGACTTACTAAGGGAAGTCTTTTAGATGAACTCACAAGGAATAATGGCATCTTCTATCTTATCCTCCAAAAAAAAAGCTCATACAATGCTATTCCTTTTCCCTCTAATATGGTGAGTCTAGCTAGTTTTGGATGAGCATTGCTTTGAACCAATATTTCCCATAATAAATTTTTTAGACAATTTATATAATAAGCTTGTCATATTGGTCAAACTTAGGCTAGGTGGGTTTGAGACAAGTTGGTTTAGGTCAAGTATTTTGACCCGTATAATTAATAGTTGGGATTTGGGTCTATCATATTCGAGTCAAGAAAACTTCAAATTAAATTTGAACCTAACATAGCAACTTGAATAAACGGCCCCAAATGACATGAAATTTTACAATAACAATATAAAGGCATTTTAGTTAAAATAATAGTTGAATGGACAAGTGAAAAACAAGTGAAAAGGACTCCTTCGATCTTATTAATAAACAAAATATAAATGATTGGCATAAGAGAACAATAATTGTAATGAGATGCATCGTTAATTTCTTTCTCCAACTCTAACAAGAAGACAAGAAAAGTTTAATCCACTTGGGAAACTTTATTTAGAAGGGAGTTTGACTTCAGAAGTTGTTGCACGGTTTAGCCATAACGAGCTGATAGTGTGCCATTTGACTCACTGGTACTGTGTCATTTGACTATGCAACGACTTCTGAAATCGTTGCATAGTGTAGCTAAATGGCACAGTTCCTTTCATCTTGCAGTTTTTTTATTATTTTTAAAAGTAAAATTTTTATAAAACCTTTTTAGATTAAAAGTTTTTTTTTCTAAATATCTGCTTTATGGAGCAGTTAGAAAGTCGTCCTAAATGAATTCTAAACCTTTTTTTAGAACAGCTTTTTTATTGTTTTATAAAAGAGCTTTCTTTTAAAATATTTCTTAAATTATATATATTTTTTCACTTGAAATTAAGTTTAGAAAAGTAAGAAAGCCATAGCAAATGAAGTATAAATTTTTATTATTTTGCAATAGTAATAGCTGCCTCTATATTATAAAATAATAGCATATTTTAAGAAATATTGTCATTAATAATGTCAATTTTTTAGTTGTGCAACATAAAATTTTATTATTCATAGTTACTTCTAAGATTCTTTCACTCAATTGAATTAATTTATATGAATGTACTAACCTATTGATGAAAGGTTGTAAATTTAGTAGAATGACCCTTTTATTTATTTGTGAATAACATTATTATTCTGTGCAGACACTGAAAACAGTTTATCGTTCGTAGACCAATCAAAATGCATAAGGTTAGCAGTACCGAGCCGGGTACCGAGGGGTACCATGCCACGGGACCGTGTAGTACCGAACTGGGTACCGAGCAGAGGATGACGTGGTGCATTCTTGTTGGTTTTTGGACAACATTCGATGTCCGCATAGAATAAATTCTCGAGTGTTGGAACTACCATAGTGTCTAGAGATGAAGGCTTAGATTAATGAGTTCTTTCTCAATATTCGATGGGGATTATCCCACTAGATCAACTCCTGACCATGCCTCTAGGTTTAGCAGATCTATCGATTAACATGCTTTCACTATTGATTATAGGTGCCTGCCTATAGAAGAATTTTAGACTACCAAGCCTTTGATGGCGGTGATGCACCAAAATTATTATGTTCGGACGTCATACAGGCGGTAACGAGCGGTACCGTTGATGGTACCAACCACAGTACTGAGCTCGGTACCGAGCGCCTAGTGATGTGGCACATTTTTATTGGTCTCTGAATACGTTCGCTGTTCGGACACAATAATTAGTCGCAGAACTAACTGATGCTGGAGAGCAGGCATTGAGTGTTGAAGCAAGGAAGGTTGAGGCTGCAATGGAGGAACTTATCTATATGGCGTATAGGAAAATCCCATAGGCTTGTTGTCATGTGGTCGCTCCATTGATGTTTTCATTCCCCCAGGATCGATCTCACTAGAGGAGGTCACCACGTGGTTGGTGATCTTGGAGAAGATGATAAACCTTTAAGGTTTCGGTGGGGCTAGTAGCTCATGAGCGGTAGCAGCTTCAAAGGAGGTTATTGAGCTAAAGAGGGAGGTTTGTGAGTTAAAGAGAAAGGTTTTTTAGCAGAGAACTATAATTGTCTTCTTCAAGTTGGAGACAAGGGTTACCAAGCATCGGACATAGACATCCAAGTTCAAAGAAGGTGGCAAATTTGTGTTGTACTTAGCTGGGACAGGAGGTTTGACACAAGCAGAATTAATAGGCCACATGTGTAGGGAAAATTATTAGGTCCGGACATCGGATATAGAGATACGTCCGAACATCCACTAAAATTTGACACGTGGAATGTACACGTGTCCACGGAATTTTAAGTCAAGCATGTCAAAAGCGCAGTTAAAGCATAGGTAAAAGCGCAGCTAAAAGGCATTCAAAGTGTAGTCAAAATGCAATCAAAGCGCAGTAAAAAAGTACAGTCAAAGCACAGTACATGTACGTGACAAATTTTTATTGAATATCCAGACCTATTTTTAGGGTCAGTTTCCGGACCTAATAATTTTCCCATGTGTAGGGCCTTTCATGGCCGCGAGTAGTCTTGTGCTGCTCTTTCGTATTCTTTTTGATTTGTGTGTGATCCCTTGCTGAACTTTTTATGTATAAATATTAAATTATGTTACTTAATAAAATCTTCTAGTGTTACGAAATTGTTATTATGTAAAAATCATATTATTTAATAATTTTTTTATTTTGATGAGCTCATTTGTTTTTATTTCTTTGTGCATTTATTTCTTTATGGTGTGGCGTCTTTTATATGAGCGGTGAGTGAGAATGGCTCACAAGCACTTGAATTCAATCAACGTTGAAAGTAGCAGCATGTGTGCTCTCAGTGACAACCATAATACCTAGAAGATTTTTAAATTTTTTATTTCAGCCTCATTGTGATGAGTGAAAAGATGTGATTATGTAGCGAGTTAATTAATGAACATCAAAATGATGACTCAACTAAGATTGAAAACTAAGTGGGCTTGATTTTTATGAGTGATGTTGGGATAAAAGAGTAAAATAAGTCAAATCTTTTAGGAATGATGGACAGAGAGATGGTGAAATTTGTTTAAAGGGGTGCCTTATTTATAAAGATATGTGAGCTCAAAAAATTCACGCGGCGGACTCTCTAAAGCCCCTTTCTTTATTTGGGTCTTCGATGAGAGTTTTAACGAGTAGGTTTTGACACAAATTTTTAGAAGGCAGATTTAGTTTAGTTAAAACATTAACAAGAGATTTTTCCCTCATTTTGGTGTGGAGTTTATGATCTAAGTTTAGGTTTCTTATAGGTCCACGAGATTATAATTAACTACCCCTGACGATAATGAGAGAGCATTTTTTATTAATGTTAGTCGTCAAATAGATACATAGTATCCACATATACATAGTATCTAGCTTATAGCAGCATCATGATTTAGTATTTAAAAATTTAATATTTAAAACAAAAAATTCATCACCTTGCACATAAAATGGACCCAAGCCATCATGGTCCCTAGTCTACCTAGTCAGAGGAGGTAGTCGACCAAACCTGACAAAAGGATCATTATCAGCAGGCATCGGTTGCTTTGTCTAAGGGAACCTTGTAGACTTAGGATGAATTTTTGCTTGAGGAGATAAATTTGAAGCCACGATATCTAACAAAGGGATTTTTTTTCCCAATCGATCATGTCTTACGATCTTTGTTTGGAAGGTGCAAAGCAATTATAATTTTTCTTTAGGAAAAAATTGAGTATCTTCTTTTAAATTTCTTTAATTTTTTAATCTTACTCATCGTCATGAACCATATGTCTCCTTAGACGGTGAAGACGTCATTCTCTGATATGTTCAAATTATAAAAGTTCCTCATTTTGACTATCATAATTAAATTGAAGAGAGAATTACTTTTGATTCCAAAAAACCAACATCATGTCCAATCCTATGTTTAGCTATGATAGTAAGAATGCTCTATCATCAGTTATTATAGTCGGATCATCATATTGAATCACATATGTCAAACATGCATCTAACTTCAATAATCAAGATAGATTCATTTACCATTCAACTCGTATTTAGATGCACTAATAAGAAATGGTGTATACATTTTTTGTAAGTTGAAAGGCATCATTTATTATTGGATATCCTTAAGATGATGAAAATGATCGTTCTTAATTTTTATTTTCCCAAAGAGAATGATTTGCTTGAATTTTCTTAATTAATTATATCGTAGGAAGTTTGGGCTTCTACAAACACTCTCGATTATAATAATGATAAAATTATCATTTTGAATTTTCTAGGAGTGATATGAAAGGAGTGAGGTTGGACTTTAATTAGAGATTGGAGTAAATTAGAATAGCTATTATAGAGGCCAATCAAGAAGGTGTAGGAGATATTTTGGAATTCTAAAATAATTAAAAAATCCATCAATCTATCCGATGTGTTGGGCTTTACATGTTGGTTCAGAGAAAATTTTAGATTGAGTTATTATTTTATTAGAAAGTTGGTATTAGGTTCCCGATGTTGGGTACTTCTGATTTTGGATCAGCTCTAAATCCTAAGTCTAAGTTGGGAACTAGATAATAGTGACCATAACCTAACAAATGAAATGCAAATCTAGGCTTACCTTGACCTAGATTGGTGTGCCAACTAAACCACCTAGGTGCTTTGAAATCAAGAATATGGTCTTAAAGAAAGATGGATAGGCTATTGTTTAAGTTTTTGAGAAATCAGGACCGACGCGTAGAGAAGGTCCTAATCGACCCATTTACTTATATGGGGTAATTATGCTTGAATAAAATAAAATTTTATTAATTTAATTTATTTTTAATATAATGCATGCTGATTGACTTTGCATATATAAATCATATGAAGCAATTTAAAATTTTTTCTTAAAAGTAGTTTTTTTCTTTAGAGATTACACAACATTCCCTAAACCGAGCTACACCCTAATAGGCCCAATTTTTTGCAACAACCCATTAGCAGGGAGGTGCCTAACATGAAATAGAATGTAAATATGTATACATGGGACCCTAAGAATGCTCGAGCTTAATTCTTAGATTCGCTTATCTTTCTATGTTAGCCTAATTCTTTTACTTAGTTATGAGTAAAACAATTTTGTCCTTCGAGAGCCTAATCACATCTAGGCTAAAATAAAATTGACATGCAGAATAAGGAACTTATAAAGATTTATGAAACTCAAAATGCATGAAATTAAATAATGAATCATAGAACATCATCAAAATATATCAAATCAATGTAAGAAAGGCCAAGTGGAAAGAGTTACTTAATTTATACCCAAGGACTATAAAAATTAAAGGTGGTCGGGTACCACTGACAACAAACCTAAATTTTAATCCTAATAAGGATGCAAGTTTCTAAAATGGGATATTTTATTATTTGAGGCTCTAATTTTTTCAACTTTTTACCTTCTTTAAGCTCCATGGATATTCCAGATCTGGATACCCAAATAAAAAAAGAACTCCTCTCAGAAGGGGTGTTTCTTTCCCCTTTAGATTTTCAAGTGGTCCAAATTTAAATTTTCAAATGAAAGGAACTCTCCCCTAATGGATGTTTCCCTTCTCTTTGGAATTCAAATTGGATATCTAAATATCCTATTTTAGTTAAACTTTCACAACACATTGAATTTTAAATTATATCTTAGAAACTAAAATAACTTTAAAAAAACTTACATGGTTATCCTAGGAAGTTTATATATATAAATTGGTATCATCTCAAGCTTTTTTATAATTAAATTGCTCTCATTTGAGCATAAAAAAAACTTGGCCATGCTCTTTTATTTTAAGGGGCTTGGCACATTTAGTACCCACGTTAACTTTCATTACTTATAATTTAATTAGCCTTATTTATTTTTAACCCTGCATGTGCATTCTGTGGGAATCTAAAACGTAGGAAAACCTAATGCCTATCACATAAATCACAAATCAAATGGTAAAATAAAATATTGCATCATAAGTAATCACAATAAGCAAGTTATAACAACAAGCACACAATGAAATCCATAGAAAATCTCATCACACAATAGCAGAAAAAAAAGAACACGGGTCCATCCTAAAATTAGGATTGGTTTTCCTAACAAATAATCTATAGTGTTTGTCAAGCTGTGTTGCTTGGATATATCCTACATAGCGTTGTCGGCCCAGATTACATATTAGTAACCAATATTATTTATTTATTTAGTTAGTTAGTTAGTTCAAATTAAGGTTTGATGGTTTCTAATTATTTTGTTGCTAATTTGAATAATTAGATTTTTAATTTTTTATTTTCTATCAACCGACTTGTGCCATTATCACAACGGGCATGAGAACCAAGGTCACCTTAAGACACATAGCCCTACGGCTTGAGGTAGTCCATCCTAAAACATGGTTTATGTAGTTGTATTAAAGCTTTATTTTTTATTAGCTAATTAATGATTAGTTAATTTTATAGTTTTGAACTCCATTGACTATGATCGTGGTGTTGTCACAACATTTATGAGAATCATGGTTTCCTTAGGACACATAGTACCATAGCTCAAGATAGCCCATCCTAAAAACTTTATAAATGGAGTGTTTTTTTTATATATATTTTAGGGCTGGTTATTTGATTATATTGATTCTATTGATGTTTCACATTACTTTTAGTCATTTGTTTAATTTTTGGAATTTATGAATTATTTAAATTCATAAAATAAAGGGTTCAATTTTTTACTTTTTGATTTACATTAAGTTTTGGAGTCTTCTTAATTTTTATAAATACTAAAAACTAAGATGAGGAAAATGAATCTATGTTTTCTAGATTTGGATTTTTTTTCAAGATTTATAGAGAAATTAATTTAATGTGTGATACATTAAAAGCATGGGAGCAAGTTATGGAGCGTAGGTTGTAGTGTGATACTAATATTTCTCAATATCAATTTGGATTCATGCTGGGATGGTCTACTTTGGAAGCCATACATTTATTGAGATGTTTGATAGAGAAAGCATATGATAAAGTTCCAAAATAAGTGCTATGGAGAGTTCTTGAAAAGAAAGGAGTTAATAACGCTTATATTCAAATAATTAAAGATATGTATGCAGTAGCTATTACTTTGTTCAAGTAAAAGTTGGTTTAACCAAGTATTTTCATTTTTTAGTTGGTTTACATCAAATATCTGCCTTAAGCCCACATATTTTTGCTTTAGTCATGGATGTCCTCACAAGACATTTATAAGAAGATGTACTGATGGAGGTCAACCTTAGAGTATAAAGCTTTTTGCTTGAGTAGATCTAAAACAAAATATATGGAGATCGAGTAATTTTAGTAGTAATAGACCTAGTAAGGGGATTGTGACTTTGGGCGATCAAGTCATTAATAAAAGTACACGTTTTAGATATCTTTGATCCATTTTTCAGATTTATGATGAAATAGATAGAGATATTATCAGCATAATTCAAGTTGGATGGTTAAATTGGAGGAATGCATCGGGCTTGTTGTGTGATAGAAAATTCCCCCTCAAACTTAAGAGAAAATTCTATAAGATGTGGCTGAATCCTACAACGCTTTATGGTGCCAAATGTTGGCCATTAATAGGGAAGCATAATACTAAGTTAAGTGTTGAAGAGATGAGGATTCTCAAGTGAATGAGTGGCTTTACCCTTACAGATAAGATACGAAATGAACATATACATGAAAAGATTGGAGTAGCTTTAGTGGAACATAAGATTCGAGAGAGTCACCTTATATGGTTTGGTCACATAAAATGGCAGCCTTCTGATGATCCAGTTAGGAAAGTAAAGATAATATATTTGACTTATGGCATTGGACTTTGCATGGGTGATGAGTGTATGTAAGGAATTTGACCATGCATGGGAGTTTGACCAAGTTAAATTGATGATGACTTGACTTAGAAGAATAACACCCATACTTAGAATATTAAATTGCATAATTTTGGGTGGTCAACTTGGTTTGAAATTGATTAGAAGATTAAATTTAACTTAAGTTGGGTGAATGGTTGATTTGGTCAACCATGCTTGACTTGTTTAACCTAGTTAAACCAAGGGCTGGGGTTGGGCCAAAAAAATTTAAAATGACATTACGACCCCAATAGAGGTGGTCCCATGCAATGGTGAGGTCTCCTTGCATAAAAAGCATGTTTAGGTCCTTAAGGAGAATTTGGTCAACCATGGTTGACTTAATCAACCCGGTCAAACAAATAATTGGGTTTGGGTTCAATGTAGTCCTAATGATGCCTAGGATGCATTAGAATTAGTCCTATGGGTTAGTTTAAATGATTCATGCTAAAGTTTAGAGAAAACTTTAATTTTGCCCTTAAAGGATATTTTGGTCAAATGGACCCCTAGTCAACTTTGGGTAAAATATGGTCCACCAAAGATTAAGTGTTAGATTTTACATATCATAAAAATGATTATGAAAATATTTAAATGTTTTGGAGAAGACCCTAAGGTCAAATTCCACAAGATGTAAGATCTAGTGGCATATATTGTAAATATTAGAAGATTTTATAGCCTTTGAATTTCAATTGAATTTTAAGGGTTAGAGGTCTTGAAATGACCTCTAATTTAGAGGGTTTTCCCTAGGAACATAACTAAGCAATTGGTAATTGATAGATCATAAATTGGGAGTCTTCTGATTTGTCTTTATAGTTGATTAAAAATCACCAAAAAAGGTCAAAGGACATGGGCCTTTGACCTTGAATTTTGGCTTAAAATTTTGGATTTGAATTTGATTTTGGATTTTTTTTTTTTGAGTTTGATTCATCCAAATCTATGAAAATCATTTAGGTTATTTTTGATGATTGGATAGAGGAGATCAAATGGTGGCCACTAGGTAACCACTACTTGAAGGAAATCGGATTTTATTTGTATTTGAGCTTTGATAACCTCTTGAAAAAAATTAGGTCAACAAAAGAATCACCAATATGTATGGCCGAAAAAAGTTATAGTGCACATATTTGCATTTAAAGGATGTCAATGGGGTACTTATACTTAAAAGAAAATTTTTATTTGATTTCTAAGAAAAGGCAGCACCTAACCTCAGATCCAAAGGAAGTCAATGAGGGACTTATACCTAAAAGACATGTTTTATTTGATTTCTAATGAAAAGCAGCACTAACCTTAGGTTTAAAGGATGCTTATGGGGGACTTATACCTAATAGACACATTTAATATTATTCTAAGGAAATCCAGCACCTAACCTTAGGTCTAAAGGATGCTGACGGGGGACTTATACCTAAAAGACAAATTTAGTTTGATTTTTAAGAAAGGGAGGTTGCTAAGCTTAGGCCTAAAGGATGTCGATAGTGAAATTATACCTAAAAGATATATTTGATTTGATTTTTAAGAAAAGGCAGCTCCTAACCTCGTGTTTAAAGAAGTCAGATGGGGGACTTATACCTTAAACATAGATTTGTTTTAATGTCTCAAGAAAGGTAACACCTAACCTTACCTAACCTTAGGACTAAAGGATATCGACATGGGACTTATACCTAATAGATAAAATTAATTTGATACCAGTGTGGTGCCACAATGGTCTTACTCCACCACTAGTGGATCTAATCTCAAGGAAAGGAAGCATAGGGACTCACACCAAACCTTATGGATTGGAAGCTAGAGTAGTGCCACGAGGGGCTTGTTCCATAACTAGTAGATGATCATATTTGAAAGATGCATGAGGGATCACGCCTAACCATAAAGAATAAAATGATTTATTTTTTATAATATGAAATTTGGATAATTTTGATTTAATTTGAATCAAAGCTTGCATATATTCTCATTTACTTAAAACATGGATTAAATTAAGTATAGTATTTCTTATGGAAACAACCGTTGACTAGAAGCATCAGTTAATCTCCTTTACAATCAACTAATTAGTAGGAGCCTTTTCTGTAGAGTATCTCTATAACAAAATTTCCTTCCCATGTTGTTTCAAACTTCCCACTGATCTTTCAATAAGCTATGATAGGCCACCGAAGAATCAAGACCAAGTCCTCTACTTTGAAGATTCTAGGACAAACTAACTTATCATAAGCTTAAATAATTAAGGCTTTATAAAACTCTTAGTTTTGTTGAGCTTGAAGATGAAGCTCTTCAAGTCCCTCGAGCTCTTCTAATTGGAGTTGTGCATTTTAATTTGTCATGATTTGGTTATGTATGGTGATCCTGGTAAAGGGATTTATACCTCAAAAGGGAGCATGACCTTAAACCAATACACTAAGGAAAATGAGGTGGATTGGTTCAGGATCCTAGAATTGGTCTAATAGGCCTACAATGCTTCAACCAACCTCACATTCTAGTGGCATTTGTTTTCATCTATGGTCTTTTTGATGACATGCACCAAAGTTTGATTGAATGCCTTAGCCAATTATTATCCCTTGGGTAATATATTATTGAGTATCTCGAATCAATACCATAAATTTTGTAAAATTATTTATTTTTGTAGACTTAAATAGAAACTAATTATTAGATATGATCCTAAAAGGTATAATGAATCGATATACAATATGATCATAAAAAACTTTTATAAGATGGTGTGATGTTACATGGCGTAGGGGTATTTCTTTCACTACTTGGACAAATAATCATTTGTGACTAAAATGAAGCAATGTTCCCTTGTAAGAGCAATAATAGGCTCGATAACATCCATGCCCCTACACTCTAAGGGCGATGAAGCTATCGTATGATACAACATTAGGAGGATAATATAAAATTGCACCATGAACTTCACATTGATTATAATGTTTTGAAACATTCATGTAATTGTAAATCATTATTAACCAATAATATCCAAGTCTTTTACTTTTCATTTTTATCATAGGAATCGATTGATGAGCACTGCATAGTCTAGCATAAAATTTGTTCATGATCTTTAAGGCCTTTCACTTTCGTATACAATAGAGCTATATCTGATCGACCAATCAGTGGTACATAGTGCATTCACAAGCACATATGAGTTTGAACATTTGTTAATTTGATTGGCAAGATACTTATCATGAGGGAGATTATCTTCTTGAAGAGAATCAATGAATGGTTGTCTCCAATTACCTCCTTCATTAGTTATTGAAGAGGCATGTAGGACTTTAGAAGATTTCTTGTTGATGTGCTCCAAATCTATATGAGATAAGACCTAATGACCTTGAATTTCTATAGAAATTGAGTCTTCTTCTGGAAATAAAATTTTATTTGTAAGCTTTGGTTAGGTGTCCACTGCAAAACTGCTTCCACATGGAATTTTATAAATGTTTGCAATAGGAATTTTCTTGAGTAAATTATTTGTGTACTGATGGTATTTCAAAAATTTTGGATTTAGAACCTTATAGGTTCATATAATCAAGTTGATAACTAGTTAAGAATCACCAAAGATTTTGATTTCTTTAATGTTCATTACTACTAAAAGCTCCAAACCAATTATTAGAGCTTAATACTCAGCCTCTCTATTTGTGTAAGGTCTTATAAATGATATAAGAAATGCATCATTCCCTTTTATGGTGTTATAAAAATTAGGCTAATTCTGGCTTTTTAAGGGATGGTAGATTTACATGTTTTCCTCATTAGAAAGATGTTTCAACAGAAAAATATAATTCCAAAACATTATTATTAAATTCCTCAAAACTTAAGATTTATTTGTCAGGAAAATCATCATTTATAGGAGATTTTGCTAGTAGTGGATTTGCTGCATGGAAGTCAGGAATGGCCTGTCCTTTTACAGTACTTATGGGAATAAAAATTATTTCAAATTGAAACAATATCATAAGCCACCATCCCATATGTCCTAAAAATGTATAATGGGTCATAAGATATTATAATAAATTCACCTTGAAATTAGGCTTATGTGATGAGAAAATAATTGTGCCTTAGCTTTTGGGCTATAAAAAACTAAGGCAAGACAAAGCTCCTCAATGGATGGATAGTGAATTTTTATCAGAAGGGGTCATTGGCTCGAGTAATAAAGAGAATTTTCTTTTCCCTTATCATTGACTTGAGACAATAGAGCACTAAGCGACTCGTCCAAAGCCGCAATGTAAAAATTAGTGACTTCCCTGAAAAGGGGCTACTAAAAATAGAGGATTTATATAATATTATTTGATATTCTCAAAGTCACTTTAATGTTTCTCTTCCCATTTGAATTTTGAGTCCTTTTTAATTAGGATGAAGAAAGGATGACACCTTTCAAAGAGATTAGAAATAAACCTCCTTATATATGCCAATTTACCTTAAATGGAACTTAGTTTAGTAATGCTTTTAAGAGGTGACATGTTCAATATGGCTTCAATCTTAGCATGATCAATTTCAATTTCACGGTGCCTCACAATGAAGCCCAAAATTTTTTCTACAGTAATGCCAAAAGTACACTTCAAAGTGTTCTTTTTTAGGTCATAGTGGTGCAAATACTCGAAGATGGATCTTAAGTTATACAGGTGAGCATCTTTGACTTTTATCTTGCTAACCAAATCATCGATATAGTATTCTATTTGATTATGCATTAATTCATAAAAAATTTAGTTTATCTCCCACTAGTAAGTTGCACCAATATTTTTGAGATCAAATGGCATCACCTTATAACAAAAGATCTTTGTATAGAGTTCTGAATACAATATTCCTCTCATCTTCTAGGGCCATCTTGATTTTGTCATAACTAGATGAGTTATCCATAAAGGAAAAGATAACAAGCAAAGAGGAAATTCCACCTTGAGCTTAGGTATGGGTAAAGGAAGCTTGTCCTTGGGACATGACTTATTAAGATGCCTATAGTCAATATAGATCTAAATTTTGTAAATTTTCTTTCAAACCAGTATGACACTAGAATTCAACATTGGCATCATGTCAAATTCCTAGTTTATGAACTGCTACATAAGTAGAAAATTCTTGCATTTCAATGTATGTCAAAGCAAAGTAATCCCTATACTCAGAGAGAAGTTATATTAGTTCATTTGAGTCAACTTCATTCAATAAAGAGATAATGAAGGTAGGGCAAGAGTCATCCTCTATTTTAAGGTTAATTTCTTTGAGTTCATGTACCATTGATTTAATATATTCTTCAAATTCTTAGCGTACATCGCAAACTTGAAGTTAATCCAAACCATCTAATGTCTTTTAAAAAAGTTTGTCGAGAGGATTAATAATTTCTTTGAAAGTGCTCTGATGGCACTTGAAAGTTTGATAAGGATGTTAAGCCCTTATGAACTAGTCCCAAACCAAGAGGGGGGTGAATTGGTATTTTAAAAAATCTTTCGATCAAAACACAATCTTAAAACAAAAACTAAGATTCACCATAGAAATCAAATACATAAATTAAATATGGAAGTAGTAACAAAGAACCTACGTCCACTCCCCGGAGGCACCCTCCGAGTATTGTACTAAACTCGGTATCTCTCCTTTTTCCCCCACAGAAAGGCAGAGAAGCCTTTACATACTTCTTTTCCACCAACCCAGGTGAGGTAGAGAACCCAACTCCTTTTGCTTCCTCTAGAAGTAGGTAGAGAATCCAACTATTTTTGCTTCCTCCTGAAGCAGGCAGAGAACCTTGATCAGATCTTAAAGTAGACCTCTCTAGAATCCCCAAAGAACTAAGGATGACGATTGGAGAAAATGATGATGGATCCTTGCTTGGAGCAACCTTTGTGAAACCTGTCACAAGCTCCCCCTCACAAGATCCTCTCTCTCTCTCTCCCTTGCTCTCCCTCTCCTCTTGGCTCTCTATGGTCAGAACAACAGCAAAAGATAATCTCTTGGGTAGAACAAGAGTTCTTAGAAGAGCTTCGAAATAGCTCTTAATTGTAACAAACTGACTTTATCATCTATGACGATATAAATATCATCATGTACGATCAGTGCAAAGCTCAATCAGCCAAGACAATTTGGAACAATTAAAAAGTTTTTATTCATATCGTCAAGAAGATAAAATAATGTCCTGTACAATTAGTACACATTAAAGAATATCATCCAAAACATCACCCTGAATGGGTGTCTGGACGATGTAAAAGTAACTTAATCATCTAGGCTAATCTTACAATTGTCCTGGATGATTAGTTCAATTCAGCACATATCGTCAAGAGCATCGCCCTAAAAGGAACCTGGTCGATGTTTTATCATCCAAGAATAACTAAGGTTTTTGAACTGCTCATCCCAATCGATCTTGCGATCATTTAGGATGATATGATCAAGCAATCAAACATTAATTTCTTTCTTTAATTATCAGATTAATTTAGGCATAATTGAAGGACATCATCCAGGCTGATGTCCTAGATGATGATTAAAATTTAAAGATACCTAAATAGATCTGGCAGTTGATTCTTTCTAATTTGAGCCAATATTCCCGGTCAATATAAATATCGTCTAGGACGATGTGCTTAATGACGGCTGCCTTAACCAGGATGCCCTAATTAGGGTTTTTATTTTAAACATATCATCCAGGATGATTTATGGATCGTCCCAGATGATATGACTAAAAATAGTAAACTCTAAAATAGTCAGAAATGTTTTCCCCAGTGTGTGTGTACAAGGTTACTTAGCATCAAGAACCACATTGTTTACCTTTGACTTAAGAAAATATAAAAGATTATAAACTGACTTAAACCTAGTCTACCCAATCTTGAGCTAGCTTGAGTTGCACTCGATCATTATGGACCTTAAATGTTAGTAAGTAAGGCAGATTTAGAGAAGTAAAAGTATCAAAAATATTTATTATCATCAAAATTAAAATTCCTTAAATCAGATTTGCAATAATCTCCTCCTTTTTGATGATGGCAAACACAAAAACATAAGATCATTTGAAGTATCACAAAAATCAGAAATTATGAATTAGGAAATTCAAATTGTACTAGAAAACTAACACAGTACATAAAAAGTATAACTATCATAGTTCATAAAATAGTACAACTACTCTCCCTTTTGACATCATAAAAAGGATGGAACAGAACACAAATAAAAATAGAAGTTACTAAAAAAAGGTTAAGAGAAAAACAAAGGTTATTTTTTTTTTAATTTTTTTAATCAAAGCTTAAATATGATAAACTCTCTATGTGATTGAATTAAAAAAATTTGTAAGAATTAATGAGTTAACATCGTCGAAGGCTAAAAAAATGATAGAACAACCGATCCTGCTAGCCCTAACTCGGACTTCTCCTAGGGGAAACTGTCTTTTGAAATAAGGATCTAAATCAGAAAAATCAATTGGATAAGAAAAAAAGATCCGTTTAAGACTTGATTTTAGAAAAAAATATTTTATAAAATAATATATCAAAGTAATTAGTTATGATCATAAATTCTGAAATCAAGCCTTTAAAAAATATTAAGTGACACATGAATTCTTCTAAGATTTAAAAATTTTGAAAGTGAAGAAGCTTGCTTTTAGTGGGCTCATTTTATATCTCTTGTCAATTTAATTGTCGCTCTTTGCACATCTTTTGAATTTTGATACTCTTTGTGTATATTTATTATTATTTTATTCAATTTGGCGTCATTGCGCATCTTTTGATTTTGGCATCATTAGCCACTTTTTTCATTTATTTTTACAAGCTAGATCCCTTTTTCAAAATTTTTAAATATTCTCAGTTGTGATTATATCTTCCAGATATTAGAGAAGAAAAACTTACTCTCTAATATAAGGAAGAATGAATCACAAAACAGAATAAAAAATCATATAATAAATTCTACGAAAAGAGTACAAAAATCTGAAGGTAAAATATAGACTTTGAATGTTATATATATAAGATAGATTATTGTAGCAAGATTGAAAAAGATCTAAATTTGAAAGTCTAGTTGTTAATGTGAGATAGATTTTTGTTTAGAAAAGAAAATTACACTACTAAATGAAGTTAGAGAGAAGGAAACAATCAATAGTGTTTCCCCCTTTAACAGATTTATTGATGTCAATTATTGGTTAAAAATTTTCAAAAAATAAAAACATGCCATAAGATATCAATTCAGTAGTGATTAAAATAAAAATAAAATAATAAAAAAATCAAATCAACAAAAATGAAATAGATGAAAAGTATAAAAAATAAGCAAGGAGAAAACTATAAAAAGAAAATAACAAACAATAAATAAAGGATCAGAAATCAAGTTCATGCATTTATGTCAATCACACCCAAAATAGTTCTTAAAGTGCTGAATGTGTCAAAGGTCAATGGTTTAGTAAAGATGTCATCCAGTTAATTCTCAGTTACCACATAGTATAACTCAATGTCTCCTTAGTTCATATGGTCTCTAATAAAGTGATGCCTTATATTTATGTGCTTGGTACTTGAATGTTGGATAGGATTCTTAGAAATGCAGATGACACTAGTGTTGTCACAATGGATTGAAATTGTGCCTACAAGTAATCCTAAATCCAGAACTTGCTGCTTCAACTAAAGGTCTTGGGCCATATAACTCCCTAAAGTAATGTACTCAGCTTTAATAGTGGAAAGTGCAATAGAGTTTTACTTTCTATTGGACAAGAAGACTATAGACTATCCTATGAATTGGAAAGTCCCAGAAGTGTTCTTTTTATATACCTTACAACCTGCAAAATTAGAATTAAAATATTCAATAATCTTAAAAAAAGTGTTGTGCCTAGGATACCAGATTCCAATATTTTGGGTTTATAAGAGGTATCTAAGAATTCTCTTAACTATAGTTAGGTGAGATTCCTTAGGATCAGCTTGAAATCTAGTATAGAGATAAACACAAAACATTATATCAGATTGGCTAGCAGTCGGGTAAAGTAAAGATCCAATTATCCCTCTATACTTATTTTGATTAACTAATTTTCCATTTGGGTCTTTGTCCAATTGAACACTGGAGGTTGTGCTAGTATTAATTATCTTTGCTTTATCCATTTCATATTTCTTTAAAATGTCATTTATGTACTTCGATTGATTTAGAAAGGTTCTATCATCTAGTTGTCTGATGCTAAAGCCCAAAAAGTTGGAAAACTCTCTCATCATACTCATCTCAAATTTCCTGGTCATTATTTTAGAAAAATCATAACATAGCCTTTTATCAAAAGATCCAAAAAGTATATCATCGATATAAATTTGAATAATGAGTAATTTATCTCCTACTTTCCTCAGAGAAAGGCTGGTGTCTATGCTTCCCTTAACAAACTCCTTTTCTAGTAAGAATGTGTTAAGCCTCTCATACCAAGCTCTGGGTGCCTGCTTTAATCCATATAAGGCCTTTTTAATTTGAAAATATGATTTAGAAATTAGGAACTCTCAAAACTTGGGAGTTGCTCTACAAACATATGCCCTTTTATTACCCCATTTAAAAAGGCACTCTTAACGTCCATTTGGAAAAGTTAAATTCGTTTATAATAAGCAAATGCTAGTAGCACTCTAATGGCTTCCAATTTAGCTACAGGGGTAAAGGTTTCCTCAAAATCAATCCATTCTATTTGGTTGTACCCCTTAGTCACCAATCATGTCTTATTCCTAACTACCACACCAGAATCATTCATTTTATTCTTAAAGACCCATTTAATTCCAACTACACTTTGTTCTTTTGGTCTTTCTACAAGCTCCCAAACATTATTCCTATCAAATTAGTTTAATTCCGCTTGCATGGCTAAGATCCAAAACTCATCAAAAAAGGCTTGATTGATGTTGGTGGGTTCAGTCATTAAGATAAAGGCAGAGTGGTGAACTTCCTTCCAAATTTCATGCCTAGTCCTAAAACCTTCAGAAGGGTCTCCTATGATTAGTTCTTTAGGAAGATTCAAAGAATATATCCAATCTCTAGGCAAGGTATGTGTAGGGTCAACCCTTTCCTCCAAATTTGCATTTTCTACTCTTTTGGTAATCTCACATACTCCTTTAGTGTTTTGGGGTTCTACTTTCTTCTCCAAATTTTTAACTCCTATGGTAATTTATTTAACTTTATATTCATCCTTAACTCTAGACTTCTTAGGATCATATTCATCAAACACTACATGAGTAATCTCCTCCACCACCGAAGTCTTCTTATTAAACACCCTAAAGGATTTCCTCACACTTGAATATCCTAAGAACACTCCTTTATTAGATATTTTGTCAAATTTTCCTAAGTGTGACTTCCCATTATTAAGAATGAAAACCTTACAGCCAAAGACATGGATGTGAGAAAGGTTGGGTGTCCTACCCTTAAGGATCTCAAAAGGTGTCTTATCTAAAAATTCGTTAGGGATGTTAGGCCCCTTATGAACTGGCCCATGGCTAACTAAGAGAGAGATGAATTTGTATTTTAAAAAATCTTTCACAATAAAAAAGCCAACCCAAATCAAAATTCACCACAAAGAAAATACAATGCAAAAATTAAATGCAGAAATAATAAAGGAAAGAACACATCAGATTTATAGTGGTTCGGTCAAACCTTGACCTATGTCAACTCCTCAGATGCACCCTCTGAGTATTTTGCTAAACTCAGTGTCTCTCCTTTAGCCCCCACAGCTAGGCGGAGAAGCCCTTATAAAATCACTTTCACCTTCCCAGGTGTGGTGGAGTAGCCGGGTCCTTTGACAGCAAAGAGATCTTCTTCATCCCGAAACTTCCTTCAAGACAAGCCTTAAATCCGATGGTACTAAGGTGCAAGCTCACTGGAGCAACTATCTGGAATCCCCCTCCACACTCCCTTGAAACCCCATCCAAGGATCTTCTCCCTTTCTCAAACTCCACCCTTTCCTCTCTCCCTTTCAAGCTCTCTCTTCAAGTTCCCTCCAAACGAATGAAGCAACAATGGCTGCCAAAGACTCTTACCAAGTGTCTTGTCAAAGCTTAAATAGAAGATCTCAAAATGAGCTCATTAATATAACTTGCCGACTTTATCGTCCAGGCCGATATAAATATCGGCATGGCCGATCAGCATAAATTATGCTCATTCAGCCCGGTCATTTAGGGATGATCAGAAGATTTTTGGTCATATTGTCCAAGACGATAGGATATCGTCCTAAATGATTAGTTCAAATCAAAGATGAATCATCCTGAACATTGCCCTGAATAGAAGCTGGACGATGTCAAATCGTCCTGGCTGATCCTGCGATCGGCCCGACCGATGTGATCGTGCAAATCACGATTAATTACTTTCCTTAAATGCCAGATTTATTTAGGAAAAATTGAGCTGGATTGGCTAGGCCGATCCAAGATAGGCCAGGCTATTCCCGGGATGATGTCCAAAAAAAAGTTATTCCTAAATAGATTTGGCAGCAGATTCTTTCTGATTTGAGCCTATCATCCTGGCCGATACAAAATTATCAAGGATAATGTGTTTAATGACATCTGCCTTAACAAGGATGCCCTAATTAAGATTTCTATATTTGAACCAATCATCCAGGATGATATAAATATCGGCCTGGCCGATGTTACCAAAATCAGTAAACTCTAAGTTAGAAATTCTCAGCATCAGGAACCACATAGACTCAAGAAAGGGAAAAGAAACAAACTGACTCAGACTTAATCTACCCAATCTAGAGCTGACTTGAGTTGCACTTGATCTTGTAAACTTGAAAAGTTAGTAGGCAAGGCAGTTATAGAAAAACAAGAGTGTTTGCTATCATCAAAATCATAATCCATGAAAATAGATTCGTAACATTATCAAGTTTTGCTCTATTATTCACCCTATTCTCCACATAACAAGCTGTGTTTACCGCTTCTGCCCAAAATTATTTTGAAGTGATAACTCAACAAGCATGGCACTAGCTTCTTCAACTATGGTTCGGTTCTTCTTTTAGCAACCTCATTCTGCTAAGGGGTTCTAGGAGCTGAGAAGTTGTGACTAATCACTTTATCCTCACAAAAGTCTCTAAATCTCTCATTTTCAAACTCTCCCCTATAGTCACTATGGATGTTCAAAATCTCACAACCTAGCTTTTTTTTAGTCCAAGTGAAGAAGGATCTAAACTCATCAAAAGACTCATTTTTATGTGATAGAAATCTAATCCAAGTAAACCTCAAGTAGTCATCGATAATCATAAATCCATAGACTTTTTCCCTTAAGTTGGCAGTGCTAATAGGTCCAAACAAATCCATGTGAAGGACTTCTAAAGTCTAAAGGTGCTAATATCCTTAATGGAGTGAAAAGAAGATTGGACTTGCTTCCCTAGTTGGCAGGTATCACAAAGATGATCTTTAGAGAATTTAAGCTTGGGGATACCTCTAACTAGGTCTTTCTAGGCCACTCTCCTAAGGGCTTTCATACTGGCTTGACATAATCTCATGTGCCACAACCATGAATCATCAGCAGTAGTTTTAAAGCAAAATGAAGTAGCACATTTAATATTATTTAAGTCAAGCATGTAAACATTATTGATTTGCTTTTCCTACAAAATAATATTGTTATTTAAGCTTATAATGTAAGTATTTGCCAAGAATTTTATGATAAAGCCTTCATCGCAAAGTTGACTGATGCTGAGCATGTTGTGATTCAGTCCATCTACAAGCTAAACATTTTTAATCAAAAGGTTTTTGGAGTTTTCGATTATACTTGTGCCCACTACTTTTCTAGTGGTGTTGCATCCAAGAGTAACCTTGCCTCCAACCCTAGCCTCGATTGAAATGAATTGATTAGCATCTCAAGTCATATGTTGTGAGCATCTACTGTCCAGGTACCACATGCTCTCATGAGGCCTTTTGTGAGAAAAAGCCTACAAAATCATCAAACATCATATTTAGGAACCCAAATATGTTTGGGTCCCTTCTTATGGAAAGAAGAATGCAATGCATATATGTTATGTTGTGAATCATATAATTTGGGTCTCCACACCCAAGGTGTACTATGGTGAAATGCGTCCTAACATACCACATGAAAAACATTTAACACCAGGAAAAGAATTTACTAATTTATTTGAGTAGTAATGCTTCCTTTTAAAGTTATGTGATGCATGCAATATTTATTTGTTATTTTCAAAAGCTTTGAGATTTTCTAATTTCTTAATCTCTTTTTCTAACTCAACATAAGATGACTTCAAGGAATCATGTGCATGAGATAATTCAGTATGCTTTTTGTTTAATGCATTAAACTCATCAAATAATGAAATGTGATTTCTATCGATTGTAGAATGATCTTTAAGTAAAATTTCATACTATTTTTGCAAATATAAAAACTCCAATTTCAAACTAGCATGTAATTTCTTAATTTTTATATATGATGCATGAATTTGTTTAGAAATTTCAAATAATTGTTCGTAGGTTAGTTCACATACCTCTTCTTGGTCAAACTAGCCAAGATGATCGTCCGCCATCAAGCACAAGTTTGTAATCTCCTCTTCATCTTAAGTCTCAAAGGAGTCTGATGCTGAATTCTCCCATAATGCCTTTCAGAACCTCTTCTTGTCCTTTTTGAACTTGGTTTCTCCTCACCCTTCTCCTTACTTGAGTGAGATTTAAGTGTAGGATAGTCAGCTTTAATATGCCATGGCTTCTTATATTCAAAGCAGATCATATCATTAGAATTCTTAAAATTTTTGCTGCCCTTATCTTTATTCCACTTCTGATGGTTCTTGTGCTTCTTCCTTAGAAAGCTTTTGAATTGCCTCGTGATTAAGTCAATATCATCACTTTCAGACCTATAAGAATCAGTGTCCGTGTTATTGGCCTTCAGCGCCACAGTTTTCTCCTTCTTTTTCTCACCTACATCTATATTTTTTTGATTCACCGCTTGCTCATAAGCAATGAGTAATCTAAGTAAATTCTTAATAGAATAAGTATTTAAGTCTTTAGATTCAATAATTATAGTGATCTTAGCATCAAAAGAAGAAGGTAAGTGTCTCTAAAATTTATTTACTCTTTCATAATTAGTTAGCACTCTTCTTAAATCATGCAATGAGGTGATAATTTGAGTAAACCTAGTATACATGTCAGAAATTTATTCAGATGATTTCATACAAAAAAGTTTGTGGTCATGCAACAAAATATTCAATCTAGATTGTTTAACTTCATTGGTTCCTTCATAAGTAATACATAATCTATCCCAAATTTCTTTATCAGTTCCATAAGTTGAAACACACATATAATCTTTAGATTTAATAGCACAGAAAAAATAATTTAAACATTTCACATTAAGTTGAGCTAAATCTCTTTCATCTAAAGTCCATTCAGTAAAAGAAAGTTCAATTTTAATGCCATTGATTTCATGAGAAGGAGGTTTATAACTATCCTTAACAAGCATCCACTTACGATAGTCAATCGATTGTAAAAAGTAGACATGCATGAAAGTGCTCTGATGGCACTAGAAAGTTTGCTAGGGATGTTAAGCCCTATAAACTGGCCCAAGGCTACATAAAAGAGAGGTGAATTGTATAACTTTAAAACCAAAGATAAAACTCAATCAAAAATCACCATGGAAACACAAGTGTGAAAGAAAATAATGCGAAAGCAATAATAAGAAAGAACACACCAGATTTATAGTGGTTCGGTCAAACCTTGACCTACGTCCACTCCTTAGAGGCACCCTCCAAGTATTGCACTAAACTAAGTGTCTCTCCTTTAGCCCCCACAGCTAGGCGGAGAAGCCCTTACAAAATCACTTCCACCTTCCCCGGAGCGGCGGAGTCGCCGGGTCCTTTGACACCAAAGAGATCTTCTTCTTTGGTGAACTTCCCTCGAGACAAGCCTTGAATATGACGGTATTAAGATGCAAGCCTGCCAAAGCAACCGTGTGGAATCCCCTCCACACTCCCTTGAGTCCCCCCTCACAAGATCTTCTCCCTCTCAGACTTCACCCATTCCTCACTCCCTTTCAAGCTCTCTCTTCAATTCTTCCCCACAATAATGAAGATACAATGGCTGCCAAAGACACTTACAAAGTGTCATGCCAAGCTTAAATAGAAAAGCTCAAAACAAGCTTATTAATGCAAGTTGCCGACATTATCATCCAGGACGATAGGTATATCGTCCTGGCCGATCAGAAGAAAATTGGTTACATCGGTCGGGCCGATATCACGATCATCCAGGCTGATTAGTTTAAAATCGATTTCAGTCATCCTGATTATCGCTCTGAATTTGAGCTGTCCGATGTGGATCGTCCAGGACATCATCCCGACCGATCATGCGATCGTCCCGAATGATGTGATCATATCAATCAACCATTAATGCTTTCCAAAGATACCAGATCAATTTAGGCATAATTGATTTATATCGGCCTGGACGATAGAAATATCATCCTGACCGATTTCTAAAATAAAGAATACCTAAACTGATTATGGCAGTTGATTGTTTCTGAATTGAGACTTTCGTCCTGGCTGATACAAGTATCGTCCAGGCCGATCTACTAATGACGGCTGCCTTAATGAGGATGCCCTAATTAGGGTTTCTATTTTTGGACAGATCGTCTAGGACGATATAAATATCATTCCGGTTGATATTACCAAAAATAGAAATCTTATAGGGAACCATAGGAAATCTTCTAAGATACAAATCAACAGATCCCACACCAAATACAATAGACTCAAGAAAGAAAAAAGATTATAAATAGGCTCAGACTAGTCTACCTAATCTTGAGCTGATTCCAAATTGCAGTCTGATCGTGTGGACCTGAAATGTCAGTACATAAGACAGTCGTAGAGAAATAAGAATATTTGCTATCATCAAAATCATAAACCATTGATCCGCAACAATCTCCTCCTTTTTTATGATGGCAAACAATTCAATTTGAATTTGCAAAAAGGAACATTTTCTCCTAATCTCCCCCTCACTAGAATAACACTTTAAAAAATAGGGGAGATAAAAATATTTTTGTTGTTTTAATTTTTTTTAAAGAAAAAAGAAAAAAAATACAAATTCAACAGTACGTTCTCCCTCTTTGTCATTATCAAAAAGAGAGGAGGCACAAACAAAAAATAAAATGAAAAAAAAAAAACGTTCCTTGATCTAGTGAAAAAAACAGATATTCTTAAAATGAGAAAGTTACCTCTTGGTTTTAATCAAAAACTTAGTAGACTTGGATTGACAACGCATAGCCCAGAAAAGGTTAGAAATTCAGAATTTTGTAATCCAAACTTATGTTCTTTAAAAAGGCTCAAAAACTTTTTAATTCAATATCTAAATCAAGGAATAAATTAGAGAAAGAAACAATCATTTTTCAAAAACTCCTTCCATAAAATATATCTAATAAAAGATCAATGCTTGAATTGTTGAATCATGAATCAAGATTTTCAAACTCAAGTATCAAAAGTATCAAGGGTTTTCTTAAGCTTTAAGAAGTACAAGAATGATAAGCATTAATTTTGTGGGCTTATTTTATGCCTCTTGACAATTAGTTGGCGCACTGCGCATCTTTTGATACACTTTGTGTATATTTTCAATTTGGCATTTTTGCACATCTTTTATTTTTGGCATCATTGGCCAATTTTTTGAATATGCTCCCTTTTTTAAATCTTAAAAACAAAGGAAAACCCATCTTAGTGACAAAGCGAAGTTCTTTATTAAGAAAATTATGAGTTAGATTCAACGACTTGCAAAAGATTCCTATGCGATAAACAAAACGTAGGGAGATAAAAAATTTTGTTTCAAAAACCAATTTGAAAGATGAAAAAGATTTTAAATCAAAAGTAGAATAACCTCTTTTAGGAAACAGTGATTGAGAGTAAAAAAATATAAGTTTTCTTCCTTTGACTGTTTTAGAGAAGTCAAACACAACCTTCCAAAGATTTCAAGAAAAAATAGAAAGTAGATTTTTCATTTTTAGAAAAGTGAATATGTGTGTTGATCAGATAAAAACTTTCATGAAAACAAAAATTTCAAAGAAAAAACAACAAAATAAAAAAATAAAAATAAAAATACAACACAAAAACACGAAAGGCTTTTAACCATTATCTCTCTCCTGGTCTGATGCTTCAAAAACTAGATCTGCCCATGAGATTTTTTGCCTTTTATTATTTCCCCAGTTTAAATTTTGCTTCGCCTTGCCCTTTTCTTTCGTAGGAAGAATTTTTAAATTAGGGCATTGATTTTTCATATGTCCAGGCTTCGTGGATCAAAAGCAAATAACGTCAGAAGAAATATGGACATCCTTACCACTTTTACTTTTTTTTCCAGTTTTTCTTATGCTTTGGTGAGCTTTGTGATTTGCTTGACAAGTCATTGCATTCATCACCAATTAAGCAATCTTTTTTCTGTATCTTCAGTTTTTAGAACAATTGTTTCACCTGCATCCAAAAGTCTTTGACCCAAACCTTGCTCGTAGGTAATGAGTGAGCCAATCAAATTATCAATAGAATAATGTTTCAAATCTTTTGATTCACAAATAGCAACAACTTTGGCATCAAATTTTTCAAGTAAATAACAAAGAATTTTATTGACTTTTTCAAAATTTGAAAACTCTTTTCCTAAGGCATGCAATGATGTTACAATTTGAATGAACCTAGTGTACATGTCTAAGATCGTCTCATAAGGTTTCATGGAAAATAGTTCAAAATCATGCATTAACAAATTCAACTTGGATTGCTTGATTTCACTAGTGCCTTCGTATATGGTGTGTAGTTTATCCCAAACTTCCTTACCAGTAGTGCACTTAGATAGTAACATAAAATCTTTAGAATTTAAAGCATAAAAAAAGTAGTTTAAAGATTTTTCATTCAATTTAGCATCGATTCGTTCATCTCTATTCCATTGACTAAAAGGAATGTCAGTTTTAATTCCATCTATGATACGTGATGGTGATGAATAACCAGTTAAAATCATATGCCACATGCGAAAATTAATCAATTGCAAGAAAATAGACATGCGAGTTTTCCAAAAATCAAATGATATATTTTCAAATAAAGGAGGTCTGGTGATTGAATAACCTTCCGCAATATTATGATTAGCCATGAATCAAAATTCAAAAGCTTTTATAAACTTATTTTTTAAAAACGGCTCTGATACCACTTGAAAGTGCTCTGATGGCACTAGAATGTTCGTTAGGGATGTTAAGCCCTATGAACTGGCCCAAGGCTAAATAAAAGAGAGGTGAATTATATAACTTTAAAACCAAAGATAAAACACAATCCAAAATCACCACAGTAACACAAGTGTGGAAGAAAATAATGCGAAAGCAATAATAAGAAAGAACACACCAGATTTATAGTGGTTCGGCCAAACCTTGACCTACGTCCAATCCTTGGAGGCACCCTCCAAGTATTGCACTAAACTAAGTGTCTCTCCTTGAGCCCCCACAGCTAGGCGGAGAAGCCCTTACTAAATCACTTCCACCTTCCTCAGTGTGGCAGAGTTTCTAGGTCCTTTGACACCAAAGAGATCTTCTTCTTTGGTGAACTTCCCTCTAGACGAGCTTTGAATCTGACTGTATTAAGATGCAAGCTTGCCGGAGCAACCGTGTGGAATCCCCTGCACACTCCCTTAAGTCCCCCATCATAGGATCTTCTCCCTCTCAGACTTCACCCGTTCCTCACTCCCTTTCAAGCTCTCTCTTGAAGTTTCCCCAACAAGAAAGAAGCTACAATGGCTACCAAAGACACTTACAAAGTGTCATGCCAAGCTTAAATAGAAAAGCTCAAAACAAGCTCATTAATGCAAGTTTCTAAAATTATCGTCCAGGACGATAGGTATATATCATCCTGGATGATCAGTACAAATTCAGCTCATCAGCTCGGGACGATTTGGGACGATAAAAAAAAATGGTTACATCGGCCTGGTCGATATCACGATTGTCCAGGCCGATTAGTTTAAAACTGATTTCAATTGTCCTTATCATCGCTCTGAATTTGAGCTGTCCGATGTGGATCGTCTAGGACATCGTCCCGGCCGATCAGGCGATCGTCCTGGACGATGTGATCGTATCAATCAACCATTAATGCTTTCCAAAGATACCTGATCAATTTAGACATAATTGAGTTAGATCGGCCTGGACGATAGAAATGTCATCCTGGCCGATTTCCTAAAATAAAGAATACCTAAACTGATTATGGTGGCTGATTCTTTCTGAATTGAGACTTTCATCCTGGCCGATACAAGTATCGTCCAGGCCGATCTGCTAATAATGGCTGCCTTAATGAGGAAGCCCTAATTAGGTTTTTTGTTTTTGGACAGATTGTCCAGGACGATATAAATATCATCCCGGCCGATATTACCAAAAATAGAAATCTTATAGGGAACAACAGGAAATCTTCCAAGATACAAATCATTATATCCCACACCAAATACAACAGACTCAAGAAAAGAAAAAGATTAAAAACAGACTCAGACCTAGTCTATCCAATCTTGAGCTGATTCCAAATTGCAGTCTGATCATGTGGACCTGAAATGTCATTACATAGGGCAGTAGTAGAGAAATAAGAATGTTTGCTATCATCAAAATCATAAACCATTGATCCGCAACAATGCAAATTTTTCAAAAATCAAAAGGAAAGTTGTCAAACAGAGGTAGTTGTGTAATAGAATATCCTTCCGTAGTATTACGATTATCAAAGTTAGCCATCGATCAAAATTTAAAAGTTTTCAAAAACTAGATTTTATGAATCCTGCTCTGATACCACTTGAAATTTCGACATGTATATTAAGCCCTTATGAACTAATCCCAAGGCTAATTAAGAGGGGGGTGAATTGGTATTTTAAAAAATCTTTTAATCAAATCATAATCTTAAAATAAAAACCAAGATTCACCATAGAAATCAAAGTGAGGAAATTAAATACGGAAGCAGTAATAAAAAATATAAAGATTTATAGTGATTTAGTCAACAAGACCTACGTCCACTCCCCAGAGGTGCCCTCCGAGTATTGCACTAAACTTAGTATCTCTCATTTTTCCCCCACAGTAAGGAGCAGAAGCACTTACAAATCTCCTTTCCACCAACCCAGGTGAGGCAGAAAACCTAACTCCTTTTGCTTCCTTTAGAATAAGGTAGAGAACACAACTCCTTTTGCTTCCTCCTAAAGCAGGCAGAGAACATTAATCAGATGCTGAAGTAGACCTCTTTAGAACCTCCAAGGAATTAAGGATGATGGCTGGAGAAGACGATGATGGATCCTTACTTGGAGCAATCTTTGTGAAACCTCTCATAAACTCCCCCTTATAAGATCCTCTCTTACTCCCTTGCTCTCCCTCTCCTCTTAGCTCTCTCTGGTTTGATCAATAACAAAAGATGGTCTCTTGAGTAGAATATAAGTTCTTATATAAAAGAGCTTTAGAATAGCTCTTAATTGCAATAAATTGACTTTATCATCCAGGATGATATAAATATCATCCTGTACGATCAGTGCAAATTAATCTCAATCAGCTAGGATGATTTATGACGATTAGAAGGTTTTTATTCATATCATCTAGGATGATAAAATACCATCATGTATGATTAGTACAAATCGAAGAATATCATCTAAAACATTACCCTGAATTGGTGTCTGGACGATGTAAAAATAACTTGATCATCCAAGCCGATCTTACAATCGTCCAAGATGATATGCTCGAGCAGTCAAACCTTAATTGCTTTCCTTAATTATCATATTAATTTAGGCATAATTAAAGGACATCATCTAGGTCGATGTCATGGATAATGATTAAAAATTAAAGATACCTAAATAGATCTGAAAGCTGATTCTTTTTTATTTGAGCCTATCATCACGGTCGATACGAATATCATCCAAGATGATGTTCTTAATGACGGCTGCCTTAACCAGGATGCCGTAATTAGGGTTTTTATTTTTGAATAGATGCTCCAGGATGATTTATGGATCATTATGGATGATGTGACCAAAAATAGTAAACTCTAAAAACAGTAAAAAAAATTTCTCCAAGTGTGTGTGTGCAAGGTTACTTAGCATCAGGAACCACATTATTTACCTTTGACTCAAGAAAATGTAAAAGATTACAAACTAACTCAAATCTAGTCTACCAAATCTTAAGCTAGCTTGAGTTGCACTCGAACTTTTTGGACCTGAAATATTAGTAGGCAAGACAGTTGTAGAGAAGCAGAAGTATCCGAAATATTTTTTATCATCAAAATTAAAATTCCTGAAATCATATTTGTGACATTCTTTATTGACATCCTTAGATTTAGGATGATTTTTTTATAACAAGATAATACTTATCGTCATCAAATGAACCATCAATAATAAATATAATACCACTCTTCATTTTTTTGTATGCCAAAGGCTATCGTAGTATCTAGCTTGACCCTTAGTCCATTGACCAAGCGTGAGACCTATAGAGATATAACTCCATATGCACATAGGAAAGTATTTAATAGGTAATTTTAATAATTCAATAAATTATGCCTCCTTAAGGATTACATCATTTTCTTTCCTTAAGGTGGATGGGTAAGAGAAAAATGTTTTGACTTTCAGTACTATACCATATAAATTAGAAGAGTCCTAAATTACTAACTCTGTAACCCTATCAATAGACAATAGAATTAAGATTAAGACTTTAATTCTCTTATCCAAAATTTAAAAAATAGCTAATTAAGGCTTATCACTTTAAAATTTTGGAGTTTCAACCTCTGGATCACTATCTTGTTCTTAAGTGAGATCAAATTTTGGAGGAGGAATTTTTCTTGTAATAAAAAAGAATTCATTCACCTTGTACTTTCAAGTCATCATCTAAATATGACACCAAATTAACATGCATCGGGTCTATTTTTCTTTCAAGTAAAGCATGACCTAGACCGTATGCTCTTTGGGCTATCCTACCACCTTTATGAGGAAAAATATTTGGAGGCCTAACGATTATGCCCTCGACGTCACTAACTTAATCATTTTTATTTTCTTTCTTTTTCTCTTTTCCTTCTTTTCATATTCATTTTTATTTCCTTTGGAGATTTCTTCCTTTTCTTTCTCCGATTTAATTGTGATATCATTTTTAAGATGGCTAGTGGGCACTTTTGCTTTTTAGACCTTTTATCTCTAACAGGAGTGTGATTGAACCTAAAGCCTTCCCGCCCTTCTCGTTGAACCCTTGCACCACTATTTTATCGGTGGTGAGGTTACATGTGTCAACTATAAGGTATGCAAAAGTCTTTACATTCAATATGTTTACTGATGCCCTTGGATTAACAAGCACTTAGGATAATATGAACTTTTCAACATTTACAATAATGAAAAGTGGGCAGTTATGATTGGCAGTCCCCAAAAGTATATCCTCATCAGAAGAGGTTACCCCTATGATTTCTTTAAAGTAGAGAGTATCATATTGTGAAGTTGTAGCTAACTAATCTAAGTAGATCTTTGGGTTGAGAAGTGTTTTGATTAAAAATTCACTCATCTCTTTAGAGAGAATAAGGGCATTATAGATACTCAACTTAGCCATAAAACTAATAAGATGAGCTAAGACATTATAATCGACATTGGGAACATCAGGATTAGGACCCTATAGACTGGAAGCAAAATTTGATTGTTGAGAAGTTTTAATTAGATCATAACACAAAACTTGTTTGCCTTTTTCCTTAGTTGAAATCCTAGGGGCAAGACTTTAAGACCATGAACATGTACACCAACAATCTCCTTGAGAGGATAAATTGTAGCAGGATTCATGCTCTCATTAGGCAATGTAATGTCATTTTTTGATGGGGAATTTGAATATGAAAAATCTATCACGATAGGACTCCCTTCAAAGTTAACTTCAGAGTGTAGCTATCTATTAAGATCTCATGTTTTCCTCCCTCTTTAGAGGTCAAATCTGAAGGATCATGTTTTTGAGGATCTTGATCAATCACTATCGAGTTCTGATTTTTCACTATGAAAGATTCGTTTTTTATTTCATTGTCATCTTTAATTGCCAAAATATGAGAAGAGAGATATTTTTTCATTGATTTTTGATCATTTACTTTTGATGGGGAAAAGAAAAAGTTAGATAATATTAGTGAGGATTGGAATTTTATTCCTCCATCCTGTTCCTGATTACATCTCTTATTAATATGTTTCCTCTCTACAAAAATATTAATTCTTTTCTTTTTCTTATTTACACTAGTTGTAATAACTACTAGAGAGGAAATCATTTCAACATCCTCCTGCAATGCCTCATGCTCAACCTCCAAGATCAGGCCCCGGGCTCTCGTTGATTTTAATTAACTTTTTAAATGCCCAAGATAATGCAATATCTGAATATCATAATTTTACAGTGAAATGTTAGAGTGTTTTCATGAGATTATTTTGATGGACCCCTGATCCAAATTTACCATATATTCATTAGTAATGATGACATTTTCTTGTTTGAAATTTCTCTCAAGCCAGTCCTTAAAGGTAAGGCAATTTTTAGTTGTGTTGCCCAACACATGTGGTTAGGGAAAAAATTGAAATCATCCTCTTATTTGGCTTTTCCAACCTCTTAGCATCCGATAATATGAAGTCTGGTTTTCTTAAGATATTCACGAAGATTTTCCTCACTGACTATCTTTTGAAGGGATAGAATTTTGTAGACCTCTCTTTAAAATATGTTAAGCTTCTCTAGTAGGTTGAAGGGTTACCTAGAATGGTTAGGGTGGAGGACCACTCAATTGACTTTTAGCTTGTTTCTTTCCCTTATCTATTATGGATAGTATTATTGTTCTTATCTTAAATGACTTCTGTGGTTTACAGACTTTCTTCTCATTAAATTAATCCCTTAAGAATGTCTTTCAAGAAGCTTCTTCATGTAGGTTGTTTGCCTTATTGAGTAAGTTCTTAAAGGTTTTTAAAGCAAAACCCTCACAATTAATGAAATGGGCTCGTGGATATTTTACAGAAGAATTTCCACTAAATGTTGCTCTTGTAATTATGGTTCAAATTTCATCGAGGTATTTCAGCATCTCAAGATGAATTCAACTAAAAACTCTCCGAATTTTTACTTTTTGATGACCAGATCATCCACGATTATACAATGTTGAGCTTTGAGTAATATCTTTAAGAATAAACCATCCAACTTAATAAAGGCTCTTACCAAATAGTTCGGCATATTGACATGACATTCAATAAAGGTTCCATAGAGACTACTAATGAATTGACAAAATAATATAGTATCTGATCCACCAGAAAGAAGACCAGATGTTGCTTCTTATTTTTAATACCAATGAACACTTCAAAACTAGTTGGCACAAAGCCCTTGGATAAGGAACTAAGTCATACTCATCGGGGTAGTGCCTACCCTTTTGAATAAACATGGTCCCCTAGGAATTGGCTAAAGCCTAGCTTACCTAGATATTGATTATTTACTTTATGTCTATATCAGTTAGCACTATAGTGATAGAAGGGATGGTTGGTGGCGTTTAAGAATTGACTTTTGAATAGTTGGGGCTAAATCTCTCTTTCTTCTTAGTTCTACCACTATATGTACTCAAAGTTGTACCTGTTCTTATTAAAATTATTGTGTCTGAAAGTTTGATGTAGGATGTTAAGTTTAATTGAACTATCCCCAGAATCATCAATAGGGGTGGAGAATTGGTAGTTTTAAAAATTTTACAAGAGAACACAAAATAATTTTTAATTTTGGTATTTTAACAACTTAAATATAACAACGCTTATCACCAAATATAGAAAAAAATTGTTTTATAAAAAGGTACAATAATGATAATTATATTTTAATACACATAAAGAGGCATCAACTACAATTTTTTATTAAGCAATTATCAAAAGATAAAATGCAAAAAATCTAAAGTACAAAGATTTTAAAAACTAGAAAGAACACACTAAAAATTTTATAGTGATTCGGTCAAACAATGACCAACATCCACTCCTCGAAGTCCTCCTCTTTAATTATTGGACTAAACTTTCATGTCTCTCCTTTAGCCCCCACAGCTATGAGTAGAAGCCCCTATACTCTTTTCACCAACCTCGTGCGACAAAGAACCTTGACCTTCTTTTTTACCCTCTTAGTGATGGAAGAAAATCTTGACCACCTTTCTCACCCTCTTGGTGATGGAACAAAACCTTCACCTCTTTTCTCACCCACTTAGTGATGCCAAAAAAACCTAAATCTCCTTTCTCACCCTTCTAGTGAAGGCAAAGAACCGCAATGATCTTCAAGCTGAAGAACTTCTTCCTAGAGCCACACAAGAAACCTAGACACACACTTGGAGTTAATAGGGCAAGACACTAGCTTAGAGCAATTGTGTGAACCCCTCACACTACTACTCCCTCACACACATGCTCTCCATTTCTTCTTCCTAAATATCTCCTAGATACCTTCTTTAAGCTATCTCTCAAGAACACTTGTCATCCAAAGACTAGTAATAAGTTTATTAAAAGATATTAAATACAAGGATTCATAAAAAAACCCTAAAATTTAATTATATCAATATTGATCATACAATATTATCAAAAATCATATGGTATGATTAGCTTAAATAACCATATAAGTACTGTTTGAAGAATAAGGCATTATACAATCAATTCAATAACTTTAGTTGATCATTTAGTACAATTTGAGAATCATCCAGTACGATTAGTTTAAATGACTTGGATTATCATCCTGTACGATTGGCGATGATAAATGATTATCCCATGCAAAGATTGGGTCATACTATATGATTGGGTCCACTCATCTTGTTTCATCTAACTAGATCAATAATTCAAAATTGTTCCTTAATTACATGATTAATTTAAGCTTAATTTAATTATATTATATAATATGATACCTATCATATGACATAATTAGTTTAAATTTTGAATTTTAAAATATTGCAAAAATTATAATTGCAAATAGGATCATGATTTCAACAGATCATCATGTATGATATGGATCATACAGTACAATTTGTTCAAATGGCTTTAATTATCATAATTATACATTTTAATAATTTTTTGAATAATGGATCATACAATATGATATGAATTGTGTAGTATAATTAGTTTGAAAAATTATACTCCTAATTTTCTCACCATCTCACTCTCTTGAGTGTGTGTATAAACGATCATAATATGTTGCATCCACCAAAATGCATGATTGACTCAAGAAATGTATAATTAAGAAAAAATAAAATTATAGATTCTTCAGGACAGTTAACCTTATTCTACCCAGCCTTGAACTGATCAATTTGTATAATGTACATAGGACCTGAAATGTTAGTGCACAAGAAAACATTTATGCAATAATAACATGAATAGGAGATAGTGTAGTAAAGAATACAATAGTGTTTGTTATCATCAAAATCACAAGGCTCGGGTCCAAATTTGAAATAATCTCCCTCTTTATATGATGACAAACCTTATAGTTTTTTATTCCAAGTTAAATTTTTGTTATGTCCTAAGCTCCAACGTACTAGTTAAATTTTGAAAATAAGGAGAGTTATTTTTTTTATTATTTTTTTAAAATTTGAAAATGAGGAATAAAAATAATAAAAAATGATCAAGAAATAAAAACATAAAAAATATGACCAACAAAATAAATGCAAAATATTGGATTAATCATAATAAAACTGTAAGTACAAACACCCAACAACAACCTACTTGCCCTTTTGACATCACAAAAGGAAGAAAGAATGAAAAAAAATACCAAAAAAAAAAACAACACATCATAAATAAAAATAATAATACGAACACCAAGACTAAAATGAGATACAGTAAAAATATAAAGGGCCCACATCAGGTGGAGGTGCTGGTTATGGTGGTTGGAAGTATCAATTAAAAGAGGCAAATTTCTCTCCAAAATAAGCCATATTATTTTCATGTTGTTGGTACTGCTCTGCTATGTAGATGTCAAAATGAGTCTCCCACTAATAAAATCTATAAAGGAGTGCATCATACTGAGATGTTCGGTAAAGATATATTAGTACTGGAGTTAGACCTCCCTCAGCTTCATCATGGTCAGGGTCAACATAGTAAACATTTCTATGATGAGCACTATGAAGGACATGGAAGGAGCAATTTGAGCATAAAATTAGAAAATGATCTAGTGGTGTTGAGAATTGAAATTTTATTTAGTTTCGACCATAAAAGCAGTAATTTGACCTAAGACATGTTTTGGCTTTCTCTTTTTTCTACAATCTTGAATGCAGATAATATTCTCAAGGTATCAAATAATTAAATCAGCTGTATTGCAATCAATTTTAGCCATTATAAAGTATGTTGTGAGGGAAGAAGTGGTGTGGTGTGATGTTAATATGATCCCGAGCTTTTGGAATGAGTGAGTTTTGAAGGATATGCTATATAATTTTGGTATCTTTAATTAAGGTATTAACGAGAGGAATTTGGTGGATGACTGATGTCTCGTGAAGTGTAGTGTTCATAAGAGTACAATCATAGTCAAAGAGAGAGAGAGAGAGGCTAAAGAGTGAAATTTTTCACCAATGGTAGAATGGTGTAGGAATTGGTCAAAGTCATGGTAAGTGATTTCAATAGGCCTTCTATTGACAAAGGACTGGAGGGAAGTGCCCTCACTATTGATTCAAATGATTGCAAAGAATTTAGAAAGGAGTTCAAAGTTAAAAGGGCATGTAATAGTGAGAATGAATTGAAAGGTGGTTTGTGCAGAAAAGTGAGTACCTAGAAGTTTAGAACTTCCTGATTTATGATTTATGTGGGTGTGATCATGACAACCTTGCAACAATTGTATGCCTCTTTATTAGCTGTGTTAGTGAAGAAAGGGTTTAGGGGATATCAATAAGAGCTTTTGATGAGAGCTCTTGATCACTTTCCACCATCCATTTGCAAGGAGTAAGATCTTAGGGATGAAGGAAAAATATTTGAAAAGAGTTGAGTGAAGAGAAACCTTATATTCCCTCCCCTTTAAATAGAAATCGACCATATCATACATTAAGGTATGGTATCATACAGTACAATTGAGTGCATTCAATTCATCAAGTTTGATTAGTCAAAAAGGTGGTTTCCTTATATAGTATGATCTGAATCATACTGGACAATTAATATAAAGACGATCATCTCGAGGAGTAAGCCTGAATGATCGTTGACTGGTCATATCTTCCTATTTGAATAGGTGATTGTACATTATGATATAATATTTATTATCATACCAATAAAATTCAATTAATCCAATGCCTATTGACATGTGTATTGTATAGTACAAATAAGGTGTTTGTATAGTACGATCAACAATAATTGATCAATCAGAGCCTTTGGATGTGTTGTGAGCAATGATGTGATACTTTGTGAATATCATACAATATAATGTGAGAATTTTTTTATTTATTTTTGTGGGATGATCAAGAAAACTTAATAAAATATTTTACACAAAACTAGATCACAAACATGAATAACAAAACACTAACAATCAAAAAGCAAATTATAAAAAATATGCACAAAAACATTTATGTTTCCAATTTCCAAATCATCCTATTTCAAGCATGAATATTTATAACACATAGTTTATCCCTCAAGGTGCTAAAACTTTCAAATGCTAGAGGCTTTGTAAAGATATATGCCAGTGGATTTTTAGTAGCTATAAGATGTAACTCTATATCCCTCTCATTTACATGATTTCTAATGAAATGGTGCCTAAAACATATATATTTGTTTTTGGAGCATTTTATTGGATTTTTTGAAAAGCAGATGGAACTAATGTTATAAAAAATAATTATAATAATAAAGACATAAAGTCCAAAGTCAAGAATGTATTATTTAAGCCATAAGACTTGAGCAATACAATTTCCTAGAGCTATGTATTCTACTTCAGTGTTAGATAGGGCTAAATAGTTTTGTTTCCTACTGGATACAGGCACTAAAGAATTATTTATGAATTGATAATTTTTAAAAATACTTTTTCTATCAACTCTACATCCTGTAAAGTTTTAATTAGAATATCCTATAATTTTAAAAAAAGCATTATGTCTAGTATACCAGATTCTTAGGTTTTGGGTTCCTAAAATATTTAAAAGAATTCTCTTAATAGCAATCATATGGGATTCTTTGGGATCAGCCTAAAATCTAGTATAAAGACATACACTATACGTGGTATCAGGTTTATTGACAGTCAAGTAAAGAAGTGATCTAATTATCCCTCTATACTTCTTATGATAAACTAATTTTTCATTTAGATCCTTATGTAATTTAATAGTGGAGCTAATGGGAGTATTGATTACCTTAGCATTATCCATCTCATATTTTACAAATATCTTTAATATACATTAATTGGCTAAGGAAAGTTCCATCATCCCTTTGTTACATAATAAATCCAAGGAAATAGGTTAGCCCTACCATCATGCTCATCTCAAACTCCTCACTCGTTTTTTTTATTAATTCATCACCAAAAATTTTATTTGTAGATCCAAATATTATAAAATCAATATAAATCTAAATAATAAGTAGATCATCTCCTTCCTTATTTAGAAATACGTTGGTGTCTACACTACCTTAATAAAAGCTCTATTTTGGGGAAGGTGGTCAATCTTTATTACCAAGCTCCAGGAGCTGTTTGAATGAAAAAGTATAGTTTTGAAAAAGTACAATTTTCTTTGGAAATGATTCAAAATTAATATTTGAATTTTAATTCAAAAATCAAACATCTATTAGTGATAATATATCACCTCAAAAGGTGAAAATAAAATCACTTAATGAGTTTAGATTTAGAATTGAAAATTTAATCACGAATATTATAGCCGAATTTTGAGAGAGAACTACATATGATCTCGAAGGATCAAAATGGTGTTGAAACAAATATTTAGCTATGATAATTGAAATGTAGGATAATTAGTTTCATACTTGAATTCATATCAATGTCAGATATCTCTCCCCAAAGTAAACAAAATATCATTCATTGCCTAATATTTAAGTATAATAATAATGATCGCCATTTTTGTTTGAATTTCCAAAAATAATTGATTGAAGTTTTAAAAATTTTGCTTTTGAAAATCTTGTCTAGGTTACTAAATCTCCTATGAGCGCAAGCCCTCATAGTTAATTACATCGTAGGAAGCTAGAGTTTCCTATGAATACTCTCGATTAAAACAGTAGTAGAAATTTTATTAAAGATTTTCAAAGCTTGATGTCAAAGGAAGTAAAGGTTGGAATTTTCAATTAGGATTGGTTCAAGGTTGGGCACTTATTTTTAGAGTCAAAGGAAGAGGAGTAGGGAGTGTTTTAAGATTCTGAAACAATTCAGAAAACACTCCAACATATCCTCTGTGTTAGGCTTGAATTTGATTGAAAGATATTTTAAGTCTTAATGATCAATTTTATTAGAAAATTGAGATTCAATTTTCAGAGGTTGAGGTCTTATAGCCCGAGCTTTTCTCAGGACCTAAGTCTAAAGTGGGTTTTGAAAATTAGTGACCTGAGCCTAGCTAATGCAGTGCATATCTGGACTTACCCGAGCCTGGATTAGGGAGCCAGCTAAACTACCTAAGTGCTTTAAAAACATATATCCGGTCAATTAATATAGAGGGGTAGGGACATTATTTAAGATAGTTTTTGAGAATAGGGCTGACATCTAGAGCAGATCCTAATTGGCCCTTTAACTTATGTTGGGTGTTTAATGTCTGAATAAATGCAATTAAAATTTAGAGTCAATTTAATTTGTATCTAATGCGATGCATGCTAATTGACTCGATTAAATGCTTAAATTTGAAATGTAGAAATTTAAAATCAGGCTTAAAAAATTTGTTTTATCCTACTAGAATGCACAAATTCCCCTTGGACAGATCTGCACCCTCATAGGCCAAGTGGTCTGCCAAAACCCTCAGGCGGGGAGGTGCCTAACAAAGGAAAGAGAAATGCAACAAATATGTATGCGAACTCCTGGTGGTCTCGGGCTTACTTCTTAAATTTGTTAAAGTCTCTAGATGAGCTTAAATGTTTTAATTTTGGTTAAAGTAGAAGATTTTTTTAACGAGTCCTTATGAGCCTACGATCGTATTCCAGGCAAAAATAAATATGGCAAGCAAAGCAAAAAGACTAGAAAAATAGGTAGTTCTATTACGTAATTAAGTAAATAAATCAACTAAATTAATTATTCAAATTGAAAGTCCATAGGCAAGTGTCTTTTAATATTACATCCCATAATTGCAAAAAAGTAAAGTGGTCGGGCATCACTGACAATAACTCGGATTTCTAATCGTAAGACTCAAGTGACTTTGAGAATGGGTCTTCTCGCTATCCACTTCTTCTTCCTTCTGCAACTCCTTGGATCGTCAGGTCTGGATATCCAAATGAAAAGAAACTCCCCCTTGGATGGGGTATTATCTTTCCTCTTTGGATATTTTAAACTCATCCTAATTTGGATCTCCAAATGGAGAGGGACTCTCCCCTAAGAGATGTCCCTTCCTCTTTGGATTCCAAATTGGATTTTTTAATATCCCATTCTCAAGTCACTTTAAAATACAACTCAATTTGCATCAAATTACATTTGAATTTAAAGAAAAATCTAGACTCGATCCGGCAGAGTTATCCTACTAATTAGCAGTTATAATATCCCAAGCAGTTGATATTTAATCTCATGCAATTATAATCAATCCCAAGCAATTAATATTTGAAATTTGAAATGCTGGATTAATCACAACACAGAGTGCTATAAGTAAATAAATAATCAATCAATTCAAAGCTAGCAACCAGTATGTAGTGAAAGCTCGAAAACCAAGCACACAGCAGAAAGTAAACATCAGCCTAGCCTAAAATTAGAGTTGGTTGTCCTATTAAACCATCTAAAGTGTGTGAGGTAGGCCGTGTGGTTTGGATATGTGCTATGGAGGGTAATTTGTTAAAGTTGTTTGAAGTTTTCATTGGTTTAAAGGCTTAATGGAAAATTTAGGTTCGAATTTAAATATTAATGACTTAAAGTTAATTTTAAAACAGATTTTAATCTTTTGTTGGATACCACCTTTGTTTCTCACCGAGGCCGTGAATTTTATTTCAGCTTCCTTGGAGCTAAGATAATAGTCTCATAGGCCTGGGTTACCTAGTGGTACCCGGTAAGATTAAGTGATTTAAGTTAATTAGCATTCAAGAGCTTATGAATTTTAATCAAAATTAGTTAATTACTATTTTTAAAGGTTCGTTAAAGATTTCTGGAGTTTTAGAGTATTTTTTGAGTTTTAAAAATTATTTGGATTATTTTAATCATTTAATTAAAGGGTTAAAGAATGACTTTTTAATTAAGAGCTTTTTCTAAAAGAATTAATATTATTAATACATATTAGACATTATTATGTGTTGAATGCAATTGAGTTTGACTTATTTAAATTTTTCTTGAATTAGTTATGAATTTTCAAAGTTTTTGAGTATTTATTAAATTTTCTTAAAATTGTTTAATTAGAGAGGTTTTCTTGATTTTGCAATTTTGAGAGAGGTTTTCTTGATTTTGCTTTAAATAAATTCCAAACTCCTTGAAATCAACTCCAAATATTAGGAATGACCTAAGGAGAGATTCCAAGTGTTTGGGAATTTTCAAAAATTCTTAATTATTTTTAATTAATTGAAATAATTAAATATTAAATTTCACATAAAACTAAAGTAAGACCAGATTTGCTGTCAAATTAAATTGGTTTTAATTTTCATTGATTTAGGATTCAATTCTGGTTTGTTAGAGGAATTAATTATATTTTTGGATTTAAATTTGATTTATTTAAAATTTTGGAAGTTTTAAAGCTTTATTAAGGTTTAATTTTAATTAAGTTAATTAAGAGGTTTAATGAATTCAAAATTTAGTAGGGATTTTCCTATGAACTGAGGGTGTCACTAAGTTAAAGTGTGTAAAGATCTTAGTTAAAAAGATGTGTATCCAAATTTCTAAACTCAATATAAGTTTTCTAATTAAATGTCCTTAATTAATATTCTTAATGACACTAAGTTTAAATTATTTTAAATTAAAGTTTTCTTTATCCCTTGGACTTAACATTAAGAGCATGCAAACACATAGGAACAAGCAATTCCTAGATCTATGAGAGCCTTAGGTGTGTGTGTGTGTGTGCACCTACACATGCAAGAGTTAAGGATAATCAACATAAATATTAGCTTGATTAGTGAATAATTATAAATTAATTATCCACTAATCTTCCCCCATAATTTCTATTCAAATAAGCTTAACATATGCTTAAAATTTCAAGGAACCTCTTAACACTTAAAGATTTAAAGAAATATAAATTTTAAAATAGTTTTGAAATATATATATATATATATATATATATATATATATATATATATATATATATATATATATATATATATATATAAGTTTTAAAGTAAAAATTAATTAAAAATATTATTAAAATAATTTTAAAATATTTAAGAGGTCTAGTGATGTTTTAATTTATTTGAAAATAATTTTTAATATTTTAAAGTAATTAATATAATATTTAGTCAAATATTAGTTAAATATTACGATGATAGAATATTTCAAATTATTCAAAATAACTAAATATTTAGACTTTAAAATCAATATTAAATTAAAATATTTTGAATTTTAGAAATTTTGACATATTAATTAAAATTTTCTAATTTAAAATGAATTTATTTTGAATTTTTAAAGATTTAAGATAATTAAAACCACTCAAAATAATTATAAAATAAATAATCATCAAAATAATTTAAAAATTAAATTTAATTGAATATTAGTTGTTTTTTGAAATTAAAATACTACTTAAAACAAATTCTTAATATTTCCTTAAGAAAATTATTCCAACTAAATTTTAATTAAATATTTAAGTATCTGAACAATCAAATAATTTAAAATTATATATAGTATAAAATATCTTAAGCTAATTTAATTTAAAACTAAAATATTTTAAAATTTTATCAGTATTATTTATGATTAAAAAATGATTTTTGGTAATATTTAAATTAAAATTTAACTAAATATTAATTAAATATTAAAAATCAAAAGTTTTAAAATTACCTAAAATATTTAATGTATTTTGAAATACTTTTAATCTTAAATTAAATATTTTGGAATTCTAGAAATTTTGAAGTATTTTATGCATTTTTTGAATTTTTATTTAATTTTTAATTAATTTTTGAATTTTTTGTATTTAAAATTGAATTTAAAATAGATTTAAAATAAATAAAATAAATCAACAGTGACGGAATTCCATATGGCAGAGCTAGATTGGCCCGTCAAACCGTGGACTAGGGCGTGCCAATCATTGGAATGATTTTAGGCACTCCACATGGCGGCCCAAGACTCGTGGGATCAAAATGCATCCTGGCCCCACACATTTTCCCACTTAAACACATCAAAAGGTCCCATACAGTATTGGATTATCTACTATTTGGAACAAACAGTCCTGATCTCGTCGAATTGAGATCGAAATAACCGCACATTTTGCGCGGATAGGGAATGCTGCAGAATGGCGTGATCAAAACCATTGATCAACTGATCAATGAACCAAATACTGCCTAGTTCATGCAGCAACGAACCGAGCCCAAGGATCCATTTTTGGGCTCATTCATTCGGTTCGCTGAACCAAATTGATTGAAATTTTAACCTTACTAGCTATAATGAACAGAATATTTGGGGAGTTCATTTTATAATTTAAAAATCACTAATAAAAAATTTAATTAAAGCTAAGTGTATTATGCTAGGGTTTAGGTTTATACCTCTTTTGAAGGATGGATTAAACCGTTATGGATATCTCTAAATTTGTAGATTGTCCAAGCTAAAATTTGTTGAAGACACCTCGAGTCCACGATGCTGGGATCGAATGCAACAAGAACTTGGACAGAAAGCTCTTATCTCAGTGGAGGCGACTTTGACCGGTGGGATTTTGATTGGGGGATATGGAGAGATGTCTGGGTAGTTCTAGGGAGCTGAGGTCTGGACTTTAGAAGGTTGGAATAGTGAGAGAGAGCTAGGATTGCAATGAGGGCAGATTTCCTCCTTTTGCCCTATTCAATCCCCTCTAGATTAAATGGAAGGCTGAGATCATTTGAGTGAGCTCCCAGATGGTCTCCACCTGTCCAATGAGTAGGTAGGAGCAGGAGGATCAAAGGACTAAAGGACATCCTATATGGAAAGGGTATTTTGTCCTCTAGTCCATATGGGTTTGATTAAGGGCCATTGGATCCTGATCTAATGGCTGGAGAGTGTTCTAGGAAGCTTCCAGAGAATGTTTAAATAGGTGGAGATGATTAGGGAGGAGTGCATTAGCATTAAGAGGTTATTGGACCAACTTTGACCACTCCAAACTCTTGGTTTGACAAGTTGACTGGTCTCCTTGCCATGTGGCCGCTGATGTGGCATAGGAAAGGAGTTTGAGTCCTGGATTGATGGCTTAAGAGGGATTTAGAGCTTGAGGATTGGAATTTAGGAGAGTTAGAGTGGGTTTTAAAGGGGTTTGACCATGTGTTGACTGGTCAAATGAAAAGGTTGACTACTGAGGTGGCAGCCAATTGTCAATGTTAGATTGTTGGAATGGTTTAGATTGAGTTTGAGGCTGGAGAGTTCAAGCTTGAATGAAAAGGAGTTTCAAATGATTTAAGAAAGCCTTGATGAGTTCACTTGTTAAACTTGACTTGGGTTTGACTCAAAATGAGTTTAAAAAATTTTAAGACATTAAATGGAATGAGTTTAAAGGTTTAAAGGCATTGATCTGGTTAAATGGGTTAAAATGATTCATTTCAACTCTTAAGGGTTCATTGGATCAACCTATGTTGACTGGGTTAACCAGGTTGACTCAGGGGTGGGTCAAGGCTCAACATGTTTGATTTGATATTTAAAAATTGCTGGAAGAGGTTCCAAACAATTTGGAAGTCATTTGGTTTGAAATTGATATTTGAACTCCTAAGGGGTATTTTGGTCATTTTGACCCCTGGTCAACTGCGGGTCAAAATGGGTCCACTAAAGTATAGTTTAATGTTCAATAGGTCATAATCAAGTGTCTGGAAGTGATTGGAGGCTGTGTAGAAAGCTCCAAGGTCAAAATCCACTTGGTGGCAGGTCTAGTGGCATAGGATGTAAATATTTGAAGGTTTTATAGCCTTTGAATTTCAATTCAATTTCTGAGGCTAGGGACCTTAGAATGGGCTTAAATTTATAGGGTTACCTTCAGAGACATGTCTTATCACTGTTCAATTGATAGACTCCGAATCGGGGATCATTTGATTATATTTTGAAGTGTTTGAAATTCATTAAAAAAGGCTTTTAGAACTTAGCCTTTTAGCATTGAATTTTGGTTTAGATTTCTAAGATCTAGGTAGATCGTAAGGTCTGGATTGGCCCTAGTGACCTCATACAAACTGAGGTCAATAAATGGACCCCCAATATGTGTAGTAGAATGAAGTTCTATTGCACATATTGGTGTTGCCGAATTGAAAGGTCAAGTTTGGAGTTTTGATCCTAATGGAAGGAAAAGATCTATCCCTAGGGAATCGGAGCTTGAATTGATATTATGATAGTGCCACGGGGGGCGTACTCTACCACTAGTGGGACGAATCCTAAGGGATGAGGAAGTCTATCCCTAGAGGAAAAGAAAGTCTGGGTGATCATACGGAAAGGAAGAATTCCTAACTATAGAGGATCAAGTATGGGTTTTGATTCTAAAGGAAAAGGAGCTTAACCTTAGAAGATTGAATTTGGATTTTATTCTAAGGGAAGGGAAGACCTAACCCTAGAGTATTGAGCTTTAAATTAGTTCTAAGGAAAGGGAAGACCTAACCCTAGAGAATTGAGTTTTAAGATGGTTCTAAGGAATGGGAAGACCTAACCCTAAAGGATTGAGTTTGAAATTGGTTCTAAGGGAAGGGAAGACCTAACCCTAGAGGATTGAGTTTTAATTTTGTACTAGGGTAGTGCCACTAAGGGCGCACTCTACCACTAGCAGATCTAATCCTGAGGGAAGGAGGAAAGCTAACCTTAAGGAAAAGAAGACTGTAATAATCATATATGAAGGAAGAACTCCAAACTATAGAGGATCGAATTTGAATTGATATTAGGGTAGTGCCACGAGGGGCGTACTCTACCACTTGTTGGTCTAATCCTAAGGGAAGGGAGTGCCTAAACCCTAAGGAAGAGAAGGCTGGAATGATCGTATAAAAAGGAAGAACTCCTAACTATAGAAAATCGAATTAGGGTTTGATACTAGGGTAGTGCCATGAGGGGCATACACTACCACTAGTGGGTCTAATCTTAAGGGAAGGGAGAGAACCTAACCTTAAGGAGAAGAAGATTGAGTGATCGTATAGGAAGGAAGAAATCCTAACAGAGGATCGAAATTGGGTTTGATACGAGGGTAGTGCCACGAGGGGCGTACTCTACCACTAGTGGGTCTAATCCTAAGGGAAGGAGGAAACCTAACCTTAAGGAGAAGAAGATTGAGCGATCGTATAGGAAGGAAGAAATCCAAACTACAGAGGATTGAAATTGGGTTTGATACTAAGGTAGTGCCACGAGGGGCGTACTCTACCACTAGTAGATTTAATCCTAAGGGAGGAGAGAACCTGACCTTAAGAAGAAGAAGACTGAGTGATCGTATAGAAAGGAAGAAATCCTAACTACAGAGGATCAAATTTGATTTCAATATAGGGTAGTACCACGAGGGGCGTACTCTACCACTAGTAGATCTAATCTTAAGGGAAGGAGGAAACCTAACCTTATGGACAAGAGAATGATCATGTGGGAAGGAAGCATTGCTTTGCATAGAGGATCGGATTTGAAATTTAAAACTAGGATGGTGCCACAGAGGGTGTGCTCCATCCCTAGTAGATCTAATCCTAAGGAAAGGAAGCTTTGGGACTCACACCTAACCTTAAGGAGAAGAAAGTGACTAGACTGTAGTGGGGCCTAATAAGCTTAAATCCACCACTAGTTAGTCGAGATCCTAGGAGATAGGACGCATAGGGACTCACACCTACTCCTAAAAGATCAAATTTAGATTTGGAACTAGGATGGTGCCACAATGGGCGTGCTCCACCACTAGTGATTATAATCCTAAGGAAAGAAAGCTCTGGGACTCAAACCTAACCTTAAGAAGAAGAAAGTGATTGAACTGTAGTGGGGCCCATTAGGCTTAAATCCACTACTAGTTAGTCGAGATCCTAAGAGATAGGAAGCACAAGGACTCACACCTACTCCTAAAGGATCAGATTTGTATTTGATTATTTTCAATTACTAACCTAGCTAGAAAGCATAGGGACTCACACCTAAGTAGGGGAACTAACCAAGGAGATAGTATACCTAAACATCTAAGGATTTGGTAAACTCTATCTAACCCTAGTTAATTCTAATCCTAAGGAAAGGAAGCACGGGGACTCACACCTAACCTTAAGGAAAAGAAAGTGACTGAACTATGGTGGGGCCCAATAGGCTTAAATCCACCACTAGTTAGTGAAAATCCTAAGAGATAAGAAGCATAGGGACTCACACCTACTCCTAAAGGATAGGATTTGTATTGGGTGTTCAATGATTTACCTAGCTAGAAAGCACAAGGACTCACATTTAAGTAGAGCAACTAGCCATGGAGATAGTCTACCTAAACTTATAAGGATTTGGCAAAATCTATCTAACTCAAGTTAATAATAATCCTGAGGAAAGAAAGCACGGGGACTCACACCTAACCATAAGGAAAAAAAAGTGACTGAACTATGGTGGGGCCCAATAGGCTTAAATCCACCAAAGAGTCAGTCAAGATTCTAGGAGATAGGAAGCACAGGGACTCACACCTACTCCTAAAGGATCACATTTGTACTGGGTGTTCAATGACCAACCTAGCTAGAAAGCACAGGGACTTATATCTAACTAGGGAAACTAGCCAAAGAGATAGTCTGCCTGAATCTTTAGGGATTTGGAAAAAGCTATCTAACCCAAATTAATTATAATCCTAAGGAAAGGAAGAGTAGGGTCTCACACCTAACCTTAAGGAAAAGAAGATGACTAATTAGGATGGGGCCCAACGGCCTTAGATCCACTACTAGTAAGTCAAGATCTTAGGAGGAAGGAAGCACTAGGACTCACACCTACTCCTAAAAGATCGATTTTGAATTTAAAACTTGGATGGTGCCACAGAGGGCATGCTCCATCACCAGTGATTATAATCCTAAGGGAAGGATGCTCTGAAACTCACACCTAACCTTAAGAAAAAGAAAGCTAGAAGATCTTGTAGGTAGGAAGCACTAGGACTCACACCTAACCATAGAAGATCAAATTTGAATTTGAAACTAGGATGGTGCCACAGAGGGCGTGCTCCATCACTAGTGATTCTAATCCTAACATAAAAAAGCTCTTGGACTCACATCTAACCTTATGGAAAAGAAGACTAGAAAGATCTCATGGTAAGGAAGCATTGCTTCCCACAAAGATCAGATCTAGATTTTGAATTTAGGATGGTGCCACATAGGGTGTACTCCATCACTAAAGGACGATCTTGTGGAAAGGAAACTTGCTCTACACAAAGAATTGAGTCTGGATGATCAGATGTGGAAGAAACTTGCTCTACATAGAGGATCGAGTCTGGAATGATCGTATATGGAGAAAACTTGCTCCATACAGAGGATCAGGTCTGGAATGATCATATGTGGAGGAAACTTGCTCCACACAGAGGATTAGGTCTGGATGATTATATATAGAGGAAACTTGCTCTACATAGAGGATCGAGTCTAGATGATTGTATGTAGAGGAAACTTGCTCCACATAGAGGATCGAGTTTGACTTTTAAAACTTGAGATTTGAATGATTTTTTAATTTGAATTGATTTGATTTTAAATTTGAATGTGTCTAAATTTGAAACTTGATTTGACAATTTTGAATTTGAAGGTTTCTGAATTTAAGTTTTGATTTGATTTTGAATTTTGACATTCAAATTTGATTGTGAATTTAAAGGATTTTGAACTTGATTTTAAGTTTCACACTCATCTGGCATGGTACTTCCTGAAGAGCCGCCCTGACATTTGAAAATGTCAGGTGATATTCTTCAAGGTTGACAGTTAATGTTTGAAACTCCCTCAAAGATTGTCATTAGGATGAACGATCCAGTCATCATTGATTCAAGATTTCCATCAATTTTTGTAATTGGTTAAAATAGGTTTCCAAAAGACTACAACCAAGTCTCATACTTGGAGAGTTTTATAGTGACACAATTTATTAGGATAATGAATCAAACATGACTTATGAACTTTCAAACTTTGTTAAGATTAAAATTGACTTTGCTTGAGACCCTGAAGCTCCTTTAATTGGAGTCGAGCACTCTGCTCAATTATAATTTAATTTTGAACGGCATTTTCCAACATTATAAAATACACCTCTAGTGGGTCTGATCTTGGACCCAGCATAGAGTGTAATTTTATCAAAAAAAGACCTTGAAGGAAAAGATGCCTCTGTTTAAGGACTTATGCATATTTCTCATAGACAGGGTTTGAATTATTTTCTGGCGTAGAATATTCACTCGTTCTATTAAGAAATTTCCTCTAGCCATTTGGACCCTATCGGAACAACTTGTGGGAACAAATTTGTAGGTGGAGTGAGAAGCTAAGTGACTCCATCAAACCTTGAAAAGGTTTAAGGATTTAGGTTTTGTTGACCCAGATCAAGTTTCGTAGAAACTGAACTGGTGTCTCCCTTAAATAAATTTTAAATTAAAATCAACTTCAAAGGGTTTATGTTGAAGAGAGAAATTCAATCTTTTCAATTATCTTACACAATGTTCTTCTATCTGATAGATAATTCATGCATGATGAAAAATCTGGAATCATGATTTTCAAAGTTAAGTATTTAAAGGTGATCGGGGTTTTCTGAGATTTAAGGATTTAAAAGAAGGAAGGCCTCTTACTCAGATTTTAGACATGTGAGAAATTCCTATTAAGATAGAAGATTGCTAGAAGATTGATAAAATTTTCATTTCTTTAATCAACATAAATTTGAGGTAGATTTTAATTCAAAAGTTAAATCAACCCAAAAAAGCGGTGGGAGGGAGGGACATTCAAACATTTGATGGAGTCAACTACAACTCTCTCCTGCTTAAGACTTAAGATAGAGGTCCATTTCAATTTAAAAGGTGAATCAACTATCTTGATTATTCGAAATCAGTACACTTGAGAAATTGGTAAGTTTTCTTTAAAGGTTGCAAATCTAGGTGGCAAGATCGTTGTTAATATGGAATTGAATTCCTACAATCTCTTTGGAGGGAGAGACTATTATAGGATCTGCACTATCCCTAGTTGATGTGGCATCATTATAATCAAAAGATTTATCGTGATATGATCTCGTTGAAAGTTAGACTTCAACGGTATCACTATCTGATACAATCTTAGATTATTTTCCCCTCTCATTACTACTAGGCTAGTAGTTAAGAGAGTGGCACCCTGAGTGGTTTCTACTCCTCCTTGTCTGTAGATGATGTAGTGGGACATGTATAGTAACATGCCTTAACATCTTCTAGTAAAGTGGACGGATCATAACCCTAAGTTGGGGGCTTATGACCTCTTGCTAGTGATCGCTCAATTCTGGCTTTCTTGAGTCTTTCTATGTAAAAGTCAAGAAGGTGTATTGAAGATCGCACTCTCGTCTCTATAACTTCTCTCCTTTATGCAAGGAGAGGATGCGTAGAAGGAGCAATGAAATATCGATTGGCCTCGAAGTTACCCTCTCTAAGGCTTCTGACTCAACGATCATTCTAGCCTTAAGATTCCTTTTTCTGGCTCTTCGAAGGTAATTCTTCATCTTGTTTCTTCCGACGACAAGGGTGCTAGAACTTGACTAGATCTCAGACTGAGATGGTAGCTCTTCTATCGTTATTGACTTCTGGTTTTGATTCTCCTGAGTAGAAAATACAATGGATACAGGGGCGACAACGACCTCCATCTTGGAGATGGGGGAGTCAACTCCTGACCCTAAAGTAATCTCAACTAAAGGAGAATCTCCTTGTATTATGGCAGAAAGATCAATCAGTGTTTCCCCATTAACTGAAATCTTGAGGTTCTGAAATTCTATCTCATACTGAATTAAATTGCCATTAAGAGTTTCTTCTACATGCACATCTCTATTCAGGGAGAAGACGAGTCTCCCATCCATTTGAGTGCTTGATTTTCTAGAATTAAGAAAATGATATGAATTAGTGATTGTACAATGGTATTTGAGTTTTGATTTCGATTGATTTTATTCAAAATTCTATAACTCAATCATGTTGAGTTTACACTCAGCATGATGGTTCATAAAATTGATGAGTGGAGCTTAAGTGTTGAACTTGACTCTTTTGCTAAACCAATTGACTTGGGAAAAAATATCAAAGTTCAAATTTGAATTTGAAATCAAATTTAAGATTGAATTTAAAGTTGAAACCAAACTTGAGTTTAATATTGAGATTGAATTCAGACATAAAGTGGAATTTAAATATGAATTTGAAATTAAAGTCGAGTGGATCTTCTTCAAAATTTGTGACTGTACATATTGAGTTTCACTCAATCATGTAGTTTCACAAAATTGATATGAAAAATCCAAAAATTGGGCTTAACTCTTTCATTTCACCAATCGACTTGGGATGAAATTTCAAAGCCCAGATTTTGACTTTAAAATCAAAATTAGAGTTGAATTTGAGTTTGAAGTCAAACTTGAATTTAAGGTTGAGATTGAATTCAAACTTAAAGTTGAAATTGAATTTGGACTTAAGATTGGAATCAAACTTGAATTCAATTTTTGGATTGAATTTAAACTTAAGTTTTTATTTGACTTTGAGGTTGGAGTTGAACAGATCTTCTTCAAACTTTGAAACTCAACACATTGATTTTTATTCGAATATGCAGGTTTACAAAAGTAACCTTAAGATCCTAAGAAACTAGGCTCAACTCTTTGATCCCACCAAGTGATTTGGGGGTGAAATGTTAAAGCCCAGAATTGACTTTAAAATCAAAATTGAGGTTGAATTTGAGTTGATGTCAAACTTGAGTTTAATATTGAAATTGAATTTGGATTTAAGACTGAATTTGAATTTGAGATTGGAACTGAATGGATGTTTATCAGATTTTGAAACTCAACATACTGAATTATGTTTAAATATATAGGTTTACAAAATTAATCTGAAGATCCCAAGATTTAAGCTTAACTCTTTCATCCCAACAAGTGATTTAAGGGTGAAATGTCAAAGCCTAAAATTAACTGAAGAACTTTAGAATTGTGTTGCATGTGTTCAACTACAACAAAATATTATAGAAGACACATGGCACTGGTGGTTGAAGTTGATTTAAAATATTTTGAAAGATATTAAAAAAAATTGAAAATCCAGCAACATCTCCCTTTATTTTGAAACTCAATGTGTTGAATTTCCATTCAACATAAAGGTTTACAAATTTTGGGGGAAGATTCTTAGAAGTTGACCCGACTCTTTCATCTCGTCAAATTATTTGGGAATGAAATGTCAAAGATAGACTTTACTGAAAGAATTAATCTTTTATATCGAACTTAAAGAAGGTGTGTATATTCTATCACTTGTATTGAATTATAAGAGCTACAATTTTGCATCTAGTGATAGAATATAGAGATCAATATGATTTGAAAAGAATTGAATTTTGCTAAATGCTTGAAACTAGGATTTTGAAATTGAAGAGTTTTCTGTAAATTGTGAAACTTAGCATACTAGATATCTATTCGTATGCGAGTTTGCAACATATACAGTAGAATTTTGGCTTGACTCTTTTGCACTACCAATCAAGTTGGAGGCAAAATATCAAAGCCCAACTTAGAGGAAGGTTTCCTACACTCACCTCTCTTTTAACATGTCTTAATTGAGTTGGCCACACTCACTTAAGGATAAAATGGGAGAGGGACCAATAGAAGGAAAGGGAGTCAAAACTATCGATGCAATAAAATTTATACCACTATTAAAGATGGAGAGTGAGATTTTTCCCCAGTGGAGTCGCCATTTTTTGTTTCATTGAAAAAGTATAGCTTTAAAAAGTGTAATTTTCTTTGAAAATAAATCAAAATTGATATTTGAATTTTAATTCTAAAATCAAACTTCTATTAGTGATAATATATCACCTTGAAAGGTAAAAAAAAAAACCCCCTTAATGAGTTTAGATTTAGAATTAAAAATTTAATCATGAATATCATAACCGAATTTTGAGAGAGAACTACATATGATCCCGAAGGATCAAAATGGTGTTCAATCAAATATTTAGCTATAATAATCGAAATGTAGGATCATTTGTTTCATACTCGAATTAATATCAATGATTGATATATCTCCCCAAACGAAGAAAATATATTTCATAGCCTATTATTCAAATACAATAATAATGATCACCATTTTTGTTTGAATTTCCAAAGATAATTGAATAAAGTTTTGAAAATTTTGATTTTGAAAATCTAGTCTAGGTTACTAAATCTCCTATGTGCGCAAGCCCTCGTAGTTAATTACATCATAGGAAGCTAGAGTTTCCTACGAATACTCTCGATCAAAATAACAGTAGAAATTTTATTTAAGATTTTCAAAGCTTGATGTCAAAGGAAGTAAAGGTTGGAATTTTCAATCGGGATTGGTTCGAGGTTGAGTACTTATTTTTAGAGTCAAAGGAAGAGGAATAGGGAGTGTTTTGAGATTCTGAAATAATTAAGAAAACACTCCAACGTATCATATGTGTTGGGCATAAATTTTATTGAAAGATATTTTAAGTTTGAGTGATCAATTTTATTAGAAAATTGGGATTAAAATCCCGGAGGTTAAGGTCTTATAGCCCGATCTTTCCTCAGGACTTAAGTCTAAAGTGGGTTCTGAAAATTACTGACCCGAGCCTAGCTAATGTAGTGCAGATCTAGACTTACCCCGTCCTAGATTAGGGAGCCAACTAAATCACCTAAGTTCTTTAAAACATATATTTGGTCAATTAATATAGAGTGGTAGGGACGTTATTTAAGATAGTTTTTGAGAATAGGGACGACATCTAGAGTAGATCATAATCGGCCCTTTAACTTATATTGGGTGTTTAATGTCTGAATAAATGCAATTAAAATTTAGACATAACTTAATTTGTATCTAATTCGATGCATGATAATTGACTCGATCAAATGCTTAAATTTGAAATTAAGAAATTTTAAAATCATGCTTAAAAAAATTGGTTTTATCCTAGTAGAATGAAAAGATTCCCCTTGAACAGATCTGCACCATCATAGGCCAGGTGGTCTGCCAAAACCTGCAGGCGAGAGGGGCCTAACAAAGGAAAGAGAAATGCAACAAATATGTATGCGAACTCCCGGTGGTCCCGGGCTTACTTCTTAAATTCGTTAAAGTTTCTAGATGAGCTTAAATGTTTTAATTTTGGTTAAAGTAGAATTTTTTTTTTAACGAGTCCTTATAAGCCTATGATCGTATTCCAGGCGAAAACAAATACGGCATGCAAGCAAAAAGTCTAGAAAAGCAGGTAGTTCTATTACGCAATTAATTAAATAAATTAACTACATTAATTATTTAAATTGAAAGTTCATAAGCAAGTGCCTTTTAATATTACATCCCATAATTACAGAAAAGTAAAGTGGCCGAGTACCACTGAAAACAACCCGGATTTCTAATCCTAAGACTAAAGTGACTTTGAGGATGGGTCTTCTCGCTATCCACTTCTTCTTCGTTTTATAACTCCTTGGATCGTCGGGTCTGGATATCCAAATGAAAAGAAACTCCCCCTTGGATGGGGTGTTATCTTTCCTCTTTGGATATTTTAATCTCATCCTAATTTGGATCTCCAAATTAAGAGGGACTCATCCCTAAGGGATGTGCCTTCCTCTTTGGATTTCAAATTGGAGGTTTTAACATCCCATTCTCAAGTCACTTTAAAATACAACTCAATTTGCATCAAATTACTTTTGAATTTAAAACAAAAATCTAGACTCGATCCTGTAGGGTTATCCTATTAATCAGCAGTTATAATATCCCAAGAAGTTTATATTCAATCTCAAGAAATTATAATCAATCTAAAGCAGTTAATATTTAAAATTAAAAATACTCAATTATTTACAACACATAGTGCAGTCAGTAAATAAACAATCAATCAATTCTAAGCTAGCAACCAACATGTAGTGAAAGCTCGAAAACCCGGTACACAACGGAAAAGTAAACATCGGCCTAGCCTAAAACTAGAGTTGTCTATCCTAGAAAACCATCTAAAGTGTGTGAGGTAGGCCGTGTGGTTTGGTTATGTCCTATGGAGGGCAGTTTGTTAAAGTTGTTTGAAGTTTTGATTGGTTGAAAGGCTTAAGGGAAAATTTAGGTTCAAATTTAAATATTAATGACTTAAAGTTAATTTTAAAATAAATTTTAATTATTTGTTGGATACCACCTTTGTTTCTCAACGAGACCGTGAAATTTATTTCACCTTCCTTGGGGCTAAGCTAATAGCCTCGTAGGCTTGGGTTACCTAGTGGTACCTAGTATGATTAAGTGATTTAAGTTAATTAAGATTCAAGAGCTTATGAATTTTAATCAAAATTGGTTAATTACTATTTTTAAAGGTTGGTTAAAGATTTCTGGAGTTTTAGAGTTTTTTTGGAGTTTTAAGAATTTTTTGGATTATTTTAATCATTTAATTAAGGGGTTAAAGAATGACTTTTTAATTAAGAGTGTTTTCTGGAAAATTAACATTTTTAATAAATATTAGAGATTATTAAGAGTTTAATGAAATTGAGTTTGACTTAGTTGGATTTTTTTTGAATTAGTTATGAATTTTCAAAATTTTTTGAGTATTTATTGAATTTTCTTAAAATTATTTAATTAGAGGGGTTTTTTTTATTTTTCTTTAAATGAATTCCAAACACCTTGAAATCAAATCCTAAGATCAGGAATGACCTAAGGAGAGATTCCCAAGTGTTTGGGAATTTTCTAAAATTTTTAATTATTTTTAATTAATTAAAATAACTAAATATTGAATTTCACTTAAAATTACATAAAGAGCAGATTTGTTGTCAAATTAAGTTAGTTTTAATTTTCTTTGATTAAGGATTCAATTTTGGTCAGTTAGAGGTATTATTTGTATTTTTTGGATTTAAATTTGATTTATTATAGTTTTTGGAAATTTTAAAGCTTAATTAAGGTTTAATTTTAATTAAGTTGATTAAGAGGTTTAATGAATTCAAAATTTAGTAGGATTTTCCTATGAACTAAGGGTGTCACTAAGTTAAAGTGTGTAAAGTTTTGAGTTGAAAAGATGTGTATTCTAATTTCTAAACTCAATCTAAGTTTTCTAATTAAATGTCCTTAATTATTATCCTTAATGACACTATGTTTAAATGGGTTTGAATCAAAGTTTCCACTAACCCTTGGACTTAAGATTAAGTGCATGCAAACACATAGGCACAAGCAATTCCAAGATCTTTGAGAGCCTTAGGTGTGTGTGTGCACCTACACATGCAAGAGTTAAGGATAATCAACATAAATATTAGCTTGATTAGTGAATAATTATAAATTATTTATCCACTAATCCTCCTCCATAATTTCTATTCACATAAGCATAACCTATGCTTAAAATTTCAAGGGACCTTTTAACACTTAAGATTTAAATAAATATAAATTTTAAAATAGTTTTGAAATATATATATATATATATATATATATATATATATTTAAGCTTTAAAGTAGAAAATAATTAAAAATATTATTAAAACAATTTTAAAATATTTAATAAGTACACTGATGTTTTTATTTATTTGAATTTTTTTTTAATATTTTAAAATAATTAATATAATATTTAGTCAAATATTAGTTAAATATTACAATGTTAAAATAATTTAAATTATTCAAAATAACTAAATATTTAGACTTTAAAATCAATGTTGAATTAAAATATTTTGAATTTTAGAAATTTTGACATATTAATTAAAATTTTATAATTTAAAATGAATTTCTTTTGAATTTTAAAGCTTTAAGATAATTAAAAGCACTCAAAATAATTTAAAAATAATTAATCATCAAAATAATTTAAATATTAAATTTAATTGAATATTAGTTGTTTTCTAAAATTAAAATATTTAAAACAAATTATTAATATTTCCTTAAGTAAATAATTTCAACTTAATTTTAATTAAATATTAAATATTGATAAAATGTTTAAGTATTTGAACAATCAAATAATTTAAAATTATATATAGTATAAAATATCTTAAGCTAATTTAATTTAAAACTAAAATATTTTTAAATTATATCATAATTATTTATGATTCAAAAAAATGATTTTGATAATATTTAAATTAATATTTAACTAAATATTACTTAAATATTAAAAATCAAATGTTTTAAAGTTACTTAAAATATTTAATGTATTTTAAAATACTTTTAAATTTAAATTAAAGATTTTGGAATTCTAGAAATTTTGATGAATTTTATGCATTTTTTTAATTTTTATTTAATTTTTAATTAATTTTTGAATTTTCTATATTTAAAATTGAATTTAAAATAGTTTTAAATTTAAAAAATAAATAAAATAAATCGACGGTGGTAGAATTCCATGTGGTAGAGCCAGATTGGCCCGTTAAACCACGGACGCAGCGGACCTATCATTAGCACAGTTTCGGGCACTGCACATGGCGGCCCAAGACTCGTGGGATCAAAACGCGCCGTGGCCCGATACATTTTCCCACTTAAACATGTTAGCGTGTCCCATGCAGTGTTCGATCGTCTGTTGTTTGGAACGGATAGTCCAAATCTTGCCGAAATGAGATCGGAACAATCGCACATACCGCATCGATAGGGAATGCTACAGAATGGCGCGATTGAAATTGTTGATCAAATGATCAATGAACCAAATAGCGCCCAATTCATGCAGCAACAAACTGATCCCAAGGATCCATTTTTGGCTTGTTCGCTCAGTTTGCTAAACGAAATTGATTGAGATTTTAACCCTAGCTAGCTATAATGAACAGAATAATTGGGGAGTTCATTTTATAATATAAAAATCATAAATAAAAAATTTAATTAAAGCTAAGTGTATTATGCTAGGGTTAGGATTATACCTAAGTTTAAGGACGAATTGAACCATTATAGATATCTCTGAATTTGTAGATTGTCCATGCAAAATTTGCTGAAGACACCTCGAGTCCACGACGCCTGGATCGAATTCAAAAAGAGCTTGGACGGAAAGCTCTTATCTCATCGGAAAGATGGTCGCCGGTGACTTTGACTGGTGGGATTTCAATTGGGGGCTGTGGAGAGATGTCTGGGTAGTTCCAGGAAGCTGAGGTCTGGACTTGAGAAGGTTAGAATAGTGAGAGAGAGAGCTATGGTTGCAATGGTGGTACATTTCCACCTTTTGCTCTATTCAACCCCCTCCAGATTGAATGGAAGGCTGAGATCATTTTAGTGAACTCCCAGATGGTCTCCACTTGTCCAAGGAGTAGGTAGGAGCAGGAGGATCAAAAGACAAAAGGACATCCTACATGGAAAGGGTGTTTTGTCCTCTAGTCCATATAGATTTGATTAGGGGCCATTGGATCCTGATCTAATGGCTGGGGAAAGTTCTAGGAATCTTCTAGAGAAGGTTTAAATTGCTGGACATGATTAGGGAGGAGTGCATTAGCATCAATAGGTTATTGGACCAACTTTGACCACTCCAAACTCTTGGTTTGACAAGTTGACTGGTCTCCCTGCCATGTGGCAGCTGATGTGGCATAGGAAAGGGATTTGAGTGCTGGATTGATGGCTTAAGAGGGATTTAGAGCTTAAGGATAGAAATTTGGGAGAGTTAGAGAGGGTTTTAAAGGGGTTTGACCATGTGTTGACTGGTATAATGAAAAGATTGACTACTGAGGTGGCAGCCAAGTGTCAAGATTAGATTAGCCTTGATGAGTTGACTTGGTCAATATGACTTGGGTTTGACTCAAAATGAATTTAGAAATATTCAAGATATTAAATGGAATGAGTTTAAAGGTTTAAAGGCATTTATCTAGTTAAATGGGTTGAAATGATTCATTTGAACTCTTAAAGGTTCATTGGGTCAACCTTTGTTGACTCGGTTAACCAGGTTGACTCAGGGGGTGGGTCAAGGCTCAACATATTAGATTTGATACTTAAAATTTGCTGGAAGAGGTTCCAAATAATTTGGAAGTCATTTGGTTTGAAATTGACATTTGAACCCTAAGGGGTATTTTTGTCATTTTGACTCTTGGTTAACAGGGGGTCAGAATGGGTCCACCAAAGTGTAGTTTAATGTTCAATAGGTCATAATCAAGGGTCTGGATATGATTGGAGGCTTTGTAGAAAGCTCTAAGGTCAAAATCCACTGGGTGGTAGGTCCAATGGCATAGGTTGTAAATATTTGAAGGTTTTATAACCTTTGGATTTCAATTCATTTTTTGAGGCTAGGGAACTCAGAATGGGCTCAAATTTGGAGGGTTATCTTTAGAGACATGTCTTATCAATATGCAAGTGATAGACTCTAAATCAGAGGTCATTTCATTATATTTTGAAGTGTTTGAAAATTCACTAAAAAAGGCTTTTTGGACTTAGCCTTTAAGCATTGAATTTTGGTTTTGATTTCTAAGATCTAGGTAGATCCTAAGCTCTGGTTTGGCCCTAGTGACCTCATACAAAAATGAGGTCGACAGGGTTTGCTTCAATTCATATAATGCCTTCTTTAGTTTAAATTTATGATTAAGAAATTTAGTGTTCTCAAAACATTGGAGTTGCTCAACATATACATCTTCTTAAACTTTTCCATTTAAAAAGGTGCTTTTAAAGTCAATATGATATAACATGAATCCTCAAAACCAAGAAAAGGCTAGTAGCACTCTATTAGCTTCTAGTCTAGCTGTAGGCGCAAAGGTATCCTAAAAAATAATAATTTAATTATACCCCTTAGCTACTAATATAGCCTTGTTTCTAATTACTATGCCATAATCATTCATCTTATTCTTAAGAACTCATTTTGCTCCTACAATACTCGTCATTGGGTCTACTAACTAACTCGCAAACATCATTCATAATAAATTGATTCAACTCTTATTACATAGCCAGGATCAAAAAATTATTAGATAAAACTTTATTTATGTTTGAAGGTTCTACCATAGTGATAAAATCAAGGTGGTTAGCTTCCTTTCTAAGTCTATGCCTAATTCTTACTCTTATTGATAAATCATCTTGGATGAGGTCCTTAAGATGACTAGATGAATATCTCCAATCTCTAGGCAATGGGTCCTAAGGCTCTACACTATTTTCTTGATCAATATATTTTACTCCATAAGTAACCTTAACAACTTCTTCTTATTCTTACCAAGGCTCAACCACTCCATATGATTCATCAAATACTATATAGGTGGTCTCCTCTACACCTAATGTCCTATTATTAAAAACTTTATAGACTTTGCCTATAGTTGAATATCGAAGGAAAAATCCATCATCAGATTTAGGGTCAAATTTTTCTAATTGGTATTTTCCATTTTTTAGAATGAACACCATATATCAAAAAACATGAAAGAGAGAGAGATTGATAATCCTTCATTTGAGTAACTCATAGGAAATCTTATTGAAGTTAGATCTGATATTAACCCAATTGAGTACATATCAAAAATATAAACTACTTATGCCCAATAATACATAGGAAGTGAATACTCAACTAACATGCCTCTAAAAGCTTCTAGCAATGTCCTATTTTTCCTTTCAACAACCCCATTATGTTGAGGAGTTCTATAAGCAAAAAAATTATATTATATTCTTGTCTCCTGATAAAAGATTTTAAAGTTAACATTTGTAAACTCTCCACCATGTTCACAATGAATGATTGGTATCTCACATCCTAATTTCCTTTGTATGCAAAAGGAGAAGGTTTTAAATTCCTCAAATGATTCACTTTTTTGTGCTAGGAGTCTAACCCAGGTGAATTTAGAATAATTACCAGTAATCATAAAACCATATGATTTCCCTCCTAGGCTGGATGTACTAATAGGTCCAAATAGATTCATATGAAGAATTTCTAGTGGCCTAGAAGTGATTGTATCCTTGATTGAATGAAAGGTGGTTTTAATCTTCTTTACTTGTTGATCGGTATCGCAAAGGTCATCCTTAGAGAATTCTAGTTTATGCATGCCTCTAATTAGGTCCTTTTGGATTATCTTTATGATACTTTCCATGTTCGGATGACATAGTCTCCTACATTATAGCTAGGATTATCAGCGATTCTTTTCAAACCTAAGGAATTAGTAGCAGACTTGATACAATTCAAATCAAGCAAGTAGTCATTATTAATCATTTTTCTTCTAAAATAATATTTCCATTTAAACTAATCATACAATTAGTAGATAATAATTTAATATAAAATCTTTTATTAAACAATTGACTATTACTAATCAAGTTATGTTTCAGGCCATCTACTAACAAAATATTTTCAATAAAAAATTATTAAAATTATCTATCATACTTGTACCTACCACTTTCCTAGTGGTATTATATCCAAGTTTTACTTTTTCTTTTGCCTTGGCCTCTAGCGTTAGAGGAATGATGACTTGTTTCATGTCTCCAGTCATGTGCCTTAAATATCTATTGTTTATATATGACAAGCTCTCATTAGGCCTTTTATGAGAGAACTCCTACAAAGTCAATGAAACATTCGATTTGATAATTAAAGTGAGTTTTTGTTCCACCTTATGAATTAATGAATGACTTACATGAATGTTATATTGTAGTGCAAGTGATTTGGGTCTCCACACAAGATGTGTCTTATGGGGTATCGTGTAAGTGCAGACTATGTAACCTAGCATGCCAGAAGAATGACACCAAATCCTAGGGAACATATTTACTAATTTACTTAGTGGAATGTGCCTCTTCCTAGGGATGTATGATGCATGCACTTATGTAGGGCTATACCATTTTGCTAATGTAGGTGGTGTTCTATTTTTCTCAATGCATGGATTTTTGTTCTTAAGAATTGATTATCACTTTCAAGACTTGCAACTTCTAGTTTTAATTCTTGCTCATTCCTATCATGTTCAGATGCACATGTCTCTAATTATTTAAATGAATCTTCTAATTCAAGTTGCTTTGAGTTCAATGATTCATGTGCATTGGTTAGATTGAAATGCTTCTTGCCTAATATATCAAATTCATTAAGTAAGGACATGTGATCACTCTATAAAGTAGAATGCTCAACTATCATATTATCATGCTATTTTTGTATATTAGAAAAGTCCGTATTTAAGCTAGCATATATCTTTTTATGCTTCCTATATAAATCATAATTTTTTTAATATAAAAAAAAGTTCATCATATGATAGTTGGCATATCTCATCTTGATATGATTGATCAAGATTATCATTAGCCATAAGTCACAGATTTGTTACTTCATCCTCTGCTTCTAGTTCATATGATTTTGAGGTGGAGTTTGCCCAAAATAATTTATGTGGCTGTTACTTTCCATTATTGAACTTTTCCTTTTCTTTACCCTTCTCCTTAATTGGGAGAGTCCTTAGGTGGGGGCAGTAAGTTTGCAGGTGGCATGGTTTCATACATTCAAAATAGATTGTGTCAGATGATGCTTTGAAATTTCTAGTATTATTACATTTTGTCCATTATTTGATGACACTCTTGCTACCTTTTTAGAAAACTTTTGAACTAACGAGCAATCAAAGCAATGTTATCATCCTTCTCAGCTATAGAGCTATCACTTTCTGACTCATTAGCTTTCAAGGCCATAGTCTTCTCTTTTTTATTCTCACATGTATCAAGTAACCTTTGACATACGCATTGCTCGTTGGAAATGAGCAAGCCATGTAAGTTATCAATTGAATGCATATTTTAAGTCTTTTGATTAAAAAGTTTTAGTGACCTTAGCATCATAAGCACTAGGTAGGCAACATAAAATCTTGTTAACTTTTTAACATTAGGAAATTATATACCTAATACATGGAAGGATGTCACTATCTGATTGAACCTAGTATACAATTCAGATATTATCTCAGTATGCATAACAGTTCACAATCATGTAGTAGAATATTTAGCTTAGACTATTTGACTTTACTAATTTCCTCATATGTGATACACAGTTTATCTAATACTTCCTTTCCAGTAGTGCATGTAGATACTCTCATATAATCTTTAGATTTCAAAGCATAAAAAAAGTAATTCAAATATTTTAAATTCAATTGAGAAAACTCTTTATCCTCATAAGTCCATTCAATAATCGGGACATCAATTTTAACTCCATTAACTATTTAAGATCGAAGTGAATAAATTGTTTGAAACATATGTTTAATTTTAAAATCAACAGATTGTAGAATATAGACATGCAACCTTTCTAAAAATCAAATAAATTGTTGTCAAATAAAGGTGGACGAGTTATAGAATAACCCTCCGTGGTGTTTCTATTTCCAAGATGTGCTATGGTTCATTTTTTTCTCTAGGTTTTCTAAAACAATATTTGTAAGAACAGTTCTAATGTTAAAAAATAGTTTCCTGTAGGATATTAAGCATAATTCAACTATCCCTAGGCACACCAAGAGAGAGGGGGGAGGGGTGAAATGGTAAATTTAAAAATCCTACTGGGAAACCCAAAAATATTTTTGATTTTGGAATTTTTAATAACTTAAAAATAACAACACTTATTACCAAATGCGAAAGCAAATAATTTTATCAAAAGTTATAATAATAATGTTGATATTTCAATCAATAGAACAGAGCATCAATCATTGATTTTCATTAAGCAATTATTAATGAAGTAAAATGCAAAAAATAAGGCGTGTAAATTTAAAAATTGTAAAGAATACAGCAAAAATTTTATAGTGAATCTATCAAATAATGACTTACGTGCACTCCTAAGAGTCCTCCTTTTTGAGTATTACACTAAACTTTAGTATCTCTACATTAGCCCCTATAGTTAGGCAAGGAAGCCCTTGCAATATTTTCAACGACCCAATGCGGTAGAGAACCTTGACCTTCTTTCTCACCCTTCTAGTGACAATAGAGAACCTTAACCTCCTTTCTCACCCTCTTAGTGACGGTAGAGAACCTGAATCTCCTTTCACACCCTCTTAGTGATGGTAGAGAATATGAACCTCCTTTCTCACCCTCCTTGTGATGGTAGAAAATCTCAACCTCCTTTCTCATTCTCCTCGTGAAGGAAGAGAACCTCAATGATCTTTAAGCTGAAGAACTTCTTCCCATAGCCACTCAAGAAACCTAGATAGACACCTAGAGGAAACAAGGTAAGACACTTTCTTGAAAAAAACATGTGAACCCCTCAAAATACTTTTCCTTCATACACAAGCTCTCCCTTTTTTCTTTCCAAATCTCTCCCAATTCCCTTCTTCAAGCTCTCTCTCCAAAATACTCAGCAACCAAAGACTTGAAACAAGTTTGTTAGAATAGATTAAATACAAGGCTTTACAAAAAGCTCTAGTATTCAATTTTATCGGTATTGATCATACAATAAAATACAAGATCGTACGATACGATTAGTTCAAATAACCTTATTTTTAATTTACAAAGACTATGGTTTTGTATGATTATTTTAATAACTTCAGATGATCGTCTAGTATGATTTGAGAATTGCCCAAAACTAATAGTTCAAAAAACTTGAATTATCATCCTATATGATTGGCAGAGATAAAATATCAACCTATGCAATGATCAGGTCAAACAGTATGATTGCGTCCAATCATCTTGTACGATCTGAATGGATTAATTAATCCAAAATTATTCCTTAGTTACATGATTAATTTAGGCATAATTTGAATATATTATAAGATATGATGCCTATTATATGGTTTAATTATTTCAATTTTTGAATTTTAAAATATTATGTAAATTGTGATTGGCAGCTAGGATGCTAATTTCAACTAATCATCTTGTATGATATGGATCATACAATTCAATTTATTTAACTGGCTTTAATTATCAGATTTTTTTTTAATTATTTTTTGAATAATAGATCATATAATATAATATGGATAATATAGTATAATTAGTTCAAAAAAATTACAATCTTCATTTTCTTACTATCTCACTCTATTGAGAGTGAATGTGCACAGTCACCATGTTTAGCATCTACCAAAATATATGATTTGACTAAAGAAATATAGAAATAAGAAAAAATAAAATTATAGACTCTTCAGGATACTTAACCCTATTCTATCCAACCTTGAGCTAATTAATTTGCATACTATATAATGGACCTGAAATGTTGGTTTACAAGAAATTATATATGTAATTATAGCATGAATAGGAGATAACATAGTAATAAATATAATAATATTTATTATCATCAAAATCATAAGACTCTAGTCCAAATTTTCATATTAGATTGGATAACTAACTTTATATTTCCTCAACCCTCATTAACATTTCTTAAACATTATTTTTCTAGCTCCTGATATTTTCACCCTTGTCCCATAGACTAACATATACATCCAAATCATAATCAACTACTACTGAATCCTCCTCTCTACCTGGCTGCGCTCTACTGGGCTCAGTATCTTTGGTTGATGCCCTCATCTCTACCATTTAAATATTGTTAGAAGTAGCATCCTCCTCGTTTATTAAAAGGTCATCTAGGTCTAAGTTGAAGGCTTATATGGCTTCTTTCTTCTTAAGGATATCTTAGATAATTTGAACCACCTCATCAATTGGTCTTCCCTCGAAGAGCTCAGGGTCGATTGTAAAGTATCCACTATAATTCTTCACCTTTGACTATCCCGGTGGTATTTATCATAAGGGTGGCACCCACAATGGGTTGATGGCATCCTCCTTAAGGGGTGTCAGAGGTTCCTCGGGAGTAGAGCCACCTACATCCATTGGGGTAGATCCCTTGCATCACTAAATGGGGTGCCCAAGGATGTCTATAAGTGGTTGGTGATTTTCTTTCCTATCAACCTTTTTTGGAATATCTTCCTTTTTGGATGACTTAGGCCTCTTACCCTTTACTTCCACCAACTAACTTCTTTTCTTTTCCTACTTCCCAAGGCTTGACTACAATTGAGGCTAACTTTAGGAGTTTCACAGAGTGGATCGATGGCCTACCATTGTGATTGTGTCCCTTCTCCAATCCATGAGGATAATATCCTCTATCTTGGTAAATGGGAGGCAAGGAACCAAATGATATTCATCCACCAATACAGATGTAGCAGGTTGCTTTACATACTTTTTACTCTTCCTAGCATTCTAACGTGACAAAATTCTTGCTTCAATTTTCTCTTCCTTAAAAATTTATTTTCCAAACATATGTGAGATCACCCCCTTCAGATGTCTCATGCATTCTTCTTTGGTCTCACCTGCCTAGGTAGCACAAGTGTGGACATTGTTCCTTAATATCGTTTTCCTTTGTAGTGGCTTCTCCTTGGGAGTTTTCTTGATAGAATGATCCACATAGGGTGGTATAGAGCAAACTATCCTGCTAATTCTCTCTCCTCCCCTGCAGTAGCAAGTGGGTGGAAAAGAAAGGGAAGAGGAGGCAGGAACTGGCAACTCCTTAATAGCTTTTAGTTCTACTTCAGCCAAGTTTTCTAATTCAATCATCTTCCTTGCCTTAGTAACTTTCTTCCTAACTCTTCATAGGTAATTCTTCCTTTGATTCTTACTTATGAATGGGAGAACTTACCCATATTTTGTATATTGATGCAGCTTCAGTCACCATTACTGACTTCTTTTCTTATCCTCCATGGTAGAGGATGTAGTGGGTATAGGGGTAAAAACTCTCTCTATCTTAGCAGTTAGAGAGTCAATCCCTGACCCAACAATAATCTCAACTAAGGGGTGTCAATTTTATTTCCAAAGCTAAATTTATTACTATTTCACCATTAATTGTTAGCTTTAAGGGTATGGAACCCCATCCCAAATTGAATCAAGTTGTTACATATTAACATGTCATGTTCAAGGGAGAAGATCAACTTGTCAGCCATTTGATTTTGTTTGATTTTATAAAATTAAGAGAAGGTGATTTGAATTAGTTTATTTTAAAGTGGAATTTAAAAAATATTATGAATATTTTTTACTCTTATCACATTTGTTAAGTTATACAAAGTAAAACCTAACATATGATAGTAAGATACAAAAATCCTTTGTGATTTAATGAGATTTGGATTTTCATCATATGTGTTAAGCTACTAGGAGATATTGTGGTGTAATATATGACAATGTATCCAAGATTTATCTTATTCGTTTTTTAAAGGGATTTTGAATTTAATGGATTTTCTTTAAAACTTGATACTCAATAAGTTAAGTTTTCACCCAAACAAGAAGATTCACAAAACTGACATGAAAATATAAAGAGATTTGGATTTTCATCAATATGTGTTAAGCTTGACTCTCTCATTCTAGCAATTGACTTGGGTTGAAATACCAAAGCATAAATTTTCTTAGAGGTTTTTGCACTCACATATATTACTTATTAATGGATTTTTTTAGAGGTTTTCTCACTCATCCAGTATGATAAACCATTCTAGTTTTTACATACTTATTATACAATACAAACAAATGTTTATACTATGCGATTAGTTCAATTTCCTTTTGTTCATACATGACAACCACCAGGATGATTGGAAATCATCTCTGTCAATCATCAAGTAAAATTTATGTCCTACTGTACATTTAGTTCAAAGGTCAAGAGATCACCCAGTATAATTAACCTTGTACTATATGATTAGTTCATAAAATTAAGGTTTCATCCAATACGATATCTGGCATGATTATATTTTGTTTATTTTAGTTGTACAGTACAATCTATATTATATAGTATGATAAGTCATATTTACTAAACAATAATTTGATTGACTAATTATGGGGATTAATTTAAGTAAGATTTTAAATATCATATAGTACAATTAGAATCACATAGTACAATTAGTTTAAAAATTAATTTTTAAAATGCTTACTTAAATCATCTAGCTACTATATTTTGTTGATGGAGTTGGATTGTACAATATTATTAGTTAATAAGCATGAATTATAATATTACTCGTTAAAAAATAATTTGACGTATTAATGGTTGTACTGTACATTCTGAATCATATAGTGTGATTAGTTCAAAAAGATTTTTATTTCAATTTTTTCACTTCCCTGTGTGTGTGCATGGTCGCCAATTTAGCATAGACCCCAAACTCAAGAAATATAAGATAAAGTAAATTAAAAATATAGAATCTTTTTAAAAAATATCCTATTATATCCAAACTTGAGCCTTGATAATTCTTAAGTGGTGTATGATATGCGTAAAATGTTAGTACAAAAAAAAAATGCAATACATTTGTTAGGAGAAATAAAAATTAAATCAATAATGTTTATTATCATAATGATCACAAGCTATAGATCTTGTATTGCAATAAAGGTGTCATTTGGTGAACTTGGTCAAACAAGGTTAACCAAGACTTGGGTTTAGGTTCAATATACCCTAAATGATGCTAAAAATATATTATAGGAGGTTTCAATCCTAAATATGAATAATCCATGTTAAAACTTAGGTGAAATTTGGATTTTGTTATTTTTGGGGTTCTTTCATTTCAAATTGTCCCATAGTCAACCAAGGTCCACCAAAAGTTTAATTTATGAGTTGAACATGTAATGAGAATGATTATGAGCATGGTCAAGGATTTGGGGGAGGGTTCCAAGGACAAATTTCACATGATGCATGGTCGAGTGAGATGGTCTATAAATAATTTAAGGTTTTAAAGCCTTCGAAATTCAATGGTGTTTTTGGGGTTTGAGATCTTAAATTGCTCCCAAATTTGAAGGGTTAACCCTATGGATATGTCTAATCAATATGAAATTGAAAAATTAGGATTCTAGGGTCATTTGGTTTGGTTTTGAGGGAATTTAAAAATATCACTTAAAATAAGTTATGGGATAAAAGATTTTGGCCTTAATGTTTTGGATTTTCTTTTTTTGGATTAGGTTTATTGAATTCGATTTACTCATATCATTGGAAATCATTTTGGTGATTGGAAACAATAAAGTAGGAAGGGTCAAATGGTAACCATTATTTGACTACAAAGTGAAGGGATATTAGGTTTTATTTGGATTGGATATGTTTTTTATTTGAGTTAGGATTGAATTTGAATTTTGATGAGTTAACCTCATAATAAAAGTATGTGTAACAGAATGAAGTTGTACTACACATGGTATTTATGACCGATTTGAGGAATCTCAAAAGAGATTAGATTTGAGTTTGGAATTTTAAAGAAAGGAAGTATGATGACTCACACCTAACCTCTATTTTAAAGAATACCGACTGTAGGTTTATACATAATAGGTAGATTTGTTTGAATTTTTATTTACCTATAGATCAAAGGAAAGAAGCACAAGGACTAACGCCTAACCTTAAGATGAGAAAGAGGTGACTAAGTTATTTAGGAGCTCGACAGGCTTTAATCCAACAATAGCTAGCCAAGATCCTAAGATATAGGAAGCATGGGGACTCACACCAATTCCCAAAAGATCAAAATTCTCTCAATTTGGTTTACCTTTTGGTCAAAAGAAAGGAAGAACAGGGCTGACCTAACCTCAAGACATTAAATATGACGAAGTTATGAACGATTTTAGCAGCCTTAATGCAACACCAACCTAGCCAAGATCCTAAGAAGTAGGAATCTTAGAGACTTACACTTATCCCAAAAGGATTAGTGGATTTTTAATTAATTTGATGCTAAGTTGGAATCACAAAGGGCATACTCCATCATTAATGAATTTAGTCTTAAGGAAAGGAAGCACACGGACTCATAACTATCATTTCAGGACTAAAAAATTTTATTTTAATACTAGGGTGGTTCCTTAGAGGGTTTGCTCCACTACTAGAGGATTTAATTCTAAGGAAAGGAAGTACAGGAACTCATACATGTTATAAAGGATTGAGAAATTTTATTTTGGAATTTTTATTTCAGATAAGTGGATTTGATATGATTTCAAATTGAAATATTTTTAATGATTTCATATTTGGATTACATGAGTCATAATGTTTCTTTAAAAATGCCCATTGGCTGGAACATTGGGTGATTTTCTTTATAATCGACTAACTGATTGCAGCCTCCTTCGTAGAATATTTCTACAACAAAAGGTCCCTCCCACGTTGGTTCAAATTTTCTATCGATCTTTTAATGGGCCAAGATCGGCCTCCGAAGAACCTAAACCAAGTCTCTTACTTGGAAAATTATATGTCACACTAACATAGCATGAGCTTGAGCCATTCGTGCTTTATACATCTCTAGGTCTTATTGAGATTAGAGGCGATGTTCTTCAAGGCCTTCAAGCTCTTCCAGCCAAAGTTGTGCATTTTATTTTGTTGAAATTTTATATTGCATGAAGATCCTTAATGAAGGGGCTTGCACTTCCAAAGGGAGCACGACCTCAAACCTATAAAGTAAAACAAATTGAGTGGAATGGGTTTAAGTTCTATAAGTGCTCTAATAGTCCCATAAGGCTACTACCAACCTCTCATCCCACTAGTGTTTGTTGCCATCTAAAGTCTTTTTGATGAGCTACACCAAAATTTTTTTGAAGGCCTCAACCAATCCATAAGCTCATGGGTAATAAATTGTTGATCATTTGTTCCCTCTAAGGGCTTGTAGCCATTTTTTTATATTTAACACGTAAGCCATTCTGTGAGTTTCTATAAAAAAAGTTACAATCTTGGCAAAGATGTCTATCATCACATTTAAATTTGTAAAATAGTCTAGAGTTATTAGTATAATTCCATTCCAAGAAAGAGTAGCAATGTTTTATTTAGATCCCTCGCCACAAAGTTGCTATCTCAATTCTCAACATACCTATATTGCACCACATTGCTAATAGCTTATCATTCTAAACCTATCAGAAAAATTCTGTTAGCTAAAAGACTCCTAGAACGATCAACTTGCTTGCCCTCTTTCCTTGCAAACATCTTCTCTGCACTATGTAAAAATATTCTTATTTGGACGTTGAATAAGGGGTATATGGGCATTATAAAGAGAGAAGCTTAAAAGGAACATATTCTTTGTTATAATAGACAATTGAAAACATTCTTCGAAGTGGATGCATGAACCACTAGAAAAAAGTCAACTTTGTTTTTCTATTTTTAAAATAAAATATTATTATGTACTCATTAAATTTGAATTGTTATGATTCTCTTATTTAATTTTAATAACTTGTATATTATGATTATAGTAAGACTTTCTCAACTCCTTTATCAACAATTTTCAAACTGATAAATTAATATAAGTTAAAGAATTTTGTTAATTTTATATTATAATTTATGAGAAGTTATTTTATTACTATTATACTTTTATCTTTATATTGTGGTTCGTTATATAAATTATTATAACTTATTATAACTTGCACTGAGATTTTATTATAAAATGCTGATTATCAATCCCTTTTTACTTTTTGGATCATCCTGCTGATTTTCTTTTGTTGAGCTTTATATCAAAGCAATGATCGTAAGGGCCTTTAATAAAAAAAGAAGTTTTGTTTGAACCAACTTTCTTATTATTTTTTAAAATAAATTTTTAATCTAAAAATTAATTTTTTTGTACTAAAAAACATTTCTAAAAAACAATAAAAAAAGTCGTCCAAAATAAAACCTTAATCATAGAAATGTTAAAACTCAAAAATAGAGGCAGGAACTCAAAGAACACAAGCATGATAATGAATAAAGGTTAACAGGTGGATCTCTAGTCATCACGTGGTGGTCCAGCGGAACTCCGAGCATCAGGTGTTGGTCCGATGGAACTTCGGGCCTTAGCTGGTGGTCCGACGAAACTCTGGCGACTGGTGATGGTCCAGTGGAATTCCGACGTTAGGTGGTTGTTCGGCAGAACTCTGGGAGTCAGGTGGTGTTTCGAAGGAACTCTGGGCGGAGGTCGAGGAGGTAAAGAGGCAAGAGCGATCTACGATCTCTATCTTATTTTCTTAGGCTTAGGGGTCCCTTTTCAAGAGAAAGGAAGGGTTTGTTTATAGATTTCCTAGAGTAGCATGACTTAAATAAGAGGAAGATCAATGGTAAATGGGGAGTGGTTTGGAAGGATGACCGATAATGAATCCCTTGATCGTGGACCATTCGCTAGCCATTTAAATGTCTTAATGATGTTAGAATTCCATGATCTTGGGCTCGTTGGATTTGACTCATCAAGCCGCTCGATTCAATATAAGCATGTCATTTTTAAAAACAGTTTGGTAATCCAAATTGCTATTTAAACCTTCCAGTAGAGCTTCAAGTCCTTGATTTGAACCCATTTGAACTCGGATTGAGTCGATTTTGATGTCGTTGGGTTCTTAATTCTAAGATGCTTAGTTTGACTATAAGTTTGCTGAAATTAGGGTTCAGATTGTCCCAATTTTAATTTTGGAAGTATCAAACTTAATTTTGCCTCGAGATTCATGCTTGATCAAAATAATTATTTGATAATGTATCAATTGCCCCCCTATTTTTGAATTTTGATGCTCTAGAAGTCCAGAATTATGTATTATAGCTTCAGAGAAAATTTTTATGTTATTTGAAACTTGAAAATAATTTAAACTTTTGTGTAGAGGTCCTGAAAGGCTTTAAAAGTGCCGAAATTGGGTCTGAAATATCAAAAAATAATTTCAGAGATCCTAAAAATATCTAATTTGACTTTTTTGGTCCCAATTTTTTGCCCAAAACATGTTTTGACTGTCGGCCATCGCTAGCATGCTTTTCGGCCAACTCGGCTCTGTCCAGCTCTGCTTGGTTTAGCCCGGCATGGGCTTGCCATGGCCTGGCTTCGCTTGGCCTAGCCCAGCTAATCTTGGTCTTTCCTGGCTTGGATGATGTGGCCCATAACCATTGGGTAGTGGCTGACATAGACATGACATGCAAGATCGTGGTTGACATGGCATCCATGATTTACTGGGTTATGCTTGATATGACCACCACACGCATGATTATGGCTGACATGGCCAAGGTACATAGGGTTATGGAAAATATGACACCCACGACTTGGTGGGTCGTGGCTGACATGGCCACGACACGTAAGATTATGGCTAACATGGTCCTTATGAGTTGTTGGATTGTGGTTGACATGGCCATGACATGCAGGATAATGGCTAACATGGCCACGACACATAGGATCATGGCTGGCATGGCATTTATGACATGTTGGGTCGTGATTGACATGGTCATGACATACAGAATCATGGTTGACGTGGTCCTGATGTGGCACCAAATTTTTCTTTTAAATAGCTATAGCCTCCTACAAATACTCCCTCCCCTCTAGGGTATTGAAATTTTATCTTTTCCCCTCTCTTCTCTTTCTCAAGCTAAGGAATTCCCTTATATATGTTTAGGTTGTATCCCTTGTTCGGATCTAGGGCCCCTTACTGGTAGGGATTTTCTCATCTTTTCAACTAAGGCCCTTCTCTGGCCCAGTAGAGGTGGTATCCCCTATATAGGCCCAGGGCCCCTCTCTCCCCTTCAATCTTCTTCTCTTATGGGAGACTTTCCCCTTCTTTTAGATAGGTGGCATCTCTTATCTAATTAATTGGCCCCTCCCTATACAGAGGCCATTTCGGTGACCACCTTCCTTTGAGAGACCTTACAGTCAAGGGAGATCCTATTCCCCCAAATGATAGTGAGCAAAGGCCAAATAAGGGAGCTATGGAAGATGATGATGTGTCTATATTATGGGTGATTCCATGATCATTCTCCACAAAAAGTTTCACTTTCCAAATGATATGGTGAAGATAGTTCCTAAAAGATCTGATCGAGCTGGCCTTCTTCCTCGTGAATACCTGACCATTTGTGAGACTAGTTTACGAGCAAGGTTATGTTTTCCACCACCTACTAAGCTTATCAAAATTTTCATACAGTGTGGGATGAGTCTATCCAAATTATTTTATAGATCCATGTTGATGCCAATAGGGTTGATTGCACTCTTCATAAATCAAGGAGATATTCTGACACCTGAACATCTTTCACGGATGGGCTGATTCACTAATAATACACTGGGGGTTGTACCATTTAGATCCAAGTGGTTGGACATACATACCTGATATCCTTAAAAGATCTGGGCTAGTGCATATTTCTTTGTGAGGATTGACTAGGGCCTAATTGAGAAGTTGGGGAAGATGAAGGATCTGCCAACCCCTTTGTATGTCAGAGATGATATACTGAGGAACCTCAAGGTTACCGATATAAAACATCTTCTATACGTGGCTTTTTACTTGAATTAATATATAGAAGAATAGTTCCTATTCAGAGTTTGCGTATTATTTCATGTTGGGGGTATTATTTCATGTTGGGATGTTTGATACAAGGTCTCTGAAGATGTCCTCTAAGGTTCCCGAGCCCCTTGCCCCATCATCAAAAGTTTCTACTAATGGACAGGCAAGAGGTGATGATCCCTAGGCTTTATTGAAGAAGATGAAATTGGTGGGGGACACAATGAGTACTACCAAGGTTCCCCCCAGCTCTTCCCCTACCATGTTACATATTCTAGAAGATGTGTTAAATCACTAGTGCATTTGATGTTGTCGAGCTGATGGCTTAGTGAGTATAAATTTTTCTTTTATTTTCTTTATTTTATGGATTTATTTGGACTGCCCTTTACTAATATCATCTTGTTATTCCAGTTAGTACGACGAATGGATCTTGAGGCTAAGCTTACTCAATCCTTGGATGAATGGAATAAATAATTTGTGAATGTCAAATATCTCTAGGGAGAGTAGAAGCTAAAGAATGACCATAAGGCCAAAGAAGTGAAGGAGTTGGAGGAGTTGACCGAGTACAGAACTAAGTTGGAAAACATGGAGCATTATGTGTCTCTTCAAAATCATTAGATAAATTAACTTCAGATTGACCTGGTGGAGACATAAGTAATGATCATCCATCTTTTAAAAGACCAAAAGACCTCTGTAGAGAAGATAGCAGCACTCAAAGCTAAAAATAAGAGAGCCCAGACTCTTATAGCCGAGAAAAAGGCCTCTTTGTCTTGCTTAGAATCTTCAAGAGTTACCGAAGATTTTAAGAAGTTGATAGCTTTCATGACCATCATCCATGATCATGTTCAGAAGGCTCGTAATCATATTTATGATGTAAAAGTGAAGGCTTTGGAGCAAAAGTGTATCGATGAGGGATTTATCTTGGGCTTCTTGAAGGGAGTTTGCCTGGTATAATAGAAGACTGGAGTGGAAGTTGAAGGTTTAATACCCAGTCAAGCTTTTAATGATTCCCAAATAAATTATGATGGTAATGAAATAGAGAGTGAGCTGCATAAGGCCTTTCCCCTTGAGGAGGAGGATGAAATTATAGAGATTGAGTAGTGTTTTTATTTTCCACTAACTATATCACTTTATCTTTCTTAGTGAGTATTATGTGTTAGGCATTTGCATTCACATGTGATATCTTCTTTGATTGAGTGAAGAGTTGTTGATGCTTTTATTTGGCTAATGAAAAATATTTCAGTGATCTTCTTCAACTTAAGTGAGTTTGATTGATGTCTATTTAAGGTGCTCATTCTATTTGAGATTGTTAATCAAAGCATTGCTTGACACCTTTTAACCTATGTGGAAGAGGTCGGATTTAATCCCTCAGGACTAATCATCCAGTGATTGAGATGTAATAGAGATTACAAACTTATCGAATCAAGTATTTTGCTAATCAAGTGACACCTATATAGGACACTTTGACCTAACTAAGATTATTAATCAGAGCATTCCATGATGCTTTTTAACCTATATGGAAGAGGTCAAATCAAATCCCCCTGGGATTGATCATCTAATTATTAAGATGTAATAAAGAGTGCGTATGTAGCAAATCAATGATATTAGAATTGAGCGACATCCACCTTGGATGTTTTGACCTATATGAGGTTATTAATCAAAGCATTATTTGATTTTTTTTAACCTGTGTGGAAGATGTCAGAACAAATCTCCCTGGGACTAATCATTCAATGATTGAGTTGAAACCTTAAGTATTGCCACATCTCTTACTTCTAGAATGAGATCTAAAGTATATTTGAGCTTTTCCTTATTAATGTTGAAGTCAAAAATTTGAACTCTATTACTTGGGACTCCAATATCAACATGATTAACATTATCTGTGCTGAAGTAGATATTATAAGGAGTTTATCCTTTCAATATTTGTTCAATGGTATGATAGGCCTAAAGGGAATTTGGGAGTTCATCAGCCCATTGCCCCCCAGCCCTTTCCAGCTGTATCTTCAACTCCTTCGATATAGTTTAATTTGTAACCTTTGTTTGCCCATTTGTTTGAGGATGAGCTACGACCATATGTATTAGTTGAATTTGGATATCTTTGCAAAATATTATAAAAATCTTTCTAGTGAATTAAGTTCCATTATTAGTCATAATGTTTTCTAGAATGCCAAATGATAAATAATATTATTCCATAAGAACTGCTTGTCATTGGCTTCAGTGATCTTTGTTAAAGGTTCTGCCTCTATCCACTTAGTAAAATAAACCACAGCTAGGATAATGAACTTTCATTATTTGGTGGCTATAGGGAAGGGTTCCATTATGTCAATTCCCTATTAGGTAAAAAGCTAGAGACTCTATAATACTGAGATCTCTACAGTAGGTAAAAGGGTAAGATTGGTGTGTAACTAGAAACTTTTACATTTTTGTACAAACTCCAGTGCATCCTACTTTAACTTTGGCTGGTAAAACCCTTGTCTCATAATTTTATTAGCTAATGCTCTTCCACCCAGATGCTCTCCCAAAATGCCTGAATGTACTTCTCAAAGTGCATAATTTTCCTCTATAGGAGGAAGGCACTAGAGATATGGTCCATCAATGGCTCATTTGTAAAACTCACGACTGATAACAATGAAGTTTATTGGTTGCCTCCAAAGTCAAACTATCACCAATGGATATTCGAGAAGAATGCTATCTTTTAAGAAGGATATAAAGGGATCGATCTGAGAAGTCTCTCTTGAATCATTGATCAATTGTATCACCCATGGGCCTAGAACACTTGGAAAGTGGGTCTCCTTGATACATTTCCTTTTGAAATTGTTAACAGTTGTAGAAGTAGCTTGTTTGGAAGTAGCATTTATTTGTACATTCTTCTCCCAGAGGACATGGGCAATTTTATATTTTATTATTTTTGCCAAAAGGGATTTTTCTATTTTGTAGTAGTGGGTCAATAGTGGATTTTTGGTATCAAATTATCCTGCCACCTAGGAAGCAACTAACTGAGAATCAAAGTGAACCAAAAAGTCATGCACTTTGCAATATATTATAACAAATCTAGACTCAAGTACTATGATTTTAATGATAACATCATCATCTCATGAATACTACTATTCTTGCATTTTTTTTTTATTTTCCCTGCTCACTAACCTTTCAGATCCATAAGTTCAGTTGGAACATCAATCAACTTAAGATTTGGAAGACTAGGATTGAGTCAGTTTATAATTTCTATTCGAATACATCTTTTACCTATTCTTGAGTCAAATGTATAATAATGGATCCTAAGGCTAAGTAACCTTGCACACACACACTCACGGGGAGAAATTTAGGGAGTTATAGTTTTTTCTATTTTTGATCATATCGTGTAGGACGATTTCAAATCGTCATGGATGATCAATTAAAAATAAAAATCCAAATTAGTGCATCCTGTTAAGATGAGATAATTAACTAGATAGATTGGATGATCCAGATCATCTAGGGTGATTAGTTATATGTATAAAATGTAACCGCCAATCATATTTTTGGCATGTTTTTGAAATTACAAATTTTCTTTATTCATCCCAGACAATCGATAGTCCTGTATGATGCAAGATAATCATGTCTAAATTGATCTGATGATTAAGAGAGTAATTATGGTTAAATTATTCAATCAGATTATATAGGAGGATCCACTAAAATCGTCCTGGACAATCTATTATATTTATGTTGGATCATACAAAATAATGATTTTCCTCTAATCATTCAGGTTGATCATCCAGGATGTCCCGAGATTATTATGGGATGATTTTTCGATTGCCACAAATATTGAACTAATAGTCCCAGACAATCGCATAATAGCCTAGGATGAGTTGGGTAAATTTTACAGGGCAAGGTTGATCGTACAAGCTAATTGGAGTGTTTTTAACTATTCATACAGGACGATATCCTGACCATCTTAGATATCATCAAGTTCACTAATCCACTATAAATCTTATTTTATTTCTTATTATTGTTCTATATTTTAATTTTTATCATTGATTGTATGGTTAAAATATCTAATTTATTTTGTTAACCACTTCTACATCAGGGGTTGATCTTGTTTGTTTTAAAATATTCAAAAAGGTTTAAAAAAAGATTTTTCTTTTTATTTAAGAATTATAAAACTACTAATTCACCCCCCCCCCCCCCACACACACACACACACCTCTTGGTTAGCCTTGGGCTAGTTCATAAGGGCCTAATAACCCTAACAAATTTTCATGTGATATCATAGTGGGATTCATAAAATCAAGCTTTAGAAAACTTTTGAATTTTGATCCATGGCTAACTTTAGAATTAGAAACACTGTGGAAGATTATTCAATCACTAGACCATATCTTTTTGATAACATATCATTTGATTTTTATAAATCTTGCATGTCCACCATCTTACAATAAATAGATTATCGCATGTGGATGCTTATTAAGGATGGATATTCTGCACTACTTAAACTCGTTGATGGCATCAAAATTGAACTTCCTTTTATTGAATCGACTTTTGATGATAGAGATCTAGCTTAATTGAATGCTAAGTGTTTGAACTATTTTTTCTATGCCTTAAAATTTGAAGATTATATGCGTATTTCCACTTGTTCTACTGAAAAAGAAATTTGGGATAGATTATGCATAACTTATGTAGGTACAAATTAAGTTAAACAATCTAGTCTGAATATTCTTTTGTATGATTATGAACTTTCTGCATGAAACCTAGCAAATTAATTTCGAAAATATATACTAGCTTTATACATATTGTTACATCCCTGCATGCCTTAGGAAGAGAACTCACAAACTATAAAAAAGTTAACAAAATTTTGAGATGTTTATCTTCTTCTTATGATGTAGAAATTACTACAATTTCTAAGTCAAAAAATTTGAATGTTTATTCAATTGATAACTTACTTTGATCACTTATTTCTTACGAGCAAAGAGTGAACAAAAGGCAGCTTGATGCAGGTGAGAAGAAAAATGAGAAAAATATAGCTTTGAAGGTTAATGATTCTAACACTAACTCTTCTAATTCTAAAAATGTTGATATTACCAAAATAAATAGGCAATTCAAGAACTCCTTAAGGAAAAATCAAAAGCATCATCAGAATTGGAACAAAAATAAGAATAATAGAATTTCTAAAGTGTCTTCTGATGTTATTTATTTTGAATGCAGGAAGCCAGGGCACCTAAATTCTGACTGCCCAACTTTCAAAGCTCACCTATACAAGGAAAATGGTGAAGAAAGCATAAGTTCGAGAAGGATAAGAAATGGATCCAAAAGGCTTTCTAGGCAGACTCAACATCAGACTCCTTTGAAACTGAAGCTAAAGAGGAGGTAACAAACCTATATTTATTAGCTAAAGAACATATTAATCACACAGATCAAGAAGAGGAATATGAACTTACTTATAATTAATTACTTAAAGTTTCTAAAAACATTTATTTCAAAATTAAATTTTTAAATCTATAAGAAGGGCATGAAATTCTAAGGATATATCATTTCACTAAGGATAAATTTGAATCATTTAATGCAAATCATCTTGATTTAAAAAAAGAGTATGATTCCTTAAAAAGTTTACATGTTGAGCTAGAAAAGGCATTATATGAACTTAAACAAGCACCCAGTGTATGGTATGAAAGGCTAAGCATATTCCTACTATAAATATCTTTTATTAAGGGAAGCATAGACATCACATTATTTCTGAAAAAAAAAGGTATGAGATGAATTACTATTTATTCAAATTTATGATAATGATATTCTGTTTAGATCTCTTAATAATAATGTATGTGATGAATTCTCAAGAATAATGAGTAAGAATTTTAATTGAGTATGATGAGAGAACTGATTTACTTTTTTAGATTTAGCATAAAGCAGAAGAATGAGGGAACTTTCCTTTGTCAATTAAAATACATTAAGAACATCCTTAAGAAATATGAGATGGATTAAGCCAAACCAATCAACACTCCCATGAGTTCCACTGTTCAGTTAGATAAGAATTCAAATGGTAAATCTATTGATAAAAAAAATACATAGGGATAATTAGATCACTTCTTTAATTCACTGCAAGCATACTTGATATTATTTTTTGTGTTTCTCTCTGTACAAGATTTCAAGCTGATCCAAAAGAGTCACTTGACTGCTGTTAAAAGAATTCTTAGGTATCTCTTAGGAACCCCTTAAGAATCTGGTATGCTAGGCATAACCTCTTTTAAAATTATAGGATATTTTGATTCTAATTTTATGGAATATTAAGTTGATATAAAAAGGACTTCTTGAACTTTTCAATTCATAAGACAATCTTTAGTCTCCATGTATAGTACAAAATAAAACTCAGTTGCCCTGTCCACTATTGAACATGAGTACATTGCCTTAGGAAATTGTGTGGCCCATATCCTCTAGATAACAAAATAAATTTTGTATTTAGGATTACCTGTAAGCATAATTTCAATTCTCTGTGATAATACTAGTGTCATATGCATTTTAAAGATCCTAGTCCAACACTTCAGGACCAAACACATTGACATAAGACATCACTTCATTAGGGACCATATTGCTAAAGGAGACATAGAGCTACACCAAGTAGCCACTCAAAACCAACTTACTAATATCTTTACTAATCCACTGGCCTTTAAAGTTTTTAGCATCTTGAGAACCAAATTAGGTGTCATAGATATTAATGCTTGAAATTATTGATTTCTATTTTCTAATCTTTCTTTTATTTTCCATACATGTTTGTTTTTGTTTATGCACTTCTATTTTCTATTTTTAATTTTTTTATTATTTTTTCCGTAATTTTTTTTTAATTAATGGTCACTACTGGTATAGATTTCCTAAATGACATTTTTTCCTTAGTTTTGGTTTTAAAAATTTGTAAATGATGATTGACCTACCTAAATTAGTTAAAGGAAAAGACACCGTTGATTGTTTCTCTTCCTCTAACTCCTTTAGTAATATAATTTTCTCTTTGAGGCAAAAATATAATTCAAATTAAAAGTTTACCTTTGAAATTGATAGCTTTTCTATCTTTTTATAGTAATCTATCTCATATAATTAAATCACTTTCAAGTTTTCTTAATCATGTTGTTGCATTTATCATATGAATATGATTATGATTTACGATTTATTCTTAATAGAGCTCAAAATAGATGAAAAGCAAGAAGAAAATGGGGATGAATACCTTCATAAAGAGACATGCTAGTCATTTCGGTGACATCAGTGAAATCGGTGAGGGAGAAATAGTCTGAAGAAGTAACCCTTGAGTCCTGTCTCGTAGTGTCATCAATGGACTATAGTTTAAAGAGGATCTATATTTTCCAAGTGATGAAGATTTAGATTCAAACCTAGTATAGCAAATGGAGTAGGTGAAATTGGGGGACAATTCTGATTCTACAGGTGAATCTCAAGACACGACAAAGGTCGACTTTGAGGAGAATACCTCATTAAATAAGTCTGGATAAGAAGCGGTGGCCCAGGTGCAGTTGAGAAGCGAAAAGGTACTAGCACCTCCACCAGAGAAGGGGGTTCCTAATAAAGACAAGGGGAAGAACATATTTATCAATAAAGATATTAACTCTGAAGATTCTAAAGAAGAAAGAGGCTTCTGCCAAGAGAATATATTATAATATCTTATCTCACTTGACAAAAATCCAAGCACAACTCAGTATATATGATGCCTCATGATGTCTAAATACATTTGGGATACTTTGATCCATGTTCTCAAGGACCTTGAAAGATATGAGGCATATTTTGCTAAGCGTAAATTAACTGAGGTCTTACAAGCTCGGGATGAGCCAATCATAATTTTTGCTTAGGATGATCTTATTCTTGGAACAGCAGATCACAACTGCCATCTTTATGTTAAGGCAAAGAGTGACAGGATGATGATTAATTAGATTTTAAACAATCTCGGGTCCACCATAAATCTCATGAGCTTAAAGGAATTGAGATCATTTTGCTTCGATGTGGAACATCTTGAGCAAAATAAGCTTATGCTACATGGCTTCAATGAGAAAGGGCAGAAGTCCCTTAGATCATTTATGCTCCCTCTTGTATTTAGAGAACTTCATACAGAAGTCAAGTTCCATGTAATTGATGCAAATACTTCATTCAACGAGCTGTTAGGTCACCCCTGATTATATTAATATGGCATTATCTCGTTGACACTACAACAGTGTATGAAGTATCTCGGGGATGGAGAAGAATTCTAAATTTCTAGTGACATCCAGCACTTTGAAGTCCATGAAGAAGAATATATGAAGATGCCAGATACTTCATGCAAAAGAAACTAAAACCATCGAGCTCCCTTGAGGTTAAGGCATCAAATTCAAATGCTACAAAGAAACCAAAATTGGAAGGTGAGAAGAAACATATATATTAGAGAGTGAGATTTTCTTCTCTGATATCTGGAAGATATTCTCACAACAAATAGTCTTTAAAAGTTTTGAAAGGAAGCTAGCTTGCAAAATTGACAAGAAGCATAAAATAAGAACAAAAGAAAATTGAAAAGATATGTAAATATCGCCAAATAATTGAAAGATACACAAAGTGTATCAAAAATTAAAAGATATGTGAAGTGCGCCAAACAACTAACAAGAGGCTAAAAAAAAGCCCATAAATAAATAAGTTTCCTTCTTCTTCAAAACATTAAATCTTAGAAGAATTCATATGTCACTTGATATCTTGAAACACTTGATTTTTGAAACTAATGATTTTGACAAATTACTTTGCTATATTATTCTATCAGATATTTTTATGGAATGAATTTTTGAATAGATCTCTTATCATATCTGATTTTTTATTTAAGTTAGTTCTTTATTTTCAAATGATTTTTTACCATGTAAAAAGTTTGAGCTAGGGATAATAAGATCAGTTTGTTCTACTGTTTTCAAATTTTGGCAATGTTAATTCATTTCATACAAATTTTTAATCCAATTATAATGGAAATTTATCATTTTATAGTGTTGATTGATTTAAAAAAACTTGGTTTTTGTTTTGGCAATTAGTTTTTATAATTTTTTTGCTTCTTTTTTTTTATATTTTAATTTGAATTTTTTTTTGGATCCTACCTTATCATCCCTCTCCATCATTTAATCTTTCCAAATTTTTTCGTTCATATAATCCTAGATGATTTACATCATCCTAGATAATATGATCAGATTCCTGATTAAACCAAAACCTATGGCTGATCTGGCTCAATTATTTATGATCATCTTGGACAATCCACATCATCCTGGATGATATGCTTGAATTCTAAATCTATTATTGATGATCATCTTGGACGATTCCATCTTTAACTTGGATAATCTACATGGCAAAAATGGTTGGATGATTTGAATTTGGTCGCTATGATCCATAATTACCAAATGTCTTGGATGATCCACCTACTCGTCCTGGATAATCTTTACAGTCAAAGATCGTACTGGCTGACTCCTCAGGATAATCGCTTGTGTCTAATCATCTTGGACTACATCTGATTGTCCTGTATAATATTGCCACCTTTTTAGACCAATCGTTTGGAATATTATTGATCCTGATTATCCTGGATGATCCCAAGATCGTCCTGGATGATTTTTATGGTCTTATATAAACAGCTTATTTGAACAATTTTTCTACACTAAAAATCCTCCAATTCTTCCTCCCTCTCACTCAAACTCTTAAGTCTTGTCAATGGCTGGCGGTAAAAGGTCTCGTGCACTAGCTGGTAGTTCTTTCAGAAGTGTTTTTTATCCTAGATTTACTGAAGCAGTGCATGAATTTGCTTAAATTTTTTACAATGCTATTGGCATAATTCCTTCGAGGATCATCAACCAATCCTCTATGAACTTTCAGGTACTACACCTCTTTACCAACACAACTCTTAGATTTATTTTAACTCTTGACTTCCCTTTCAACTCCGAACTACTATTCAAATTCTTTGCAAGCCTTTGCCATAATTTTAATTTTAGTGCTCTGCAATCCTATCTGAGTAGAAGGCCTATAGAGGTAACCTATCAGGACTTCTATGAATAGCTTCACTTATCCACCACTGGTGACAAACTTTATTGAGATAGTTGCAACTTAGTTTTGAATGTTTGATATTCTTGCAACTTGTATGTTTTTTATGATTTCAAATATTATTATTTTGATTATTATTTCACCTAACATATTTTGGAAGAATTGTTTTGCTCTTGTGTATACTAACATTTCAGGGAAATCATACTCTGGACTATTGAAGACTTTAAATCAAGATCAGTTTAGAGTTTATTATAATTAAAGTCTATATTTTCCATTTTATTGAGTCTAAGAGAGTGTGATTATAATTGAGTAACCGAGCACACACACATCAGGGGAGAGTTTAAAATTCATATTTTTTAAACTGATCATATTGTACGATATCACTTCGTACAGGATGATCTGGTCAATTATTTTTCCAAACGAGTAGTTGAACGAATAGAAATGAAATTTTTTTTTTCTGAGTATGGATTATACGAGACGATCCTTGCTTTGTATAAGGATGAACATCTCAGGTATGTTCTCGCATGAAGATCGTACAGGACGATCCCAGCATCGTATAAGGATGAACGTCTCGGGTTTGTTCTTACACAAAATATTTTTTTCTATGTATGGATCGTACGGGATAATCCTAGATTCATATAAGGATGAATGTCTCGGGTCTATTCTCACACATAGACCATACGGGACGATCCTAGCTTTGTACAAGGATGAACATCTTGGGTCTGTTCTCGCACGAAGATCGTACAGGATGATCCCAGCTTCGTACAAGGATGAACATCTCAGGTCCATTCTAGCACAAAAAATTATTCTAAGTATGGATCGTACGGGACGATTTCAATTTTGTATAAGGATAAACATCTCAGGTCTGTTCTCCCTCACTTCATCCCAACATTTCGTACAGATGAATATTAAAATTTTCTAATTATTCATCTCGAACAAACTTGGTTCATACCAGACGATGATTGAGTATGAAATGATTTCATGCTGATTCACAATAGGTTCGTTTGTAACAGTATTTTAACTATTCATACGTAAGAACATATGATTATACTGTACGATCGTGTGTACTCAAAATTCAAAATTTTTATTTTCTGGATGGTTTTTTTGTGTCTTTTATACAAAAGGTTCATTAAAAACTGACGTTAAAATTGTCTTTTTAATCATTGCTTTGTGATTTTTCAAGGGTAATTGAAGGAGAGAGTGTGAGAGAGTGTTTCAGAGAGATTTCTTTCTAGTGGAGTCTGAAGGGTTCAGAAGGTTACTCAAAGTTAAGGATCTCTATGTGATTTGTATTTTTCACACTTCCTTTTATTTTTCTAGAATGCTCATGAGAAGATCTTTGAAGAAGATCCGGTTCTCTGCCGACACTTGGAGACTGTGAATAGCTGATGGTTCTCTGCCAAAACTTAGAGGGTGTGAAAGGAGGACGGTTCTCTACCAACACTTGGAGGGTGTGAAAGGATGATGGTTCTCTACTGACACTTAGAGAGTGTAAAATGATGATGGTTTTTTGCCAACACTTAGACAGTGTGAATAGCTGAGGATACTCTACCTACACATGGAGGGTGTGAAAAGATGAAGGTTCTCTGCCTACACTTGCAGGGTGTGAAAGGACAACAGTTCTCTACCGCACCAGGATTTGGTGGAAGAGTGTTTTATAAAGGCTTCTCCTCCTTACTTTGGGGGTAAAAGGAGAGTCACTTTTGGTAATAGCGCAATACCTGAAGAGGAAGTCTTTAGGAAGTGGATGTAGGTCATGTTTGACAGAACCACTATAAATCTTTGTGTCATTGAAATTTGCGCTGCTTACTACAATTTTAATTTTGTGGTTAAAAGATTTATTTTCAAATAACTTCAATTAACTTGCTACGAATCATGAACTGGCTTTAAATTTTAAAATACAAGAGAATTTTTAAAATTACCAATTCACCCCCACTTGGTTAGACTTGGGACGTAAGCTTAGGTTTAATAACCTATTCAAGATTCAATAAGTGGTATCAGAGCATTGTTTCAAAACCATAAGTTTAGACTACTTTTTGAAAAATGAGTATGGCTACTTTTTGAAATTAGAACACACTTAAATGGTATTCGATCACTAGACCTCCTTAGTTTTATAACATCCCATTCAATTTTTGGAAAACATGTATGTCTATATTTTTACAGTCATTAGATTATCATATATAGATCTTAGTACAATAAGGGTATACAAATCCAACTAGATTAGTTGATGGTATTATAGTTGAAACACCCTTTGTAAATTGGAATATACAAGAACGTGACTTAGCATAACTTAATGTAAAATGTTTAAACAATTTCTTTTATGTAATTAAGTTAGAAGACTACATGCGGGTTTCCACTTGTAAAAGTGAAAAGAACATATGGGATAGACTTTATATTCATTATGAAGGGACTAATAAAGTAAAATAATCTAGATTAAACATCTTATTACACGATTATGAATTGTTTCGTATGAAACCTAATGAATATATTTCTGACACAAGATTCACTCAGATAGTCACTTCTTTGCATGCATTAGGTAAGGAACTAACGAAAGCTGAAATTGTTAATAAAATTCTTCGTTGTTTACCTACTGCTTATGATTTTAAAAGAACTATTATTATATAGTCTAAAGATTTGAATGTTTACTTTATTGATAATATTTTTGGTTCACTAATTGCCTATAAGTAAGGAGTGAGTCAAAGGAAGATTGATACAGGTGAATAGTGAAAGGAGAAGAACATTGCACTGAAAGTGGAGGAGTCAAAGATGTTGCAAATTCAGGTATATGAACTATGTTTTGATGATTGGAAAAAACTCTTACTTGTCTTGGACTGTCTTTTACTACTGACTTTTCAGGAATCAAAGATCGGACGGAAAAACAAAGCCAGCTCAAGATGGGGTAGATTAGGGTTGAGTCAGTCTGTAATTTTATTTTTCCCCTCTTAAGTCAGTTGTAATCTTTGGTGTGACTAATGCAAAGTAACCCTACACACACTTGAGAGACTTAGAATTTCTATTTTTACTCAAATCGGCTAGGACGATATTTACATCATCTTGGATGATCGGGCTTAAAACAGAAAATCTAATCAGGGGTTCTTAATTAAGGCAGCCGTCATTAGCCAATCATCCTGGACGATACTTATATCGGCCTGGATGATATGCTCAAAATAAAAAGAAATTGCCGCCATAAACAATTAAGGTTTCTGTATTTTTGGCAATCAGCCAGGACGATCTTGGATCAGCCTGGACGATATTCATAATTATGCCTTAATTAATCAAACAAATCAAGGAAGTAATTAAGGATGATTGATACGATCACATCGTCCTGGACGATCACAGGATCAGCCAGGATGATCTATTCAAAAACCTTAGTTACTTATGGATGATAAATATCGGCCAACATAAATTCAGGGCGATGTGCTGGACGATCTGGATCGGATAGCTTGAATTCAGGGCGATGCTCTAGACGATTTTCCTCTGATTTTAACTGATTGGCCGGGACAATCGTGAGATTGTCCTGGATGATTAAACCAATTTTCAATCAACCAGCTTACATTCAGGGAGATGCTCTAGCCGATCTCATGGGATTTGTATTGATCGGCCAGGATGATTTCCATATTGTCTTGGATGATATAGTAGGCAACTTGCAATTAATGAGCTCCTTTGAAGCTCTTCTATTTAAGAGCTCCTGTTCAACATTTTTTAACATCCTTGGCTGCTATCTTGATCTAAGAAAACCTAAAGGAGAGAGAGTGATGGAGAGAGAGAGAGAGAGGATCTTATGAGGGGGAGCTTGTGAGGGGATTCACAAGGGTTGCTCCAAGCATTGTTCTACTTCTTCTTCCCTAGAGTCTCTTGTCCTTGGAAGGGTTGGGAGAGGTAAGTTCCAGCAAGCGATCGAGGATCTCTGCCTGCTTCAGGAGGAAGCAAAAAAAGGAAGGTTCTCTGCCTTACCGGGTGTGGCAAAAAGAGGTGTTTGTAAAGGCTTCTCTGCCTAACTGTGGGGGATAAAGGAGAGTCACGATTGTAGTGCAATATTCGGAGGGTGCCTCCGGGGAGTAGACGTATGTCGAATTGACTGAACCACTATAAACCCTTGTATTCTTATTTTTTATTGCTTCCACATTTATTTTCTTTCGCACTTATTTTTTGTGGTGATTTGGTTTGCATTTGTGCTTTTCTTAAAGAAAATTTTAAAATACCAATTCACCCCCCCTCGTGGTTAGCCTTGGGCCAGTTCTGTAGGGCTTAACATCCCTAACGAACTTTCAAGTGGTATCAGAGCGGGATTCATAAAAACTAAGTTTGAAAACTTTTTGAATTTTTGATCTATGGCTAACTTTGGGAATCATTATACACCGGAAGGGTATTCTATTACCCGACCTCCTTTGTTTGATAATAACCCATTTGATTTTTGGAAAACTCGCATATCTATGTTTTTACAATCTACTGATTATCGTATATGGATGCTTGTTACGGATGGTTACACACCTCCAACTGGTAAACTTAACGACATTACTGTTCCACTTTCTTTTACTGAATGAACTTTAGATGATAGGAATTTAGCTCAGTTGAATGCAAAATGTCTTAATTATTTTTTCTGTGCTTTAAAATCAGAAGACTACATTCGTGTTTCCACTTGCAAAACTGGTAAAGAAATTTGGGATAAATTGTGTATCACTTATGAAGGCACTAATGAAGTTAAACAATCCTGTTTGAACATTCTCTTGCATGACTATGAACTTTTTCATATGAAACCTCTTGAATCAATTTCTGAAATGTATACGAGATTTACTCAGATTGTTACTTCCTTGCATGCCTTAGGAAGAGAGCTTTCGAATTTTGAAAAAGTAAACAAGATTTTACGATGCTTGCCTTCCTCTTTTGATGCAAAAATTATTACTATAACTGAATCTAAGGATTTGAACACGTATTCGATTGACAACTTACTTAGCTCACTCATTGCTTACGAGCAAGGGGTGAATCAAGGAAATCTTGATGCATGTGAGAAAAAGAAAGAGAAAATGGTGGCACTGAAGGCACACAAATCTGACTCCGATTCTTCTAGGTCTGAGAGCGATGAAGTTGCCTTCATCTCAAGGCAATTCAGAAACTTTCTAAGGAAGAAGAAAAAACATCATTGGAGAAAAGTTAAGGATAACAAATATTCTAAAGGATCTTCTGATGTTGTTTGTTATGAATGCAGGAAGCCTGGACATGTGAAAGCCGACTGTCCTACACTTCAAGATCACTCAAGCAAATGAAAGGGTGAGGAGAAACCCAAGTTCAGGAAAGATAAGAAAAGACTCCAAAAATCATTTTAGGCGTATTCTTCATCAGATTCATTGGAGACGGAACCAGAAAATGAGACAACAAAACTTTGCTTGATGGCAGACGATCATCTCGATCAAGAAGAGGTATGTGAACTTTCCTATGATCAACTTCTTGAAATTTCTGAAAAAATTCATGCATCATATAGGAAACTCAAGAAAACACATGCAAGCTTAAAATTGGAATTTTTGGAGTTACAAAAAGAGCATGCAATTATGACTAAAGATCACTCAACAATTGATTCAAATCATATGGCTCTACTTGATGAATTTGATGAGTTAAATAAAAAATATTGTGAATTAATTGAAGAGCATGAGTCACTAAAAGTCACACACACCTCACTTGATTTTGATTTTAAGAAGTCTAAAGAGATAAAGAAAAACTTGAGGATTGAGAATGAAGTCTTAAAAAGCATAAATTTAAAGATTCAAAATGAATTAGATGCATGTACAAAAACTAGGATGACACCTACTTTTGATCAAAAGCCAAAATCTAGGAAGAGGCATTATAACTCAAACCATTTAATAAACCCTTTTCCTGGAGTTAGATGTTTTTCATGTGGCATGCTAGGACACATCTCACACACTTGCACTGTTCACTATAGTACACATTAGGTGTGGAGACCCAAGGTGCATGATTCATAGCATACCACACATGCATTGTATTCTACTCTTCATAAGAAGGAAACCAAACCTGCTTGGGTTCCTAATTCTAATTTGTTCATTTTGTAGGAGGGCTCTCACAAAAGATCTCGTGAGAGCATGTGGTACTTGGACAGCAGTTTCTCTCGACATATGACTGGTGATGCCAATCAATTTATTTCGCTGGAGTCTAGGATTGGAGGCAAGATTACTCTTGGAGACAACACCACCAAGAAGGTGGTAGGCGCAGGTATAATTGGTAATTCCAAGAACCTTATGATTGAAAATATTTTGCTTGTAGATGGATTAAAGCACACCTGCTCAGCATCAGTCAACTCTGTGACAAAGGCTTCATCGTGCAATTCTTTGCAAATTCATGCATTGTAAGTTTAAGTAACCACACTATTTTGCAGGGAAAAAGGATCAACAACGTTTACATGCTTGATTTAAATAACATTGAATGTTCTGCTTCATTTTTCTTAAAAACAGTGGTAGATGATTCATGGTTGTGGCACCGGAGACTATATCATGCAAGTATGAAAACCTTAGGAAAGTGACCCAAAAGGACCTAGTTAGAGGTGTCCCCAAACACAAATTTTCAAAAGACCACCTTTGTGATGCCTGTCAACTAGGAAAGCAAGTCCACTCCACCTTTCACCCCACTAAGAAAATTAGCACCTCTAGACCTCTAGAAGTACTGCACATGGATTTGTTTGGACCCATTAGCACTACCAGCTTGGGAGGAAAAGTCTATGATTTTGTGATTGTTGATGACTACTCAAGGTTCACTTGGACTAGATTTCTTACACATAAAAATGAGCCTTTTGAGGAGTTTAAAACATTTTCTACTTGGATTCAGAAAAAGCTAGGTTCTGAGATATTGACCATCCATAGTGATCATGGGGGAGAGTTTGAGAATGAAAGATTTGGAGATTTTTGTGAGGACAAGGGGATTAGCCACAATTTCTCAGCTCCTAGGACCCCTCAGCAGAATGAGGTAGCTGAAAGAAGAACCAGACCTTGGTGGAAGCCGCTAGAGCCATTCTTACTAAGTATTCACTTCCAAAATACTTTTGGGCTGAAGCAGTTAATAGAGCATGTTATGTGTTGAATAGGGTGAATGTTAGAGCCAAATTAGAAAAGACACCCTATGAGATCCTCAAGGGTAGGACACCCAATCCTTCCCACCTTAATGTCTTTGGTTGTAAGGTTTTCATTCACAACAATGGGAAGTCTCACTTGGGAAAATGAAATCCTAAATATAATGAAGGAGTGTTCTTGGGATATTCTAGTGTTGGGAAGTCCTTTAGGGTGTTTAAAAAGAGAACTTTAGTGGTGCAAGAGACTACCCATGTAGTATTTGACGAGTCTGATCCTAAAAAGCATGGAGTTGAGGATGATGATGAAATTCGAGAAATTACTAGTGGAGTAGAAAAATTGGATAAGGAAGTAGGTCACCAAAATGTAGGAGTAGGAGATGTCACCCAAGCAGTAGAAAATTTAGATATGGAGAAATGGGTTGGACCTTCTCAGACCTTACCTAGAGATTGGAGATACTCTTCAAGTCACCCCAAGAATTTGATCTTAGGAGACCCTTCTAATGGAGTTAAGACTAGACATGGACTTAGGAAGGAGATGAACTACTCTGCCTTTATCTCAATGACTGAACCCACCAATATAAACCAAGCCCTTACTGATGAGTTTTGGATTTTAGCCATGCAGGAGGAGTTGAACCAATTTGTTAGGAATGAATTTTGGGAGCTTGTAGAAAGACCTAAGGGACAAAGTGTAGTTGGGATAAAGTGGGTCTTTAAGAACAAGGTGAATGATTCAGGAGTGGTGATTAGAAATAAAGCAAGATTGGTGGCTAAGGGGTATAACCAAATAGAAGGGATAGATTTTGAGGAGACATTTGCCCCTGTAGCTAGATTAGAAGCCATTAGAGTGCTATTAGCATTTGCCTGTTATAAAGGATTTAAGCTTTATCAAATGGATGTCGAGAGTGTCTTTTTGAATGGGAAAATAAAAGTGAATGTGTTTGTAGAACAACCCCAAGGTTTTGAGAGTTCCTAATTTCCAAATCATGTTTTTAAATTAAAAAAGGCTTTGTATGGTTTAAAGTAGGCACCAAGAGCATGGTATGAGAGGCTTAGCACATTTTTACGTGAAAGGGAGTTTGTTAAGGGGAGCGTAGACACCACCCTTTTTCTTAGAAAAATTGGAGATGATTTGCTCATTGTTCAGATTTATGTGGATGATATACTCTTTGGATCTCCTAATAAAAAACTTTGTGATGAATTCTCTAAGACAATGAGTAAAGAGTTTGAGATGAGTATGATGGGAGAGTTGTCCTATTTTTTGGGGTTTAGCATGAAACAATTGGATGATGGAACCTTTCTTAATCAAACAAATACATAAAGGATATTTTGAAGAAGTATGAGATGGTTAAATCTAAGCCAATTAATACTCCCATGACTTCTAGTGTTCCATTGGATAAGGACCCAAGTGGTAAGTTTTTTGATCAGAAGAAGTACAGAGGCATGATTGGATCTTTACTCTACTTGACTGCGAGCCGACCCGACATAATGTTTAGTGTTTGCGTTTGTGCTAGATTTCAAGCCGACCCTAAGGAATCCCACCTGACAACTGTTAAGAGAATTTTTAGATATCTTTTAGTGACCCAAAACTTAGATATTTGGTATCATAGACACAACACTTCTTTTGAGATTATTGGATTTTATGACCCTGGTTTTGCAGGATGCAAGGTGGATAGAAAAAGTACTTCAGGAACTTGTCAATTCATATGACAATCGTTGGTCTCATGGTCTAGTAGAAAGTAAAATTCTGTTGTACTTTCCACTGCTGAAGCTGAGTACATTGCTCTTAGAAGTTGTGTGGCCCAAGTCCTTTGGTTAAAACAACAGGTACTGGATTTAAGATTACCTGTAGGCACCATCTCAATCTTTTGTGACAACACTAATGCCATATGCATCTCTAAGAATCCTATCCAACATTCAAGGAATAAGCATATTGACATTAGGCATCACTTCATTAGAGACCATGTGACTAAGGAAGACATTGAGCTACACCATGTGACAACTGAAAATCAACTGGCTGATATCTTTACTAAACCACTGGCCTTCGACACTTTCAGCTCTTTAAGGACCAGATTGGGTGTGATTGACATAACTGTATAAACTTGATCTTTTATTTGCTTTATTTGGTTTTTGTTCTTTTCTTTGTTTTTCCTTTTTTCTCCTTATTTTCTTTCCTTTTTTTGTTTGATTTGGCTTGTTTTCTTTTTTTTGTTGCTTTCTTAATTTTTTAGCTTTCAAAAATCATTGCTGATATGATATTGTAGGCCTTGTCCTTGCTTTTTGAGAATTTGTAGTCAATATTTTACATCTCTTAATCTATTAGATGGTAAGAATATTTCGTTGATTGTGTCTCCTTCTCTAACCTATTTTAGTGGTATAGTTTTCTTTTCTAATAAAAAATCTATCTCAAATTAAAGATTGTGTATCAAATGTAGATCCTTTCTAAACTCGCTTAAGCAAATCTATCTTCTATTTATAATGCTTCAAGTCTTTTTGTCACATTAAGATTACTCGTTACTCTTGTCATTGCTTAATTGATTCTGTTTTGTGGATAGTTCTTCTCTATGTTAGAGAGAGAGTCCCTATTCTCTAATATCTAGAAGATATACTCACAACTAAGAATCCTTTTTAAAAGTTGTAAAAGAGAATGGAGCTTGCAAAAATAAAAAAAAATTGGCCAATGATGCCAACAAAAGTTGTGCAATGATGCCAAATTAAAAAATTATATATCAAAAAACAAAAGATATGCACAATCACTAATCAATTGACAAGAGGCATAAAATGAACCCACTAAAAAGCAAGCTCCTCTCTCCTTTCAAATCTTTTAAAAACTTAGAAGTTTTCATGTATCAAAGGCTTGATTTTGATTATTTTACGATTGTGACAAATTTACTTTGGTTCATTAATCTATAAGATATTTTTTCTTAAACCAAGTGATGAATGGATTCTTTTTCCTCATATCCAATTGATTCTTTGAGTTAGGTCATTGATTTCAAAAGACGAGTGTACCCTAAGAGAAAGTCTGAGCTAAGGGTAATCATGATCAGATATTCTACTATTCTTTGGATTATTGATGATGTTAATTCATTAACTCACAAATTTTTAAAATCAATCACATGGAATACTACATCATCTTCATGCCTTGATAAAAAAAATAAATAAAATAAAATAAAAAAGGGGTCTTGTGGTTTGCTTTTGTTCTTGGTTTCCTCCTTTTTGATATGTCAAAAGGGGAAGTAGTTTTAGGATATTTTTTGCACTTTCAATTTCGTATGTTACGTTGCTATTTTTTAAATTTTTGTCATAGTGTTTTGCCATCATCAAAAAGGGGGAGATTCTTGCAAATTCAGGTCTATAAACTATGTTTTGATGATTGGCAAACACTCTTACTTGTCTTGGAATGTCTTTTACTACTGACTTTTCAGGAATCAAAGATCGGACGGAAAAATGGAGCCAGCTCAAGATGGGGTAGAATAGGGTTTAGTCAGTCTGTAATTTTATTTTTCCCCTCTTGAGTCAATTGTAATCTTTGGTGTGATTAATGCAAAGTAACCCTACACACACACACTTGAGAGACTTAGAATTTCTGTTTTTACTCAAATCGGCCAAGATGATACTTACATCGTCCTGGATGATCGGGCTTAAAACAGAAAATATAATTAGGGTTCTTAATTAAGGCAGCTATTATTAGCCAATCGGCCTGGATGATATGCTCAAAACAGAAAGAAATTGCCACCATAAATAATTAAGATATTCTGTATTTTTGGTAATCGGCCAAGATAATCTTGGATCGGCCTGGACGATATTCACAATTATGCCTTAATTAATTAGACAAATCAAGGAAGTAATTAAGGATGATAGATACGATCACATCATCCTGGATGATCACAAGATCAGCTAGGATGATCTATTCAAAAACCTTAGTTACTTCTGGATGATAAATATCAGCCAGCACAAATTCAGGGCGATGTGCTAGACGATCTAGATCGGACAACTTGAATTCAGGGAAATACTCTGGATGATTTTCCTCTGATTTGAACTAATCGGCAGGGCGATCGTGAGATTATCCTAGATGATCAAGCCAATTTTCAATCATCCAGTTTGCATTCAGAGCGATGCTCTTGTCGATCTCAAGGGATTTGTACTGATCGGCCAAGACGATTTCTATATCATCCTTGACGATATAGTCGGCAACTTGCAATTAATGAGCTCCTTTGAAGATCTTCTATTTAAGAGCTCTTGTTCAATGTTTTTGAACATCCTTGGCTGCTGTCTTGACCTGAGAAAACTTAAAGGAGGGAGAGAGAGGATCTTGTGAGGGGGAGCTTATGAGGGGATTCAAAAGGGTTGCTCCAAGCATTGTTCCACTTTATCTTCCCTAGAGTCTCTTATCGTTGGAAGGGTTGGGAGAGGTAAGTTCCAGCAAGCGATCGAGGTTCTCTACCTGCTTCTGGAGGAAGCAAAAGGAGAAAGGTTCTCTGCCTTACCGGGTGTGGCAAAAAGAGGTGTTTATAAAAGCTTCTCCGCCTAGCTGTGGGGGCTAAAGGAGAGTCACGATTATAGTGCAATACTCAGAGAGCGCCTCAGGGGAGTGGACGTAGGTCGAGTTGACCAAACCACTATAAACCCTTGTGTTCTTATTTTTTACTTCTTTTGTATTTATTTTCTTCCGCATTTATTTTTTGTGGTGATTTGGTATGCATTTGTGCTTTGCTTAAAGAAATTTTTAAAATACTAATTCACCCCCCTCCCTCTTGGTTAGCCTTGGGCCTGTTCTATAGGGCTTAACATCCCTAATGAACTTTTAAAAGAGTGTTCTTTCAAAACCTAAGGATGAGGATGACATTAACTTGATGACTAGGAAATTTAGGAGCTTTCATAAAAGGAAGAAGAGGAAACGTCAACAGTGAAACATAGGTAAGTTTAGTAAGAATGTTAAGGTTTCTAATGATATAATTTGTTATGAATGTAGGAAACCTGGACACATAAAATCAGATTGCCCAAACCTAAAAGCTGCTCCTAGCAAGGAGAAGGTAGAGGAGAAACCAAATGTGAAGAAGGGCAAGAAGAGATTCCAAAAAGTTTTTTAGGCGAACTCAGCTTCTGATTCATCAGAAATAGAAAAGGAGGAAGAAGACACCAATTTGTGCTTAATGGGTGATAATCTTGATCAGTTATATCAAGAAGAGGTATGTAACTTAACTTATGCTAAACTATTAGAAGTTTCTGAAAGAATTCATTATGTATATAGAAAGATAAAAAAATGCATGCTAGTCTGAATTTAGAAATGCAGGAATTATAAAGAGAACATGAAATTCTTAGGAATAATCATGCATTGATAGATAACAACCACATGAACTTACTTGATAAATTTGATAACTTAAATAAGAAGAATGATATTTTAAAATTAGCCTATGCTCAATTAGAAAAAGAATTTAAGGATTTTAAGGATGATTTAGAAAACCCAGGAAGAGACAGAGAAGTTATAAAAGATTTAGAAATCCATTTCCTGGAGTAAAATGTTATTCTTGTGGCATGATTGGACATATTGAACACATGTGTACTTTGGATAAAAAAACTCATTTAGTGTGGAGACCTAAGATGCATAACTCAAGTCATATAATACATGTATTTATTTTTAAATTGCCAAAAGGAGAACCCAAACTTTTTTGGGTTCCCAAGTCTAACATTTAATAGTTTTGCAGGCACGCTCTCATACAAGGCCTCGTGAGAGTATTTGGTACATGGATAGCAGTTGTTTAAAGCATATGACTAGAGACACTAAGTAGTTTATATTGCTGGAAGCCAGAAGTGGAGACAGGGTCACACTTGGAGATAACACCACTAGGAAAGTGGTTGGATCGGGTATGATTAGAAACTTGCAAAAATTTTTCATTAAAAAAGTGCTACTTGTAGAAGGCTTAAAGTAATCTGTTGAGTATTAGCCAACTATGTGATAAATGATATAATATAAATTTTTTTCCTACTAGCTTCATATTAAGCATAAATTATAATGATATTTTGTATGATTTAAGGGTAAATAATGTTTATATGCTAGATTTAAATTGTATTAAAACTCCTAATGTTTTTTGTTTGAAAACTATTTTTGATGAATCATGATTATGGCATAGGAGACTTTCTCACTCTAGCATGAAAAACCTTAGGAAAATTACCCAAAAAGAATTGGCTAGAGGTATACCAAAACTAAACTTTACTAAGGATCATCTTTGCGATGCAAGTCAATTAGGAAAATATTTAAAGTCCTCTTTTCAGTCATATAAGGATCTTAGAACTAGTAAACCTTTGGAGATTTTACATATAGATCTTTTTGGACCAGATGGAACTGTAAGTCTAGGAGGGAAGGTATACAGATTTGTGATTGTAGATGATTTCTTAAGATTCACTTAGGTTAAATTCTTATATCATAAGAGTGAATCATTTAATGAGTTTAAATATTTTTAGACTTAGATTCAGAGGAAATAAGGATGTGAGATTTTAACAATCCAAAGTGATCACGGTGATGAATTTGAAAATAAAAAATTCAAGGATTTTTATAAAGAGAAAGGAATTGATCACAACTTTTTTGCACCTAGAACAACTCAGCAGAATGGGGTAGTCAAAAGAAATAAGAAAACATTAATAGAAGCTGCTCAAGCCATGTTGACAGAATATTCACTTCCTAAATATTTTTGAGCTGAAGTTATTAGCACTACATGTTATGTTCTAAATAGGGTGAACATCAGACCAAAATTAAATAAAATACGCACATTTGTATATTTTTGAATGTAAGGTGTTCATTCATAATAATGGAAAATCTACCTTAGGAGAATTTTTTCCAAAATCAGACGAAGAAAATTTTCTTGGATACTCTAGTGTTGGAAAATCATATAGAGTACTTAATAAAAGAACTTTAGTAATTGAGAAGACCATACATGTTGTATTTAATGAATCTGGAATTTTAGAAGAGCCAAATTTGGAAGAGGGTGAAATAAAAAATAACTCCCAAAATATTGAGAAAATTAATTTGAATGAAAATTTCGAGATAGAAAATTCGTTGCCTAGAGATTTAAGTTTTTCTAAAAACCATCCTAAGGAATTGATTTTAGGTGAACCTAATGAGGGTGTTAGGACTAGGAATGGACTAAGCAAAGAAGTCGATTATTCTACCTTTATTTCAATAATAGAACCCACAAATATAAATCCAGCACTTTTAGATGAATTTCGGATTTTGACAATGCAAGAAGAATTAAATTAATTTATAAGAAATCAAGTTTAAAAATTAATTTTGAGGCCAAAGTATCAAAGTGCAGTTAGAACCAAGTGGATATTCAAGAACAAAATGAATGACTCAGGAGTTATTGTTAGAAATAAGGCTAGATTGGTGGCTAATGGGTATAATCAAATTGAAGAGACTAATTTTAAGTAGAGTTTTGGCCCTGTAGCGAGACTTGAAGCAATTAGAGTTTTGTTAGCCTTTGTATGTTTTAGAGGATTCAAATTGTTTCAAATGGATATTAAAAGTGACTTTTAAGTGGGGTGATTTAAGAGGATATGTTGAATAATCTCCAGGTTGTGAAAATTTAAAATACCAAAATCATGTTTTTAAATTAAAAAAGGCATTGTATGGATTGAAATAGGCACCTAGGGCTTAGTATGATAGGTTAAGCACTTTCTTACTTGAGAGATCTTTTGAAAAAGGAAGTGTGGACACCACTCTCTTTTTAAAGAAATTGGGAGACGATATACTCATTGAACAAATTTATAATGATAATATCATCTTTGGATGTACAAAAAAAAATTCTTTGTGATGATTTTTCTAAAATAATGAGTAGTGAATTTGAGATAAGTCTAATGGGAGATTTGAGTAACTTTTTATATTTTAGCATTAAGCAAATTGAGGAAAGAACATTTCTTAGTCAGTTAAAGTATGTTAAGAATATCTTCAAAAAGTATGAAATGGAAAATGATAAACATGTTAGTACAGCTATGAGTTCCTTAGTTGAGTTGGATAAGGATCCAAAGGAAAAATCTATTAATAAAAAAAAATTTATGGGAATAATTAGATCTTTGCTTTACTTGAGTGCTAGCAGACCCGATATTATGTTCAGTGTTTACTTGTGTGTTAGATTTTAATCAGATCCAAAAGAATCACATTTGATAGCAGTAAAAAAGGATTTTGAGATATCTCTTAGGAACTTAGAATTTAGGAATTTTGTATCCTAAGTTTAGCTCTTCATTTAAAATAATTGGATATTCAGATTCAGACTTTGCAGGTTATAGGGTTGATAGAAAGAGTACTTCTAGTACTTATCAATTTATAAGAAATTCTTTAGTTTCTTGGTCCAGTAGAAAATAGAATTTTGTTGCCCTATCTACTACTGAAGCTGAATATATTGCCTTAGGAAGTTATGTGGCACAAGTTCTTTGGTTAAAATAATAGTTGATTGACTAAGGATTTCTAATAGGCATTGTTCCAATTTATTGTAATAATAATAGTGCCATTTGCATTTCAAAAAATCTTATTCAACATTCTAAAACTAAACATGTAGACATAAGGCATTATTTCATAAGAGATCATGTATCCAAAGGAGAAATTGAACTGAACCATATTTCAACTGAAAATTAACTTGTAGATATTTTTACAAAACCACTAGCCTTTGATACCTTTAGCGCATTAAGAACAAGGCTAGGTGTGATTGATCTTAATGCTTAATTAAAATTTTCTACAAACTTGATATATGCCTTAGTGTGTTTTATATTTTTGTATATTATGTGCTTATTTAGTTTGTGATTTTATGTGTTTGTTTTTATATTTTATGTGATTTTGAAATGTTTTCACATCAGATTTCTTGTTTTGGATCGATCGTTTGAATTTTTCTAAGTGTTCTATTCGTACTTTATGAAATTATTTTCATCCTGTACAAATTCTGTAGCATTTTGACCATAATTTTGAACTAATTGCATAATGTTTTCATTTTCCAATATAAATCATATTGTATGATCTCTATATCATTCCAGACGATGTGTATTCATTCATATGTATGCACCTAAATGGTTGTTCAAGAAGAATCAGTTATTATAACTGATCGTACGTACGAATCACTAGTTCGTATGTACAAACCATGTGTTATTTAATGTAGGGGAAGAATCTAACCATTATTAAAATGATCTTAAATAACCAATCATTCCGGATGAACACCTGTTCATCTGTACGATTGCATGGTCAATAAGCCTGTATGAATGGATGCCTCGTAACTTGCATGATTACAAAAGTCATTTCATTTTGAATGTATTCGTTCGTACATACAAATTTCATTTTGTCATGTATGAACCATCAATCATACTGTACGAATCAATTTTTTGTACGTACGAAAGATCATTTTTCTTAAAATAGGAGAGCTTTAGAATTCATTTTCATTCAATTCAATAGCCTTTTTCAATCCTTCTCATCTTAGCAAATGGCCAGTTCTAGTAAGCAGGGTAAACTCACTAAGGGACCATCTTCCAGGGTGGAGATGAAAACTTTCTTTCTATAGCTAATAATAATTCTTTTCTTAGGTTTATTTCTCCCAAGATTACTCCTTCTAGAATCCTACTTCAAGAGGATATTCACTTTCAAGTGATGCCTCTTTTCGCCACTACTCAATTTGTATTTATCCTGAGTTTGATTCATGCCTTCAACAAAGAGACCTTCCACTACTTTCTAGCAAACATGTCTTTTAGTGAGAATGAGAGTAGGATCATATCTCTTGTATTGAAGAAAATGGTAGAAATAATTAAGGAAGATTTCGAAACCTTTTTGAACTTATAAACTCAAGGAGTTACAGCCCACACTTTGACTTCTACATCTAATTTTGACTGGGTAAAATAAATGAAGTTTTTAGAGGGATTGAACAAGTAAGTTATTTTCCTAGGGTCCCTTCTTTAAACGAAAATGCAAGGGTCATTCAGCATGTCCTTAGAACCTCTATTATTCCTAAAGCTGGTGATCACATTAACATTACTTCTCTTCTATCCACTATTACTTACCTTATCATGACAGGTCAACTTATAGATGAAGCCCAACTTATTATTGCTATATTCATGGCCTCTTTGAAATTGGACATGTCTCTCACAAGAGGAAGAAAAATATTACTTTAGGACATCTAGTGACCTATGTGCTTGAGAAGAAGTACAATCTTATTCATCCTGATCCTCTACTTGAATTATCTATCTACTTCACTGATGCTTCATTTTGAGCACTTTTTGGGAGAGATGATAATACAAGTGAGGATTTTGATGGAGAAGGGGGAGCACCTGCACCTACACCTGCACCTACTCATGGACCTTACTTTTAGGGGATGGTCAAGTGCTTTGACCGACTAGAGAGTCATTTTGATCAGCGCTTTGATCAAATTCAGCTCACCTACAACAGTAGGGTAGGATGCACAATACCAGCAAGACCTGGGCTGGATTCGAGGTCAGTTCGACTTGGGGAATACCAATGTGGCTATTATGAATAGCTTTTTTCTATCTTTAACAGCCACCTCCTCCAGATTAGGGCCCCTCAGATTTATAGATGTACTTTTTGAGTGTTGTCTTTGCCAGTCCTTTGAGATGTAATATGATGATTTATATGTTTTATATGTTTAGTATTTTCTGTACTTATCCTTTGTTTTAGTTTTTGTTCTTGTTATTATGTTATCATGCTTTTAAGTTTTATGTATTGATATCAGTTGTTCTTCTTTGAATCATTTTTTTATATCAATAAAAAATGCCTTATTTTATTTAGTTGAATTTGTTATTTGTTTGAAATGTTAGTTTGCATATATGATAATCCTGACTTAATTGATCTAAAAAGTGTTATAATATGAACTGCATTACAAAAATTAATTTTATTAGGAAATCTAATTTTTTTAAAAATATAAGTTAATTTATAACTCAATCAAGTTGAGGGTATCAATCTCATATTCTTTTTTGGCATACATAATTTTGATATTATTATTGTAATTTTGATGTCTTAATATTTATTATTTCTCTTTTCTAATATAATTATCTTTATACATAAAGAATTTTGATTTTTTAGATTATTGATTTTGGAAAAATTAATTAAAAAAATTGAAAATTATATAAGTGTATAAAAATTAAAAGAATACGTAATGGTTCGCAAAACGAAAAGAGGCATAAAATTAGCCCGAATATAAAAAGAAGCATAAAGTGTACGACAAATATTTAAAAGGTGCACAATGTTGCTAAACAAGTGTATTGAGAATATTCTTTCCTCTATCTTTTAATCTTCAATTTCGAATCAATATATTGTTCAATTATATTTTGTATTGGAATTTGACTTTAATTAATCTTCATTTCATCACTTTTGCAATAATTCTCCTTATCTAATTGTCTAGATTGTTTCATGGCCTTGATATATTTATCTTGTGTATGCTATATTTTAATTTAAATGTTATGAATCTTTATTTTTCTTTAATAAACATTAATATTGTTATTGCAATTATAGTTCAATCTCTTTTAAGATCAAAGGTTTTCTCATATGATTTCTTACATTTCTTTTATTTATTCTTCATCCTTCCTTTTGTTGTTGTAAAAAAGGAGGAGAAATATTATTTGTTTATTTATTTGCATTTATTTTTAATGTTTGTTAGAGTTGTTTTAATTTTTTGTTTTTTTTGTTTGAAGTGTTTTTGTGACTAGAGTGTTTTGTGATTTTATGAAAAATTAAAAAATATATATAGATTTATGCTTAATAAAAATTCTCTTATATTCACATGCTTATTTATTTAAGGGGAGTTAAGGAGAAATTATACTCCAGATTATTGAATACTTCAAATCAAGATAAGTTTAGAGTTTATTGTAATTGAAGTTTGTATTTTTCATTTTATTGAGTCTGAGAGAGTGTGCTTATAATTGAGTAACTGAGCATACACACACTTGGGGAGAGTTTAAAATTCATATTTTTTAAACTGATCGTACTGTACGATATCACTTCGTGCGGGATGATCTGGTAAGTTATTTTTCCCGACGAGCAGTTGAACGAACTGAAATGAAAATATTTCCGTGTCTTTTGTATAAAAGGTCCATTAAAAATAGATGTTAAAATCTTCTTTTTAATCTTTGCTTTATGATTTCTCAAGGGAAATTGAAGGAGAGAGTGTAAGAGAGTGTTTGAGAGAGATTTCTTGCTAATAAAGTGTAAAAGGTTCACAAGGTAACACAAAGGTAAGAATCTCTATGTGATTTATGTTTTTCACTCTTCCTATTATTTTTCTAGATTGCTCGTGAGAAGATCTTTAAAGAAGATCCAGTTCTCTACCGACACTTGGAGAGTGTGAACAGCCAACAATTCTCTACCGACACTTAGAGGGTGTAAAAGGATGACAGTTCTCTGTCGATACTTGGAGGGTGTGAAAGGATGACGGTTCTCTACCGACACTTGGAGGGTGTGAAAGAATGACGGTTCTCTTCCAACACTTAGAGAGTGTGAACAGCCGAAGGTACTCTGCCTACACTTAGAGGGTGTGAAATGATGAAGGTTCTTTGGATACACTTGGAGGGTGTGAAAGGATGATGGTTCTCTGCCGCACTGGAGATTGGTGGAAGAGAGTTTATAAAGGCTTCTCCGCCTTGTTGTGGAGGAAAAAGGAGAGTCACTTTTGGTAATAGTACAATACCTAAAGAGGGAGTCTTCAGGGAGTGGATGTAGGTCATGTTTGACCGAACCACTATATATCTTTATATCATTTAAATTTCTGCTGCTTGCTTACTGCAAATTTAATTCTGTGGTTCAAAATTTTATCTTCAAATAACTTTAATTAACTTGCTATGAATCATTAACTGGTTTCAAATTTTAAAATCCAAGAGAATTTTTAAAATTTCTAATTCACCCCCCTCTTCATTAGCCTTGGGACATAAGTTTAGGTTTAACAACCTATTCAAGGTTCAACAAACTTCATATCTTAGCTTCTGATCATGATTTCAGTTGGAATCATATTAACCATATTCTTAGGGAAATAAATGCCCACACTCCTGATTCCACTATTATTACCATAGTTGAGGATGCCCATAAAATCCAGCACATCCTTCATAATAAAATTTTTCTTAAAGTTGTAAATTAGATCCACATTACTCATATCCTTTTACTCACCACCTTATATCATGGTCAACCTTCAATTTAATGCAGCTGATCTTATCATCCATTACATCAAACATTTAACCTGCATTAGGGATTTAGGCCATAAAAGGAAGCCAAACCTATCCCTAAGACATCTCATTGCCTATGTCCTAGAAATAAAATATAACTTTTAATTACCTGCTCCACCTAATCATTACCCTATCTTCTACTCTAACAGCTTCTTCCACACCTTTCACAATACACATCGCCAAAATATGCATGAGGAGCCTGGGAAAGAAGAGGAAGGACCTATTCCTGCACCTGCCCCTCTCCACCAGAAGCCTCAGATTGATCAACTTGTTCATAGATTTGATCAGGGGGAGGCTAGATTTGAATCATATGTCATTGAGCAGCAGTGACAGCATGTAGAGGACTTTGCTCATTTTGAAAACTATGTCACATAACAGCATCAGTATTGACCATGATATGGTCTAGTTTGGCAAGCAGCTTGCCTCTCTTTGCCAAAACTTTTAGCCTCCACCACCTCCACCTGATTAGAGTTCTTCCTTATAGTTTGTTAGTCTTTTATTTTTATGTTCGTACTGGTCTTTCTTTTCATACTTTTTTTCTACTATTTTATCTTTTTCCTCCTTTTTTGTGATGTCAAAAGGGGATGTAGTGTGTTGTTTTTATTTGCCTATATTTTAGTGGAATTTGTTCTATTCATTTCTTTTATGTCTTATTAAAAAAATAACCTATTTTCCTTGCTTTAAAATTTTGTACCAACAATATTTGTCGTCTTCAAAAAGGGTGAGATAATTGCAAATCTGGACCCAAGTACTATAATTTTGATGATAAAAAATATTTTTATTTCTTAACTACTACAATTTTTGCATATCTATTTTATTTGCCCTTCTAACTAACCTTTTAGTCCACAAGATCACTTGGAATGTCAATAAGAGTAAGATCATGTAGACTAGAATTGAGTCAGTCTGTAATTTCTATTTGAATACATATTTTACCTTTTCTTGAGTCAAATGTAATATAATGGAACATGAAACTAAGAAACCTTGTACACACACACTCAAAGGGAGAAATTTTGTGAGTTAGAGTTTCTTTATTTTTGATCATATCGTACAGGATGATTTCAAATCGTCTTGGATGATCAGTTAAAAATAGAAACCTATATTAGGATGTCATGTTTAGATAAGATATTTAACTAATCATACTGGATGATATAGATCATATATAATATTTAGTTATATGTATGAAATTCAGTCACCATTCATATTTTAGGCATGTTTTTGAAATTGGAATTTTAGTCTAATCATCCGAGACGATCGATATCATCCTCAAAGATGCAACACACTTATGCCTAAATTGACCTAGTGATTAGGAGAGTAATTATGGTTAAATTGTTCAATTATATCATACATGATGATCCACTTTGATCGTCCTGGATGATCTATTATATTTATGTTGGACGATACCCATCATCCAGGATAAAAACCATAATTTTCCTTTAATCATCCAGGTTGATCATCCAATACATCCTGAGACTATTGTGGGATGAATTGTCAATTACCACCTATATTAAACTAATAGTCCTGAACAATCGCTTAATCATCCAGGATGAGCTATACAAGTTGTTGAATAGATCGTACAGGGCAAAGCTGATTGTACAAGCTAATTGGAGTGTTTTGAACTAATCATATAGGATGATATCCCGATCGTCCTGGATGATAAGTTGAGTAGAATTAAAAATTAGGGATTTTTTAGGGCACTTTTATTTAAGCTTAAGTATTTGTTCTTTGACATGATCTTTTGTTACAGTTCTAATCGAAGAGAGCTTAGAGAAGGAGAAGGTGAGTTTAGGAGAGAGAGGGAGAATATTGTGACGGGGAGTCGAAAGAGTTTGTAAGGGCTTCTTCACCTTACTTTAGGAGTAAAAGGAGAGTCACTGAAGGATCTTTTTCGCATATTTAATTTTTGCAAGTTAAATTTCTGTGGTTCATTTTATGGTTAAAATATCTGATTTATTTTGTTAATCCCTTCCATATCTAGGGTTGATCTTATTTGTTTTAAAATATTAAAAAAAGATTTTAAAAAGATTTTTCTTTTCATTTAAAATTTTTAAAACAACCAATTGACCCCTCCCTCCCCCTCTTGGTTAGTCTCGGGCTAGTTCATAAGGGATTAACAATCCTAACAAACATTCAAATAATATTAAAGTGCGATTCATAAAATCAAGCTTTAGGAAAGTTTTGAATTTTTATCTATGGCTAACTTTGAAAATATAAATACCACTAAAGGTTATTCAATCACTAGACCACCTCTTTTTTATAATATACCGTTTGTATTTTGGAAAACATGCATGTCCACCACTTTACAATCAATTGATTATCGCATGTGAATACTTGTTAAGGATGGATATTATGCACCATTTAAACTCATTGATGGAATGAAAACTAAACTTATTTTTACTGAATGGACTTTTGATGATAGAGATCTAGCACAATTGAATGCTAAATGTTTGAACTATTTTTTTGTGCCTTAAAATATGAAGATTATATGCATGTTTCCACTTATTCTACTGGAAAAGAAAGTTAAACAATCTAGGCTAAATATTCTTTTGCATAATTATGAATTTTTTTGCATGAAACCTAGCCAATCAATTTCTAAAATGTATATTAGGTTTACCAAAATTGTTATATCCCTGCATGCATTAGGAAGAGAACTCACAAACTACAAAAAAGTAAACAAAATTTTGAAATGTTTTTCTTCTTCCTATGACGCAAAAATTATTATCATTACTGAATTGAAAGATTTAAATTTTTATTCAATTGATAACTTACTTGGATCACTTATTTCTTAAGAGTAAGGAGTGAACCAAAGGCAGTTTGATGCAGGTGAGAAGAAAAATGAGAAAATTCTAGCCTTGAAGGCTAATGATTTTGACACTGACTTATCTGATTCTAAAAATGATGATATTACTTTAATAAGAAGGAAATTCAAGATCTTCTTAAGAAAAAAAAGCAAAAGTATTATCATAATTGGAATAAAGGTAAGAATAATAAAAATCTAAAGTGTCTTTTGATGTTATTTTTTTTGAACGCAAGAAGTCAAGGCATCTAAAGTATGACTTCCCAAATCTGAAAGCTCACCCAAGTAAGAAGAAGGGTAAAGAAAAGCCTAAGTTCAGGAAGGATAAGAAATGGATCCAAAAGGTTTTCTGGGCAGACTCAGCATTAGACTCCTCTAAAACTAAAGCTAAAGAGGAGGTAATAAACCTGTATGTAATTGCTGATGAACATCTTAATCACTCTGATCAAGAAGAGGTATGTGAGCTTACTTATCATCAATTACTTAAAGTTTTTGATAAAATTTATTATTCATATAGGAATCTCAAGAAATTCATGCTAGTCTCAAAATTGAGTTAAATCTGCAAAAAGAGTATGAAATTCTAAGAAAAGATCATTCCACTATGGATAGTAATTATACGACTTTGTTGGATGAATTTGACTTATTGAATGCAAAGCATCTTGAAATAAAAAATGAGCATGATTCCTTAAAAAGTTTACATGTTGAGCTAGAAAAGGTATTATCTAGACTTAAATAAGCATCAGGGCATTGTACAAAAGGCTAAACACATTCTTATTAGAAAGATCATCTTTTAAGGGGAGCATAAACACCACCCTATTTTTGAAAAAAGTAGGAGATGAATTATTAATTCTTCAAATTTATGTTGATGATATTTTGTTTTTATCTCCTGATAAAAATATAAGTGATGAATTCTTAAGAATAATGAGAAAGGAATTTAAATTGAGTATGATTGGAGAACTGACTTACTTTTTGGGGTTTAGCATAAGGCAGAAGGATGATGGGACTTTCCTGAGTCAATCAAAATACATTAAGGACATCCTTAAGAAATATGAAATAAATAAAGTGAAGCCAATAAACACTACCATGAGTTCCACTGTTTAGATAGATAAGAATTCAAATGGTAAATCTATTAATTAAAAGAAATATATAAGGATAATTGGATCACTTTCTTGACTATTAGTGGAGCTAATATTATGTTTAGTTTTTATCTCTATGCTATATTTCAGGCTAATCTAAAAGAATCTCACTTGATAATTATTAAAAGATTACTTAGGTATCTCTTAGGAACCCTTGACGTAGGAATCTGGTATCCTAGGCATAGCACCTCTTTTGAAATCATATACTATTTTAATTTAGATTCTGCAGGATGCCTAGTTGATAGAAAAATTCATTATGGAACTTATCAATTCATAAGATAGTTTTTAGTCTTTTGGTCCAATAGAAAACAAAACTCAGTTGCGCTGTCTACTGTTGAAGTTGAGTACATTGCCTTAGAAAGTTCTGGATCTAAGTCCTCTAATTAAAGTAACAAATTTTGGATTTATGATTACCTATAGTCAAAATGTTAATTCTCAGTGATAACATTAGGTCCATCTGTATTTCAAAGAAACTAATCGAACATTCTAGGATCAAACACATTAATATAACGCATCACGTCATTAAGGATAATGTTGCTAAAGGAGATATAAAACTACACCATGTAGCCACACAAAACCAACTTACTGATATCTTTACTAAACCATTGAACTTTAAAGTTTTCAGAATCTTGAGAACTAATTTAGGTTTCATAGATATTAATGCTTGAAATCGTTGCTTTCTATTTAATGATCTTTCTTTTATTTTTGTTTGCATGTTTGTTTCTATTTATGTTCTTATGTTTTCCATTGCTCATTTTTTTATGTTATTTTTCCCTTTAGTTTTTTTTTAATCAATGGTCACTGCTGGTATTGATTTCTTAAATGACATTTTTTCCTTGCTTTTAATTTTTAAAATTTGTAAATGATGGTTGACCTCCCTAAATCAGTTAAAGGAAAAAACATCGCTGATTATTTCTCTTCCTATAACTCCTTTAGTAGTGTAATTTTCTTTTTAAAGCAAAAAATATTTTTTCAAATTAAAAGTTAGACATTGAAATTAAGATATTTTCTATCTTCTTACAGTAATCTATCACATATAAAAAAATTTCAAAGTCGTTAAATATCTTTCAAGATTTTTTGATCAGGTTGTGTCATTTATCTTATGAATATGATTCTGATTTTTAGTTTATTCTTCCTTATATTAGAGAGTGAGTTTTTTTCTCGTATATTTAGAAGCTATATTCATAAGTGAAAGTCATTAAAGGTTTCAAAAGGGAGCTAGCTCACAAAAATGATAAGAGGCATAAAATGAGCCCAAAAGAAAATTAAAAAGATGCGTAATGATTGATAAATAATTAAAAGATACACAAAATGTATAAAAAATAAAACGATGCATAAAATGCGTCAAACAATTGACAAGAGGCACAAAATGTGCCCATAAAGAAATAATTTCCTTCTCTTTCAAACCTTTAAATCTTAAAAGAATTCATGTGTCACTTGATATCTTCAAACACTTAATTTTTGAAACCCAAAATTTTTACTAATTACTTTACTATATTAATCTATTATATATTTTTTTGGAATGAAGTTGTGAACAGACCACTTTTCTTATATAATTTCTTTTCTAAGTTAGATTTTTATTTTTAAAAGAATTTTACCCTGTAAGGAGTCCAAGCTGGGTTTAACAAGATTGAGTTTTCAACCATTTTTGGATTTTGGTATTGTTAATTTATTTCTTACTAATTTTTAATCCAATCACAAGGGAAATTTATTATTTTTTAGTGTTGAAAAAATTAATAAAACCTATTTTCTATTTTAACATTTTGATTTTTATCATTTTTTTCTTCTTTTTTTTTAGTATTTTTATTTGATTTTTTTATATTTTGGATCCTACCTTATCATCCCTCTCTATCATTCAATCTTTCAAAAAAAATTTGTTCACATCATTCTTGATGATTCACATCATTCTGAATGCTGTGATCGAATTCCTGATCAAACCAAATCTTAGGGCTGATCTGGCTCATTTATTTATGATCATCCTAGATGATCCACAACGACCTGGATGAAATGATCAAATTCTGACTCTATTATTAATAATCATCCTAGATGATTCCATCTTCGTCCTAGACAATCCATGTGGAAAAAATAGTTGGACAATTTGAAATTGATCAGTACAATCCATAATTGCTAATCATCCTAGATGATCCACCTGTTCGTCCTGGATGATCATTGTAGTCAAAGATCGTACTAGTTGACTCCTCAGGACGATCGCTTGTATCTAATCATCCTAGATGATGTCTGATCATCTTGGATGATGTGACCACCTTTTTTGACCTATCATCTAGATGATATTATTACTCTTGATCGCCTTGAATGATCCCATGATAGTCTTGGAAGATTTTACCGACCATATATAAACAGCTTATTTGAACCATTTTTCTTCACTACAAAATCCTCCAATTCTTCCTCCCTCTCTCTCAAACTCTCAAGTCTTGCCAAATGGTGATAGTAAAAGGTCTTATGCATTTTCTGATAGCTCTTCTAGGAGTGTTGTTGATCCCAGATTTATTGATGCAGCAGATGTAGCTGCTTATAAACTCTACAAAGCTGCTGGCATCAATCCTTCGAGGATTATCAACCAACGCACTCTAAATTTTTAGGAACTACACCTCTTTACCAACACAGCTCTTGGATTAATTCTGACTCTTGTCTTCTATTTTAACTTTGAACTACTGTTCAAATTCTTTGCAAGCCTTCTCCATAATCTGATTTTATTGCTCTATAATCCTATGTGAATAGAATGCCTATAGAGATAACCTATTCGGACTACTATGAATATCTTCACTTATCCACCATTACTGACAAACTTAACATCTTAGCTTTTGGTTCTTATTTCAATTAAACTCATGTTAACCATATTCTTAGGGAAATAAATGCTCACTCTCTTGATTCCATTATTAATACCTTAGCCAAGGATGCTCGTACCATCAAGCACATCCTTCATAACATAATTATTCCTAAAGATGCGGACCGAATCCACATTACTCCTATCATTTCACTCACCACCTACTACATCATGACCAACCTTCAATTTAATAAAGATGATCTTATCATCCTATATATCAAACATTTAACATGCATTAGGAATCCAGGTCATAAAAGGAAGCCAAACCTAGCCTAAGGACATATCATTGCCTATGTCCAAGAATAAAAATATAACCTCTGATTCCATGCTCCACCTGATCATCACCCTGTCTTCTATTCCAATAGCTCCTTCCACACCCTTCATAAAACTTATCGCCAAAATATGCATAAGGAACCTTGGGAAGAAGAGGGAGGACCTATTCCTACACCTAGCATTGTCCACTACTAGCCTCAAAATGATCAACTAGTTCAGAGATTTGAACAATGGAGGCTATATTTGAATCATATGTCACTGAGTAATAGGGACAGCATGTAGAGGATATTACTTATTTTGAAAACTATGCCATCCAGCAACAGCAGCAGCATACTAGTATATGACCTGATTTGGTGAGCAGTTTGCCTCTCTTCATCAACATTTTTATCCTCCACTACCTCCACCTTATCATAATTCTTCCTTCTAGTTTGCTAATCTTTTTATTTTTGTGTTTGTTTTTGTCTTTTTATATGTACTTTATTCTATTTTTTATACTATTTTTTTCTTTCTCATTCTTTTATGTGATGTCAAAAGGGGGAGTAGTGTGTTGTTTTTGCTTGCCTATATTTTAGTAGAATTTGCTTTGCTCCTTTTTTTATGTCTCTTAAAAAAAAAAATATTTTCATTGCTTTAAAATTTTTTAACAATAATGTTTGTAATTATTAAAAAGGGAAAGATTATTATAAATATGAACCCAAGTATTCTGATTTAAATGATAACAAACATTATTATTTCTTAATACTATTTTTCATATATATTTTAATTGTCCTGCTTAGTAACCTTTTAGGTCCACATGTTCACTTGGAATGTCAATCAGCTAAAAATCAGGTAGACTAGGATTGATTCAATCTATAATTTTTATTCGAATGCATCTTTCACCTTTTTTTGAGTCAAATGTATTATGATGGATTATGAAGTTAAGAAACCTTGCACATACACATTTAGGGGGAGAAATTTAGTGAGTTAGAGTTTTTTTTTTATCATATCATACATGATGATTTTTAATTTTCATGTACGATCTATTAAAAATATAAACCCTAATTAAGGCATCCTGTTAAGATGAGATAATTAACTAATCATACTAGATGATATAAATCATCTAGGATTATAAGTTAAATGTATTAAATTCAACTGCCAATCATGTTTTAAGCATGTTTTAGAAATTATAATTTTTATCTAATCATCCCAAATGATCAACATTATCCTGTATAATGCAAGACAATCATGCCTAAATTGATCATATGATTAGGAGAGTAATTATGATAAAATTATTCAATCAAATCAAATAGGATGATCCACTATGATCGTCCTGGATGATACCCATCATGCAAAACCAAAACCATGACTTTCCTCTAATCATCCAAGTTAATCGTCCAGAACATCCCGAGACTATTATGGGTGATTTGTCAATTGTCACCCATATTGAACTAATCATCTCATATGATCGCATAATCATCTAAGATGAGCTGCGCAAATTCTTGAACAAAATATACAAGGCAAGGCAAATTAGAGTGTTTTGAACTAATCATACAAGACGATATCTCAATTATCTGGACGATCAGTTGTACATAATTAAAAATTTGGGGCTTTTTGGAGCTCTTCTATTTAAGCTTAAGTATTTCTCCTTTGACTTGATCTTTAGCAGAAGTTCTAATCGAAGGGAACTTAGAGAAGGAGAATGTGAATTTGGGAGAGAAAGGGAGAATCTTGTGAGGTGAAGTTTGTGAGTGGACTCACAAAGGTTGCTCCAAGCAAGGATTCATTTTTCTTCTTCAAGTTTCATCCTTAGTTCCTTGGTGGCTCTAGGAAGATGATCTTCAGAATTACACCAAGTTCTCTGCCTTCACTAAGAGGGTGATAAAGAATTTAATGTTCTCTATATCTTTAGGAAGTTGGAAAGAATTTGTTTTAGCATTTCCATTTTGCTATGGGAGCAAAACGAGAGTTACAAAAGGTTTATTGTAATACTTGGAGAGGGTGTCTCCAAGGAGTGGACGTAGGTCAATTTAATCGAACCACTATAAATCTTATGTTCTTTATTATTACTTTTTTGCATTTTCATTTTCGTTGTATAATTTTTTTGTGGTTGATTATATGGTTAAAATCTCTAATTTACTTTGTTAATTGTTTATGTATAAAGGTTTAATCTTGTTTGTTTTAAAATATTCAAAATGGTTTCAAAAAGATTTTTCATTTTATTTATGAATTTTTAAAACTACTAATTCACACCCCCCCCCACTTTAGTTGGCTTCAGGCAACTTTATAAGGGCTTAACAATCCTAAAGAACTTTCATATATTACTAGTTTCAATCCGGCAATAAGGGCCTCAAATTCCAAAACATTATTTATTGATGGGAACTTCAGTCGAAGCCTGTATTCAAGTGTAATTTTCTATGGGGAAATTAATAAGATTCTAGCACTAACGCATGAACTCCTAGAAGCTCCATCAACATATAAGATTCTGTACGAGGAGGAAGGTGATGTAGCTGATTGTTTATTAGAGGAAGGGTTAGTACATTCAACTATAAATTCTGGAAGCACTTGTGAACTAATGTCAAGTCTAGGCAGGATATGGATGTAAAACTCTCCAAGTTCTACTATCCACTTGATTAATCTTTCAGATTCCTTAAGCTTTTGGAGAACATTTCTTAATGGTAGGTTTGTATAGACCCCATTCGTATGTGCTTGAAATAAGGCTATAACTTTCTAGCCGAGAAGACTAATGTTAATGCTATCTTATTTGCTAATGGATAATGTTCTTCTATCTCAGACAAAATTTTGTTGATGTAATAGACAGGATGTTGTACAGTATCCTCTTCTTAGACTAAGATAGAAATGATGGCCTGAGTAGAAATAGCCAAGTACAAATATAATTTTTCTCTAGGCATTGGTTTAGAAAGTAGTGGAAGAGATCAAAAATACTTTCATAGCTATTCGAGGGCTTCATGGCATTCACCAGTCTATTAAAATTTTGAGCTGCAAATACCTCTAAAGATCTTAAAGAAGGATAGATATTTGTCTCCTAAGTGGGCCAAGGAATGAGATAGTGTTACAATCCGTCTATTTAGTCATTGGACTTTCTTAATATTTTTATGGGGCACAATGTCCCTTAGTTCCTTGATCCTCTTAGGATTGACCTCAATGGATTACCATAAACCATAAGAAAATTACAGAGGTGACTCCAAAAGCAAACATAGCAAGATTTAGTTGTATGTTATAGTGCTTAGTACGTGAAAGTACTGTTCCAAGTCAGGTATATGTTGAGATTTTTCAAGACTCTTTACCAACAGATCATCCACAAAAACTTTCATAGTGTGTCCAATAAGGTCTTTAAAAACCTTATTCATAAGGTGTTGATATATTACTCCATCATTCTTGAGCCCAAACAACATCACCAGATAGCAATACAACCCCTTATTTGTTTGAAAAGATGTTGCCTCCTCATCGGTAGAATCAATATTTATTTGATTGTATCCATAGTAGGTATTTAAGAAGCATATTACTTGATGTCCGAATGTGGTATTGACCAACTAGTCAATATGGGGGAAAAGAAAAATATCCTTGAGGCAGGCTTTATTGAGATCTATATAGTCTATGCACATTCTCCAAGCTCCACTTGCCTTCTGAATTATAACGACGTTCGTCGATAAAGTGGGGTACTGCACTTCCCTTATAAATCCAGCCTCCTAAAGCTTATCAACCTCCTTCTCAATTTTGTGCTGACGATTTGGTGTAAAGTTTATTTTGTTTTAGATTATTGGCTTATATGATGGGTTGACCTTGAGGGAGTGCATGATTACTTTAGGTTTATTTCCAAGCATATTGGTTGGACACCATGCAAAAACATTTTAGTTTGTGTATAGAAAATCTACACATATTTTCATCTCTTCATCTGAGAGAAGTGATCCAATCTGCACCATTCTTGAAGAGTGCTCATCTGATAGAAAAACAAGCAAGGTCCTCTACAGGGAAAGTCCCTTGAGGAATAACCTCGTTCCAAAGATCAAAATCCTTGATGCTTAAGGTAACTGATGGGAGTGATTGAGCCTGTCTAAGATAGAAAGATTTTGCTACTTGTTGATCTCCTCGTACTATACCAATTCCTGCTGGGATGAGTAATTTTAGTTTGAGATGAAGAATCGAAGAAACAATCCCAAAGATTAATTAAAGTGGCCTTCCAAAGATAGAGTTATAGGCTGATTCTAATTTACTAGAATAAAATGGATGGAGTGTATAACCAGTTCGGAGAATTCTCCAAGTACAACTAGAAGATTGATCATTCCTTCTACTTGCACATGTCAATTGTCACATGTCGATTATCAAATCCATACAATGGACATGTGGTCTATTGCAGAATTCTCTCTAGGGAGGCCCATGTTAAAAAAATGGAGTAGAATAAGATATCTATAGAGCTCCCATTATCGACCAATATTCTCTTGACTTTATAGCATGAGTACCAATCCTTGCACTAATAACAAGTGGGTGTTAAAGAGGGGTCTTTATTCCCTCAAAGTTAGAATCATTGAAAGAAATGAAGTGATCGGTGCAAGACTTCATCCGTGTTGGCACACAACTTCTTCCTAGTTACAAATAGGACTTGAATAGGCATTGAAGTACCTTGAGCAATAGTTTCAATTTCATCTGCCATTTGACGATTATTTAATGATTACCTCTGCTATTAATTCTACCCCCCATCAGAATTAGATTCATCTTGAGCAGGTGGGTTTTAGAATAATTTTCAGAGATATCTTTGTCAGATTAGTCTCTCAATTTTATCCTTGAGTTGAATGCATGCTTCAATAGTGTGTCCACAGCTATGATGGAAGTGATAGTATTTCTCCTAATATTTGACGTTGGTCTTGAAAGGATACATCCACTTCACATTCTCCTAATCTCAAATGGACATCAACATGTTTACTCGAGATGTATTAAGTGGCATATACTTTTTTTCTTGGTGAGGTTCTCGTTGCAGCTATGAAGGCAGAGAGGGTAAATTGTAGTTTCGTTACTTCTTTCATTATGAGGACGGATTCTTCATCCCTGATGCACTTTTATGATTCTAATTTGTTTGCTCAAATTACTTTCTATGAGAACTAATGGATTAATCTATGGTGATTTGTGCCTCCACGTGATGGATCAGATCAGCGTATGAATGGACTATGTCTCGCATGAGTGCTGAGTAAAAGGGGACAGAATGAGCCATTCGAGGAAAACTCCTCTAAGTGGTTTGGGTTCCACCCCTAGTGGACCCTAGAATTTTTCAACCCATAGTAAAAAATATTTGAAAGTACTCTTTGAGGTACTCATTTTCATTATAGTGAATTCTTGAGAGGTCTGAAGAATCTTTAATCATCCTCGAATTGGCAACAAATTGTTCCACGAACACTTTGACCAATTTGACAAACATTGAAATGGTTTCGGCTAGAAGTAAATAGAACCATCTTCGAGCTTTTCCTTTTAGAGTAGCAGGAAAAACCTAGCAAAGAAGTGCATCTCAAGCTCATTGGATATGCATGATTGTTCTATAGTGATCGATATGTTCGTATGAGTCAGATGTCCCATCATAGGAATTGATACTCAGTAGATTGAATCTTATCGAAATGGGGTGTTGAAGGATTGCTTCAATTTTGGGTGATGACTTCTAAATTCCACTATTGAAGGGATTGTCTTATACCTCCCACAGGAAACCCTTATTGGACTAATCTTTGTAGTTCATGTCATAGGGCTTTTTATGGGAATTCATTGGAAACCTATATCTTAGCGTTGTATGGATATCTGGCTCTCATATAGAGAACATAAGATTTTTTATGCGGAAAATCCTAAAAATGAAAAAACCATGGGGCCTGGCCCAGTTGAAAAAGATTTTATTATAATTCGAGTATATTATGGAGGGATGACTCATCCTTGAGAGTGATTTGATTACAAATGTCAACTATGTGGTTGAAATCAAGTGATAATTGGGATGAAAGTTTGTCGTCACTTTGTTGTTAATCGAAAGTCCAGTATTACTTGGAAATTCAGGCATCAGTTGGTAGTCTAATAGTGGTTTGGTATAACTTCGGCATCGGGCGGTGGTCTGACAGAACTCCATTGTCGGGCCATGAAACTATAGTACTTCAATGTTGGGCAACGGTCAGACATAACTCTGGGCATCAGGTGGTGGTCTAGTGGAACTCTGGCATTAGGTGGTGGTCTACCAAAACTCTGGGTGTCAGGTGGTGCTCCAGCAGAACTTTGGTGTTAGTGGTTCGGTGGAACTCCAGTGTCAAGTGGGGCTCCAGTGAAACTTTGAGCATCAAGAAGTGTTATATGGGGCAGGCAATCGTACTGACTTCATTTCTTACTTGAAAACTACTATACCGCTATGTGAAAGCCTACTTATGGATCTAGCAGTTCAATCAACACCATGACAGTAAACCAAATAATGTCCACAGCATCCCATATCAATCATTAAAAAATATGAAAAAGAGTATCAAATCTTAGTAGATGGTAACTATGAGTAGGGGCGGAGCAAGAAAATGTTTTTTAATGGAGGCATAAATTAATAATGTCCATTAAATTACTCTCAAAAAATATTTTTTATTCACTGCAATCACATATAGTGTGACATGTTTTCAATAAAAAATAATAATAATACATTTAAAATTATATGCATTCCCATTAAAAAAGAATATATATATCACTCTCTATCTTATTATTTATTAAAAAGTTAATATTTCACAAATAGTTATTGATGAATTGAGTTCAAATAAATTTCTTTTATACTTAAGGTTATTTTATTTGTATTAATTTAAATAAGTCTTAAATTTAAACTATATTTAGATTAGTTAAATTTAAATTAGTATAAGACCATAATCTAATAAATTTTAAATTAATTGATTATTAATTCTAAATTTTTTATTACATTAATTAGATATAATAGTTCACAGTTAGTAAAGAAAATTATTAAAAAAAATTATAAACTTAATATAATTAAACTAATTAACTTACTTATATTTATTAAAAAAATATATTAGTCCCCTCCTCCCAAAAATATCAAAAAATATTGGCCGAAGAGAGAGAGAGAGAGAGAGAGAGAGAGAGAGAGAGAGAGAGAGGGTGGGTGATAAAGAAGAGAGTGAGAGAGAGGAGAGGTAATGATGATGATAGAGAGAGAGAGAGAGAGAGAGAGAGAGAGAGAGAGAGAGAGAGAAAGAGAGATAGCATGCTGCCAAGAACTTCAGCTAAAAAAAGGGCAGAGATGAAGCGGGAGGGAATTGGCTAGTTTTAAAAACTAAATTTAATTTTATAAAAATTAATAATTATATTAATATAATTTAGATAAATTGACTTTTAATTATTGGGCTAGTAGGGGCGTGTGCTCCAAGGGCTCCCATTATAGATCCACTTTTGACTGTGAGCTTCTATCATTTAGTATTTGTTTTTTTTTTTCTTTAGCATATTCTTCTTGTTGATAAGACTAGAGAGGGAGTTGACGGTAAACTTGAATTATGGAGGTCAACCTTAATGTCTAAAGGTTTTTGCTTGAGTAGATCTAAAACGGACTATATGGACTATTTTAGTAGTAATAAATATAGTTAGGGGATTGTGACTTTGGGCGATCAAGTCATTAATAAGAGTACACATTTTAGATATCTTGGATTTATTGTTTAGAGTGATGGTGAAATAGATGGGGATATTATCAGCAGAATTCAAGTTGGATGGTTGAAATAGTGGAATGCATCACGCATGTTGTGTAATTAAAAAGTACTCCTCAAGCTCAAGGGAAAATTCTATAAGATGGTGGTGAGGTCTGAAATGCTTTATGGTGCTGAATGTTGGCCATTAAAAAAGAAGCATAATACAAAGTAAAGTGTGATAGAGATGAGGGTGCTCAGGTGGATGAGTGGCTTTACCCTTAGAGATAGGATACAAAATAAGCATATACGTGAAAAGGTTGGAGTACCTCCAGTAGAAGATAAGATTAGAGAGAGTCTCCTTAGATCATTTTGTCATAAAAAATAGCGGCCTTCCGATGACCCGGTTAGGAGATTAAAGGTATTAGATTTGACTTATTCTAAGAAAGGTAGAGCTAAACCTAAAAAGATTTTGTTAGAAAATATTAGGAATGACCTTTCTTTATTAGATTTAAATGAGAATTTGACTTCATTTTTCTGAGGTCAGCTCTCCTCGCTCCTTACCCTAGTGCCACTCAGGCGATTTTAGGGTTCCTTTGCTCCTCCCTCTTTCCTTTCATTTCTGAGCTTTTTTCATGAGTTTTTTGTGCATTTTTGTCAAATCTGCTCTACTAGTGAGCAATTAAGCTCTCGGCCCTATTAGGGCTTCGCTGTTATGGCGGGGGCTTCCGCCTCGACACCATGGGGAAACATCGCTTCCAAGGCTCAAGATCCAAATAAAGGCTTTTTCAACTTAGACTCGGAGGTTCCTTCTCCATCTAAATCACGATCATTTAAAAAGGTTCTGTATGGAACGTCTTCAGGTGATATCTTACCTTTACTTACCCAGTCTACTTATAATGGTGTGCCTGCTGTGATGATCTCGGAGGATGAAATTTTGAAACTTGCTTCTCCTTTTCATTTTACTTTGGTTGGAAAATTTGGCCTCCAAAGGCCTAATCTTGATGCGATTCATCTTTTTTTTTGGAACCTTAAGCTGTCGGGTTTTTTTTCGTGGGTTTGTTAGATCCTAAACATGTTGCTATTCAACTTTCTAATGATCTGGACTATAGTCGCATTTTTCCCGTAGATCGTATTTCATCCTCAACTGTCAAATACGAATTTTGAAGTGGACACCCTTCTTTAATGTCAAAGAAGAATCCCCGATTATGCCAATATGGATTTTGTTCCCGAATCTTAGACTTCATTTTTTTAATACCAAATTCTTACATACCCTCGGTTCAATTTTTGGCCTTCGCTTGCAAACAGACCAAGTGACTGCCTCTAGAACTCGACCATCTGTGGCTACGGTTTTAGTTGAGGTCGACATTACTAAGAAGCATGCTAAAGAAGTCTGGGTCGGATCTAAAGCTTTTGGGTACTTACAAAAGGTTGAATTTGGAAAGGTTCCTGATTTTTGTAATCACTGCAAAGCTCACAATCATGCCTTGTCTAAATGTTTTAAATTACACCCGGAGCTTAAGAAAATTTCTAGCAACTCTAATGGAATGAGGGGAAATTCGGTTACATCTAACGAAAACATGAATATCATACCTTCTGGGTCTCAGGATGAAATCCATTCCAATGTTGAGAAGGCTAGAAATCTTCCTATCAATGCTTCAGATAGTTTAGTTGTTCTAGATAAATCTCTTAGCAGTTCGCCTATGAAAGAGTTGACCAATAAGAAACCTATTCAGGAAAGTGAGAAGAGCCTTAACATTTTCATTTTCGTTGATTCTATGCTTCACAATGAAGAAAATCCTAATGATTTACTTAAGCTAGTCACTCTTGATAAAGGGAAGGATTATGTGGAGGAATGTGAAGAAGGGGAATATAATCCCAGTAAAACTTTGACTGAGGTTGTGGATAATAGGGATGATAAGGGAAATGGGGATTGCCACATTATTGATTCCTCATCTACTTATCTTGATTTTGATGCTAAAAATACTGAAGAGGAAGGCTCTCCTAAGATGCAAAAGAAAAAAAAGAAAAATGTTAAAGCCTCTATACCGGATACCCCTCATTCTACTAGGGCTCAAGATAATCCCAAAAATTCCAATGATTAAAGCTCTTATTTGGAATGTTAGAGGGATTTTTTTTTTTTTTTTGGGGGGGGTGGGGGGGGGTGCGGTTTCTAAAACCTGTGTTAGGAACTTATGCCATGTGCGCAACATTCATTTCTTGGTCCTTCTTGAACCGTTTATAGCTTCTAATAAAATAGAGTCTACTGCTTCTCGGTTGGGTTTTAATAATAGTTTTGCTAATTGCTCTAATAAAATTTAGCTTATGTGGAAAAGTCATTTTAGCGTCACTGTAATTTTGGATTTTTAACAAGTGGTCCATGTCCAAATTTTTTATGCTAATCTTATTTTTAATGCTTCTTTTGTGTATGCGGTTTGTACTAGATTGGGCCAGATCCCTCTTTGGGAGTACTTATCAGATTTTGCTCACAACTCTAATGATCCTTGGTATGTGGGAGGTGACTTTAACATTATTTTGAATGCTAATGAAAGGATAGGGGGTAACCCTCCGAATGTTAATGCTATGGATGATTTCAACCAAATGATTTCTAACTACAATTTAACTGATATTGGTTTCTCGGGCAGTGCTTTTACTTGGAATAGATCTTCGATGTGGCAAAGACTTGATAGTATTCTCTTTAATAATGAGTGGATAAGCAATTTTCATATGACTCAAGTTCAGCACTTCAGTAGAACTTTATCTGACCATTCGCCTCTTCTTATGAATATTTCTGACCACAACATGAAGGCCTCTTTTCCTTTTAGATTTCAAAATATGTGGATTAGTCATTCTGATTTCTTTAATGTTGTGGCTAATAATTGGAATGCAAATGCTTTTCCTGATAATAATATTGAAGGCATGGCTAGGCTCTGGGCTAAGTTAAGAAGGCCTAAACAGCTTCTTAGATGGTGGAATAAGCATGTTTTTAAAAATATTTTTGATAACATTAAAGAACCTGAAGAGAAGGTGTTGGAGTTCGACAAGTTGTGGCTAGAAAATCTTTCTGGTGATAATTTTTCCAATCTTGACAATGTTAAACTTCATCTTTTCATTTGCAAAATCAAGAAGAGACGTTTGGAAACAAAAAGCCGCTAGCACTTTAAATTTGGAAGGTGATAGAAACACTACTTTTTTTCATGTTTTAGTCAACAAGAATAGAATTAGAAGTCAGATTCATAGAATGGTTGATAACCAAGGTAATGTTTACAATATGGAAGATTTAATTGCTACTTCTGGTGTGGAATATTTTAAAGAGGTTTTCAGTACTTCCAAGTTAACTATTCCTATTACGAATTCTAATGTGATTCCTAATCTTGTGGCTAAGGAAGACAATTTATTGTTCATTCAACCTCCTACGGAGGATGAAATTTGGAACATCATTAAAGATATGAATGGGGACTCGGTGGCGGGTCCTGATGGTTTTACTACCAAATTTTTTGTTCGAACTTGGGATATTATTAAAAAGGATGTGGTTGGTCCTATGCATGACTTTTTTAAAGGTACGACTTACCCTAAGTTTTTCACCTCCACTTATATTGTTCTTATCCCTAAAAAGGATAATACTACTTATTGGAATGATTTTAGACCTATTAGTCTCTGTACATTCTTTAACAAATTGGTGGCTAAAATCATTGCTTTTAGACTTTCTTTCATTTTGCCTAGAATTATTTCCATAAACCAAACTGGTTTCTTGAAAGACAGAAGCATTTTTTTTAACATGTTATTGGCCCAAGAGATGGTTCATGATCTTAATGCTAAAGGCATGGGAAGCAACATTATTTTTAAACTCGACATTACAAAGGCCTATGACAACTTAAAGTGGGATTTTCTTTACAAAATTTTACATTTATTTGGTTTTAATCAGTCTTTTATTTTGCTTATCAAGAATAGTATCAAAAACTTCATTTTCTTTGTTATCATCAATGGTAATAATCATGGCTTTTTTCCATCCAAGCATGTTTTTAGGCAAGGGGACCCTTTGTCTCCTTCCCTCTTCATTATAGCTATGGAATATCTGTCCAGAGGTCTAGATAACCTTTATAGAAGGTACCCTATGCTTAACTTTCATACTACTAGTGGTTTCCTTGTTACTTACCTCAGCTTTGCTGATGACTTTATTATTTTCTCTAATGCTTCTATAAAAAATATTAAAACTCTTACTAAATTTCTATCCTCTTTCCAGAGTATTAGTGGTCTATCTATTAATAAGGAGAAGAGTAACTTTATTATTGGAAATTCTATGAATAGCAACAGAGTGAGTAAGATCAAAAGAGTTTGTGGTTTCAATCAGTCTTTGCTTCCTATTAAATATCTTGGAACACCCCTTTTAAAGGTAGGCAAAAACTTTTGCTTTTTGAAAATATTTTTATTATCTTTCAAAAAAATTACTTAATTGGTCTTCAAATTTCCTTTCTTTTGGTGGTAGACTGATTTTGATAAAAAGTGTCTTAAGCTCTATTCCTATATTTATTTTTCGAACGTTGAAACCTCCGTCCACTGTGTGTATGAGAATGGAAAAAATGATAAATAAATTTTTTTGGGGGGCTACCAATAGTAAGACTTGTATCAATTGGTCAACTTGGAGAAACATTTGTGGGAATTACAATGAAGGGTCGCTAGGTTGCAATTCCATTATTGATACTGTGCATGCCTTTTTCTCATAAAATTTAGTTTGCTTTTAGATCTCAAAATAGCTTATGGGCCAAATTTATGATTGCTAAATATTGTAAGGATCTTAATCCTCTGGTTTGCCATTTCAAAGCTTCTGATTCTCTTGTTTGGAAAAGGCTTTGCAATATAAAATTGGAAGCAAAACAGTACATCCAATGGGGCATTGGCAATGGGGAGGTTTCTTTTTGGCAAGACAATTAGTTGGGAACATTATCTATTGATAATTATCTTAATAAGCATACCATTATCAACAACAAAGTGAATGATTTCATTCAAAATGGGAATTGGGACATTTCTAAACTTCAGGAGGTGGTTCCCAATGATATTATTAAGAAAATTGTTTAAATTCCTTTACAATTACATATCATGGATAAAATTTTATTTAAGTTGTCTTCCACTGGCAAATACAGTCTCAAGAAGGTGTGGGAGGAGATTAGATTCAAAGGTGAAAGCTCTCAAATCTTTAAGTCTCTTTGGCATAACACTATTCCCCTATCCTATTCTGTTTTAATTTGGAGGTGTTTTAAAGGCTTCTTGCCGGTGGATAACCTTTTGTGGAAAATGGGTTTAGCTTTGCTTCTAAATTTTAATGATGTTTTAATATTGAGAGCGTTCAGCAAGTGTTTGTTAATGGTGTCATTGCTTGTAGAGTCTGGCATCATTTTTTTAATATGTATGTTATTGATATTTTCCATGATAACTGTGAATTGGCTGACATTCTTATGATGTGGTTTTCTAAAAGCAAAGGCCATATCCAAAATTTACTGCCTATTGTGATTATTTGGTACCTTTGGAAAGGAAGGAATGACTCTAAGCATAATGAGATCAAAATGTATGCTAACCAAATTATATCTAATGTGAGGGATAAAATTTTATAGTTGATTTCTGTTAATCTTATTTCTCAAAAAAAAAAATTATGAATTGCAATATGTTAGCTAATCATTTTGGGATGCTTACTAAATCTAGTAATATGGGAAAGCTAGATCGTATTGTGAGGTGGCTTAAACCTAGTGCTCTGTGTGTTAAACTTAACACGGATGGTTCTTTCGGTGCTACAAATGCTGGTATGGGTGGCATTATCAGGGACCATACTAGCAAGCATATTGCCACTTTCTCTGGTCCTCTATTTTTTGTTCTATTTTGTCTACTGAGCTGCTGGGTTTGTATAACAGTTTAGATATATGTTTGTGATTAGGTATTTATAATGTCAACATTGAAGTTGATTCTAAACTGGTTATTCATGTGATTTCTGATAACTATACTGGTTTTCCTCAAGACTTTTACACTATCAGAAAAATTAAAATGGCTCTTCCTAGGCTTAATTTTACTATTTCCCATATCTATCATGAAGGTAACGCATGTGCGGATTGGCTGGCTAATTTTGGTGCTCAAAGTGAGGTTTTTCAGGAACATCCTATGAATAATCTGCTTATTCCTCTTAGAAGCATGATTACCTTGGACAAGATCGGTCTCCCTTACATCCGTCTTGGTTGACTGCACTATTTTTCTGGCAGGTTTGCTTGTTGTTTGTCTATCTCGTGCATGTGGGCTCTTTTGGTTCTATTTTTGGGAGCTACTGTTTGTCTCGTGTAGTCAGGTTGACATGATCTGGGGTTTTACTGGGGGTATGCTGCTGTTCTACGGGTTTTTAGGGGCACTGTTTTGGTGGCATCTTTCCAAGAAGCAGATCAATGTCTATTTTAATCTTATGGGGTTTTACTTGGATTTGGCTCTTTATTTTTTAACTGTAAAGTTTATAATTTTGCCATTATCAGGAAGACTACCAGTAAGCTCCGCTATGTTTTGAGTATCATGGGGTTATTTATGAGGATTATTGTTTATCTTTTGTATGCTATGATGGAGGATTTCATTTAGGTTATCACAGCTTCTTCTTGGAACTATTATGACATTAAAGCCTCTTTGCAGCATCTAAGGGGTTATTTTTGTTTACTCGTGCCATCCGATTCAACAGCTTTCATAATGGTTGGATTAAATGTTGCAATTATCACTATTTTACTAACATTATTTTTTGCAATTGTTTTTGCATGCCGAATGTCTCTGAGTTTTGGATTCTCAATGATAGCATTGTTCTCACATCTCATAATCTTCAGAATCTTTGGAGTTTTGCTTACTATTTTGCATGAAGATTGTGCTGAACGAGATCAATACGCTCTTCCTTTTTTGGGTGATGTATGCTTGCAGCCCTAGCTTTTACTTTTATTTGGTTTGTAATCGTAGAAAAAGGGACCACTGGCTTTTAGGTTTTATTTTGAATTTTTTGTAGCTCTTCTGAGCAATAGCAAGATGGAGGTCCCTTCTAAGGACTTTGTAACCACTTTTTTGATATTAATGCGTAAGCCCCTCTGTGGGTTTTAACCAAAAAAAAAATTAGAATTTGACTTGCATAAATGACACTGGGAAAAAAAATGAAAGAAAATATTAATGTTAATTTATCAATCCAAATAATATGGTAGATATTAAGCTCATTTTTGTCCATTTATTCGAAAAAAATCCACTTTTCCCTCTGATGCAATATAATGAATGGGGATAGTACAATCATACCATAGAAGAAATAAAAAAAAGTACATTCAATCAAATCAAAATTTTCAATGTGAAGCAATAAAGTTAAATATCTAAATGGTGGAAATAAATTTTTGGCACAATATTTTAATAGTAGAGTGTCAAGATGAAAAAAATTTATTTCGAACCAGAGGAAGTGAAAGGGATGATGGAAATAAATTTTCGGCTACCCCATCACATCAAAGTAAAAGGGATTCAACAACTATTTTGCACGGGGGAAGGTCAACGGGATTTCGGTTCTTAGTTGCACTTAGGTTGGAAATTATTTTGTGAGAGCTTCTTCAATTTGCCAAGGGGGCTAAACAAGAAACAATAAAGTTTTTAATTCAATTCTCATAGAGGAGGACTCAAAGGAGTGGACGTAGATCAAGTTGATCAAACCACTATAAAATTCTAGTTCGTTTGTTCCTTTATTTTTCTACATTTTTCTTTGTGTACATTACTGGTTGTATAATTATGTTATTTAATTTGTTTTGTGCTGTGATTCAAGATTTATAGTTGATTGAGTTTCTTTTTTGGTTGAAAAATAAAAATATAAAAAATAAAAAATAAAAAAATAAAAAATATTTGATAGTTCTTTCTCTACTAAAATCACAATACAAAAAAAAAATATTTTAGTACACAAAATATAATGAATCAACTATTTTTTATATTTTTCTTTAAACTATCAAATAGTCCAAGTGGTCTCACAACCATCCTTTAAACTTTCATAAGTAATTTGTAAGAGTCCTAGGCAGGCTTTGGCATGATTCAATTTTGCTTGATTGGGTCAGTTGGATTTTAAATATTTTAGGTTAAATTTGGTTAGCCCAACTGGCTAGTTTGGGTTAGCCCAACGCATTAAGCTTGCTAAGGAAGCAAGAATAGGATCCTAAGAAACTTTGGCTAAGGTTTGCTGTAATGGATAACTATATTTATGTGTTAAATCTTAGGGAAACTAGATTTAGTCTTTTAAGGGAATTTAGGTAATTTTGAACCAACCATGGTCAATTAGTCTTGACCATGGTTTAGGCAAGTACTAGGGTAATCCAAAGATTGGTTTGAATGATTTGAGGACAACCTTAAGGTAAAATGAATGAGATTACCAATGATACCTAAAAAAAGATCTCTAAGAGAAAATTAGGAATTTTCAAATTGTTTGGTCAACAAAGGGTTACCATGGTTAGAGTTGACCAAAGATTAATATTCTCACTAAATGACCCAAGTATGTGTTTTTGTTTGTTAGATCCAATATGAATTCTCCAAATAAGGTTTAGGACACTGAGGTAGACCAAGGGACATTTTATTTTTGTAGACTCTTTTGATCCAATATAAAGTCTCCAAATAGCGGTTTAGGACACTAGGGTAGACCTAGGGATATTTTATTTTTTTAGACTCTTTTGGTCAAATAGATTGATGAGGGGTCAAACATGACTTTAAATAACTCTAAGAGGATTATAGATCCATATATGATTAAATTAAAATCAATGTCTAAAGTGTGGCACTACAGGTAATAGGGTTGCTCCAATATGAATATTTTGATAATTTTGCCCTTTTATAGTCAAAGAGATTGACCAAGGGCAGGGAACTATTCAAAAATGTTCCTAAAAGAGTTTAAGGGTCATTTGAAATTAACTTCAGGTTTGCTTTGGAGTTTAAGTCCATAATATGCTTCAATGTTGAATAAACAAAACTATGAAGAAATGATATTTTATATCAACGGCTCATAATATTGAGAAATAATTTAAGCGCATTTAACAAATGAGGTTGAATAATTTTATGATTTATTACATACGACTCATTAACCTTTAAATCATGGTTACACCAATCACTTTAAACTCTGTATTTTAGTGAAACTGCTCAATATAAAAATAAATTATGATATACCTAAAAATAATTTAATTAGTTTATTAGGCTATGAAAATAACCTATTTATGTAGATAATCAATACTTATTTTTATAGAGAAAAAATAGTTATCCAAGTAAAATCTTAAAGCATTAAAAAAATTGTTAATTTGATGAATGTGTATTATATCTCAAGGATTATGTTATCTTGACTGAATGCAAATATTACAAAGAAACTGCATAATAAATGAAAATAAAAATTATTATAAATATAACAAGATCACGTGTAAGGTTATTTTAATTATCTCATAATCATTAGCTATAATAACAACAACAACAATCACTACAAGAAAATTGTCCATTACATGTCGATTTTTCAGCCGCTTTCTGAAGGACTATTTTCCAGCATATTTTCTCGCAAATTTTTGACAGTTTACGATTAAATATTTCTGACTGAATTTCAAGCAGATTTTTCAGTGGATCTTTTTTTTTCGCCGGATTTTAATTATTTCAGAGAACTGTTATATATTCATAATTTAATTAATTAATAATTTTATAGCTTATTGTAAATAGTTATTAATTTAGTTATTTTAATTAATAATTAATATAATATTTTAATTTAATTATTTGTTAATTTAATAACTTATTTTAAAAAATAATTAAATAATGTTATTAAACTAATAATTAATTAATTTTTTATTTAATAGAATGTTTTAATTATTTAATAATTTAAAAACTTATTTTAATTATTTATTCATTTTAATATTATAGTTTAATTTATTTTAAATATAAAAGAGTAAACTTTTTAACTCATTTTTCACTATGGCAAAGTAGTTGGCTAACTGAATTACATTAAAGTTGTGGGTTCAAATCCCACCAGTGCCACCCCGAGGGCAAAAAGCGTGAGCAAACAAGCGAGCAAAACGTTTAGTCTAGCGGGTAGCGCGTGAACATTTATCAGGGATGTTAAACCTTTATGAACTAGCCCCGAGGCTAACCTAGAGGGGGGTGAAACACTTCTTTAAATAAAAGAGAGATCTTTTTATATATTACAGTGCAAACGAATTGAATCAATAATAAAAAGATCAATCAGAGAGTTCACCCAAGCAGTTAATCACAACAAAAAAAAAGTGCGGAAATAATAATGAAAAGAACACACTAGATTTATAGTGGTTCGGTCAAACCTTAACCTACGTCCACTCCTCAGAGGCGCCCTCTAAGTATTGCACTAAACTCAGTGTCTCTCCTTTTTCCCTCATAGCTAGGCGGAGAAGTCCTTATAAAATCACTTCCACCTTCCTCAGTGCGATGGAGTAGCCAGGTCCTTTGACATAAAAGAGATCTTCTTCTTCCCAAAACTTTCCTCAAGACTAACCTTGAATCCAATGGTACTAAGGTACAAGCTTGCCTGAGCAACTATGTGAACCCCCCTCCACACTCCCTTGAAATCCCCTCCAAGGATCTTCTCCCTCTCTCAAACTCCACCCTTTCCTCTCTCCCTTTCAAGTTCTCTCTTCAAGTTTTCTCCAAAAAAATGAAGCTTCAATGGCTGCCAAAGACACTTTTAAAGTCTTTGACAAATCTTAAATAAAAGAGCTCCAAAAAGGATCTTAAATGCACCAAACCGACATTATCATCCAAGACGATCACAAGATCTTTTCGTATGTTGCACTTAAAAAGAGGGCTTAAAAAAACCCTAAAAACTCAATTCTGACACCAAAAATCATCCTGGATGATTGCAGGATCATCCAGTATGATGTGCAGAATTTGACCTAATAGTCCCGGATGATATTAGGATAGTCTATGACAATCAGTGCAAAATTATACAGATCATCCAAGAAGATATTATGGATCGTCCGGGATGATTAAATGAAAAATTATGATATTTCATCTTGGATGATTTAGGAAAATCAAGTATGTCGGTAAATATCATCATGTACGATATATAAATCCTCTAGGATGATCAGATTGAAAATTTTAACCATAATTAATCCGCTAATCACATGATTAATTTAGACATGATTTGTATTGATCATCCAAGATGATTTAGATTGTCCAAGATGATTAGAAAAAAAATTGAATGTTAAAACCTTGCCTAAATTATCATTTGCTACAGTTTTCTAAGATTATAAAGGATTGTCCTAGATGATCCAAAATCGTCCAGTACGATTTGTTTAAAACTTAGTCTTCTGGATTTGACTAGATCTCACTCCCCTGAAAGTGTGTGTGTATGGTCACCAAGCAAGCATACACCCTTACAGGAGTTGACTCAAGAAATTAAAAATACATTAATGAATATTACAAATAAAATATGTTCTACCAAAACTTGAGTCTTGAATGGTGCATCATAATCCTGAAAAATAAGTATACACACAAACAAACATATATTACAAATACAAGTAGACAACAGAAAGTGAGCCATAATATTTGTTATCATCAAAAATAAAAACTCATAAGCTTGAGTTGCAATAGCACGGGCAGATGGTCGGGAGGGAAGCGCAATCGAACGGACAGCGTAGCCAGATGATAGGGCTGACAGGTAGCTGAGGGGCAGGCAGTCAGGCGGAAAGCTACGGAAGAGCATCACGCAGTTGATCAGGCATGTAAGCCGGCAGCTCGCAGTCGGGCAAGTAGCTGTGGGCAGGCTCGCTGGTAGATTCAAATTTATTTATTTTTTATTATTCTAGTAGATTTTTTCTGTAAAATATTTTTTTGATGGATTTTTTTTTATGTGGGTTTTACTGTTGAAAAGATTTTCACCGAAAATCCATAAGAAACTTTCAAAATCCACATGATAATGAAAATTTTTTTCCAGAAAATCCATCGGTAATACTTAATTTTCTTGTAGTGATTATCATCAAGCCTTTATCCTATTACGTGGGGTCAGCTATATAAATCCTTTTCCTCTATTATGTCCTATTAAGAGTCAGATTCTCATTTAAATCTAATAAATAATGGCAATTTCTAATATTTTCTAACCAAGCCTTTTTAGGTATACCTCTGTCTTTCTTAACCTAAGCAAAATCTAATACATCTTCTCTCCTAACCAAATTATCATAAGACTATTATTTTATGTGACCAAACCATCTAAGATAACTCTCTCTAATCTTATCTTCCACTAAAGCTACTCCAACCTTTGCAATTATATCCTCATTTTGTATCATGTATCTATGAGAAAAGGCACTCGTCCTCCCAAGCATTCCCATTTTTGGAACACTTAACATAATATTATGCTTATCTAATAATGGCCAACATTAGATGCCATAAAACATTGCAGGTATCGCCATCATCTTATAGAAGTTTCTCTTAAATTTGAGGGGGTTTTTCTATCGCACAACAAGCCTGATGCATTCCTCCACTTTAACCATCCAACTTGAATTCTACTAATAATACCCATTTATTTCACCATTACTCTAAAAAATAGACCTAAGATATCTAAAATGTGTACTCTTGTTAATGAATTAATTACCCAAAGCCACAATCCCCACACTAGATCTAATACTGCTAAAATTAATCTCCATATATTTAGTTTTCAATATACTCAAATGAAAACCTTTAGACTCTAAAGTTGACCTCCATTTTTTAATTTTACCTTCAACTCCCTCTCTAGTCATATAAAAAAGAAGAATATTGTTAAGAGAGTTGCTATTTGCATGTTTTACATTCTTGCAACTTGTATAGTTTTGATGATTCCAAATATTATTATTTTATGTGTAGTTATCTCCTAACATTTTTTTTTGGAAGATTTGTTTTTGCTCTTATGTGTACTAACATTTCAGGAAATTCGAATTCCAAACTATGAATACTTCAAATCAAATTCAACATACAATCCTTTGCAAATTAAAGCTTTAAAATGTTCTTTGAATTGAGAGGGAGTGATTGTAATTGAGTGAATAAACACACACACTTAAGGAGATCTTACAAAATTTGAACTGATCGTACGGGACGATCAGGTCAGTTATCTCCTCGTAAGAGCAACAGAACAAACAGGAATTGGAGGAAATTTTTTTAAGTACTGATCGTTCAGGACGAAATTATTTTCGTCCCAGGACGAGTTAGGCTCTATAAAAATTTCATTCAGACGAAATCTATAATCGTGCTAGGACGAGTTGGGATCTGTAAAAATTTTGTCCAGACGAAATCCAAATCGTCCTAAGATGATTTCTTCTCTGTAAAAATTTCGTATAGACGAAACTTATAATCGTACCAGGACGAGTTGCCCTATGTAAAAATTTTGTCGGGATGAAGTACTGTTCGTCCCAGGACAAAGTGAATCAACACTTCACTTTTGGACGTCGTTCTACACTTTTTGGGAACCGACCTATGGAATAACTGATTGTCTAGACGAACCTAGTTCGTACGGGACAATGATCGTGTATGAACACAATTCGTACCAATATTCATTAGGATCATTTTTGACACTTTAAGTAAAATTTTTCAGGACGATCCACGATCGTACGGGACGATCCATTTCATGTTAACTTGAATATTTTGCAATTTTAGACAGTTTTTCTTGCCTCTTCTATATAAGATTCAATTTTTTCTGCCACCCAATCTTTTTGCTAATTGTTCTTCTTACCTACTGAAAGAAGAGTTAAGGAGAGAGTGTGAGAGAGCATTCAAAGGAGGATTCCTACCACTGGAGATTGAAGGCTTCACTTGGTGTTCAAAGGTAAGAATCTCTACTTGTGAATTGGGATTACTTCACTCTTTCCTTTCTTCCTTCTAGATTTTTTGTGAGGAGATCTGCCAAGGAGATCTGGTTCTCTGCCGACACTTGGAGAGTGTAAAAAGATGAGGGTCTCTGCCCACACTAGGAGAGTGTGAAAGGACAAAGGGTTCTCTGCCCATACTAGGAGAGTGTGAAAGGATGGATGGTTCTCTGCCAACAATGTGGATAGTGTAAAAGGACGACGGTTCTCTACCGCATTGGTGTTGACCTCATTTTTGTATGAGGTCACTTGGACTAATCTTGACCTTAAATCAATCCAATATCCAAACCAATCTAGACCTTAGGATCCCCCTAGAATCCTGACATTAGGATCTATTCTAGGTCCTAGGATCCTTCTAAACTTCAGACCTTAAGATCTACCTAGATCTTAGATCAATCAAACCAAATCCAATGCTAAAAGGACAAGTCCTAAAAGCCTTTTTCAGCAAATTTTCAAATACTTCAAAAACCAATCAAATGACCTCTGATTCAGAGTCTGTTAGTTGCATACTGATGGGACATGTCTCTGGAGGCAACCCTCCAAATTTGAGCCCATTCTTAGGTCTCTAACATCAAAAACTAAATCAAAATTCAAAGGCTATAAAACCTTCAAATATATATAGCCTATGCCACTAGACCTATCACATAAAAGATTCTGACCTTAGAACCTTTACCAAAGCCTCTAGTTACTTCCATACCATTAATCCAGACCTACTGAACAATAAACTACATTTTTTTGGACCTATTTTGATCCCTAGTTAACCAGGGGTCAAAATGACCAAAATACCCCTATGGGGGCTCAAATAGTGATTTCAAACCAAATGAACCCCAAATTGAGTGCAACCACATCCAGTTACTTTCAAATATCAAATCAAACCTGTTTGATCCATTTCCAGGCACTGGGTCAACCTGGTTGACCAAGTCAACATAGTTGACCCAAATGGCCCTTTAAGGGTCCAAATAGGTGTTTTGACCCAAATGACCTCTCCAAGCCATGGAACCACATCCATTGGTCTTGAAATGTCATTTGAAACCTGTTGAACCCATTTTCAGACCCTGAACCCACTTGGTTGACTCAGTCAATTAATTTTGGCTTAAGGGCCTAATAAGCTTATTTGACCCAAATGACCCATTTAACCCTTGGAATCACTTCTAACATATTCTAAATATTGTATCAAACTTACCTGGACCAAATCCACACCTTGGGTCAACCTGGTTGACTCAGTCAACCTAGTTTGACCAAACCAACCCTTAAGGCCCTCCACTTTGAATTAAATTTCAAATCCACCCAAGTCTTTGTCAAACCCTCTCCATGCTTTTTAATCAATCCCCTAAATCACTTTGGCTGCCACCTCACCCTTGGTTGACCAGTTGATTGGTCAACATGGTCAACAAGGCTCTTTAAGGGGCTTAAATCCCCATTTGGCTTGGCCTAAGCTAACCCATTCCCTCCTCAATCCATTCCAACATTTTCTTTTAATTCCTAAGCCTCCTCCCATGCCACCTCAGCTGCCATGTGGCATTGGGACCAGTCAAATAGTCAAACTTTTATTTTAAGATGGTCAAACTTGGTCAAATGACCTCTTAGAGCTAATCCTCCCTAATCTAAACCTCTCCAGCAGTTTGAATATGCTCTAGAAGCTTCCTAGGACTCACTCCAGCCCTTTGATCTTGATCAAACAGCCCTTATCACTCTCATGTGCTCACAAGGGATAAAACTCACTTTCCACATAGGAAGTCCTTGATCCGTCCTTGCCTTCTGCTCCCACCAACTCTCAGTGACACATGGCAGCATCTGGAGGTCCATCCATTTGATCCTAGCTGTCTATCCAACCTGAGAACGTTTGAATAGGGAGAAAATGCCATAATGAGCATTGATTCAATCCATATCATTCTCTCACCTGCCTAGAGCTCCACCAGGCTAAGTCTCTGTTCCATTGAGCTCCCTAGAGATTCCTCAACATCTCCCTACTCAAACCCCGGCGATCAAAGTTATTTCCGACGATCTTCCGGCGAGCCAATCTCAAGTCCGTCCAAGGCTCATTCTAGGAGATTCATGGCTTGTCGGAGCTTGGATTCAACTAGGAACTAAATCGTGGACAGTCTACAAGCTCAAAAATCCAAAAATGGTTCAATCTGTCCATAAAATCTCGGTAAAATCTTAAACCTAGTTTAGGACACATAGATCTAATTAGCCTTTCATTAAGTGCCTATTTAATCATTTTAAAAGTTCCCCAGAATTTTGTTCACGATTTTAGTATATATTTAAATTTTCGTCGAAAATGGTCAATCCGATCGAACGGGCGAGCTCAAAAATAGGTTCTATGGCTCGGTTTCGCTGTTGAACGAACTGAGCTCTATTTAGTCTGTTAATCTTTCGATCAACAGATCTGATCGCGCCATTCTGCGATTCATTCCAACCGTGTATCCGATTCGTTGCTTAATTTTCTGTTCAGCAAAATCTGGACCCTCGATCTGGAGTCGCGGGATCAAAATCCCGCCGTCCGATTTCTCCATGTGAGCTCAGATATCGGGAAGTGATCAGAGCCGTTCTCTCTATCATGCGTGAGATCCAACGGCTCGATGCTGTGCCCCGCTGGTTAAGTGGCGGACCCATTTGACTGCCGCCGGCCGCGTGGCGCAGTCGTTCGCTACCGCGTGGAAAAATGTGTGGACCCCAGCCGCTGTCGTACGCTGAATGCCAATCATTGGCCGCGCACCGCTGGCCCAATGATGGTGCGACACGTGGCTTCCCACCACCATATAAAAAATGATTTAAAATTCATTTTTAAATCATTTTTAGTTCAAAAAAATATATAAAAATTACAAAATTAATTTCAAATAAATATATATATATATATATATATTTATTTTATATTAATATTTTCAGAAAATTGAATATTTTTAATTTAAAATATTAATTATATTTTAAATTATTTTATTTATTAAATATTTGATTATTTTAAATTAATAATCAATTAAAATTTATTAAATATTGTTAATTTCAAAATATTAAAATTTGATATTATTCTTATTATTATTTTTATATAATCAGAGATTATTATTTTTCAATTAAAGTTAATTTAAGATATATTATATTTAATTAATTTTAAAATATGTAGACATTTAATTAATATTTAATTAAACTTAAATTTAAATTATTTTAAGGTTATTAATTGAAAATTATTTTAAATAATTCTAAAATTTTAGAAAACAGCTAATGTTTAATTAAATTTAATTTAGATATTATTTTAAATATTAATTAAGTTTAAATTATTTAAATTCATTTAATTATTTAAAACTTTAAAAATTTCAGACAACTTCGATTTAAATCAGATAAACATAAATAATACATCAAAATTTTCAGAAAATTAGGAATTTTAATTTAAGATTATTTTCAAAGTTTAAAAATTCAATTTATTTTGATTAACTTTAATTATTTGAATATCCATAATTCCTAACTAATATTTAATTAAATATTATATTAAATATTTTGAAATTAAAAATTTATTTTCAAATTTCTTTAAAAAGTAAGTGGATCTCACAAGTTCAAAATTTTTATTTTAATGATATTTCTTTTTTTTATTATCTTATCTTAAAATGTTATCCTTATGTATATAGGTTTATATTTATAAATACCTATATTTTGAAATCTACTTTAAAATTATATATATGTTAAATCTTTAATATACTTGAGAGATCCATTTGAAATCTTAAATATAGATTAGACTTGATTGAATAGAAATTTTTGGGGAATGGTTAGTGAGTGATCATATTATAATCATTGATTAATCAAAATTTTGTTACCTTAAATATTGTCAATCTCTTTGTATATTTAGGAAACACTCACCACATTGCCTAGGATCTCCTAGATTTAAGGACTTGTTTTCTTGCTATTGTGTATTTATGTCATGTTTAGTCAAGGGTTAGCAAAACTTCGATTCAAACCTATTAAATTTAGTGTCACCAAGGACAACAATTAAGGACTTTGATTAGACAACTTAAAAAATATGTTGTGATTAGGATACACCTCATTTGAACTTGAAACTTGAACATTTTAAACATAGTGACATTTTCATCCTTAGGGAAAATTTTTACTGATTTTAGAAGTCATTAAGCTCCCTAATTAATTTTCTTAAGGTCAAGCCTTAATTAAGCCATTAAAACTTACAAAAAGTACAATAAATCCAATTTAAACCCAAAAATTATGTATAGCCCCTCTAACAGACCAGATTTGAACCCTTAGCCAACGAAAATTAAAACCAAATTGATTTGAAAGCAATTCTGCATTTAAATTAATTTTAAGTAAAAATTAATATTTTATTAATTTATTAATTAATAATAATTAAAAATCCCAATAAATTCCCAAACACTTGGAAATCCCTCCTTAGGTCATCCCTGACCTTTGGAGCTGATTTCAAGAGGTTTGGAATCCATTTGGAGCAAAACCATAAAAAGGGCCTTAATTAAACAATTTCCAAAATTCATTAAACACCCTAAATCTTTGAAAATTCATAACTAATTCAAAAAAAAATCTAAATTGACCAAACTCAGTTGCATTCAACTCATAATAAGGCCTAATATTTATTAAAAATGTAAAATTTCTAGAAAATCATCAAATACAAAAAGTCAACAAATTGGTCAACTTTTATCCGAAATCAGTTCAAAACTTCAAACCTTCATAACTAAATCCAGAAAAATCCAATTTCAGCAAACTTACCTTCTAACTGATCGTAGTAAGGTCTAGTATTTTAATAAAATACTAATTTTATAGAAAATACTCTTAATTAAAAGTCAATTTCTAACCCCTTAATTAAATGATTGAAATAATCAAAAAATTCATAAAATTCAAAATTATTTTAAAAACTCCAGAAATGATTAATCAACTTTAAAAATCAGTAATCAAACTTTTATAATAAAATTTATTAACACTTAAACCCTTAATCAACCTAATCTACTTAATTATACAGAGTACCACTAGGTAAACCAGGCCTAAGAGGCTATTAACTTAGCTCCAAGGAAGGTGAAATAAACTTCACGGCCTCGGTGTGAAACAAAGGTGGTATCCAACAAATAATTAAATAAATCTTAAAATTAACCTTAAGCCATTAATACTTGAATTCAAACTTAAATCCCTTAAACCTTTCAACCAATCGAACTTTAAATAACTTTAACCAATTATCCTATGTAGGAAATATCAAAACCACACGACCTACTTCACACACTTTAGATGGTTTGCTAGGATCACTGACTTTAGTTTTAGGATAGGCCGGTGTTTACTTTTCTGCATCTGTGTGTCGGGTTTTCGAGCTTTTTCTTCATGATATTTGCTAGTGTAGAATTATTGTGTTTGTTTACCTACTCCTTGCACTCTGTGATTGATCGTGCGTTAGATTTACCCTTAGTATAAGAACGAACTATAATTGTGCAATCTTATGCAGGTGGCCATGCTCACACATGGAGCTGAAATTAAATGGGGCAGCTAATAAAAATATATATATATACTCTTTACACAGGTACCTGCTGCGCTTAAGACCCCCTTTAAATAAAAAGAGCATGGCCAAGTGTGGCTAAAAAATGCATTTCAATTTTTCATATTATAACTGCTTCGTATTGAATATACAACTGCTGATTATTAGGATAACCTTGCAGGATCGAGTCTAGATTTTCTTATTTCATTCAATGTAAATTTAATTCAATTAAGTTGTAATTATTTGAACTGGTTTGAGATTTGGATGCTTAATCCAATTTGAATTCCAAAGAGGTGAAGACATCCCTAAAGGGGAGAGTCTTCTTCCATTTGGAAGTCAAATTAAGATACCTTTTTAAATATCACAAGAGGAAAGATAACACCCCGTTCAAGGGAGAGTTTCTTTCCATTTGGATATCCGAAATCAACGAATCAAAATGTTCGTGAGATGATGAAGGATTAGATGATGAGAAGAATCCCAAATCTCAAAGTCATTTAATTTAGGATTAGAAATCCGGGTATTAGTCAGTGGTGCCCGGCCACTTTAATTTTCTGCAAATTCTGTGATGTAATAATAAGGGCCCTTGCCTACGGACATTCAATTTGATAAATTTAATTTGATTGATTTGTTTAATTTGATTGCGCATTAGAACTCCTGCTTTTCTAGTCTTTTTATTTGCATGCTTCATTTGATTTAGCCTGGAATTCGAATTTAGGCTCTTAGGGGTTTATCAAAAATTCTTTTATTCTAATTAAATAAAATTTTAGGATAAGATAACAACTCTAAACGGTCCTAAGAAGTAAGCTCGGACTCGCTGAGGGTTTTTCATGCATTCATATTATACCTTCTCTACCGTGTTAGGCATCTCCCTGCCTGCGGGTTCTAGCAAACCACCTAGCCTATGAGGGTGCCGATCTGTCAAGGGGATGTTATGCAATCTCTAGGGAAAAACCTATTTTCTAAGCCAAAATTTTTAAACTGCTACATACCAATTCTGCATTCAATCGAGTCGATTAGCATGCATCGCATTAGTAACAAATTAAAAAAGAGTCTAAATATTTAATTGCATTTATTTAGACATCAAAAACCCAGCATAAGTCAAAGGGGCCTATTAGGATATGCTCTAGATGTCGGCCCCGTTCTCAAAATTTTTCTTAAATAACATCCCTACCACTCAACATTAAAAGACCGGACTCATATTTTAAAATCGTTTAGGTGGTTTAGTTGGCTCCCCAATCCAGGCCGGGGTAAGACCAGATCTGCATTGCACTAGCTAGGTTTGGGGTACTAATTTTAAGTGCCCAATTTAGACTTAGGTTCTGAGGCTGGCTCGGGCCATAAGACCTCAACCTCTGGGAATTGAATCCCGAATTTCTAATAAAATTGACCATTTAAACTACAAAAATCTCTTTCAATCAAATTCAAGCCCAACACTTAGGATAGGCTGGAGTATTTTCTGAATTATTTCAGAATCTCAAAATACTCCCTACTCCTCTTCTTTTGACTCTGAAAATAACTGTTCAACATTGAACCAATCCCACTTGAATTTCTAAACTTTAACTTCCTTTGATACCTAACTTTGAAATCTTAAATAAAATTTACACCGCTATTTTAATCGAGAGTTTTTGTAGGAAATTTTAATTTTCTACGATGTAATTAACTACGAGGGCTTGGCTCGTAGGAGATTTAGAAACCCAGAATTGATTTTCAAAACCAATAAATTTTTAAAATCTCTAATTAATTTTCTTTGGGAAAATCAAACCCGATGACCATTATCGTCATTTTCGAATGATCCATAATAATTGATATCTTCTTTCTTCGGAGAGATGTATCAATTATTATCGTGATTTCGATTATGAAATTAATGATCTTTTATCCAAATTAGAATAATCAAACATTTGGTTAAAGTCCATTTTGACCATCCGAGGTCAAATGTAATTCTCTCTTCGAGTTTGACTACGATAATTCAGATATAATAATAATTCTGAAATTTGAACCCGTCAGGGAACAATACGTTCGTCTTTCGAGGCGATATATTGTTCATAACGATGATTTCTATTTCAAAATTCAAAATTAAATATTCCTAAAAAAAATTAAATATTTTTCAAAACTATATATATATATAATTATATTTTTCAATCAAAACAAAATGGCGACTCCGCTGGGGAAAATCTCTCTCTCCATCTTTAATAGCGATATAAATTTTATTGAATCGGTAGTCTTAACTACCCTTCCCTTTGTTGGTCCCTCTTTCATTTCTCCCTTGAGAGAGTTTGGCCAACTCATTTAAGATTTGTCAAACGAGAGGTGAGTGTAAGAAACCTCCCTCTAGATTGGGCTTGGACATTTTGCCTCCAACTTGGTTGGTAGAGCGAAAGAGTCAGGCCTATCCCTTTCTAAACATTTCTATAATGTTAGAAACTAGCGTGCTCGGATTACTAGTGGCATGCTAAGTTATATAACTTATAGAAAATTTCCTTAATTGTTAAAATCTAAATTCTCAATCTTTTAGAAGAGTTTTAATCCTTCCAACATCTAAACAATCGTTACGTTGTATCGCTATATATTGAAGTATAACAATTTCAATTCGATATATATATATATATATTATATATATATATATATATATATATATATATATATATATATATATATATATATATATATTATATATATATATTATATAATATATATATATATATATATATATATATATTATATATATATATATATATATATTATATATATATATATATATATATATATATATATATATATATATATACGATCAAATGTAGCATTCACTTTTAAGTTTTAGTCTGAAAAGTCAATTATGCCGGTAGAATTAAGCTACGACATTTCATTCTTAGTCCACTGATTGGAATTAAAGAGTCGAGTAAATTCCAAATGAATCTTCCCTAAGTAATGTGGACCTGCCGTTGAATGAAAATTCAACACCTTGAATCCCAAAAATAAGGGGAGATGCTGCCGAAATTTTGAATTTTTAGACATCTCCTTAAAAATCAAATCAAATCAATCGTCGTTGTTATATACCTTCCTACGATAATCATCGTGGATAGCATATACAACACACAATCAAACCTTTCTGGCCAAAGTTTGCATTTAACATTTCATCCTTTAAAGGTTGAAAGAGTTAGGCTTTCTTATTAATCTTCCCTATATAGTTTGTGAACCTTTTGTTGAATGAAAATTCAACACATTGAGTTCCAAAAATAAGGGAAGATGCTGCCGGATTTTTCAAATTTTCAAAACCAATTTCGAAACCTTCTAGTCTGTATTCTTATGCATTTCTTACATCATTCTGATGTACTTTGATGCATATAATACAATTTCACATTCAAAGCTTCAATCCCAAAATTCTACCTTAAGTTGATCGCTAAGGTAGAACACTCGAGTTTGAAATCTCTTAGATCTTCAAAATCCAAATCTTTTCTCTCGAATTCATTCAAATCAAATTTAGATTATCATTGTTATATATTTTCCTACAAAATCCTTTTGTAGTTGAATGTATACAAAGAAAATTCAAACTCTCTTTCAATCAAAATCAATCTCCATATTTTATCATTTTATACTGGGTTATAACGCTTATAACCCGATATATATGATAAAATATAAATTTTTTTCAAATTCAAATTCAAGTTTCTAATTCAAATCTTCTCCTTTCCAATTCTCAGACAATCAAATTAACTGCAATGGCTGGCAAATTTGTTATTTTCGATGGACCGTGACTTACTGATTGAAGAATTGGTCTATGAGAATTCCATTCAGTTTGGGATAGGGTTTAAGTCCCTTAGATTGGTGATGAATGGAAACACTTTGGTGGACCTTGCTGTCGAGGGTGAGAAGGATGCCCCTCTAGTTCAGTTGGCCATAGGAGCCGGAAACGATGCCCCTCCTAGTCTTTGGTATGCACTAGACATCGCTAATGCACCCAAAGAATTACTCGAGGATGCAAAAAAACTGGAAGCTGCCGCTGCAGCCAAGATAATGTTTGAGAAAGGATCTTCTAGTTCTGAAACTCTTTATGATAGCAAAAATGCCAAAAAGAACTACCTCAGGAGGTTGAGAAAGAAAATCACAAAGACCAAGAAGGTGGCCGAGCTGAAGGCCTTGGGTAAAGTCAATCTTGAGGCTGCTGAGGAGCTGCCAATCCCTGCCTCTTCTCTACTCCTTAAAGGGAGTCGTTTTCACCCCCTCGCAGCTGCTGCAGGGGAGGAGAGAGTTACTCGGATAGCTAGCACTCCGCCTAGCCCAGTAGACTATTCTGTTAAGAGAACCCCGAAGGAGAAGCAAGTTCTGAAAGCTAGGATGCTTAGAAATATCATCCATACTTGTGCTGCTCAAGTGGGGCAGACTAAGGAACAGTATGTGAAACATTTGAAAGGAGTAATTTCACATAAGCTTGAAAAGGAGGTTTTAAAAGAAGAAAAATCTAAAACCAAGAACCTGACTCCTCAACCTGTGAGGAAGAACAAGAAATTTGTCAAACAACATGTATCTTCAGTCTTGGTAGATGGATACCATTGGGTGCCTCGCCTCCCGTCTGCAAAGACGGAGGATAACTAGGTCTGGCTAGAGTCGCCTTTTTAGTAGTAGACCACCGACCCCACTTTCAAAACTGTCAAAGCTGGCCCTAGTGATAGCAAAGTCTAAAGAAGTCTTCGAGAAGCTGAAACTAGTTGATGTTAAGGGTAAGAGGCCCATGTCGCCAGAAGAATCATGTGCACGAAGAAAGTTTAATAGATGTATTGGAATACAATTCAAAGAGCTCCAGATCCAGATACCAGTTGAAATCCCTCAACTCCCGGTTCAGGGATGTGAGGACTCTATTCGTGTTGATGTTTGAGCCCCCGCTATTCAAGCCCCTCCATCACCAATTAAGATAGATGTCCCTCACCCTACTGAGGATGTTACCCTTGCGATTACCGACCCCGGGCCAGTCGGAGGGGAGGAGACGACCCAAGATCTTGATCAAGAAATGTTAGATCAATTGGTTAGTGAAGAGATCACTGAAGAGGATGTTAAGATTAGCAATATCTTTGATAAGTTAGATGTGAAAGAGTATGATCAAGTGATGGATTATGATGGATACCTACCAATTTATGCTGAAGCAATAGATGGGAGGCCGGTTGAGGAAGTGGTATAAGAAATCAAAGATATCCTTAAGAAGAAGGCTGTTGATGAATTCAATCCGGATGAAGATGATCTGTTAGTTGATGAAGAGCCAGTAGCAGATGTTCACATGGTTGAAACTCAGGCGTCAACTAAAGAGGCTGAGCCTTCAAAGCACCGCTTTGGAAAGGAGGAAGAGTCAGCAGCAGTCGACTCAGATTCAGACAGTTCTGTCAGATTGAAAGAGAAGGATGAATATATTAAAAATCATAAAAGAAAGTTGAGGAGATGATGATTAGAGTTGAACAGATGCAGACTCAGCTTTTGCAATCACATCAGTCCAAACCCGAGCAGTTGCAGCCCACAGTGCACACAATAGGCGAGCACAACAGGAAAGCTGATTCAAATCTCAAACTCCCAGAAGTTACCTCTCCAGTGTCTCCACCAGAAAAGGATATCCGTCAGATGATTGAGACCCAGGTAAGGGAGGCCTTAGCTCATTCACAAGGAACTATATCTATTCCAAAGGGTAGACCCTACCACGAGGAATATGATTTGGTTCCTTATCCAAAGGGCTTTGTGCCACCTTCTTTCAAAGTTTTTAGTAGCTTAGAAAACCCGAGACAGCATCTGGCCCATTTCTAAGCAAGCTATTGCAATGCAGGAGGGTCGAATGCTCTACTCTTTCGTTAGTTTGTGAGTAGTTTGTCCGGTATTGCTTTTGAGTGGTACGCAGATTTACCAAATGGTTATGTAAAAACTTTTACAGAGCTCGAGGGTCTCTTTTTAAAGAGATTCTCAGGAGCTCAACAACGTGTAACCGTTGGTGATCTCATCATCGAAAAGAAAAAACTGGGCGAGTCTTTAGTCGACTACATCTTGAGGTGGCGAAACCTCTCGATGAAATGTGAACCCCAACTGCAAGAGCAACATGCAGTGGAGATTTTTCTAAAGAATATCCACGGGCCCGTTGCTTTTCTGTTAAAGGGGTTTACAATCAAAACCTTTGAAAAGCTTTTTAATAAAGCTAGTAATCTACAAGAAGAGGCTTCCAAAATGTCATTCTTGAAGGATTCTACTGAAGATAAGAAGGTTAGTAAACCGTTGAAATCCTTTGAAAAGAGGACAACAACAGTTTCAGCAGTCAACAAGGGGAAGAAGCCAGTCAACGTTCAATCAAGTAATCCTACCGTTCAACAAACTCAGAAACCTCAACCGTTTCAGGTAACTTCTCAACCCACTAGAGGACCTTACCCGATGATTATTAAAGAGAGATTGGCTCATCCTTATCCCTTTAAAAGAGAATCGGTAAGAAAAAATTTCAAGAGTCTTCAAAAGAAATCAGACTTCTGATTGCCAGAGGCCAAGAAGCCGGAGGAGGCAAATATGGGGGATCACCCTAATTTTTGCACTTACCACTGCATGTTGGGCCATACAATCGAGGATTGCTTTGTTTTCATAGTCTGGCTTGAAAGGAACTTCTGTTAAGGTAACATCATAATTCCAAAGGAGTACCTGGTCAATCCGGATCAGGGGTCTGTCAAATCCATCTCAGGTAATAATTCTAATCTTTCTTTGTCTATTGAAGATGGTTGGGATATAGCACTATCCCGGGCATTTAAAAAGTTGATTAACCAATATTTTCGTCTTTCTCAACAGTTACCGATGAGAGCCCGGGGCCCGATCTGGGAGGTTGACCGGGAGGCATCGCAGGAGGATGTTAGGACGATTTCCTCTCCAGTAGTTGTAGGAACTACTGTATTAAATAAAAATGAAAAGAGTGAACATTTTGTAGAGAGGAAATTTGTTGATAAGAGATCTGTACAAGTGGTGGATGGTGGCTCAAAACCACTAGCCCCACTAAAGTTATCTGACTTTTACTTTGTCCCATCAAAGGCAAAGGATCAAAAATTGAATAAAAAGAAAGATCTTTCTGCAAATGTTTTGATGATTAGTATTGAGAAGGAAATTTTAAATGACTCTTCTGTTGAAAATAACCCGGAATCAGCTGGGGACAATAAATAAATTCAAAAACTCAGCTCTCCAGATTTGACCCTTCCAGGAGAAGATGAATTTGATGTCTTATCAAATGGTGATACTTCTGAAATTAACTTTCAAGGGAGTCCCGTCGTGATAGACTTTTCGGATTCAGATTCTCATTCAGAAAATGATAATCAACCACCTAAGGAGAGCGTAGACCTCCCCGTAGTTTGTTCTTCTGATGAAATCATGCAAGTGCAACTGCGTGGCGGCAAGGTTTTACCCCCTAGGCTTCCACCACAGGAAAAGGAAAAACAAGTTATTTCCACTGATCTGATTCAAGTTCCTACTCAATAATCAAATTCTCCTACAAATCCACTGGATCTCGATATTAATGTTCTAATCGTCGATTACAACGTCTTAGCTCACCTTAGGAAGTTGTCTGCTAAGTTGAGCATCTACGATGCCCTTGTCCTTTCAAAAGAGATGAGGGAGACTTTAAATAAAGAACTTCTCGACCCAGAGATTTGCTTAGCTCAACTGGCTTCAACTTCTGAGGAGGAAGCTTTGTACTTTAAAGAAATCCCAGGAGTTACCTTCTCCGATGAAGATCTACTCCTTGGAACTGCCGACCATAATCGCCCACTTTACATCACTGTAAATGTAGGAAAATTTAAATTATCAAGAGTTCTGGTTGATCCGGGTGCATCAATCAACGTGATGAACATAAAGACTCTCGCGTACCTTAGAGTTGATACTAGCAAGCTCTCAACTGATAAGTTGGTGCTTCGTGGGTTCAACGAAAAGGGCAAGAAGGCTTTAGGTTCAATCACACTTCTTATAGAGATAGGAGAGTTAAAAACTGAAGCGAAATTTCATATAATTGATTCGGCTACGTCCTTTAATGTACTCCTTGTTACAGATCTATGGTTTATGATTTTGATGATAGCAAACATTCCTTATTTCTCTGCGAATGCTTTATGTGCTAACGTTTCAGGTCCACACGATCAGACTGTAATCTGGAACCAGCTCAAGATTGGGTAGACTAGGTCTATGTCAGTTTGTAATCTTTTTTCTTTCTTGAGTCTGTTGTATTTGGCGTGGAATCTGATGATTTGTAACTTGGAAGATTTTCTATTGTGCCCTAAAAGATTTCTATTTTTGGTAACATCGTCCGGGACGATATTTATATCGTCCTGGACGATCTGACAAAAGTAGAAATCCTAATTAGGGCATTCTCATTAAAGCAGCCGTCTTTTTGCAAAACACATCGTCCGGGACGATTTTGTATCGGCCAGGACGATCGGCTCAATTCAGCAAGAATCTGCCGCCATATCTACTTAGGAAAATCTTATTTTTGGATATCGTCCTGGGTATCGGCCTGGACTATAAAATATCGGCCTGGCCGATCCAGGTCAATTTTTCCAAAATTTCTCAGGCAGTTTTGGAAAGCAATTAATGGGAATTTCGTCCAGGCCGATCGCAAGATCGTCCGGGACGATTAGACATCGTCCAGCTTCATTTCAGGGCGATATTCAGGACGATTTTCCTCATATTTGTGCTAATCGGCCAGGACGATTTGGATATCGGCCAGGACGATAATGGCGGCAAATTGCATTAATGAGCTCGTTTTGAGAGCCTCTATTTAAGCTATGGCAAGGCACTTTGTAAGTGTCTTTGGCAGCCATTGTAGCTTCGTTCTTGTGGGGGAAACTTGAAGAGAGAGCTTGAAAGGGAGAGAGGAAAGGGTGGAGTTTGAGAGGGAGAAGATCCTGTGAGGGGGAGGAACTCAAGGGAGTGTGGTGGGGGATCCACACGGTTGCTCCGGCGAACTCGCACCTTAGTACCATCGGATTCAAGGCTTGTCTCGAGGTAAGTTCACCAAAGAAGAAGTCTCTTTGGTGTCAAAGGACCCGGCGACTCCGCCGCACCGGGGAAGGTGGAAGTGATTTTGTAAGGGCTTCTCCGCCTAGCTGTGGGGGCTAAAGGAGAGACACTTGTGTTAGTGCAATACTTGGAGGGTGCCTCCAAGGAGTGGACGTAGGTCAAGGTTTGACCGAACCACTATAAATCCGGTGTGTTCTTTTCTTATTATTCGCTTCCGCATTTATTTTTTCCGCACTTTGTTTGTGGTGATTTGGATTGTGTTTTGGTTTTAAGGTTTTCCAATTCACCTCTCTCTTTTAATTAGCTTGGGACTAAGTTCAAGAGGGCTTAACATCCCAATCGAACTTTCAAGTGGTATCAGAGCGATTTTCATAAAATAAGTTTTTAAAAGCTTTTGAATTTTGATCCATGGCTAATTTTTCAAATTGTAATGTTGCGGAAGGATATTCAATCACCAGACCTCCTTTATTTGAAAATATGTCATTTGATTTTTGGAAAACTCGCATGTCTATTTTCTTGCAATCGATTGATTTTCGCATGTGGCATATGATTTTAATTGGTTATTCATCACCGTCGCGAATTGTTAATGGAGTTAAAATTGATATTCCTTTTAATCAGTGGAGTAGGGAAGAACGAGTAAATGCTCAATTGAATGCAAAGTCTTTAAATTGCTTTTTCTGTGCTTTAAATTCTGATGATTTTATGTTAGTATCCATGTGCACTACCGGTAAGGAAGTTTGGGATAAATTGCACAACATATACGAAGGCACTATTGAAATCAAGAAATCCAAGTTGAATTTGTTAATGCATGATTTTGAATTATTTTCCATGAAACCTTTTGAAACGATCTTAGACATGTATACCAGATTTATTCAAATTGTAAACTCATTACATGCTTTAGGAAAAGATTTTTCAAATTTTGAAAAAGTTAACAAAATTCTTCGATGTCTACTGGATAAATTTGATTCTAAAGTTGTTGCAATTTGTGAATCTAAAGATTTGAATGATTATTCTATTGATAATTTGATTGGCTCACTCATTGCCTACGAGCAAGGTTTGGGTCAAAGACTTTTGGATGCAGGTGAAACGATCGTTCTAAAAACTGAAGATATGGAAAGAGGAAGCTTAGTTGGTGACGATAGCAATGTCTTGTCAAGCAAATCACAAAGCTCACCAAAGCATAAGCAAAAGTGGAAAAAAGGTAAAAATAGTAAGGATGTTAATATTTCCTCTGACATTATTTGTTTTCGATGTAGGAAACCTGGACATATGAAAAATGAGTGCCCTAATTTAAGAATTCTTCCTACAAAAGAAAAGGGCAAGGCAAAACAAACTTTGAACTGGGGAAATAATGAAAGGCAAAAAATCTCATGGGCAGATCTGGTCTCTGAAGCATCGGACCAGGAGAGAGATAATGGTTAAGAGCCTTTCGTGGTTTTTGTGTTGTGTTTTTGTGTTTTCCTTTTTTTTTGTGTTTTTTAGTTTTGTTTATTTTTTTTTGAAATTTTTTTTCCTTTCGTTGAAGTTTTTTTTTCTGATCAACACACACACTCACTTTTCTAAAAATGAAAAATCTACTTCCTGTTTTTCTTGAAATCTTTGGTAGATTTTTTTTTTTTTGACTTCTCTAATACAGTCGAAGGAAGGAAACTCATTATTTTTTTTTTTCAAATCCTTGTTTTCTAAAAGAGGTTATCCTACTTTTGATTTAAAATCTTTTTCATCTTTTAAATTGGTTTTTGAAACAAATTTTTTTTATCTCCCTACGTTTTATTTATCGCATAGGAATCATTTGCAAAGCTTTTGAATCTAACTCATAATTTTCTAAATCAAGAAATTCGATTTGTCACTAAGATGGGTTTTCCTTTGTTCTTAAGATTTAAAAAAGGAAGCATATTAAAAAAAAAAATGGCCAATGATGCCAAAAATAAAAGATGCGCAAAGTCGCCAAATTGAAAATATAGAATACACAAAGTGTATCAAAAGATGCGCAGTGCGCCAACCAAATTGTCAAGAGGCATAAAATGAGCCCACAAAGTTAATGCTTACCATTCTTGTATTTCTTAAAAAACTCAAGAAAACCCTTGATACTTTCGATACTTGAGTTTGAAAATCTTGATTCTTGATTCAAAAATTCGTGCATTGATCTTCTATTAGATGTATTTTATGGAAGGAGTTTTTGAAAAATCATTGTTTCTTTTTCTAATTTATTCTTTGATCTAGATATTGAATTAAAAAGTTTTTGAGCCTTTTTTAAAGAATGAGTTTGGATTATCAAATTATGAATTTCTAACCTTTTTCTGGGCTATGCGTTGTCAATCCAATTCTACTAAGTTTTTGATTAAAACTAAGAGGTAACTTTCTCATTTTAAGAATATTTGTTTTTTCACTAGATCAAAACACGTTTTTTGTCTTTTGTTTTATTTTTTTGTTTGTGACTCCTCTCTTTTTGATAATGTCAAAGGGGGAGAACGTATTGTTGAATTTTTGTACTGTTATCGTGTTTGTATCTTGTTTTCAAAAAATTAAAAAGAACAAAAATATTTTTATCTCCCCTATTTTTTAAAAGGTTTTTAGTAAGGGGGAGATTAGGAGAAAATAGTCTTTTTTGAAAATTCAAATTGAAATGTTTTGCCATCATCAAAAAGGGGGAGATTGTTACAGATCTATGGTTTATGATTTTGATGATAGCAAACATTCCTTATTTCTCTGCGAATGCTTTATGTGCTAACGTTTCAGGTCCACACGATCAGACTGTAATCTGGAACCAGCTCAAGATTGGGTAGACTAGGTCTATGTCAGTTTGTAATCTTTTTTCTTTCTTGAGTCTGTTGTATTTGGCGTGGAATCTGATGATTTGTAACTTGGAAGATTTTCTATTGTGCCCTAAAAGATTTCTATTTTTGGTAACATCGTCCGGGACGATATTTATATCGTCCTGGACGATCTGACAAAAGTAGAAATCCTAATTAGGGCATTCTCATTAAAGCAGCCGTCTTTTTGCAAAACACATCGTCCGGGACGATTTTGTATCGGCCAGGACGATCGGCTCAATTCAGCAAGAATCTGCCGCCATATCTACTTAGGAAAATCTTATTTTTGGATATCGTCCTGGGTATCGGCCTGGACTATAAAATATCGGCCTGGCCGATCCAGGTCAATTTTTCCAAAATTTCTCAGGCAGTTTTGGAAAGCAATTAATGGGAATTTCGTCCAGGCCGATCGCAAGATCGTCCGGGACGATTAGACATCGTCCAGCTTCATTTCAGGGCGATATTCAGGACGATTTTCCTCATATTTGTGCTAATCGGCCAGGACGATTTGGATATCGGCCAGGACGATAATGGCGGCAAATTGCATTAATGAGCTCGTTTTGAGAGCCTCTATTTAAGCTATGGCAAGGCACTTTGTAAGTGTCTTTGGCAGCCATTGTAGCTTCGTTCTTGTGGGGGAAACTTGAAGAGAGAGCTTGAAAGGGAGAGAGGAAAGGGTGGAGTTTGAGAGGGAGAAGATCCTGTGAGGGGGAGGAACTCAAGGGAGTGTGGTGGGGGATCCACACGGTTGCTCCGGCGAACTCGCACCTTAGTACCATCGGATTCAAGGCTTGTCTCGAGGTAAGTTCACCAAAGAAGAAGTCTCTTTGGTGTCAAAGGACCCGGCGACTCCGCCGCACCGGGAAGGTGGAAGTGATTTTGTAAGGGCTTCTCCGCCTAGCTGTGGGGGCTAAAGGAGAGACACTTGTGTTAGTGCAATACTTGGAGGGTGCCTCCAAGGAGTGGACGTAGGTCAAGGTTTGACCGAACCACTATAAATCCGGTGTGTTCTTTTCTTATTATTCGCTTCCGCATTTATTTTTTCCGCACTTTGTTTGTGGTGATTTGGATTGTGTTTTGGTTTTAAGGTTTTCCAATTCACCTCTCTCTTTTAATTAGCTTGGGACTAAGTTCAAGAGGGCTTAACATCCCAATCGAACTTTCACTCCTAGGTAGGCCTTGGATCCATGAGTATAGGATGGTTCCTTCCACCCTACATCAATGCATCAAGTACCAACGATATGGCATTGAGTTTGAAATCAAGGGTGATTTGCAACCATTCTCTATTCACGAGATTGGGATCTACGAAGATGCTGCATATTATGTTCCCAAAGATTCCACTACCAAATCTAAGGTAGAGATCAATGTTAAGGAAGAAAAGAAAGAAAATCATAGTTCAAAAGCAATTCAAGAGCTGAGAAAAGAAAAAATCAAGAGTACGAAAGAACAAAATTCAAGTAGTGAAGACGATGTCGAGCACGTGGTCTTTAGGCCTCCAAGCAATTTGCCTCAAAGAGGTGGAAGGATGGCCCAAAGAGCACGTGGCCGAGGCCGTGTTTCAATTGAAAGAAGGAATACCCCGATGTACATCGAACTTGAATCAAGTTCCGATGAAGAACCTAAAAAGAGGGGTGACATAATTGCTTTTGACTACAAAAAATCCAATCTTCCTCCAAAGTTTGATCTCACTTTAGATTCGGATAGTGATCAGGAGGGTAATAATTCTAAACCTCAAAGTGATGAGCCTAAATTGAGTATGTATGAAAAGCATAATAGGGTAGTAAAATCCTTAGCCTTAACCCCACTGTCCGTTGACAGAGTCTCAGGGTTAGAACTAAGGATGCCCCTAACTTAGATGGAGATGTAAGGAAAGTCTAGAGGTTCTTCCCTGGCACCTCCTCTTCAAGGAATGAAGATGATGTAATCCTTGAAGAGGTAGATTTCAACAAATTAATGGAATTACCTTTCGGCTACTTTCCTCTTGGTGTTAAAGCTCTTTTCTCTAAAGGTTTTGCTCCGAGTCAATGGACTAAGGGTCAAGCTAGATACCACCAAAGTATTTGGAATTCCAAATTCAATAAAAATTGGATGAGTGGTATCGGCTTTGGTACCGTTAGTTCGTTTGACGATGACGAATATTGCTTGATGATAACCATCCATCTTGAATCTGAAAATGTCCCTACTGAAGTCATCGATTCGCTCGACAGACTTTGTTTGGAGACCTTAGATGATTTAGATAAAGTTCAGATTCGGGATGCACCCCCTGAATTTGAAGAAGAAATTAAATCGACAGTTGACGAACTTAAAGAAATTAACCTTGGAACAGAGGATGACCCTCGCCCCACGTTGATAAGTTCTTTGTTGAGTGAGGACGAGTCTAAGGATCTAATTCAACTTTTATCCAAGTTTAAGGACTGTTTCGCTTGGACATACGAAGAAATGCCGGCCATGTCTGCCGATATAGCAGTTCATAAACTTGGAATCCGGCATGATGTCATTCCCGTCAAACAAGCTCCACGACGCATGCGTTTGGAGACCGAACAACAAGTCATTTCTGAAGTCAAGAAATTGGCTGAGGCCGGATTTATCCGGGAGGAATAATATCCTTCTTGGGTAGCCAACGTTGTGCCTGTTCGAAAGAAAAATGGTCAAATTCGGGTCTGTGTTGACTATAGAGACCTGAATAAGGCATATCCTAAGGATGAATTTCCTTTGCCAATTCCAGAACTCATGATGGACATCGCCTCCTCGCATGTTTTTTTCTCCTTTATGGATGCCTCATCTGGTTATAATAAAATTAAGATGGCCCCAGAAGATGAGAGAAACACTGCATTCAAAAGTCCTATAGGGATCTTTTGTTATAAAGTGATGCCATTTGGCCTTAAAAATGCCGGTGCAACTTACCAGCGGGCTATGACTCGAATCTTTGACGACTTAATCCACAATCAAGTCGAATGCTACATCGATGATTTAGTTGTCAAGAGTAAAATTAAAGAGGCTCATCTTTATGACTTAAGAATCATCTTCGAGCGATTGCGCCGCTACGACCTTAAGATGAATCCCTTGAAGTGCGCCTTCAGTGTCACGTCAGAGAAATTTCTAGGTTTCGTAGTAAGGCACCGCGGAATTGAAATTGATCCTGCCAAAATTGAAGCTATCTTAAATATGCCGCCTCCCAGGAGCCTTACTCAACTAAGGTCTCTTCAAGGTAGACTAGCGTATATAAGAAAATTCATCGCCAATCTTTCAGGAAGATGTCAACCATTCTCGGTCCTCACTAAGAAGGATGCCAAAATCATTTGGGACGAGAAATGTCAATCTGTCTTTGAAAATATCAAACAATACCTGACAAATCCACCGGTCTTGCAGCCCCTATTCCGGGGAGACCTTTAATCCTTTACACTGCGGCCCTTGACGAGTCTCTCGGGGCCCTCCTTGCTCAAGTCAATGATGAAGGGAAAGAGAACGCTCTCTACTACCTAAGTCGGAGACTTCTACCAACAGAAATTCGATATCCAACGATTGAGAAACATTGTCTCGCCTTAGTCTTTACAGCTCAAAAACTAAGACATCACATGCTTTCTCATCAAACCAACTTAATTTCCAGTTTCAACCCCTTGCAATACCTTATGACAAGACCTATGTTGTCAGGATGTTTGGCTCGTTGGTTTATGATATTGCTTCAATTTGAAATCACTTTCATTCCCCTGCGTGATGTGAAAGGGCAGGCCGTCGCCAACTTCCTTGCGGCACACCCGTTGCCTGTGGAATCTCCTCTAAATGATGATTTACCTGATGAGCAAGTCATGAGTTTTGAGGAAGCCTTTACTCAAACCTGGGAAATGTATTTTGATGGTGCTGAGTCCTCTCAATGGGGCAAAACACCTAAATCTACTATTCCCGGGAAAGTCGGAGTTGGCCTGGTATTCATAACACCAGATAAGGGAATGATGCACTTTTCCTATCATTTATCAGAATCATGTACAAACAACGAGGCCGAGTATGAAGCTCTGATAACTGGCCTGAAACTTGTAATTTTAATGGAGATTAAAAAGATTAAAATCTTTGGTGACTCTCAACTGGTGATCAACCAGATTGCTGAGACCTATAAGGTTTTGAATCCTAAAGTCCTGAAATATCATCAGTACACCTGTCACTGTCTCGAGCAAATTCCGATTGTAACTATGTATAAGATTCCCCGTGGAAGCAATTCTTCAGCGGATGCTCTCGCAAAGCTTGCAAAAGAATTTGCCTGCCCAGAAGAAGACTCCATCCCTATAGAGGTCTAGGATCGTCAAGTCCTGTCTCCTATAGATTTGGAATACATCAACAAACAAATTTTCCAAGTCCTTTCCACCTCTTCAGCAGTTGATGAAGAAGCAGATTAGAGACAACCGATAATTGAATACCTTCAAGAAGGCAATCTCCCTCACGAGAAATCACTTGCCCATCAAATCAAGAAATGTGCCCTATCCTACACACTAGTCAACAGTATGTTGTACCGACGATCATTTGGTCAGATGTGGCTCTATTATTTAGACAAATGCGAGGCCTTGAAGATCATTAATGAAGTCCATGCTGGACTGTGCGGTGCTCATCAATCTGGTCCAAAGATGAAAATGAAGATCAAAAGACTTGGATACTACTGGCCTACGATGATTGACGATTGCATGAAAATTGCAAAGTGTTGTCATCAGTGCCAAGTACATGGTGTGGTTTTACATCAGCCGCCTAACGTGTTGCATCCCACGATAGCCTCGTGGCCCTTCGAAAGTTAGGGCACGGATATCATCGGGCCAATTGACCCTCCTTCCTCGAAGGGTCACCGCTTCATTTTAGCAACGATTGATTACTTTTCAAAGTGGGCAGAAGCAGTCCAGCTAAGAAATGTAACATCACACCATGTAATGAAATTCTTTCGTGACCATATCGTATATAGATTCGACGTGCCACGTAGAATCATATCCGATAATGGGTCCGCTTTCAAGTCTACAAAGATCAATAATTTTGCAAATCGCCATGGTATCAATTGGAGATATTCAACAATCTATTACCCACGGGCTAATGGATTGGCTGAGGCCTTCAATAAAACTTTGGTTCAAATCATCAAAAAGACCCTCGATGATAATAAATATCAATGGGATGAGAGGTTAGTGGAAGCTTTGTGGGCCTACCCGACCACTTATCGAACCCTGACCCAATCCACACTGTTTGCACTAGTGTACGGATCCGAGGTCGTACTCCCTCTCGATGTTCAAATCCCTTTGCTCAGAATTGCAATTCATAACCAGATTACAACTCAACAAAATGCACAACTCCGTTTGGAAGAACTTGAAAGCCTCGAAGGACATCGTCTTCAAGCTCAACAAAATTTAGAATTGTACAAAACCCGAATGATTCAAGCCCACGTGGCACCCTCCTAAGTTAGTGCGACCTAGAACCTTCCAAGTAGGCGACTTGGTCTTGGTTCTTCGGAGGCCTATCTTAGTGCACCGAAAACTCGGTGGAATGTTTGAACCAACTTGGGAAGGACCCTTCATAGTGGAAATAGTCTATGAAGGAGGCTCGTATCAGCTAGTGGATTGTAAGGTAAATCACCCAATGCTTCCTATAAATGGTCATTTCCTTAAGAAATACTATGCTTGATGTAGCTCGATCTTTGAATCAATAAAATACTTGATTTCCAACTGAACTCGACTCAATCTTATTTAATGCTTTTTGAATTCTAAAACTACTTTCTTTTCTTTAAGGTTAGGTGTGAGAACCTGTGCTTCCTTTCCTTAAGATTAGATCTGCTAGTGGTGGAGTAAGCCCCTCGTGGCACCATCCTAGCGTTTAAAATCAATTTTTGGGTTAGATAGCATTTGCCAAATCCTTAGAGATTCTGGCAGACTATCTCCTTGGCTAGTCCTCCTAGTTAGATGTGAGTCCCTGTGCTTTCTAACTAGGCTAGTCATTGAATACCCAATACAAATTCGATCCGTTAGGAGTAGGTGTGAGTCCCTGTGCTTCCTATCTCCTAGGATCTCGACTGACTAAAAGTGGAATTAAGCCTATTGGGCCCCACATAGTTCAGTCACTCTTTCTTCTCTTCAAGGTTAGGTGTGAGTCCCCGACCTTCTTTTCCTTAGGATTAGATCTGCTAGTGGTGGAGCAAGCCCTTCGTGGCACCATCCTAGCGTATAAAATTAAATTTCGGGTTAGATAGCTTTTGGCCGAATACTTAGAGATTTGGGCAGACAATCTCCTTGGTTAGTCCTCCTAGTTAGATGTGAGTCCCTATGCTTTCTAACTAGGTTAGTCATTGAATAACCAGTACAAATTCGATCCGTTAGGAGTAGGTGTGAGTCCCGGTGCTTCCTATCTCCTAGGATCTCGACTAACTAAAAGTGGAATTAAGCCTACTGGGCCCCACATAGTTCAGTCACCCTTTCTTCTCTTTAAGGTTAGGTGTGAGTCCCAGAGTTTCCTTTCCTTAGGATTAGATCCACTAGTGATGGAGCAAGCCCCTCGTGGCACCCTCCTAGTTTAAATACAAGTTCGATCCTTCAGGAGTAGGTGTGAGTCCCCGTGCTTCTTATTTCCTAGGATCTCGACTAACTAGTAGTGGATTTAAGCCTCTTGGGCCCCACTATAGTTCAGTCACCTTCTCAATCCCCTAGGGTTAGGTCCTTCCTTCCCTTAGAATCAAATCCAAATTCAATCTTCTAAGGTTAGGTTCTCTTTCCTTTAGAATCAAAACAACAATCTGACCCTCTATAGTTAGGAATTCTTTCTGCCTATATGATCACCTAGGTTCTTTTCCTCTAGGGATAGACTTGTCCTTCACTTAGGATCAGACCCACTAGTGGTAGAGTACGCCCTCCGTGGCACTACCCTAGTATAAATTTAAATCTTAATTCCCCAGGGATGAATTTTTCATTCCCTTAGGGTCAAAATTCCAGACTCGACCTTTAAGCTCGGTCAATGCCAATAAGTGTAATAGAACTTCATTCTATTACACATATTGGGGGTCCATTTGTTGACCTCATTTTTATATGAGGTCACTTGGACTAATCTTGACCTTAAATCAATCCAATATCCAAACCAATCTAGACCTTAGGATCACCCTAGAATCCTGACCTTAGGATCTATTCTAGGTCCTAGGATCCTTCTAGACTTCAGACCTTAAGATCAACCTAGATCTTAGATCAATCAAACCAAATCCAATGCTAAAAGGCCAAGTCCTAAAAGCCTTTTTCAGTAAATTTTCAAATACTTCAAAAGCCAATCAAATAACCTCTGATTCAGAGTCTGTCAGTTGCATACTGATGGGACATGTCTCTGGAGGCAACCATCCAAATTTGAGCCCATTCTGAGGTCTCTAACCTCAAAAACTAAATCAAAATCCAAAGACTGTAAAACCTTCAAATATTTACAACATATGCCACTAGACCTGTCACATAGAAGATTCTGACCTTAAAACCTTCACCAAAGCCTCTAGTCACTTCCAGACCATTAATCCAGACCTACTGAACAATAAACTGCATTTTTTAGACCTATTTTGACCCCTAGTTAATCAGGGGTCAAAATGACCAAAATACCCCTATGGGGGCTCAAATAGTGATTTCAAACCAAATGAACCCCAAATTGACTGCAACCACCTCCAGCAACTTTCAAATATCAAATGAAACCTGTTGGACCCATTTCCAAGCCCTGGGTCAACCTGGTTGACCAAGTCAACATAGTTGACCTAAATGGCCCTTTAAGGGTCCAAATAAGTGTTTTGACCCAAATGACCTCTCCAGGCCATGGAACCACTTCCATTGGTCTTGAAATGTCATTTGAAACCTGTTGAACCCATTTCCATACCCTGAACCCACTTGGTTGACTCAGTCAATTAATTTTGGCTTAAGGGCCCATTAAGGGCCCAATAAGCTTATTTGACCCAAATGACCCATTTAACCCTTGGAATCACTTCTAACATATTCTAAATATTGTATCAAACCTACCTGGACCATACCCACACCTTGGGTCAACCTGGTTGACTCAGTCAACCTAGTTTGACCAAACTAACTCTTAAGGCCCTCCACTTTGAATTAAATTTCAAATCCACCCAAGTCTTTGTCAAACCCTCTCCATGCTTCTTATTCAATCCCCTAAATCACTTTGGCTGCCACCTCACCCTTGGTTGACCAGTTGACTGGTCAACATGGTCAACAAGGCCCTTTAAGGGGCTTAAATCCCCATTTGGCTTGGCCTAAGCTAACCCATTCCCTCCTCAATCCATTCCAGCATTTTCTTTTAATTCCTAAGCCTCCTCCCATGCCACCTCAGCTGCCATGTGGCATGGGGACCAGTCAAACATTTATTTTAAGATGGTCAAACTTGGTCAAATGACCTCTTAGAGCTAATCCTCCCTAATCTAAACCTCTCCAGCAGTTTGAATATGCACTAGAAGCTTCCTAGGACTCACTCCAGCCCTTTGATCTTGATCAAACAGCCCTTATCACTCCCATGTGCTCACAAGGGACAAAACTCTCTTTCCACATAGGAAGTCCTTGATCCATCCTTGCCTTCTACTCCCACCAACTCCAAGTGACACATGGCAGCATCTAGAGGTCCAACCATTTGATCCTAGCCGTCTATCCAACCTGAGAACGTTTGAATAGGGAGAAAATGCCCTATTGAGCATTGATTCAATCCATATCAATATCTCACCTGTCTAGAGCTCCTCCAGGATAAGTCTCTGTTCCATTGTGCTCCCCAGAGATTCCTCAACATCTCCCTACTCAAACCCCGGCGGTCAAAGTTGTTTCCGGTGATCTTCCGGCGAGCCAACCTTAAGTCCGTCCTATGCTCATTCTAGGAGATTTGTGGCGTATCGGAGCTTGGATTCAACTAGGAACTAAATCGTGGACAGTCTACAAGCTCAGAGAATCCAAAAACGGTTCAATCCGTCCATAAAATCTCGGTAAAATCCTAAACCTAGTTTAGGACACATAGATCTAATTAGCCTTTCGTTAAGTTCTTATTTAATAATTTTAAAAGTTCCCCAGAATTTCTAATCATGATTTTAATCTATATTTAAAATTTTGTCGAAAATGGTCAATCCAATCGAACAGGCCAGCTCAAAAATGGGTTCTAGGGCTCGGTTTCACTGTTGAACGAACTGAGCTCTATTTGGTCCGTTAATCTTTCAATCAATGGATCTAATCTCGCCGTTCTGCGATTCATTCCAACCGTCTATCCGATTCGTTGCTTAATTTTCTGTTCGGCGAAATCTGGACCCTTGATCTGGAGCCGCAGGATCAAAATCCCGCCGTCCGATTTCTCCACGTGAGATCGGATATCGGGATGCGATCTGGGTCATTCTCTCTATCACTCGTGAGATCCAATGGCTCGACGCCGTGCCCCGCTGGTTAAGTGGCGGGACCCATTTGACTGCCGCCGGCCACATGGCGCAGTCGTTCACTACCGCGTGGAAAAATGCGTGGACCCCAGCCGCCACCGTACGTTGAATGCCAATCATTGGCCGTGCACCGCTGGCCCAATGACGGTGCGCCACGTGGCTTCCCGCCACCATATAAAAAAAATGATTTAAAATTCATTTTTAAATCATTTTTTAGTTCAAAAAAATTTATAAAAATTACAAAATTAATTTCAAATAAAAAAAATATTTCTTTTATATTAATATTTCCAGAAAATTGAATATTTTTAATTTAAAATATTAATTTTATTTTAAATTTTTTTATTTATTAAATATTTAATTATTTTAAATTAATAATCAATTAAAATTTATTAAATATTGTTCATTTTAAAATATTAAAATTTGATATTATTATTATTATTTTTATATAATCAAAGATTATTATTTTTAAATTAAAGTTAATTTAAGATATATTATATTTAATTAATTTTAAATTATATAGACATTTAATTAATATTTAATTAAACTTAAATTTAAATAATTTTAAGGTTATTAATTGAAAATTATTTTAAATAATTCTAAAATTTCAAAAAACAGCTAATGTTTAATTAAATTTAATTTAGATATTATTTTAAATATTCATTAAGTTTAAATTATTTAAATTCATTTAATTATTTTAAAACTTTAAAATTTTCAAACAAATTCGATTTAAATAAAAAAAACATAAATAATATATCAAAATTTTTAGAAAATTAAGAATTTTAATTTAAGATTATTTTCAAAGTTTAAAAATTCAATTTATTTTGATTAACTTTAATTATTTTAATATCCATAATTCCTAAATAATATTTAATTAAATATTATATTAAATATTTTGAAATTAAAAATTTATTTTCAAATTTCTTTAAAAAGCAAGTGGAACTCACAAGTTCAAAATTTTTATTTTAATGATATTTCTTTTTTTATTATCTTATCTTAAAATGCTATCCTTATGTATATAGGTTTATATTTATAAATACCTATATTTTGAAATCTACTTTAAAATTATATATATGTTAAATCTTTAATATACTTGAGAGATCCATTTGAAATCTTAAATATAGATTAGACTTGATTGAATGGAAATTTTTGAGGAATGATTAGTGAGTGATCATATTATAATCATTGATTAATCAAAATTTTGTTACCTTAAATATTGTCAATCTTTGCATGTTTAGGAAACACACACCTCATAGCCTAGGATCTCCTAGATTTAAGGACTTGTTTGCTTGCTATTGTGTATTTATGTCATGTTTAGTCAAGGTTTAGCAAAACTTCGATTCAAACCTATTAAACTTAGTGTCACTGAGGACAACAATTAAGGACTTTAATTAGACAACTTAGAAAATGTGTTGTGATTAGGATACACCTCATTTGAACTTGAAACTTGAAAATTTTAAACATAGTAACATTCTCAGCCTTAGGGAAAATTTTTACTGATTTTAGAAGTCATTAAGCTCCATAATTAATTTTCTTAAGGTCAAGCCTTAATTAATACATTAAAACTTACAAAAAATACAATAAATCCATTTTAAACCCAAAAGTTATGTATAATCCCTCTAACTGACTAGATTTGAACCCTTAACCAATGAAAATTAAAACCAAATTGATTTTATAGCAATTCTACATTTAAATTAATTTTAAGTAAAAATTAATATTTTATTAATTTAATTAATTAATAATAATTAAAAATCCCAATAAATTCCCAAACACTTGGAAATCCCTCCTTAGGTCATACCTGACCTTTGGAGCTGATTTCAAGATGTTTGGAATCCATTTGGAGCAAAACCATAAAAAGGGCCTTAATTAAACAATTTCCAAAATTTATTAAACACCCTAAATCTTTGAAAATTCATAACTAATTAAAGAAATATCCAAATTGACCAAACTCAGTTGCATGCAACTCATAATAAGGCCTAATATTTATTAAAAATGTAAAATTTCCAGAAAATCATCAAATACAAAAAGTCAACAAATTGGTCAACTTTTATCCGAAATCAGTTCAAAACTTCAAAACTTCATAACTAAATCCAGAAAAATCCAATTTCAGCAAACTTACCTTCTAACGGATCGTAGTAAGGTCTAGTATTTTAATAAAATACTAATTTTATAGAAAATACTCTTAATTAAAAAGTCAATTTCTAACCCCTTAATTAAATAATTAAAATAATCAAAAAATTCATAAAATTCAAAATTGTTTTAAAAACTCCAGAAATGATTATTCAACTTTAAAAATCATTAATCAAAATTTTCTAATAAAATTTATTAACACTTAAACCCTTAATCAACCTAATCTACTTAATTATACAGGGTACCACTAGGTAACCCAGGCCTACGAGGCTATTAACTTAGCCCCAAGAAAGGTGAAATAAACTTCACGGTCTCGGTGTGAAATAAAGGCAGTATACAACAAATAACTAAATAAATCTTAAAATTAACCTTAAGCCATTAATACTTGAAATCAAACTTAAATCCCTTAAACCTTTCAACCAATCGAACTTTAAATAACATTAACTAATTATCTTATGTAGGAAATATCAAAACCACATGACCTACTTCACATACTTTAGATGGTTTGGTAGGATCACCGACTTTAGTTTTAGGATAGGCCGGTGTTTACTTTTCTACATCTGTGTGCCGGGTTTTTGAGCTTTTTCTGCATGATGTTTACTAGTGTAGAATTGTTATGTTTGTTTACCTACTTCCTACATTCTGTGATTGATCGTGCGTTAGATTTACCCTTAGGATAGGAACAAATTATATTTGTGCAATCTTATGCAGGTGGCCATGCTCACACAAGGAGTTGAAATTAAAGGGGGCAGTTAATAAAAATATATATATACTCTATGCACAGGTACCTGCCGTGCTTAAGACCCCCTTTAAATAAAAAGAGCATCGCCAAGTGTGGCTAAAAAATGCATTTCAGTTTTTCATATTATAATTGTTTGGGATTGAATATACAACTGCTGATTATTAGGATAACATTGCAGGATCGAGTCTAGATTTTCTTATTTCATTCAATGTAAATTTAATTCAATTAAGGTTGTAATTATTTGAAATGGTTTAAGATTTAGATTCTTAATCCAATTTGAATTCCAAAGAGGTGAAGACATCCCTAAAGGGGAGAGTCTTCTTCCATTTGGAAGTCAAATTAGTATACCTTTTTAAATATCCAAAGAGGAAAGATAACACCCCATTCAAGGGGGAGTTTCTTTCCATTTGGATATCCGAAATCGACGAATCAAGATGTTCGTGAGAAGATGAAGGATTGGACGATGAGAAGAATCCCAAATCTCAAAGTCATTTAATTTAGGATCAGAAATCTGGGTTGTAGTCAGTGGTGCCCGGCCACTTTAATTTTCTGCAAATTCTGTGATGTAATAATAAGGGCACTTGCCTACGGACATTCAATTTGATAAATTTAATTTGATTGATTTGTTAATTTGATTGCGCATTAGAACTCCTACTTTTCTAATCTTTTTATTTGCATGCCGCATTTGATTTAGTCTGGAATTTGAATTTAGGCTCTTAGGGGTTTGTCAAAAATTCTTTTATTCTAATTAAATAAAATTTTTAGGATAAGATAGCAACTCTAAACGGTCCTAAGAAGTAAGCTCGGACTCGCCGAGGGTTTTTCATGCAATCATATTATACCTTCTCTACCTTGTTAGGCATCTCCCCGTCTACGTGTTCTGGCAGACCACCTGGCCTATGAGGGTGCCGATCTGTCAAGGGGATGTTATGCAATCTCTAGGGAAAAACTTATTTTCTAAGCCAAAATTTTTAAACTGCTACATACCAATTCTGCATTCAATCGAGTCGATTAGCATGCATCACATTAGTAACAAATTAAAAAAGAGTCTAAATATTTAATTGCATTTATTTAGACATCAAAAACCCAACATAAGTCAAAGGGACCTATTAGGATCTTCTCTAGATGTCAGCCCCGTTCTCAAAACTTTTCTTAAATAATGTCCCTACCACTCAACATTAAAAGACCGGACTCATATTTTAAAATCGTTTAGGTGGTTTAGCTGGCTCCTCAATCCAGGCCGGGGTAAGACCAGATCTGCATTGTACTAGCTAGGTTCGGGGTACTAATTTTAAGTGCCCAATTTAGACTTAGGTTCCGAGGCTGGCTCGGGCCATAAGACCTCAACCTCTGGGAATTTAATCCCGAATTTCTAATAAAATTGACCATTTAAACTAAAAAAATCTCTTTCAATCAAATTCAAGCCCAACACTTAGGATAGGCTGGAGTTTTTCTGAATTATTTCAGAATCTCAAAATACTCCCTACTCCTCTTCCTTTAACTCTGAAAATAACTGTTTAACATTGATCCAATCCCACTTGAAATTCTAAACCTTAACTTCCTTTGATACCTAACTTTGAAATCTTAAATAAAATATACACCGTTATTTTAATTGAGAGTTTTCGTAGGAAATTCTTATTTTCTATGATGTAATTAACTACGAGGGCTTGCGCTCGTAGGAGATTTATAAACCCAGAACTGATTTTCAAAACCAATATTTTTTCAAAATCTCTAATTAATTTTCTTTGGGAAAATCAAACCCGACGATCATTATCGTCATTTTCAAACGATCCATAATAATTGATATCTTCTTTCTTTGGAGAGATGTATCAATTATTATTGCAGTTTCGATTATGAAATTAATGATCTTTTATCCGAATTAGAATAATCAAACAATTGGTTAAAGTCCATTTTGACCTTCCAAGATCAAATGTAATTCTCCCTTCGAGTTTGACTACGATAATTCGGATATAATAATAATTCTGAAATTTGAACCCGTTAGGGAACGATACATTCATCTTTTGAGGCGATATATTATTCATAACGACGTGTTCTATTTCAAAATTCAAAATTATATATTCCCAAAGAAAATTAAATATTTTTCAAAACTATATATACTTAATTATATTTTTCAATCAAAACAACTGGGTAGTGGTGGAAAGAGTGTTTGTAAAGGCTTCTCCGCATTGTTGTGGGTGCAAAAGGAGAGACACTATTGGTATTAGTGCAATACTCGGAGGGTGCCTCTGGGGAGTGGATGTAGGTCTAGTTTAAACCAAACCACTATAAATCTTATGTCTTTTATTTTTTACTGTTTTTTATTTTCCGCATTTTATTTTGTTCTAAAATTATGGTTGAAAAACTTTTTCTAAAAGTTCATTAAAGTTTATTTTTGGTTCAACATACTCATGAGGGATAATTTTTTAAAATACCAATTCACCCCCCTCTTGGATAGCCTTGGGACATAAGCTTAGGTTTAACAACCCAATTCATAGTGAACGAGTTTCAACAAGTGGTATCTTTGTTTCAAAATCATAAGTTTAAACTACTTTTTGATTAACATAAATGGCTACATTTGGAAACTAATACACACCTGAGGGTTACTCTATTACTAAACCTCCACTGTTTGACAATATATCTTTTAATTTTTAAAAAACATGCATGTCTACTTTCTTACAGTCACTTGATTATCGTATGTGGATTTTAGTCCAGGAAGGATGTACAAAACCAACTAGATTAGTTAATGGAGTTAGAGTTGAAATACCTTTTGCAGACTGGACAGTAGAAGAACGTGACTTAGCACAACTAAATGCCAAATGTTTGAATAGTTTCTTTTGTGCTTTAAAATCGGAAGACTACATGCGAGTTTCTACTTGCAAAAGTGGAAAGGACATATGAGATAGACTTTGTATAATATATGAGGGGACTAATGAGGTTAAACAATCTAGACTTAATATCTTGTTGCATGATTATGAATTATTTCGTATGAAACCTAATGAATTCATTTCTGACATGTACACAAGATTCACACAAACAGTCACCTCTTTGCATGCACTTGGTAGGGAACTAACGAATGCTGAAATGGTTAATAAGATTCTTCATTATTTACCTACTACTTATGATGCCAAAATTACTATAATTACAGAGTCTAAGGATTTAAACATTTATTCTATTAACAATCTTCTTGGTTTGCTTATTGCTTATGAGCAAGGAGTTAGCCAAAGAAAGATTGATACAGGTGAACCACGAAGGGAGAAGAACATAGCACTGAATGTGGTAGAGTCTGAGAGTGAACACTCACAACCTAAGGATGAAGACGACATTGCATTGATGACTAGACAATTCAGAAACTTTCTGAAGAGGAAGCGAAAGAGACATCAACAATGGAATAGAGGTAAATTCAATAGAAATACCAAGTTTTCAAATGATGTTATTTGCTATAAGTGCAGGAAACCTGGATATATAAAGACAGAATGCCCAAAACAAAAAGGTAATCCTAGCAAGAAGAAGGTAGAGGAGAAACCATTTGTAAAGAAGGGCAAGAAGAAGTTCCAACGAGCTTTTTGGGCTGACTCAGCTTCGAACTCGTCAGAAATAGAAAAGAAAGAGGAAGTCACTAATCTATGCTTAATGGCCGACAATCTTGATCAGTCAGATGAAGAAGAGGTATGTGACTTAACTTATGACAAACATTTTGAAATTTCTGAACACATGCATGAATCATATAGGAAAATGAAGAAAATGCATACTAGCCTTAGTTTAGAATTAGAAGAGCTTAAAAAAGAACATGAAATCCTTAGGAAAGATCATGCTTTGATTGATAACAACCACATGAAATTACTTGATGAGTTTGATGACTTGAATAAAAATCATGAGAATTTAAAATCATCCTACGCAGAACTCGAGAAAAATTTTAAGAACTTTAACGATGAATCAGAGAGTAAATTATATAAAATCAGATATTTAAATTGAATTTTGGAAGATATGAATTTAGTTTATAAATTAACGATAAAAGCTCTCGAGGATAAAAGGATACCTCCTAAACTTGAAGATTTTACTATTCCTATTCTATATCCTAAATTTATGCAATCCCTAAATAGACAGATAAATGGTAGAAGACTTAGGAATCCTTTTCCTAATGTCAAATGTAATAATTGTGGATTGCTTGGATATATAGCTCTCACAAGTTCTTTGAAGATGAAAACTAATTTGGTGTGGAGACTTAAGATGCATAAACCTAGATATATTATACATGCATATGATTATAAATTACCAAAAGGAGATTCCAAATTTGTTTGGGTTCCCAGGTCTAACATTTGATAATTTTGAAGGGATGCTCTCACACAAGATCTTGTAAGAGCATATGGTACCTAGACAGCAGATGTTCAAAGCATATGACTGGAGATACTGCTCAATTCATAACGTTGGAAGCCAAGAGTGGAGGCAAAGTTACACTTGGAGATAATACTAAAAGGAAGGTGGTTGGATCAGGTATGATTGGAAATTTAAAAAAAAAAATTTATAAACAATGTGTTATTAGTAGAAGGCTTAAAGCATAATTTGTTAAGTTTAAGCCAATTATGTGATAAGGATTATTGTGTAAATTTTTTTCTACTAGCTATATATTAAGCCTAAATAATAAAGATATTTTGAATGGTAAATGGGTAAACAATGTTTACATGCTAGATTTAAATTGCATTAATTATCCTACTACTTTTTGTTTGAAAACTGTATCTGATGAGAGATGACTATGGCATAGGAGATTTTGTCATTCTAGCATGAAAAATCTTAGGATGATTACCCAAAAGAACTTAGTGAGAGGTATACCAAAACTAGACTTTACTAAGGACCACCTTTGTGATGCATGTCAATTAGGAAAGCAGGTGAAGTTCTCTTTTCAGTCCAATAAGGATCTTAGAACTAGTAAACCATTGGAAATTTTGCATATGGATCTGTTTGGACCAGTTGGAACTATGAGTCTAGGAGGGAAGGTATACAGATTTGTGATTGTGGATGATTACTCAAGATTCACATGGGTTAGATTTCTATTTCATAAGGGTGAATCATTTGAGGAATTTAAAAATTTTTCGACTTTGATTTAAAGGAAATTAGGGTGTGAAATTATTTCTATTCAAAGTGATCATGGAGGAGAATTTGAGATTGAGAGAATTGAAGAATTTTGTAAGAAGAAAGGAATTGATCACAATTTTTCTGCACCTAGAACCCCTCAGCAGAATGGGATAGTCGAAAGGAAAAATAAAATATTAATAGAAGCCGCCCAAGCAATATTGGAAGAATATTCACTTCCTAAATATTTTTGGACTGAGGTGGTTAGCACAGCATGTTATGTTCTTAATAGGGTGAATGTGAGATCTAAGTTAAATAAAACACCCTATGAGTTGCTAGAAGGGAGAACACCTAATTTATCTCATTTACATATTTTTGGTTGTAAGGTGTTCATACATAACATTGGAAAATTTGCCTTAGGAAAATTTGATCCAAAATCTAATGAAGGAATTTTTGTTGGATACTCAAGTGTTGGAAAATCTTATAGGATATTCAATAGAAGAACTTTGGTAATTGAGGAAACCACACATGTTGTATTTGATGAATCTGGTAATATGGAAGAGCCAAATGTTATAGAAGATGAGATTGAGGATAACTCCCAAAAATTTGATAAAATAAATTTGTAAGAAAATGTGGAAGAAAATTTGGAGATAGAAAACACTTTGCCTAGATATTTGAGATTTTCTAAAAACCACCCAAAGGAATTGATCATAGGTGAACCAAGTGAGGGTGTAAAGACTAGGCATGGATTAAATAAGGAAGTCAATCATTCAGCTTTCATTTCAGTTATTGAATTCACTAATATTAATCAAGCACTTTCTGATGAATTTTGGATTTTAACTATGCAAGAAGAGGTTAATCAATTTGTAAGAAATAAAGTTTTGGGATTAACTACAAGGCCAAAAGATCAAAGTGTAGTTGGAACTAAGTGGGTTTTCAAAAAGAAAATGAATGACTCGGGAGTAGTCATTAGAAATAAGGCTAGATTAGTTGCTAAGGGGTATAATCAGATTGAAGGGATTGATTTTGAGAAGACTTTTGCCCTTGTAGCTAGACTTGAAGCAATTAGAGTTTTGCTAGCCTTTGCCTGTTTTAGAAGTTTCAAATTGTTTCAAATGGATGTGAAAAGTGCCTTCTTAAATGGGGTAATTCAAGAGGATGTTTTTGTAGAACAACCTCCAGGTTTTAAAAATTCTAAATACCCAAATCATGTTTTCAAGTTAAAGAAGGTATTATATGGATTAAAACAGACACCTAGGACTTGGTATGAGAGGTTGAGCACCTTCCTAGTTGAAAGATCATTTGAAAAAGGAAGTGTGGATAAAACTCTCTTTTTGAAGAAATGTAGAAAGGATATACTCATTATTCAAATTTATGTGGATGATATCATTTTTGGATCCTCAAATAAAAATTTTGTGATGATTTTTCTAAAATAATGAGTAGTGAATTTGAGATGAGTCTAATGGAAGATTTAAGTTATTTTTTAGGTTTTAGCATTAAACAAATTGAGAAAGGAACATTTCTAAGTCAATCAAAGTATGTTAAGGACATCCTCAAAAAGTATGAAATGGACAATGCTAAACCTATAAGTACACCAATGAGTTCCTCAGTTTAGTTGGATAAGGACCCTAAGGGAAAATCTATTGATCAAAAGAAATTTAGAGGGATAATTGGATCTTTACTTTACTTGACTGCTAGTTGGACCAATATCATGTTTAGGGTTTGCTTATGTGCTAGATTTCAATCAGATCCAAAAGAATCACATTTGACAGCAGTGAAAAGGATTTTAAGATATCTGTTAGGAATTCAAAACTTATGAATTTGGTATCCTAAGTTTAGCTCTTCATTTGAAATAATTGGTTATTCAGATTCTGACTTTGTAGGTTGTAGGGTGGACAGAAAAAGCACTTCTGGAGCATGTCAGTTCATTAGAAATTCATTAGTTTCATGATCTAGTAGAAAACAAAATTCAGTAGCCCTATCTACTGCAGAAGCTAAATACATTACATTAAGAAGTTGTGTGGCACAAGTACTTTGGTTGAAACAATAATTGATTGATTTAGGATTGACTATAGGCACTATTCCAATTTATTGTGATAATAAGAGTGCTATTTGTATTTCTAAAAATTCTATTCAACATTCAAGAACCAAACACATTGACATAAGGCATCATTTCATAAGGGATCATGTTACCAAGAGAGAAATTGAACTCATTCATGTTACAACTGAAAATCAACTTGCAGACATTTTTATAAAACCTTTAGCCTTTGATACTTTCAGTGCATTAAGAACAAGGCTTGGTGTGATTGATTTAAATGCTTAAATAAAAATGTTCTTGCAACATTGATGTATGTTTGATTATTAAATGTTTTTTGTGTGTTTATGATTTTGTTTGCGTGATTTTTCTCGTTTTAGAGTCTGTGCTTCTTCGTTGTTTTCGGTATTTATTTTGTTTTGTTTTGTTTTTTATTTATAGTTTTTTGTTTGAGTGCAAAATTATTTTTTTAAGTCATCATCATCCGGGATGAAATTTCTTCGTACCGGACGATTTGTGTAGTGTGATAAACTGTGGGATTTTGAATCGTTTGAGTGCAGTTTTTAATGTACTTCATCTGTACGATCATCACGATCATCCATGACGAAATATTTTTGGAATGACGGGATGAATGAATGAAGCAGTTGAATGGATAAGGTAGTTTTTAATATGAACTTCGTCTGTACGAACCTTTGGTTCGTCTGTACGAACATATGTCGATTTGATGTAGGGGACGGTTTCAACTTCCACTAAAATGATATAAGTTCTGATCATCCCAGGACGAATACGTGTTCGTCTATACGATCAGACTGGTCAAAAGTCTATATAAAAGGATGCTTCGTAAGTCGTGTTGATTACGAAATGATATTTCATTCTGGTTGTATTAGATCATCTGTATGAAATATTTTCTTACGGGACGATCGAAAAATTTATACGTGATGAATTATTTTCATCTGGTACGAACGAATCATTTTCAATGTATAGGCGGTCTTTTCAACTCAATTGTCACTCTCTAAACATCACTTTCAACTCCTTTCTTACTCTAGATCACTTTCAAATGGCAAGTTCAAGCAAGTGTCAAAAGGTCTTAGTCAAGAAGCCACATAGGAATTCGTCTGAAAACTTTCTGTCCAAAGCAAATGAGGATTCTTTTCCTAGATTTGCTTCTGCCAAAATCACTCCTTCCCAAATTTTAATTCAAGAAGATATTACCTTTCATGTAATGCCTTTATTTTCTTCGACTTAGTTTAAATTTATCCTTACTCTAGTCCACCTCTATAACAAAGAAATCTTCCACTATTTTCTGGCCAATATGTCCTTCAATTCTGATCACTCTGTGATTCGCTCCTTTATTTTCAAGCAGAAAGTTGAAATCACTAAACACGACTTAGGAGCTTTTCTAAATTTAAGGACTGAAGGGAGTAGAGCCCATACCTTAATCACCAATAATATATATAAATGGTATGAATTAAATAGGGTGATTAGAGGAGATGGTTAATTGAGCATGTGGCTAGGGTATCTGGTCTTGTCCGAAATGCACGCATCATCCAGCACGTTCTTAGAGCTTCAATCATTTCAAAAGCTGGTGATAGAGTCAATATTACCCCCCTTCTCTCTATGGTGACTTTTCTAATCATATCAAATGAGCCTATAGATGAACCCCAACTTATCCTTGACTATCTTTATGAGCTTTCTGAAATCTGCCATGCATAATAGAAAGAAAGAGGGATATTGCTTTAGGAGACTTAGTTTCCTATGTTCTGCAAAAGAAGTATAACTTGGTTCATCCTGATCAAGAATATGAAGAACTGCTCTATTACAATGAAGAATCATTTAGAGTGATCTTCAAGGAGGAATCAAGAAAAGCACATGTCATATGTGATACAGAAGAAGAGCCAGAAGGTGCACCTGCTCCTACAAACGAACCAAATTATCAGAATTTGGTTCAAAGTTTTGATCAGTTAGAGACTCATTTTGACCAACGCTTTGATCAAATTGAGACTAATTTACAGCAGCAGGCTGCTCAATATCAACATGACATGGGTTATATGAGGGAGCAAATGAATGATATTAGTACCAATGTACTTATGATGAGTACATACTTTATCCTCTTTGGTGGTGCTCCTCCTCCTCCTCCTCCTCCAGATCAGGGATCGTCTGAGTGATTATTGCACTTGATTTTTTGTGTTTGTATTGTTATTGTTTATGTGTTAGTTATTGTTTGCTTTTATTAGTATGATGTATTTCTTCTTCATTTTAGTTATTGTATTGATATCTTGATGAATCCTTGTAATATTTAAAATGATATCAATATAAGTTCTTGTGTTTTGATTTGAATTTACTTTTGAAATGTTTGTTAGACTTTGTGTAAATCATCAGATTTTTAATCTTAATCGTGCTATAACCTGAATTGCAAGAAAAATTAAATTCATTAGAAAATCTAATTATTATAAGTTTAAGTTTTGCTTATAACTTGATATTATTAGGATTTTCAATTTCATGTCTCTTATTTAGACTGTATTATTATTAAGATTATTATTGTAATTAAGATATTTTCTTATTTTATATTTCACATATCAATCATTATTTATGCACTTAGAAAGATTTGAAATTTTAGATTATTGTTTTTGGAAAGAATAAATTTACTCTTGCAAATTGTGTAAAAGTACAATAAAAAAAAAAATCAAAAGGAATACGCAAAGGTTCGCAATGTGAAAAAGAGGCACAAAATAAGCCCAAAATAAAAATGATGCATAAAAATGTGCCACAACTATGAAAAGGATGCGCAAAGCACCACATGTGGTAGTTATTTCTTTCTAAACTCTTTTAATCTCTTAATTCAAATTAATCTTATGTTCATTTATAATTGATATTAAAATTTGAATAATACAATTTTTTATTCATCCTTATTGCAATGATTTTCTCTATCTTAGTGGCTAAACTGACTTATGTCTTTGATAAATTCTTTTTATTATCTATGTTATATCACTTCTTAAATTATATGAATTTCTATGATTTGCCTAATGTTTTAATTTTATTTGTATAACTTATTTCAATCACTATTAAGATTATATTATTAAATAATTTTCATATCTCTACTTACATTTCAAGTCTTTTTCTTTTTCTTCTTCACTTTTTACTGTTGTCAAAAAGGGGGAGAAATTATTTGTTGAATTGTGTCTTGTGTCTTGTGAGTCTTGTATCTTGTGTTAGTATTTGTGTTTATTTTTTTTTGTGATTATGTTGTTGTTTTGTTTTGCATAAAATTTTTGAAAAATAAAAATAATTTTTGAATCAATGCCTCCTTATTTTCATGCATTCATCAATTCAGGGAGAGTTTAGGAGATTCTAAGAATTTGCAACTATAAATAATAATTATTTTGTCATCATCAAAAAGGGGGAGATTGTTAAGAGAGTGCTATTTGCATGTTTTATATTATTGCAACTTGTATAGTTTTGATGATTCCAAATATTATTATTTTATGTGTAGTTATCTCCTAATATTTTTTTGGAAGATTTGTTTTTGCTCTTATGTGTACTAACATTTCAAAAAATTCGAACTCCAAACTATGAAGACTTCAAATAAAATTTAACATACAATCCTTTGCAAATTAAAGCTTTGAAATATTCTTTGAATTGAGAGGGAGTGATTGTAATTAAGTGAATAAAAACACACATACACACTTAAGGAGATCTTACAAAATTTATAGTTATCGTACGGGATGAACCTAGTTCGTACGGGACGATCAGGTCAGTTATCTCCTCATAAGAGCAGTAGAACGAACAGGAATTGGAGGAAATTTTTCTAAGTCCTAATCGTCCAGGACGAAATTATTTTCATCCCAGGATGAGTTAGGCTCTGTAAAAATTTCATTCAGATGAAATTTATAATCGTGGTAGAATGAGTTAGGCTCTGTAAAAATTTTGTCCAGACGAAATCTAAATCGTCCCAGGATGATTTTTTCTCTATAAAAAATTCGTACAAACAAAATTTATAATCATACCAGGACGAGTTTCCCTCTATAAAAATTTTGTCGGGACAAAGTACTGTTCGTCCCAGGACGAAGTGAATCAATATTTCACTTTTGGATGTCGTTTTGCACTTTTTGGGAACCGACCTATGGAATAACTGATTGTCCAGACGAACCTAGTTCGTACGGGACGATGATCGTGTACGAACACAGTTCGTACCAATTTTCATTAGGATCATTTCCGACACTTTAAGTAAAATCATCCGGGATGATCCACGATCGTACGGGACAATCCATTTCGTATTAACTTTAATATTTTGTAGTTTTGGATGATTTTTCTTATCTCTCCTATATAAGGTCTAATTTTTACTGCCACCTAATCTTTTTTCTCTTTGATCTTCATGCCTATTAAAAGAAGAGTCAAAGAGAGAGTGTGAGAGAGCATTTAAAGGAGGAATCTTACCACTGGAGCTTGAAGGCTTCACTTGGTGTTCAAAGGTAAGAATCTCTACTTGTGATTTGGGATTACTTCACTCTTTTCTTTCTTCCTTCTGGATTTCTTGTGAGAAGATCTGTCAAGGAGATTCGGTTCTCTGCCGACACTTAGAGAGTGTAAATAGACGGAGGGTTCTCTGCCCACACTAGGAGAGTCTGAACAGCCGAATGGTTCTCTGCCCACACTAAGAGAGTGTGAAAGGGCAAAGGGTTCTCTGCCCATACTAGGAGAGTGTGAAAGGATGGATGGTTCTCTGCCAACACTGGGGATAGTGTAAAAGGACGACGGTTCTCTCACTACAGGAAAAATGCTGAAAACCGGTGGTTTTTTCTGGCAGTTAGTCTAGATTCACCGGCGGTTTTTAATGTTACCGGCGATCTAACGGTGGTTTGTAGACCGCCGGAAAAAATGGCGTAGGAAACCATTTCCGACGGTCTTTTACCGGCAGTTTATTTTTGCGGCGGTCCTCCGGCGGCTAATACCGCCGGTAACCACCAGAATTTTAACCGTCGGTGTGCCGGTGGTTAGTCCGCCGGTACTGTAACCGCTGGTAAGCCGCCGATCGCGTTATCGACAGTTTTCCGGCGGTTTAAAACTGGCGTCGTCTGGTTCGTAGACCGCCGGACGGCGCCGTTAGACCGTCGGTAATTTACCGGCAGTGGACGGCGGTTATAGCAGTCGGTATTACCGACGGTAAAAATCGTCGGGTGTCCATCGTAGAACCGCCGGTGGCCGTCGGTAATCGCCGGTAACTACCGGCGGTTTAATATTACAACCGACGGCTTATCTTGTCCGTCCGGTATCATCGTTTCCGGCGGCTCAACCGCCGGTTAGCCGCCGGAAACCTGTAGCACCTGAAAAAAAAATTGACAGCATCCCCTCTATTTGAGGGAGGTTCACCCTAAAGTCTAAACCTGCAGAAAAAGCAATATATGTTGGGCAACACGCCGCTATATTCATCACAAACCAGAAAATACAAACAAAATCAAAAATTCATCATAACATTACAATCACAAATTCACAAGATAGTTCATGATAATGTTACAATCACAAGTTCAGAAGTTCAGAAGTTCTAATTAATACATTGATCAAACATAATAAACATCTAATCATCATCGGTATCCTCACTGTCTGCAGATGGCTGCTCCTGTTGGTCCTTCTTCCTTTGTTTTCCAGCTCTGTAGGATTGCAACTCTGCTTGCATTTCATTCTGAGCCTTCGTCATTTCTTCAATCTCTCTAGCTTGAACCCTTTTCATCTCTTCAATCTCTCTAGTAAGTGCTGCAACCCTCTCACTTACAGATTCTTCAGTTCCACTTGGATCATGAAATGCAGAGGTGTATGAACTGCCCTTAATAGCAAAAGCCTGTGAACCCATGCCATATACCCTCCCCCTCTGTCTTCCACCAACAACTTCTGACCATGTCTGATACTCAGAAATATGGGCCGATCCAGAAGATGATCCCTCGCCAGTGGACTGCCGACTTTCTCTAGCTCGTAAGAAATCATCTTGCGAGTTACAAATAGTTTTATTAATATAAATTTTTATTCTAAAAATCCAAAAAATTTTACTCACATGAGCCTTCTTAGACTTCTCATCAACCCACTGCTGGTCAGCTTGATGTTGATGAGTTCTTGTATGCAGCTCCAATGGTGTTGGCTCCCGACCCAGGTGCTCTTTCTGAAAATTTGATGCTTAGTTATACTAACATAAATATATGTAATAAACCAATTCAAAATACTTACCAGTCACCGCCTATGTTCTGTATGAGGTACAGATCTATCAGTATGAAGAGAGCTTCCTAAACTGCCGCAGTCAGAGGCTCTGTTCTGTTTATTCTGCTCTCTCATTTTTATAAACTCCGGGGTAGCCCAAGCACTACTCAAATCTGCCCAAATGCCCTCTCCATTTCAATTAGGCCTCTGCCCGGACTTTCTAATGTCCGTGAACATGTCTCTGAGACGGGTCGCTCCTCTCCTCTCAAAATTTGATCTGATCCTCGTGCTGTACTCAGGCAACCACCTAAATTCTTTCTGTAAAAATTTAGATAATATCAAAAAGATTAGTACAAATTAAATCATATATTTGAAATCATACCAAAAAAAACATACCTGAAATTCTTCAAACCACATCTCTAACTGGCTTTGGGATCTTCTTCCAGGATAAGTAAGGAGCATCATACTTATTCTTTATTATATCCCGGATCATATGTATAGGTGGCCTTGAAGGATTGAAGCTGCAAGTGACTTTGTTTATCAATAACATGTAATATATCAAAATAAAAATAACTTAATAACTTAAATTGAACTTACTTATCACCGTCAGGCTCGATGTATTGACGCTTATCTGTTGCTGCTGCAGGATCGCTAGCGCCAACCTCTGGTGGTCGTGATGGTCCACCCTATTCATGCTGCACCGGATAGGGGTAGTCATATGGGTAAGCGTAAGGAGGGTGAGGACCAGTGGATGGACCAGCAGCCTGTGATGATGGTGGGGGGTAATATGGATAGAATGGAGAAGCATGTGTCTGATCTGGAGAGGGGAAGCGAAGACTCGTCTTGCTGGGAGGGAAGTGGCCAGGGAAGTATGAAGGTACAACAAGAGGTGGATCTAACTGTCCCTAACCCTGCTCTGGTGAAGGCTGCTGGCTCCTGGCAGGTGGTGGCGGTGGTGGTGTAGGTAGATCTGGTGGAACTGAAGGCCCCTCACCTACCTCAGTCTGTGTGGGTCTGCTAGTCATAATCTTCTTCCGGCGGAACATTGAGGCAAATGATTTACGAGGAGGATCGTCGCCTGAAGCCATCTGTAATATTAAAAAAAAATTACTAAACCATTGAAAATCAGTTAATAAAGCAGTTAATAAAGCAGTTAATAAAGCAGTTAATGAAGCAGGTAATGAATTACGAGAAGCAGTTAATGAAGCAGTTAATAAAAGACATGGTGGCAAAATACAATATCATTTCTAAGCAGTAAAAATATTACAAAACATTTAAATTCTACAATTCTAAATTACAAAAACTAATCAGAATCATCAAAACTATTTTCATCACTCTCAAGGGTATCTTCACTTTCATCCTCGTTCTCTTCTTCGTCTGAACTAGTTGAACTATTGACATCTTCTAACTCCATTTCAATAGTAGAGGTTGTAGTTGTCATCTCCTCAATTTCAACAGGCATATAACTTGACATCTCATCCTATTGATGTGCAGTTGCTACAATGTATTGTTGATCAATTATTCCCCGTGCTTTTATTTTTATGACAGCTAGCCAATCTTGTTTGTCTCTGCGACCACTGGGATATTTGCTGAAATAAACTTGAATAGCTTGGCTTGCTAACACAAATGGATCAAACTTTCCGTATCTTCTACTATGTTTAACATCTACTAAACCATACACAGGATGAACCCTTATGCCTCTATTTTGTACTGGATCATACCACTGACAGTTAAATAAGCATACAAAGTTCTCATCTTCGCCTGGGTATTCCAAGTCAAGGACCTCATTCAAAATACCATAATAATCACACTCATCTTCTTCATGAGTGTTTCCTCTAACACATACTCCACAATTTTCAGTTTTTCTTCCTTCACTCCACGATTTGGTATGAAATCTGAACCCATTCACTATATATATTGGCCAAGTTTTTACTTTTCTCATTGGACCCCATGCTAATGCTTGCAAATCTTTATCGAAACATTTGTTATCAGGATTTTGTACCTAAAAATATTTTCAAATTTTAGTATTTTTGATAATAAATAAGATTTAAATTTATAAAAAAAATGTACTCACATATGATCTGAACCAAGTTGGAAATTCATTTGCAACAGCTTGCTCAATTTCCCTTGAATCTGTCAAAGGCAAATTACTTACGAAATATCTGGTGACAAATAATACATAAGTATTTTAAATAAACATTACTAATTTATTATTAATATTATGTTAGAACTTACTCTAAGATTGGCTCAACTTCTTCACAGTTCAGTAGTACATACAAATTCGCTGTATTTATTTCTAAATCGTTGAGATATCTTTCAACACATTTGCCACTAGGCTTTCCTTGCCTTCTAAATACTGTTAGTGTAGCATGTGATTGTTCTTCTACATCGAAGTCCATGTTACGACCCATTTTTATTCTTGTACTCCTTACATGTGGCTCGAAATAGTTGGAGCAAAAGTGAGTTGTTTCTTGAGATAAATATGCTTCACATATCGATCCTTCTAGTCGTACTTTATTCTTAACATATTTCTTCAACTTGTTCAGATATCTATTAATCAAATAAAAATATGTTATCTTAACTGATTCAAAAATATTGAGTAATTAATAAAAATCTTAACACATTTACCTTTCGAAAGGATACATCCAACGATATTGTACAGGTCCACCAACTCTAGCTTCGTAAGGTAGATGGACTGGAAGATGTTCCATAAAATCAAAAAAACTTGGGGGAAATATCTTCTCTAACTTGCATAGGATGATTGGTATGTTATCCTCGTACCTCCGTAAAGCATTTTCACTTAGTTTAGATGAACATAAATCTTTGAAGAAAATGCTAAGCTCAATCAACGGATTTGATATGTAATCGGGTATCATACTGATTATGATCGGAAGAAGAACCTCCATAATTATGTGACAATCATGACTTTTGAGTCTAAATAACCTTGCAGATTTCAAGTCAACACATCGGCTTATATTTGATCCATAACCATCCGGCATTTTTAAACCTTTAAACCACTGACATATCATTCTTTTTTGCTCTAACGTGAAAGAGTAAGGAGCTTTGGGCTTCATTAGTTTACCGTCAGTTGTTGTTACTAACTCCAAATTTTTTCGCCGACAAAACTCTTTAATGTCCATCCTTGCTTTGACATTATCTTTACTCTTGCCTTTAACATCCATAATTGTATTAAAAATATTATCCAGAAAGTTCTTCTCAATGTGCATAACATCCAAGTTATGCCTTATCAAATTAGTTCTCCAATAAGGTAATGTCCAGAAAATACTTTTCTTAATCCAATTATGTTGAACACCATAACCCAAAAATTTAGATTCTGATTGCATTGGATAATCAATAATTGTTGGAATGTTGGAAAGTCTCTGTAGTATCTCATCACCACTTAATCTGGGTGGAGGAGGTGATCGCTCAATTCTGTTTTTAACAAATGCTTCTTTATTTCTTCGGAACTGATGATTAGCATTTAGAAACATACGATGACAATCAAACCAAGTATTTTTCCCTCCATGTTTTAATGTGAAAGCTTTACTGTTCTCCATGCAGTAAGGACATGCTAATTTCTCTGCTGTGCTCCAACCAGACAACATACCATAAGCTGGAAAATTACCGATAGTCCACAGCAAAGCAGCTCGGAGGAGAAAATTTTGTTTTATTGATATGTCATATGTGAGCACTCCTTCTTCCCATAATAATTTGAGGTCATCAATTAATGGTTGCAAATAGATATCAATCTTTGCCTTCGGATTATGTGGTCCAGGTATAATCAGAGTTAAGAACATGAACGGAGTAGTCATACACATCTCTGGTGGTAGGTTGTATGGTGTTAATATAACTGGCCAACAAGAATACGGTGTAGTTGTTTGACTATAAAGAGTAAAACCATCAGTATATAATCCCAATCTTATGTTGCGGGTTCAGCAGCAAATGAAGGATGCACTCGATCAAAATGTTTCCACGTTTCAGCATCTGATGGATGAGAAAGAACATCACTTTTTGCTATTTTCTCCTTATGCCATCTCATATGGCCTGCTGAACTCATTGATGCATAGAGCCGCTGAAGTCTTGGAATGATTGGTAAATAAAACAAACGGGAATATGGCACATCTTTCTTTGGACGACGTTGTTTTCCCGAGTTTTGCTTAAAACGAGGAGCATTGCAGCTGCGACAAATAACTTCTGCTGCATCATCCTTATAGTATAACATACATCCATTGATACAATAATCAATCTTTGTAGCAGTGAGACCCAGCTTGGATACTAATTTCTTTGTTCGGTACAAGTCTGAGGGAATTAAATTGTCAGCCAGATTAGTTTCCTTCATAAGACCAATAACGTCATTAAAACACTCACGGGGAATATTATACTCAGTTTTAATACTTAGCATCCTCACTGCAATGGATAATTCTGAATGCGTACTGCAACCTTCCCAAATTGGCTTTTGAGCTGAATGTAATAACTCAAAGAATTTTTGTGTCTCTGCATTTGGTGGCACTTCCATATTAGACCTTAAATTATGACCTTCTACATCAAAAATAAGCTCTTCATAAGGTCTACTCATTTGATCTTCATCAAATGTTTCATAAGCTGTAGATGAACCGGCATGAGCATCTCTATGTGGCTCGTACTCGCCATGTGATGTCCAAATCAAATAGTTTGGAAGAAATCCCTTACGATATAAATCAAGCTTCACATCATCGGGCTTTAGGAATGCTAGATTTTTATGCTTCGAACACGGACATCTAAACATTTTATCAAACTGAAAGGAAGGCAGTTGAGATACAACTTGAATGAAAGTTTCAATTCCCTCTATAAATTCAACTGTCAATCCTTTTCGACCTGGAAACAATCTGTTATACATCTAATATCTCTCTTCTTGGATAGTCATTTGCACGTTGAAGTAAACGTACCCTACATGTTGGAGGCATAAACAATCTGTTATACATCCAAATATATTTTTATGCTTTGAAGGACTTAATCATGCTCTAAAAGAACAAAGCTTATCCATATGTTGCATTTAAATAAAATAAACACATAGATTTGATTTGGGGCCTAAAGGGGCAAGGTGGTCAACCCTGATTGACTTGGTCAACCGGGTTATCCCAGGGTACAAGTCTAGGCCCAACAGACTCGACTCGACTCTCTGAACCCATTGGAGAAGGTCTTGGGGTTCGACTTGGTCAATTTGACCAAGTCAACTCTTATTAATGTCTTGATCACCCAATGCCATAATCCCCTCACAAGGTCTATTACAACTAAAAGTACACATCATATATTCAGTTATAAATCTATTGAAGCAAAAACCTTATAAACTTTATAGTTGACCTCCATAATTCATGTTTTCCTTCAACTCCCTTTCTAGTCTTATCAACATGAAGAATATCATCAGTAAAAAGCATACACCAAGGTACATCCTCTCACAAATGTCTAGTGAGAACATCTATGAGTAAAGCAAAAAGATATGGACTTCTTGCTGATCCTTGATATAATCCAACCGAAATAAGAAAATACTTGATCAAACCACCATGTATTTGAACACAAGTAATAGCTCCTACATACATATCAATAATGATTTAAATATAAGCATTATTAACTCCTTTCTTCTTAAGAACCCTCCATAGCACTTCTCTTGGAATATTAACATATGTTTTCTCTAAATAGATAAATATCATATATAGATCCTCCTTATTCTCATTATATTTCTCCATCAAACCTCTCAAAAAATGTATGACTTCCATTGTAAACCTACCAAGCATTAATCCAAATTGATTTTGAGAAACATTAGTATCACACCTAAACCTATGCTCCATAACTCTCTCCCACATTTTTAAAGTATGAAACATTAACTAAAAAGATAATATAACATGGAGTAGCACCAAATAATCAAAGAAAAACCATAAAAAATAACTTTAAAATAGAAATCGGATTGTTTGGGGTCGGAAATCGGTAGGCGGTCGGGCGTCGGAGTAGACTCGTCGGCGGCGGTCGGACTGGGGTCGACGGCGGTCGGACTGGGGTCGGCGGTCAGAGTTCCTTCGTCGGGGGTTGATCGGACGAGCGGAGGACATGGTACAGCGAGCGATCGAGAGAGAGAAGGAAAGAGTGAAAATGAAATGAGCGGAGCGAGGGGGCTCGTATTAGGGCTTTATCGGCGGTTTTCCGGCGGTCTGGACCGCCAAAAAAAAATCACTTATTAACGGCGGTTTAGATCGCCGATAAACCGCCGGTTCATATTGATGTCCGGCGATTTACCGGCGGTTTATAGACCGTCAGTATTACCGGCGGTGTATCGTAGCTAAGCCGCCGGTTTAACCGTCGTTAGAGTCCGACGGCTAGACCGCCGGTGACGCCGCCGGTAATACCGACGGTCCATAAACCGCCGGTGCAAACCGCCGGTATTTGACATTTTTCCTGTAGTGTCTGCCGCATCGGGTAGTGGTGGAAAGAGTGTTTGTAAAGGCTTCTCCGCCTTGCTGTGGGTGCAAAAGTAGAGTCACTATTGGTATTAGTGCAATACTCGGAGGGTGCCTCCGGGGAGTGGATGTAGGTCTGGTTTAGACCGAACCACTATAAATCTTGTGTCTTTTATTTTTTACTACTTTTTATTTTTCGCATTTTATTTTGTTCTATAAATTATGGTTGAAAAACTTTTTCTAAAAATTCATTAAAGTTTATTTTCGGTTCAACATACTCAAGAGGGATAATTTTTTAAAATACTAATTTACCCCCCTCTTGGATAGCCTTGGGACATAAGCTTAGGTCTAACAACCTAATTCATAGTGAACGAGTTTCAATAAATATCATTAACAAAAATCATACAATAGGGTACAATTTCTTTCAAAATCCATGAGTAAAGAAAAAAGATATGCGCTTAAGGCTTATTCCTGATATACTCCAACTGAAATAGGAAAATACTTGGCTATACCACCTTCTGTTTTAACATGTGTAATAACCCTTGCAAACAAATCCTTAATGACTTGAATATAAGCATTATTAATCTTTTTGTATTTTAGATCTCTAGATAACACTTCTCTTAGAACTTTATTATATACTTTCTCTACATCACTTAATATCATATGTAGATCCTCCTTATTCTCTATATACTTCACCATGAAGCAACTCAATAAATATATTTCCTCCATGGTAGACCAACCCCTAACATGAATCCAAATTGATTTTGAGAATCATTAGTATCAAATAATAACTTATGCTCCATAACTCTCTAACATAGTTTTAAAGTATACACATTCACTTAATTCTTATATAATTTGCATAATCTTGTGTACCAACTTTTTTTTAAAAAAAAGGAATCAACATACTCATTCTATAATCATCTGTCATCTTTTTAGCTTTCAAAATAATATTAAAAAGTTTAATTAGTACACTAAGAAATTCCTTCATCTTTGAAGCATTTCCACGCCTCTATTGAAACATCATCAAGTCCAACAGCTTTTCCATACTTCATTTTCTTTAAAGCTTCACTAACATAAGTTTTACTAATATGCCGATAAAAATAAAATATATCATTTCATTTATGGTTCTACAGACACTAAAGTTAACCATATTCTCACGAACTTCATTGAAAATCTTTGCAAATATCTCATCCACGTTTGTTAAATATCCTCTTCTAAGAAAAATTATTTTTTATTTCTTTTGATTGTGAATTTTTCTCTCTTTTCCTTTTTATTTTTTTATTTTTATGTTTTTCTGTTTGAGCCATCTTAGGTGTTGTTCTTCAGTTTGTGGGATCTAATATTATGCCTTCCAAACTTCCAACTAATGTCTGCAAAATTTCCTATTTGGCATCTTCTATTAGTTTGTTCTTCGTGAGTCACTGCTAATTGTTGGTAATTTTAGCTTTCTTCCATTCAATTCTATTTTGTAGGTTTTCCTTTTTAGCGATGATGTTATGGATTTCTTCTACTAAAGCGTTCCTCGGTATGGATCGATGTTGCTTGCTTCTATTTATTTTGCTCCTTTTGTTGGGCATTTCTATATATTTGAGATATAACTTTTTTTTTTGTTTGGTGGCTTATTGTCGCCCCATAGTATTTTTACTTTTCCTTTCCGTTGTATTTTAGTAGAGACCTTAAGCTTTTAGGTCAATTTTTTGTTCTTTTTTTTGCTGTAACTCTTGTTGTGATTAAACTACTGACTGTTCCATATCCAAAAAAGTGGTTCCTTTAGTGGAAGAGTTGAAGAAGGCTAATAAAAGGATCAACTCAATTGCAAGCTTTGAGATAAGTATCTATTAACATCAATTTTATGTAGCATGTTACAAGGAAACTAAATCTCTGGCCTCAATCAACTTTATTTAGCCATTGCCACAATATCTTAGCATCAGGACTTAGTCAAGGATCTTAAGTTAGAGTTTTAGGCATATAAGCAAAAATTGATCATAAAAAAAGAAAGATTTGAGAAGATGTAAATAGAAGACCCTTCAGACTTTTCTTATTGATTGACTTATGTTCAAAACATTTAAAATAAGTAAATGCAACTTGATCATAGTTTTAGTTGGATAAAAAAAGAATTATGTTAATTCAATAATTTTTTTAGTCAAGAGTGAATAGAAGTCCCTTCAGACTTTTCTTATTGATCGACTTATGTTTTAGACATTTAAAATAAGTGAATGCAACTTGATCACACTTCTTGCAATCATTTTTTTACTCCACTAACTTGAATTATTTTAGTAACTCTTTTTTTTTTACTTTAAATCATCACCTCTAATGACTTTCATTAAGCCTTTCTATGATTATTTTTCATGCAAGTACACAAACTTGGTTAGTTGAGAGAAAATTAATTCATATATTAACAATCAAGTTTGTTTGGATCAAAATCAACTGGTATTTTTAATTCTAGGTCATTTTTTTAGGATAACATACTTTTGCTGGAAGACTTAATATTTCTTTAGCTATGCTGGAGCTAGCTTCATCTCAATGAAATGCTTGACTTGTTTAATATTTTTGCAATTGAGTTTATGCTGTTTTGTCTTTTACATTCTTAAGGTTTTCCCCACTCAAAAAAATATAATTGCAATGAGAAACACTAATATAATCATTTTAACTTGGCGAAGTCTTAAGATCTTTTTATTTCTTCTGTGTAAAGACTCCAAAATTTTTTACAATTACTACACTTTTCTCTTAGTTTTGTGTGTTGGATCTTCATGCATAGCTAAAGAGTTAAACTATTTATCTCTCTCTACCATTGTGAAAGTTTTGGCACACAAAAAGTTTAGTTTTAATTAAATAATTATTTTTTTACCAACATTAAAGTTTGCATGGTATGATCATAGGAAGTAGGATATTATTTTGGTTTTGGAAATAAAATTAAACTCAAATTAGCTAAATTGAAAGGGGAAAGGGTCTTAGGGTCAAGTATTGATTCATAGAAAATAAGGTTTGCTTTGTATGATGTAAAATATTGATCCCATTTTTAATTCACTTATTTTGCAAGAATCTGCTTGATCGGCTTATGATAAATTTAATAAGGACTTCAAATTTCTAATTAATAGCTCAACATAAAAAATTACACCACTTCATGTCACTACGGTACTTTCTATGTTGACATATTGAAAATCTAAAGTTACCAATTAGGCCCTCTATCTATTGAAACGAATCCCTTCTCTATTAACTTCTTCTTTAACCTCGCAATATATCAAATCAGCATATGAATGGACCGTATCTCGCATGAGTGCTGAGTAGAAGGGGACAAGATGAAGCCCTCCGAGGAAAACTCCTCTCAGTAATTTATGATCCACCCCTGGAATTTATCGAGCCTCATAAGAAAATCTTTGAAAGTACTTTTTAAGGGATTCACATTCATTCTGGAAAATTCTTGAGTGGTGGGAAGAATTTTTGTCCATTTTCGGATTGACAACATATTGTTTGATAAATATTTTGGCCAGTTTGATGAATATTGGAATGGTTCCTACGATAAGTGAATTAAACCATGTTCGAGCATGGCCATTGAGGGTAGCAGGAAAAATAGAGGAGTGCATCTGAGGCTCGCTGGATATGCATGAAATTACTAGATGCGCCAAGAGGGGGTGAATTGGATGATTAAGAACTTCTTTAATGAAAAGAAATATCTTTTTATGACTTTATGCGGAAGTGAATTTCATTCACACTAAAAAGATAGATAATCAATTTCATTCACGCAATTAATCACAATAAAAATAAATGCGGAAACAAAGTGCAGAAAAAATAAAGGAAAGAACACACCAATTTATAGTGGTTGGGTCAAACCATGACTTACGTCCACTCCCCAGAGGCACCCTCCGAGTATTACACTAAATCTTTAGTGATTCTCCTTTAGCCCCCACAGCTAGGCAGAGAAGCCCTTACACAATCACTTCCACCTTCCCCGGTGCGGCGGAGGAGCCGGGTCCTTCTTCCCAAAACTTCTTTCAAGACGAACCTTGAATCCGATGGTACTGAGATGCAAGCTCGCAGGAGTAACCGTGTGAAATCTTCTTCACACTCCCTTGAAATCCCCTCCAAGGTTCTTCTCCTTCTCTCAAACTCCACCCTTTCCTCTCTCCCTTACAAGTCCTCTCTTGAAGTTTTCTCTAGAAAAATGAAGCCACAATGGCTGCCAAAAAGACTCTTACAAAGTCTTATGAGAGTGCTTAAATAGAGGGCTCAAAAAACCCTAAAAATACTCAATTCAGCAGTCAAATATCGTACCATACGATCGCAAGATTGTCCAGTACGATGTGTAGAAATTTACCAGTTAGTACTGTACGATCCAATTAGTACAGTACGATCCAGTTCGTACAGTACGATCCAAATGACAAATTTTAGCCGTTTTGATTGCAAAATCTCAGGATTAACTTAGACAATATTTTAAACATCGTACAGTACGATTATGATCGTACAGTACGATTATACAACTTTTCAAATTCAAATTTTTGCCTAATTTAATGGACGGTGGGCTTTCTAATTATAACAGATCGTACAGTACGATTAGTTATATTCAAAAATAATTTTTCCAGGAAAAATAAAATATTTTAATTTATTTCTATTACACCAGACCGTATAGTATGAAATAAATTTGTATAGTACAATGAACAGAAAAGTTAAAATATTTATAATCCTTTTTTTGCTTCCTCTATGTGTGTGCACGATCAACAAACTAACATAGATCATTACAAGACTTCACTCAATAAATGAAAATTACATACTCATTTAATACGACAAATTTTACACAATCTTGAGGCTTGAATCTTCAAATAATGGTGCATGATGTACTTGAAATATTAGTCAACATAGAAAGAAATATACACTGCAAATACCAGGAGAAATAAAAGATTAATAAATTTTATTTGTTATCATCAAAATCATAACCTCGGAAGCCTGAGTTGCAACAATGCATGATGGTTTAATAGTGATCAATATGCTCATATGAGTCGGATGTCCCATCATAGGAATCGACGCTCGATAGCTTGAATCCTTCCCAAATGGGGAGTTGGAGATGGCTTCAATCAGGGGTGATGACTCCTAGAAGCTCCATTAACAAAGGGATAGTGTTATACCTCCCGTAGGATGAAAGTTCGTTCGGGATGTTAAGCCCTATGAACTTAGTCCCAAGCTAACCAAGAGGGGGGTGACTTGGTATTTTAAAAAATCTTTTCAATCAAGACAATGATGGAAAACCAAAACTCACCACAATAGAGTAAATGCGGAAATAAAAGTGCGGAAGCAATAAAGCAATAACACAGAGATTTATAGTGGTTCGGTCAACACGACCTACGTCCACTCCTTGGAGGTACCCTCTAAGTATTGCACTACAAAACATGACTCTCCTTTAGCCCCCACGGCTAGGCGGAGAAGCCCTCACAAGAACCTCCTTTTAGCCACCCAAGCAACGCAGAGAACCTATCTCCTTTTGGTTCCTCCTGAAGCTGGCAGAGAACCACAACAAAAAGCTAACTCCTTACCTCTACCGACCCTTCCACGGACGAGAAACTCTAGACGAAGAACAAGCAGAGCAATCCTTGAAGCAACCCTTGTGAATCCCCTCACAAGATCCTCTCTCTCTTTCTCTCCTCAAGGTCTTCTCAGGTCAAGGCAGCAGCCAAATGTGTTCAAAAAATATTGAACAAGAGCTCTTTAAATAGAAGAGCTTCAAAGAAGCTCATTAATTGCAAGTTGTCGATAATATCGTCCAGGCCGATATGGACCTCGGCCTGGCCGATCAGTATAAATCTCAGAAGATCGGCCTGGGCATCGCCATGTTTTGGGTGCCGGACGATTGAAATTTGACTTGATCGTCCTGGCCGATCTCACGATCGTCCAAGCCAATTAGTTCATTTCACATGAAAATCGTCCTGAGCATCGCCCTGTTTTCATGCAGGCCGATCTCGATCGTCCAGGAGTTAATAAGGATATGGAATATATCATCCTGGCCGATCCTGCGATCGTCCAGGACGATGTGATCGTATCAATCATCCTTAATTACTTCCCTGATTTGTCTGTTCAATTAAGGCATAATTATGAATATCGTCCAGGCCGATCAAGGATCGTCCTAGCCGATAATTTAAAAATACAGTATACCTTAATTGTCTATGGTGGCTACTTCTTTCTGTTTTGAGCTTATCGTCCTGGCCGACACACGTATCGTCCAGGCCGATATGTTAATGTCGGCTGCCTTAATTAAGAATCCTGATTAGTGTCTCTGGTTTTAACTCGATCGTCCAGGAGGATCCAAGGGATCGGCCTGGCCGATGTGAGCAAAAACAGAGATTCTAAATCTTTCAAGTGTGTGTGTGTAGGGTTACTTAGTATCAGTCTTTTGAACATTACAAACTGACTCAAGAAGAGAAAAATTGATTACAGACTGACTCAACCCTATCCTACCAACTTCTTCATTTGCATCGTTTGTTCGTCCAATCTTCGATTCCTGAAATGTTAGAAAAAATAGGCAGTCCAAGATAGTCAGTAGGGTTTGCCAATCATCAAAACATAAGCCATGAAATAAGTAAGCCATGAAATAAGGTTTGCAACAATCTCCCCCTTTTTGATGATGGCAAAACAAATAAGCAATTCCTATTTTTCCTATTTCTCCCCCTTTTGACATATCAAAAAGAAAATATGCAAAAAGAAAAAACAATAAAGAAAAAGAATCTCTCCTACATTTTTTAATTTTGATTCAAAGCATGAATATGATATAGCATTCCATGTGATTGATTTTAAAAGCATATAAGTTAATGAGTTGAACAACATCAAAAATTCAAAGAATCAGAAAAGTATCCGATCATGTTTACCCTTAAGCTTTGAAGTATCTTTGTAGGGTAGAGTTACTTCAATCATATATTAGTATGAAGGATCTAATCATCACTTGAGTCAAGAAAAAAACATCTTATAGAATAAAGGATCAAAGTAGATACATCATAATCGCAAAACGAACTCAAGTCTTTGGTATATGAAAGCTTCTAAGTTTTTTAAAAGTTTTGAAAAGAGAGAAGAGCTTGCTTTTGATGGGCTCATTTTATGCCTCTTGTCATTTGAATCGCGCTTTGCGCATCCCCCTTTTTTTCATAAATTCAATTTAGCAGCTTTGCGCTTCTTTTGTTGGCATCTTTGGCCAATTTTTTTTTTTCAAGCTAGATTCTCTTTTAGTCATCTCTTAAAAAAGGACTTAGTTGTGAGTATATCTTCTAGATATTAGAGAATAGGGACTCTCTCTCTAACATAGAGAAGAATAATCCACAAAATAGAATCACGGACCAATGTCAAGAGTAACTATGAATCTTGATTTGATAAAAAGACTTTAATCCCTATAATATAAGATAGATTTGCTTTAGCAAGATTAGAAAAGACCTAAATTTCATATATAATCGTTAATTTGAGATAGATTTTGATTAGAGAAGAAAACTGTGCCACTAAAATATACTAAAGAAAGAGACACAATCAACGGAATTTTTCAATCATCTAATGGATTTAAGAGATGCAAACCATTGACTACAAATTTTCAAAAGTAAATGCAAGGCATACGATATCATATTAGCGATGAAAAAAAATTTTTTTATTTATTTATTTTAAGAAGAATAAATCAAACAAACATAAAAAGGAACAATCAACCAAAACAAAAGAACATATAAACTAGAAGAAAAAGAAAGAAAAAAAAGGAAAGCAAGTAAAGAAATCAAGTTCATGCATTTATGTCAATCACACCTAATCTGGTCCTTAATGAGCTGAAAGTATCGAAGGCCAGTGGTTTAGTAAAGATATCGGCTAGTTGATTTTCAGTTGACACATGGTTTACCTCAATGTCCCCCTTTGTCACATGATCTCTAATGAAATGATGTCTAATGTCAATGTGCTTAGTTCTTGAATGTTGGATAGGATTCTTAGATATGTATATGGCACTAGTGTTGTCACAAAAAATTGAGATAGGGCTTATCGGAACTCCTAAATCCAATACCTGTTATTTCAACCAAAGAACTTGGGCCACACAACTTCCAAGAGCAATGTACTCCGCCTCAGTAGTAGAAAGTGCAACTGAATTTTGCTTCCTGTTAGACCATGAGACCAAAGAATGTCCAATGAATTGATAAGTTCCTGACGTGCTTTTCCTGTCCACCTTGCATCCTGTAAAATCAGAGTCAGAAAATCCAACAATTCAAAAGAAGTGCTGTGTCTAGGGTACCAAATTCCTAAGCCTTGTGTCCCAAAAAGGTATCTAAAAATTCTCTTAACTGCAGTTAGGTGGGACTCCTTAGGGTCAGCTTGAAATCTAGCACAAAGGCAAACACTAAACATAATGTTAGGTTGGCTTGCAGTCAAGTAAAGTAATGATCCAATCATGCCTCTATACTTCTTTTGATCAACAGACTTACCACTTTGATCCTTATCCAATGGAGCACTAGAAGTCATGGGAGTGTTAATTGGTTTGGCTTTGTCCATCTCATATTTCTTCAAAATATCTCTTATGTATTTTGTTTGATTCAAAAAGGTTCCATCCTCCAATTATTTTATGCTAAACCCCAAAAAGTAGGACAATTCTCCCATCAAACTCATCCCAAACTCTCTACTCATTGTTTTAGAAAATGCCTCACATAATTTTTTATTAGAAGATCCAAAGAGTATGTCATCCATATAAATTTGAATAATGAGTAAATCATCTCCATTTCTCCTAAGAAAAAGTGTGGTGTCTACACTCCCCTTAACAAACTTCCTCTCTAGTAAGAATGTGCTAAACCTTTCATACCAAGTTCTTGGTGCCTGTTTTAAACCATACAAGGCCTTTTTTAATTTAAACACATGATTTGGAAATTGGGAACTCTCAAAACCTTGGGATTGTTCTACAAACACATCTTCTTTTATTTCCCCATTTAAAAAGGCACTCTTGACATCCATTTGAAAAAGCTTAAATCCTTTATAGCAGGCAAAGGCTAATAGCACTCTAATGGCTTCCAATCTAGCTACAGGGGCAAAGGTTTCCTCAAAGTCAATCACTTCTATTTGGTTAAACCCCTTAGCCACCAATCTTGCCTTATTCTTAACCACCACTCCTGAATCATTCATCTTGTTCTTAAATACCCACTTTGTTCCTTAGGTCTTTCTACAAGCTCTCAAACATCATTCCTAACAAATTGATTCAATTCCTCTTGCATTGCTAAAATCTAAAATTTATCAGTAAGGGCTTGGTTAATGGTGGTGGGTTAAGTCATTGAAATAAAAGCTGAGTGGTTTACTTCCTTCCTAAGTCCATGTCTAGTCTTGACTCCACTAGAAGGGTCTCCTAAGATCAAATCCTTGGGGTGACTTGTAGAGTATCTCCAATCCCTAGGTAAAGTGTGTGAAAGTCCAACCCTATTATCCAAGTCAAAATTTTCTACTCCTTGGGTGACTTCTCCTATTCCTTCATTTTGTTGTTCTACTCCCTTCTCCAACTTTTATACACCACTAGTAATCTCTCCAACATCCTCATCATCTTCAACTCTAGGTTTCTTAGGATCAGACTCATCAAAAACCACATGGGTAGTCTCTTCTATCATCAAAGTTCTCTTGTTAAACACCCTAAAAGACTTCCCAACACTAGAATATCCTAAGAAAACTCCTTCATCAGATTTTGCATCAAATTTTCCCAAGTGTGACTTCCCATTGTTATGAATGAAAACTTTACAACCAAAGACATGAAGGTGGGAAAGATTGGGTGTCCTACCCTTAAGGATCTCATAGGGTATCTTTTCTTGTTTGTCTCTAACATTCACCCTATTTAACACATAAGAAGCTGTATTAACCGCTTCAGCCCAAAAGTATTTTGGAAATGAATACTAGGAAAGCATGGCTTTAGCGGCTTCCACCAAGGTCCGATTCTTCCTTTCAGCTACTCCATTCTGCTGAGGGGTCCTAGGGGATGAGAAGTTGTGGCTAATCCCCTTGTCCTCACAAAAATCACCAAATCTTTCATTCTCAAACTCTTCCCCATGATCACTATGGATGGTCACTATTTCACAACCTAGCTTTTTCTGGATCCAAGTAGAAAAGGTTTTGAACTCCTCAAAAGACTCATTTTTATGTGTAAGAAATTTTGTCCAAGTGAACCTCGAGTAGTCATCAACAATCACAAATCCATAGACTTTCTCTCCCAAGCTAGTAGTGCTAATGGGTCCAAATAAATCCATGTGAAGGACTTCTAAAGGTCTAGAGGTGCTAATGTCCTTAATGTGGTGAAAGGTGGAGTGAACTTGCTTTCCTAGTTGGCAGGCATCACAAAGGTGGTCTTTTAAAAACTTAAGTTTGGGGACACCTCTAACTAGGTCTTTTTGGGTCACTTTTCTAAGGGTTTTCATACTAGCATGATAAAGTCTCCGGTGCCACAACCATGAATCATCAATAACAGTTTTTAAGCAAAAAGAAGCAGCACATTCAATTTTATTTAAATCAAGCATGTAGACGTTGTTGATCCTCTTTTCCTACAAAATAGTGTTGTTACTTAAACATACAATGCATGAGTTTGCAAAGATTTGTACGATGAAGCCTTTGTCACAAAATTGACTGATGCTAAGCAGGTTGTGCTTCAATCCATTTACAAGCAAAACATTTTCAATCATAAGGTTCTTGGAATTACCGATTATACCTGATCCTACCACCTTCCTGGTGGTGTTGTCTCCAAGAGTAACCTTGCCTCCAGTCTTGGACTCCAAAACAACAAATTGATTTATATCACCAGTCATATGTCGAGAGCATCTGCTGTCCAAGTACCACATGCTCTCATGAGATCTTTTGTGAGAGCACACCTACAAGATTATCAAATGTTAGTGATAGGAACCCAAACAGGTTTGGGTCCCTTCTTATGAAAAGTAGAGTGCAATGCATGAGTGGTATGCTGTGAATCTTGCACCTTAGGTCTCCACACCCAATGTGTATTATGGTGAACTGTGCAAGTGTGTGAGATGTGTCCTAGCATGCCATATGAAAAACATCTAACTTCAGGAAAAGGGTTTCTTAAATGATTTGAGTTATAATGTCTCTTCCTAGGTTTTGGCTCTTGATTACATATTGGTGTCATCCTAGTGTTCTTGCATGATTCTAATTCATTTTGAGTCTTCAAATTAGTGTTATTTAAAACCTCAATATCAATCCTCAAACTTTTCTCCATCTCTTTAGATTTCACAAAATTAGCTTCAAGTGATGTGTGTAAAACTTTTAATGCATCATGTTTTTCAATTAATTCAAAATGATTTTTATTTAACTCATCAAATTCATCAAGTAAAGTCATATGATTTGAATCAATCATTTGATGGTCTTTAGTCAAAATTTCATGCTCTTTTTGTAGTTTCAAGAATTCCAATTTCAAGCTAGCATGAGTTTTCTTTAATTTCCTATATGATGCATGTATTTTTTCTGAAACTTCAAGAAGTTGATCATAGGAAAGTTCACATAACTCATCTTGATCCGTATTATCATCTGTCATCAAGCATAGTTTTGATGTTTCTTCTTCTGGTTCTGTCTCCGATGAGTCCGATGCAGAATCCGCCCAAAATGCCTTTTGTAATCTCCCTTTGCCCTTCCTGTGCTTAGATTTCTCCTCACCCTTTCCTTTGTTTAAGTGATCTTGAAGTGTAGGGCAATCAATTCTCACGTGTCCTGGTTTCCTGCATTCATAACAAACAACATCAGAAGATATTTTAGAATTTTTGTGATCCTTACCTTTTCTCCAATGGTGCTTGAGCTTCTTCCTTAGAAAGCTTTTGAATTGCCTTGTGATTAAGGCAATTTCATCACTTTCAGACCTGGAAGATTCTGAATCTGATTTGTGCGCCTATAGAGCAATAGTCTTTTCTTTCTTCTTCTCACCTGCATCAAGATTTATTTGATTCACCCCTTGCTCTTAAGTAATGAGTGAGCCAAGTAAGTTGTCAATTGAGTAGGTGTTTAAATCCTTTGATTCAGATATAGCAGTGATTTTAGCATCATATGAAGAAGGTAAGCATCTCAAGATTTTGTTCACTTTTTCCTAGTTCGAAAGCTCTTTTCCTAAAGCATGCAGTGAAGTAACAATCTGTGTAAATCTAGTGTACATGTCAGAAATAGTTTCAGATGGTTTTATACGAAAAAGTTTGTAGTCATGCAAAAGAATATTCAACCTAGGTGATACATAGGTGATACATAACCTATCCCAAATCTCCTTACCTGTTGAACAAGTAGAAACACGCATGTAGTCCTCAGATTTTAAGGCACAGAAAAAATAGTTCAAACATTTCACATTTAATTGGGCTGAATCTCGTTCATTGAAAGTTCATTCAGTAAAAGCAATTTCAGTTTTAATCCCATTTATTTCACGAGAAGGTGGAGAATAACCTTCTTTGATAAGCATCCACATGCGATAATCAGTAGATTGTAAAAAGGTAGACATGCGTGTTTTCCAGAAATCAAACGACAAGTTGTCAAACAATGGAGGTCGTGTAATCGAATAACCTTCAGAAGGGTTTCTATTTCCGAAGTTAGCCATGAATCTAATTCAAAAAGTTTTTAAACTTAAATTTGAATCCGGCTCTGATACCACTTGAAAGTTCGTTCGGGATGTTAAGCCCTATGAACTTAGTCCCAAGCTAACCAAGAGGGGGTGAATTGGTATTTTAAAAAATCTTTTCAATCAAGATAATAATGGAAAACCAAAACTCACCACAATAGAGTAAATGCGGAAATAAAAGTGCGGAAGCAATAAAGCAATAACACAGAGATTTATAGTGGTTCGGTCAACATGACCTACGTCCACTCCTTGGAGGTACCCGCCAAGTATTGCACTATAAAACGTGACTCTCCTTTAGCCCCCACGGCTAGGCGGAGAAGCCCTCACAAGAACCTTCTTTTTGCCACCCCGGCAAGGCAGAGAACCTATCTCCTTTTGCTTCCTCCTGAAGCAGGCAGAGAACCATAACCAAAAGCTAACTCCTTACCTCTACCGACCCTTCCACGGACGAGAAACTCTAGAAGAAGAACAAGCAGAGCGATCCTAGAAGCAACCCTTGTGAATCCCCTCACAAGCTCCCCCTCACACATCCTCTCTCTCTCCCTCTCTCTCTTTCTCTCCTCAAGGTCTTCTCAGGTCAAGGCAGCAGCCAAAGGTGTTCAAAAAATATTGAACAAGAGCTCTTTAAATAGAAGAGCTTCAAAGGAGCTCATTAATTGCAAGTTGTCGACAATATCGACCAGGCCGATAAGGACATCGGCCTGGCCGATCAGTACAAATCTCAGAAGATCGGCCTGGGCATCGCCATGTTTTGGGTGCCGGACGATTGAAGTTTGACTTGATCGTCCTGGCCGATCTCACGATCGTCCAGGCCGATTAGTTCATTTCACATGAAAATCGTCCTGAGCATCGCCCTGTTTTCATGCAAGCCGATCTCGATCATCCAGGAGTTAATAAGGATATGGAATATATCGTCCTGGCCGATCCTGCGATCGTTCAGGACGATGTGATCATATCAATCATCCTTAATTACTTCCCTGATTTGTCTATTCAATTAAGGCATAATTGTGAATATTGTCCAGGCTGATCAAGGATCGTCCTGGCCGTTAATTTAAAAATATAGTATACCTTAATTATCTATGGTGGCTACTTCTTTTTGTTTAGAGCTTATCGTCCTGGCCGATATACGTATCGTCCAGGCCGATATGTTAATGTCAGTTGCCTTAATTAAGAATCCTGATTAGTGTCTCTGGTTTTAACTCGATCGTCCAGGAGGATCCAAGGGATCGGCCTGGCCGATGTGAGCAAAAACAGAGATTCTAAATCTCTCAAGTGTGTGTGTAGGGTTACTTAGTATCAGTCTTTTGAACATTACAAACTGACTCAAGAAGAGAAAAATTGATTACAGACTGACTCAACCTTATCCTACCCACTTCTTCATTTGCATCGTTTGTTCGTCTAATCTTCGATTCCTGAAATGTTAGAAAAAATAGGCAGTCCAAGATAGTAAGTAGGGTTTGTCAATCATCAAAACATAAGCCATGAAATAAGTAAGCCATGAAATAAGGTTTGCAACATAGGGAACTATTCTCAGATAAATCTTTGCAGTTCATGTCATAAGGCATTGCAGGGTAGTTCAACAATATGTTGTCATGCTAAGTCCTTTGGTGTATCTGGAGGAATGCAAGTTTGGTGACCTATGTGCGAAGGATGGGTTGAGCTTGTTATGTCAGCAAGCTCATTATCTTAATGTGCCAGGGGATGCATCCTTAGCAAAAGAAGAGGAATCTCTGCATGAAGATGTTCGGGTTGAACATCTTTGAGCCCATGTAGATCTTAAGGGAGAAGAATCTATTCTTGTGGTGCCAGTCTCGATCATCGAGTGTCTCGTAGAAGTTGAACGACCTCATTCTGATATTCCTCCATCTTCTTGATGCAATCTTCTAGAGAGAGTCCTGATGTCCCTTCCTCGGTAAGGTTTTGCTCACCGAGGTGAAAAGAGGCAGATGCCTGGCATTTCTGGTCCATATAATGATTCCTAGATTGGAGTGAGTTGGAGCGAGAGGCTCCCATGATATGATTACTACGCATCAGTAGAGTACGTAGGTAATAAAATAGTGTGATAGGGAAACCAGTAAAACCATCTTGTGAAATATTACAATGAAGAAATTATGAAATTTGTAACTGAGTAGCACAATAAATTGACATCAAGCATTTTAATATAAAAGTTAATCCATATATAAATCACATGTTCAATATATCCATTATGTTGTATGCTTAGTTTACATATATCACAAACTTTTGTATTAGTTAATTAGAAACAGTATCGACAATAGAATCAGAAGAAGAGCATATGTATTAGTATATACATTAGCAATTATAATAGATCAATATAGTAATAATATTTGTAATAGTAGATCCATATCATAACAGTAAATCAAGACAATATCAATAATGTCGTACATCATTAATGAATTAGTAATAACAAGCATTCTCGTAACACAACAAATAAGTAATGAATTCTAATTAATGCGGTGTTTTTCCAATAATCAATATGAGTGTAAATATTAGTAAACTATTGGCTAACTAAATAAAGTTGTCACTTTTTGTCCATCGGCTCATTAATCAACTCCTTATAATTTTTAATTAGTAAATAATGTGAATCAATAGAGGGTATCTACAAATTATAATATTTAAAGTAAAGCCCGTATGACCACTATCATGTACAAGTCATTTAGTCTCCAATGTCACTACAAGAAAATTGCTCATTGCAAGCAAATTTTTTCAGTTGCTTTCCGACAGACTATTTTCTGGCGGATTACCTGAAATATTTTCAACTAATTTTTAGACAGAATTTCTTGTAGTTTTCCTGTGAATTAATTTTTGGTAGCTTTTATGATGAATTTTAATAATTTCTAAAAAAATCATATATTTATGATGATTAACAAATGGTTTTCTAAGTCTAAAGGTCATATTACTCATCTAATTTATTCTCTTATTTTGTGGCACCTTTGGCTTGTTAGAAATAACTCTCTTTTTAATGGTTTGCCTATGAAGTTAATAGATTGTTTAATGTCCATCTTTTAACTTTTTTGAATTTTAAAGGTTTTTTCCTTTGCTGCTAAGGATTTTGGTATTATTTTACCTGTTAATGACCACATTGATGTTCCTAAACTGGTGTATTGGCTAAAACCTCCTATTAATATGTGCAAGCTAAATTGTGATGGGTCGGTGAAGTAGAGTTCTTGCTTGTGTGGTGGTATTATTAGAGACTCTAATGGTAACTTTATCATTTCCTATGCCAGTGCTCTTTCTAATTGTTCTGTTATATTTGTTGAATTATCTGCTATCTTTTTTGGTTTGAAATTATGTTTTTCCCTTGGCATTATTAACATTTGGATTGAAGTGGATGTTCTTCATATGATTTTTTGCCTCAAAGATGAAAGTTCGTTCGGGATGTTAAGCCCTATGAACTTAGTCCCAAGCTAACCAAGAGGGGGGTGAATTATTATTTTAAAATCTTTTCAACACAAGACAACAATATAATACCAAATCTCACCACAAGAAAATAAATGCGGAAATAAAAAAGTGCGGAAGCAAAAATAAGAACACAGGGATTTATAGTGTTTCGGTCAACTCGACCTACGTCCACTCTCTGGAGGCGCCCTCCGAGTATTGCAGTGTGACTCTCCTTTAGCCCCCACAGCTAGGCGGAGAAGCCCTAACAAAGAACTCCTTTTTGCCACCCCTGCAAGGTAGAGAACCTATCTCTTTTTGCTTCCTCCTGAAGCTGGCAGAGAACCACGATCCGTTGCTGAAGAACCTTACCTCTACCGACCCTTCCACGAATGAGAAACTCTAGACGAAGAAGAAGCAGAGCAATCCTTTAGTAACCATTGTGAATCCCCTCACAAGCTCCCCCTCACAAGATCCTCTCTCTCTCTCTCTCTCTCTCTCTCTTTCTCACCTCAAAGTCTTCTCAGGTCAAGGCAGCAGCACATGATGTTCAAAAATGTTGAACAAGAGCTCTTAAATAGAAGAGCTTCAAAGGAGCTCATTAATTGCAAGTTGTCGACTATATCGTCCAGGCCGATATTGACATCGTCCTAGCCGATCAGTACAAAACTCAGAAGATCGTCCTAGGCATTGCCCTGTATTAGGTGCTGGACGATTGAAATTTGGCTTTATCGTCCTAGCCGATCTCACGATCGTCCAGGCCGATTAGTTCAATTCAGAGGAAAATCGTCCTAAGCATCGCCCTGTTTTCATGCTGGCCGATCCTGATCGTCCAGGAGTAACTGAGGATTTTGACTATATCGTCCTGGCCAATCCTGCGATCGTCCAGGCCGATGTGATCGTATCAATCATCCTTAATTGCTTCCCTGATTTGTCCTGATTAATTAAGGCATAATTGTGAATATCGTCCAGGCCGATCCATGATTGTCCTGGCCGATAATTTAAAAATATAATATACCTTAATTGTCTATGGCGGCTACTTCTTTCTATTTTGAGCTTATATTCCTGGCCGATACACGTATCGTCCAGGCCGATATGTTAATGACTACTGCCCTAATTAAGAATCCTGATTAGAGTCTCTATTTTGAACTCAATCGTCCAGGACGATCCAAGGATCGGCCCGGCCGATGTGAGCAAAATAGAGATTCTAAGTCTCTCAAGTGTGTGTGTGTGTGTAGGGTTACTTAGTATTTGTCTCTTTGACATTACAAACTGACTCAAGAAGAGAAAAAATAAAGTACAGACTGACACAATCCTAGACCTAGGCAATCTTGAACTGGCTTCGTTTGTTTGTCCGATCTTCGATTCCTGAAAAGTTAGAAGTAACAGGTAGTCCAAGAGAGTCAATAGTGTTTGTCAATCATCAAAACATAAGTCATAAAAATAGATTTGCAACAATCTCCCCCTTTTTTATGATGGCAAACACAAGTAGGAAAAACTATCAATTCAATAAAATTTTTAAAGTTATAAGCTAAGCACTTTTCCTACCACATCCTCCTACACCCCTTTTGTCATCACAAAAAGAGGGTCCTAGGCACACAAAGGAAAAAGAAAAACAACATAAAAGAAAACTAAAACAAATTAAAAGACAAACTACAAAAAATAGAAAATAAACAACAGAAAAAAACAGACTAGAAAAATGAGGGACCCTGCTCATCGGATGGAGGTGGTGGAGGTGGCTGCTAAAAGTATTTGGCAAGCAAAGTAAACTAAGCATTAAACCAGGTGATGTCCTGGTCATGCTGCTGCTGCTGGTGAGTTATATAACTGTCAAATCGGGCTAAATCCTCTGTGCGATGCTGCTCGTAGCGGGCAATGTCCTCAGAATGTTGTTGTTTTTGTGCAGCAACGTAAGCATCAAAGCGGGTCTCCCAACAATCAAACCTCTCTATCAACTGATCAACCGGTGAGTGCTGGTGGAGAGGAACAGGATCAAGAACGGGAGCGGGAACCTCCTCCTCCTCAGCTCTCCGACCTTCCCCATCTCTTGGGTGGAGACGAGTACTATGAAGGATAATGAAAGAATTGTTTGAGTAGCAAGGAGGCTGAAGGTCGTGATGTCCCGGATATTGAAGATTGTATTTGGTTTCAAGGACATAGGCAATGATGTGTCCTAAGGCTAGATTGGGTTTCCTCTTATGACCTAGATCGCGAATTATGGTTAAATGATCAATGTAGCGAAAGAGTAGATCAGTGGCATTGAATTCTCTACGGGCCATAATGAAAAAGGTAGTCAAGGAAAGTAGATGAGTGATGTGGATACGGTCCCCGGCTTTTGGAATTATGGAGGTGCGAAGGACATGTTGGATTGTCCTAGCATCTTTGACTAAAGAGCTAGTCTCTCCAACATGAAAGGGTGTGTTGGTTTGGCGAAGGAAATGGTTTGCCGTGGACCAATCAAAATCAGGATCAGTAATGATTATGTGAAGCTTATCCCCGGTGGTGGATAGCTGTAAAAGCTCCGCACAATTCTGATATGTGATCTCAACCTGGCATCGATTCACATAGGAGGTTAGGGCTATGAAAGTGGAATTTATGCGAAGATTTGCATAAAATTCTAGCAGGAGTTCAGAAGAAAAAGGGACAGCGAGGGTGAGAATGAAACAAAGAGAAGTGTGGGCAAAAAGATCTATTACCGGATATGACAGGTATGCAGGATTGATTGTTCGAGAAAGGGTAATGCCACACTCTTTGTAGCGACGGTAGGCAGCCTGATCCTCTGCCTCCCTGAATCGAGGGTCCAATGTGTCCCTTGAGGAACTTCCAGAAGCCTATCGAACTCGTTTCCCACCGGCCATAGCAAGGGATTAGCAAGGAGTCACAAGAGGAGAAGGGATGAGAAGTGAAAAACATGGCTGGAACGGCCAGAATTTAAAGAAACGGCCATATCATCCAGGTCGATCGCAGAATCATCCAGGACGATATGGCACAATAATTGCGTACAGGTCGATTGGTCAAAAAGGTGGTCCGATCGTCCGCACCAATCAGATATCGGCCAGGCCGATTAGAGACAAGCGATCGTTCCGAGGAGTCAGGCCGGACGACCGTTGAAAAAGCAGATCGTCCAGGCTGATTAGGTGGATCATCCAGGATGATGAAAAATGATTGATCGTGCCGGTCGAAGTTAAGACGGTTTAAATCTCTTCCATATGTATTGTCCAGGATGAACAGTGGATCGTCCAGGACGATTGTCCAATAATGGATCGTCCGGGGCTGAATTTAATGATTTTAAACGAGCGACACGTAGATCGTCCAGGAAGATCAAGTGTATCGGCCAGGATGATGTGCATAAAATTCATCGGTCAGGACGAAAACGTTATCGGACAGGACAATCAATATGATTGCAATAGAGTTCGATCAGATCGTCTAGGACGATAAGTTATAGTAAGCATAGAAAAGATCAGCACATGGAATCTGAAGAGATTTTGCCCTATCATCCAGGATGATAAAAGTATCGGCCAGAAAGATATGACTAGATTTTGAAACCAAGAAAAAGATGATGATGATCAATGCCCTCAAAAATAAAACAAAATAAAAGTAGACAAAAACACAGTAATAAAAAGCTAAAAAACAAAGGGAAAAAAATAATAAATAAAAAGAATACTTTTGAATTTTAATTTTTCTAATTTCTTTTTATCAAGGCTTTATATGAGAAGTTTTCAACTAATTAGACTTTAGAGTTCCCCAAGATCAAGGAGTTTAGCCAATCCTAATCAAACAACGGTAGAATATCCGATTCTGTTAACCCTAGATCAGACATTCTTTATGGTACACATTTTCTTTTGAAAAATAAAAATGCTTAACTCAGAATAAACCTAATTGAGCAAAAAGAAGATCCAATCAAAACTTTTTTACAAAAAAAAATCTCATAAATAATAAAACAAAGTAATTTGTCTCAATCATGAAATTCGAAATCAAACCCTTGAAAATCTCACATAACCCATAAGTTCTTCTAAGTTCAAAAAGTTTTGGAAAGAGAGGATGGCTTACTTTTTAGTGGGCTCATTTTATGCTTCTTTTGTCTTTGAATTGGCTCTTTGAGCATCTTGATTTTTGATACACTTTTGTGTATTATTTTTTTTTCAATTTGGCGTCTTTAGCCTCTTTCCTTTTTAATTTTTGCAAGCTAAAAGCTCTTTAAGTAAAACCCTTAAAAAGATTCTTAGTTGTGAGTATATCCTCCAAATATTAGAGAATAGGAGCTCTATCTCTAACATAGGGAAGAACAATTCACAAAATAAAATAAAAAACATGTGATAAATGCAATGACAAGATTTCAATTAACTTGAAAGGTATATAAGAACTTTGGCTATTATGCATAAGATAGATTTTTTGTAGCAAGAAAAAAGAATCTTAGTTTCAAAAACCATTGGCTAATATGAGTTAGACTTTTATTTAGAGAAGAAAAATTATACCACTAAACAAGGTCAGAAGGAGGGAAACCATCAACGGTATTTCTCCCTTTAACCAATTTAGAAAAGCTAAACACTATCTCCAAAACTCCAAAATCTAAAATCTTGAAAAGATTCAGCATATGTAACACCAAATATAAAAAAAACAAAATGAAAACAAAGCAAACTAGAACAACACAAAGCAAGCACAAAACTAGCACAAAAAATAACACAAAAACTAAAAATTTCAAGCAAGTTATAAAGCAACGAGTCTAAGAAATTTTGAGCTGCGAGCCTCCTTATGTCCAGTTATCCTATGCTCCCACGAGGTCTTTGGTGAGAACACACCTGCAAAACTCAACAACAGCTAGATTTAGGAACCAAAACCGGTTTGGGTCCCATCTTATGAAAAGTAGAAGGTGATGCTTGAGTGGTATGCTGTGAATCTTGTACTTTAGGTCTCCACACCCAATGTGCATTATGGTATACTGTGCAAGTGTGTGAAATGTGTCCTAGCATGCCACAAGAAAAACATTTAATTCCAGAAAAAGGTTTTTTTAAATGGTTTGAGTAAAAATGCCTCTTCCTAGGTTCTGGCATTTGATTGGGAGTTGGTGTCATCCTAGCTTTCTTACATGTATCCAAATCATTTTGAATCCTTAAGTTAGTTCTTTTTAAGATATCATTATCAATCCTCAAAATTTTCTCAATCTCTTTAGATTTCGTAAGATCAGAATTAAGTGAGGTGTGTGAAACTTTCAATGCATTGTGTTCATCAATTAATTCTGAATATTTTTTTTTCAACTCATCAAATTCATTAAGAAGAGCCATGTGATTGGAATCAATTGTTAAATGATCTTTAAGAATGACTTCATACTCTTTCTGCAAATTTATAAGTTCCACTTTTAAGCTAGCATGTGTCTTCTTTAGTTTTTTGTATGATGCATGGATTTTTCCACAAATTTCAAACAATTCATCATAGGTTGGTTTACATACCTCTTCCTCATCACTTTGCTCAAGATGATCTTCCCCTATTAAGCACAGGTTTGTTGTCTCTTCCTCTGGTTCAGTCTCAGAGGAATCAGTACTAGATTCTGCCCAGAACGACTTTTGAACTTTCTTCTTGTCCTTCCTAAACTTAGGTTTTTACTCATCCTTTTCTTTTTCTTTGCTTGAGTGATCTTGAAGTGTAGGGCAATTAGTTCTCACATGTCCTGGTTTCCTGCATTCATAACAAACAACATCAAATGGTCCTTTGGAATACTTATGATCCTTACCTTCTCTCTAATTTTGATGATGCTTTTGTTTCTTCCTTAGAAAACTTTTGAATTGCCTTGTGATTAAGACAAATTCATCGCTTTCAGACCCGGAAGATTCAGAATCCGACTTGTGCGCCTTCAGTGCAACTGTTTTCTCCTTTTTCTTCTCACCTGCATCAAGATTTCTTTGATTCACCCCTTGCTCGTAAGCAATGAGTGAGCCAAGTAAGTTGTTGATCGAATAGGTGTTTAAATCCTTAGATTCAGTTATAGCAAGGATTTTAGCATCATATGACGAAGGCAAGCATCTCAAAATTTTGTTCACTTTTTTATAGTTCAAAAGCTCTTTTCCTAAAGCATGCAGCGAAGTAATAATTTGAGTAAATCTAGTGTACATGTCAGAAATAGATTCATGAGGTTTCATACGAAAAAATTCATAGTCATGCAAGAGAATATTCAATCTAGATTGTTTTACTTCATTGGTTCCTTCATAAGTAATACATAGTCTATCCCAAATCTCCTTACCTGTTAAACAACTAGAAACACGCATGTAGTCCTCATATTTCAAAGCATAGAAAAAATAGTTTAAACATTTTGCATTCAGTTGGGCTAAATCCCTTTCATCAAATGTCCATTCAGTAAAAGCGACTTTAGTTTTAAAACTATTAATTTCACGAGAAGGTGGAGAATAACCTTCTTCGATAAGCATTCACATGTGATAGTCAGTTGAATGCAAAAAAGTAGACATGCGAGTTTTCTAAAAATTAAAAGGTAACTTGTCAAACAGTGGAGGTCGTGTAATTGAATAACCTTCAGTAGTGTTTCTATTCCCAAAGTTAGCCATGAATCTAATTCAAAAAGTTTTCAAACTTAAATTTTTGAATCCTACTCTAATACCACTTGAAAGTTCGTTCGGGATGTTAAGCCCTATGAACATAGTCCCAAGCTAACCAAGAGGGGGGTGAATTGGTATTTTAAAATCTTTTCAACACAAGACAATAATATAAAACCAAATCTCACCACAAAAAAATAAATGCGGAAATAAAAAGTGAGGAAGCAAAAACAAGAACACAAAGATTTATAGTGGTTCGGTCAACCCGACCTACGTCCACTCACCGGAGGCGCCCTCCGAGTATTGCACTAAACTCGTGACTCTTCTTTAGCCCCCACAGATACGCGGAGAAGCCCTCACAAAGAACTCCTTTTTGCCACCCCGTCAAGGCAGAGAACCTATCTCCTTTCACTTCCTCCTGAAGCTGGCAGAGAACCATGATCCGTTGCTGAAGAACCTTACCTCTACCGACCCTTCCACGGATGATAAACTCCAAATGAAGAAGAAGCAGAGCAATCCTTGAGTAACCCTTGTGAATCCCCTCACAAGCTCCCCCTCACAAGATCCTCTCTCTCTCTCTCTCTCTCTCTCTCTCTCTCTCTCTCTCTCTCTCTCTCTCTCTCTTTCTCTCCTCAATGTCTTCTCAGGTCAAGGAAGCAGCACATGATATTAAAAAACGTTGAACAAGAGCTCTTAAATAGAAGAGCTTCAAAGGAGCTCATTAATTGCAAGTTGCCGACTATATTGTCCAGGCCGATATTGACATCGTCCTGGCAAATCAGTACAAAACTCAGAAGATCGGCCTGGGCATCGCCCTGTATTGGGTGCTGGATGATTGAAATTTGGCTTTATCGTCCTGGTTGATCTCACGATCGTCCAGGCCGATTAGTTCAATTCAGAGGAAAATTGTCCTGAGCATCGCCCTATTTTCATGCTGGTCGATCCCGATCGTCCAAGAGTAACTAAGGATTTTGACTATATCGTCCTGGCCGATCCTGCGATTGTCCAGGCCAATGTGATCGTATCAATCATCCTTAATTGCTTCCCTGATTTGTCCTGATTAATTAAGGCATAATTGTGAATATCATCCAGGCCGATCCATGATCGTCCTAGCAGATAATTTAAAAATATAATATACCTTAATTATCTATGGAGGCTACTTCTTTCTGTTTTGAGCTTATCGTCCTGGCCGATATGTTAATGATGGCTGCCCTAATTAAGAATCCCGATTAGAGTCTCTATTTTGAACTCGATCGTCAAGGACGATCCAAGGATCGGCCCGGCCGATGTGAGCAAAAATAGAGATTCTATGTCTCTCAAGATTGTGTGTGTAGGGTTACTTAGTTTCTGTCTCTTTGACATTATAAACTGACTCAAGAAGAGAAAAAATAAAGTACAGACTGACACAACCCTAGACCTACGCAATCTTGAACTAGCTTCGTTTTTTTATCCGATATTCAATTCCTAAAAAGTTAAAAGTAACAGGCAGTCCAAGAGAGTCAATAGTGTTTGTCAATCATCAAAACATAAGTCATGAAAATAGATTTGCAACAAAAGATAGGTATGATAAAAAATGTAGTCAAAATATTTTATTTGATTAGGGATATTAAACAGATGCTTCTATCTTTTCATGTGAATATTTCTCATATTCATAGAGAAGGTAACTCTTGTGCTGACTGGTTTGCAAATCTGGGTTCCAATTTGCAAAGTCCTACAGATTTTACTTATGTTGAATTACCGACCTTATAAAAGGCCCATTCATTTGAAAAAATTGGGTTTGCCATATGTTAGAGGTTAATTGGACTTGCTTTCGGTCTTTATTAAGCGTTTTGCTCAGAATGGTGGTTTTTTATGTAATTCCTTGCTTATCTTTCCTTTTAGTGTTATGGGGGTTGGTTATGATGGTTATAAGTTGATTGATAGCTTGTGGATCATTTGCTGCTCTTCCTACTCACATTTCAGATTGGATGGCAAAGGGAGTTTTTATTTCTTCTTGATTTACATGTGTACCTTCTTGACGAACCGTAAAAGAGGATTTTTAATCATTCTCTTTGATTTTATCATTTCATATTATGCTGAGGTTATCTCTTGTGTCTCTTTTTGCTTTGGAAAATAATTTATTGTATTTTACCTTCTTTGTTTTGGTCAAAAAGTGGCTGGAATTGTAGGGTTATTTAGACTAAGTATTTGTTTCTCTTTCTTTGGAAGATAAGAACTGTGTGGCATAAGATCCTTTGGCTTATGGATTCTTTAGATGCTACATATCTGAGCTAAGTTAATGTTTACTATGGGCTGCTTAATTTTTTGAACAAGAATTTCAGCAATACTAAGTGTGGTTTAATTGCCCCTATTTCTAACAACTTGATGTCTTATTTTTCTTCTTCTTTACCCTTTGGTGGGCTATACTGTATTGACTCTGCTAGCCTATTAATTCTATTATCTAGGTGGTGTTTTATGCTCTATCATAATTGGGACCTATTGAATATTGACCTCATGATGATTCAAAATTTGTTTCTAGGTCATTTACATTTTAAGCAGTTTTTTGGCCTTCATGAGGAATTTATTTATGGAGGTGTGCTGGCTTTTCACTAGGTTTGGATTGTTGGGAGTTACTAGAGGTTGTGCCTGCCGGAATTTGATTTTCTATGCAGGTTTCTTTATATTATCATTGCTACTTGTCATCTTTATATTTTGGATAGTTCGTTGCTAATGGCTGCTGATGTACCTATTATGTTGTCTTTAATTGTCTTATTTTCGATAGTTATAGTAAGTTCCAATCAATTATTTTACCGATTGGAGTACTGCTCCATGCTACTTCTCTTCTCGGGTGGACTGTTTTGGTATCTCATTTTTTCCCTAAATGCTCAAACTTACTATAATCGGATAATATTAGGCATCATATCTATTATTTGGGCAGGGAATTATAATCAGAGTTATGATAACGTCTATGCCAAGTTTGAATTTAGGCTTTCTTTATTTTATTTATTTACAAGCTTTTAGCATGAACCTTTTGGTTCAGTGTTGCTAGTTTCTGAATTTTTGGGTTAAGAGATCGAGCTTAAAAAGTATTCTTATTTCTTCCATTATTTTTGGATGAAGGGTACTTGTTAATCTAGAATGTCCTTAGGTGATTTTGTATCTGTTGTAGGAAACTTAAGCTCATAAGTTTTTTTTTTGGCTTACTTTTGTAGCACTTTTGAGCATTAGAGAGCTTGACGTCCTTTTAAGGACCTTGTAATTTTTAATTTAATCAATGCATACGCCCTTCGTATGTTTCCATATATATATATATATATATATATATATATATAGGAATAGTAAGGGTTGCATTGAAATGAAGGGTTGCAAGCAAATACAAAGGGAGGCAAAATATAAACAGTTAGAATTGAAAATGGCATTAGCACGTGAAGAAAATCTTTCGAAATATCCTAAAATATGCATTTTAATGAAACACTTTTATTAACGCTTTACAGCCAAAGAGGTTCCATAAATTAGTGTTGATGTATTAAACTGCAAAACACTATAATTAAGCTATGGTGTACAAGCTATTAATCTTAAGTCTTAAATTAAAATTAATTACATATTAATTTGCATGTGAAAATTCTTATTGAGGGAGGAGAACTATATTAAATTGCATCAATATAGCTTTCTATCAGATGCCGGATATCCTGAAAATTGACTTGGCTGTATGACTCGAACTTGTATTAGATAGATTTGGCAAAGATAATGGCTGGATCTGGGATGTTTGGTTTCATGCCGATAGTGTTGCTCAATTTAGGGAGTTCTTGAGGGAGGCGATTTCCCTGTGGCTATGATTGTTCATCGAAGATGATAATTCCTTTTTTTTTTTCAAATCAAATTTTATTTGAAAAAGGATAAGGAAACTACAACAAAGACCCGAAAGACCCTAAACCCTCAGAACAATGGAAATGAAAGCAAAATCAACACAATAGAGAATAGAAAATAAAAGATGTAGGAAAATGAGCCAACAACGGACTTAGGATGGAAGCCCCCTGCAATTAACCCACAGCCAGACACGGACCATCCATTGGTGAGAACGACTCAAAAACTATATCATCAGCCTAGGCAACCACCAAGTAGAAAGGCTTACCACCAAGGTTGCCAACAAGCCCGGACAATTAAGGTGATAAGCAGTGAGCCACCTCATCATCATCCAAAGCGTCAGTAAAACCCATGACAACGAAAGCGATAGGGCAACCCAAAAACTATTTCTTCTTATATTTACTTTTATGTCTTTTGCCTCCACCATTAAGAATTGCTTGATCAACAACACACCCCACCATGAAACTATACCTATCATCATAAATATGGTCACCAAAATCATCCCCCTCTCCCTCTCAAGGCATGGAGAGGGACTCATCCATATCCAACCAATCAGATTGAACCAAAATAGAGTTATTCAATGATCGGGCCAAATGAGCTTTCAAATCTGCGTTAGACATAACTAAAAAAGGAATATTAACATACTCCACATTTCTCTTAGAGACATTCATAATAAGAGAGAATTTTGGCAAAATAGAAGCAACCAAATCCTCACTAGTAAGACCACTATCCCCAGAACCCACAGCAACAGACCTATCACATGAATCTGCCACAACATCTGAACAAGAATGACTTGCTGAAAGGTTAATAGGATAAATATTAGCATGACACACAACTAAGTTTATTTCATCCACAACCTGACAAGAAACATGAATATGTTTGACAACCAAATTAGTATCAGAGATACCACCAGCAAATGAAGGATCTTTCCTACCAGTAGTAGGACTACCTGTGACATTAGCAACAACTAAGGGAGGGGAAGATAAGGAGTTAACCAAAATGTTCACACCAGACAAATTAACATAGAGGCAGGGAGAATAACATGTTTGGGATCCTTAATAGATCCAACAGCCAGGCGAGAAGTTAAAGGAATGGGAGACGGGTTAACAAGATAATCTGAAGCCATCAGATGAATACTATCCTCGTCATCATGCCCAACACCATCACCATCATTAGCATTAGTAATCGAATGAATTTGAGCAATATGCAAGGCATTCTCCACTGGAGCCCCACCATCAACCACATTCTTACGAGTATTTGAAGCAATCTTAGACTTCTCATTACGCTTAGCCTGCAAATTATCACATTCCAAATTTGAATGACCAATGGACTTGTACTGACCACAATATTTGGGAAAATTCTCCATTTTAACCAATTGGACATAACCAAACTTATCCGGGCCAAGCAAGATACAATCAAATTAACATTTGGTAATGTTAACTTCTATGAGGACAGAAGCAACAAACGGACAGGATTCGACAACAATTGCATTTTCCATTTTCAGCGATCTTTCGAACAACGTCACCAATCCATGAAGAATATGGGAAGAGAAAAAATGGGGGCGCAAGTTAGGATAAGAGACCCAAATAGGTATTACAGTGGATTCAACGTTAACATCAAAGAATGAGAACCATTTGTTAAGCTTCATATAACAATTAAAATTGAAATAAGAACGATGAGAGAAAACTTGACTGTAATCTAAATCATTGCTCAAATTGATAAACACGTGCTTAGCATTAAGCACCATAACAGAGAAAATACCATTTTATTTGAGGTTAAAGAAAAATTTACGAATTGCATTAATGGATAACCGGTGGTTCGGGAAGAAACCAACCAAGGAAAACTTGAACAGCACTGCCAAAGCGAGCACCTCTTTCTCAAAATCCCAAAGAGAAGGTAAACAACGATGAGTAATAGCTTTAAGCTCGGGAAAAACAGTCAGGGTCGAACCCCAAGAAAGCGCCACAAGAAAAGAACGAGAAGTTGAGTTACTATCTATGAACCCAGGATCCTTCACACGATTAACCGTCATGCCAACCAGAGAACGTCCGGAGGTGAACAATCGCAAAGAAAGACAAAAAAATAAGAGCAATGACAAAGCGAAGCCAAGAAAAAATGGAAGAAACCTAGACACCAGCTGCCAAAAAGAGGCCAAGAACCGCTGGAGGCGCCTCCAGGGACAAAACCCTAGTAGAGCACCATTCTCTAGCAAGTTTGTCTAGCTCACGAAGATGATGATTCTTCCGAGATGGAGGATGGTTAGAGAAAGGAACCAGGGTAGGTGTTAAAAATTGTAATCAAGCTTCACTGTAGAAATCTATTGATTTTTTTTAACGGTTATGTGCATAAAAATATATATATAATTTGTTAGAAAATTAATTTTATAGAGCGAAAGAGAGGAAATTTATTGTTTTGAGAAGAAATGCTTGAGAGGATAAATGAATTTTTTTTTTTTTTTTTTCTATAGGTTTCTTATTTTCATTTTATTAATTACTTAATTCTTTTTTTAAATTATTTAAATTATATTTTTTCATTTAATTTTATTTTACCATTATAATTTTTCTTTATTTATTTAATTTTATGTTTATATTTATTTCTACTTAATGGGATAAAGGCTTTATGTTATTGTTGTTGTATTTATTTCAACTTAATTTTTATTTTAATTATTTATTTAAAACTATGTTAATAATATTTATGGTTATTTAATTCATTTAATTATTGTAACTATGTGTTGCGTCCTAGAGTATTCATGGTGGCTGAGAAATATAATGTTAAACATATTAGCTTTATACGAAGATCCATCACGCAGATAAAAAGAGATGATGCACCATTTATAAGAGACACCAAGACTTTTACGTGGAAAACCCCTGAAAAGGAGAAAAAAAATCATGGTGTCTAGTCAAGTTTGAATGAATCCACTATAAACTGCAGTTGATTACAAATGAGGCCCTTCATTGGAAGAAAGTGATTGGCTTTATGTAACAAATTTACATCATATAGAGTATGTTACATGGCGGAAATAAGAAGTCACTTTTAATGTGTTTTTATGGTTTGAAGGACTGTAGTGTGAAAGCTATTTTCCTTCCAGGTTCATCCGGACGAAGGTGGATCGGTACAGGTTTGTACAGAAATTTTTGGCTGGGAGGTTCGTCCCAAGACGAACTGGGGTTCGTTTGTACGAAATTTTTCCAGAGAGCAACTCGTTCAGGTACGATAACTATTTCGTCTGAACGAATTTTTTCCGGAGTGCAAATGTCCCGGGATGATTTTGAATCGTTCGGGACTATCTGGTTGGATATATATGGAAATGAGATCTTTTTGAAGAGAGAGAAAAGTCTAGGAGAGAGAAAACTGAAGGAAAAAGAAGAAAAAGTGATTTTTGGGCGACTTCTGTCCATTTTCGTCCGTAGCAGTAGTTGGAAAAGTTGACCGACTCGAGGTAAGGCACATTCTGCCTTTCTCAATTTTTAGAAATGAGGATTTTGTCAAATTTTCTGTTTCAAATTTTGTTTCTGTTAGCGAATAATTGATTCTGTTTTGCATTGAGGAACTTTTTACCACGTAACTTTATGTATATTTCTAAGATGACATTTGTGCACGTTTTGAATATTATCTGGAATATTTTTATCGGTTATTTTGAATTCTGTGGTGTTTTGATCGAATAATAATTTATCTAGATGTCTGAATTTACTATCTCAGTACAATAAAAGTCTTACAATGTTGTTTTACACTATCTGTGATAATTTGGTAAAGTTCTAAATCTGTAAATTTTGTGTAAATTCTGTTTTGATTTGAATGTAAATTTGTCATTATGCCGCCGATGATTTTTCTAACGAAATTTGATTTTTTGATTTGAATGTTTTAATGTGTTGTGATATCAGAAGGGAGTTATAAGGGGTCAGAATCCCTTGTCATTCCGTTATCTGGGTCCAGGAAATCTGAAAATAAGTTATGTTCTAAAAATTTTGTATATCTGTTATGTTCTGGTGCTATAAGCATAAAAGGAGACCTAAGGGGTCAGAATATGAGATTCTGTCAATGTCAGGGAAGGGAGGCATAAGGGGCCAGAGTCTATCAAGATTCTGTTAGAGTCAGGGATATCTGATATGTGATATGTGAAATGTGATTTTATCTTATTTGAATTCTGATTTGTACGATCTGATCCTTTCTATGAATTGAAAGTTTTATAAGATATTTTCTTTATTTTGATTTGAATTCATGTATCTGTGATTTGATTTCTATTTGATCATCAAGTATCTATTATGTCTGTTATACGATTTCTATACGGCTATTTAAATAACTGCTTCTGATGTGAATTTTTGAAGATTTTGATTGGTGAGTGTAATCTTTCTGAGCTATTAACTCATCCTTATTTTCTGCGTGGTTTTCAGGTTCTAGGAAAAGGAAGGAAGTCTTGGACTAGCAGTTTTGTATCTGATCAATGATTAGGTATTTTGTAATTTTGATTTTTGTACAGTCATGGCTTTTCTGTTCTGTTCTTTCTGTCGATATCTATGCACTGTATTGTAAATGATTATTTTGATGAAAAGAAAGAGAAAAAAAATAGTGGATGCATTTCTATATATGTATTTGAACTTTATAGTAGCTCTGTGTTTCTATTTGTTTGAATATCTGGAAAAAAATCTGAAATAAATTTCAAAACTAGATCCTGAATTTTCAACATATATCGTGGCCCGATGTGAAGGGACTCGTTCCGGTCGAGTTGGGTCGTGACAATACTTTAGTGTTATCAGAGCAATGGTTTTGGAATTCTAATTGTAAGACAGAGCTATAGGAATTGATATATAAGTTTGTCGGGGGTAGTTCTGGTTTGTCTGGATTTTTATTATGTTATTTTATGCATAGTTTTCTATGTGATTATGGATCTTTAGACCTAGATATGACTGATGGGCAGAGTGCTAGTCAGGCATCTCCTATTAATAGTACTACCCTAGTGGTTGGTTCTGATAAAGTTTCTTATTTTACTATGTTGGTTGCTCAGATGATGAGCGAGACTCAGAATAGGGCATCTACATTTAGATCTGAAGATGTAGATAGACAATAATGGATCGTCCGGGGCCGAATTTAATGATTTAAATGAGTGACACGTAGATCATCCAGGATGATCAAGTGTATCGGCCAGGATGATATTCATAAAATTCATCGGCCAGGATGAAAGAGTTATCAGCCAGGACTATCAAAATGATTATAACAGAGTTCGATCAGATCGTCCAGGATGATATAGGATCGTCCAGGACGATGAGTTATAGTAAGCACAGAAAAGATCAGTAGATGGATTTTGAATAGAATTTGCCCTATCGTCCAGGAAGATAAAGGTATCGGCCAGGACGATGTGACTAGAATTTGAAACATAAAGAAGGGTAGTGATGATCAAAGCGGACAAACAAAAAACAAAAGAAACATAGAAAAAAAAACACAGTAATAGAAAGCAAAAATACAAGGAAAATCTAAAAACAAATATTTTGGATTTTAATTTTTCTAAATTTTTTGTTTTATGGAGGCATCATATGAGAATTTCTCAAAAAGTTAAACTTCTAAAGTTCCAAGAGATCAAGGAGTTTAACAAATCCCAATCAGAAGAAGGTAGAACATCTGATTCTGTTAACCCTAGATCGGACATCCTTCAGGGTACAAAATTCTTTTGGAAAACAGAGGCCTAACTCAGAATAACTAAATAGGATAAGAAGATCCATTCAAGACTTGTTTACAAAGAAAATATCTCATAATTAATAAAACAAAGTAATTTTTCTCAATCATGGAAATTGAAATCAAGTCTTTGAAAGCATCACATAATCCATGAGTTCTCTAAGTTTTAAGAGTTTTAGTAAAGAGAGGATAGCTTGCATTTAGTGGGCTCATTTTATGCCTCTTGTTACTTCGATTGGCTCTTTGAGCCTCTTTTGATTCTTTGATACACTTTTGTGTATACAGCTTTCTTTTCAATTTGGCTTCATTGGCCTCTTTCCTTTTAACTCTTGCAAGCTAGAAACTCTTTAATATACCCTTGAAAAAACTTAGTTGTGAGTATATCCTCCAAATATTAGAGAATAGGTGCTCTCTCTCTAACATAGGAAAGTTCAATCCACAACACAAAATTAAAATCATGTGATAAATGCAATGGAAAAATTTCAAAAAACTTGAAAGATATATAAGAACTTTGATTATTATGCATAAGATAAATTAATGTAGCAAGATAAGAAAAGGATCTTAATTAAAAAACCATTGGTTAAAATGAGTTTAAACTTTTGTTTAGAGAAGAAAATCATACCACTAAATAAGGTCAGAAGGAGGAAAAATATTAACAGTATTTCTCCCTTTAACCAATTTAGTAAAGCTAAACACTATCTCCAAAACTCATCTCCAAAACTCCAAAATCTAAAAGCTTGAAAAGATTCACCATATGTAACACCAAACAAAAAAAAATAAACAAAATGAAAATAAAGCAAACTAAAACAACACAAAGCAAGCACAAAAACTAGCATAAAAAAACAAAAACTAAAAATTTCAAGCAAGTTATAAGGCAGCGAGTTTAAGCAATTTTGAGCTGCCAGCCTCCTTATGTCCAGTTATCCTATGCTTCCACGAGGTCTTTAGTGAGAGCACACATGCAAAACTCAACAACAGTCAGATTTAGGAACCCAAACAGGTTTGGGCCCCTTCTTAGGAAAAGTAAAGTGTAATACAGATATGATATGATGTGAATCATGTATCTTAGGTCTCCACACCCAATGTGTACTACGGTGAACGGTGCAAGTGTGTGAGATGTGTCCTAGCATGCCACATGAGAAACATCTAACTCCAGGAAAAGGGTTTCTTAAATGGTTTGAGTTATAATGCCTCTTCCTAGATTCTGGCTTAGGATCAAAAGTAGATGTCATCCAATTTTTCTTACATGTATCCAAATCATTTTGAATCCTCAAGTTAGTTTTCTTTAATGCATCATTCTCAATCCTCAAAATTTTCTCAATCTCTTTAGATTTCTTAAGATAAAAATTAAGTGAGTTGTGTGAAACTTTTAATGCCTTATGTTCATCAACTAATTCTGAATGCTTTTTGTTTAACTCATCAAATTCATCAACAAGAGCCGTATGATTAGAATCAATCTTTGAATGATCTTTAAGAATGACTTCATACTTTTTCTGCAAATTTACAAGTTTCACTTTTAAGCTAGCATGTGTCTTCTTAAGTTTTTTGTATGATGCATGAATTTTTTCACAAATTTCAAACAATTCATCATAGGTTGGTTTACATACCTCTTCCTCATCACTTTGCTCTAGATGATCTTCCCCTATTAAGCACAGGTTCGTTGTCTCTTCCTCTGGTTCAGTCTCAGATGAATCAGTACCAGATTCTGCCCAGAACGCCTTTTAGATTCTCTTCTTGTACTTCTTAAACTTAGGTTTCTCCTCAATCTTTTCCTTGCTTGTGTTATCATGAAGTATCGGGCAATCAGATCTCACATGTCCAGGTTTCCTGCATTCAAAACAAACAACATCAAAAGATCCTTTAAAATGTTTATGATCCTTACCTTTTCTCCAACTTTGATGATGCTTTTGTTTCTTCCTTAGAAAGCTTTTGAATTACCTTGTGATGAAGGCAACTTCATCGCTTTCAGACCCGGAAGATTCAAAATCTGATTTGTGCGCCTTTAGTGCAATTGTTTTCTCCTTTTTCTTCTCACCTGCATCAAGATTTCTTTGATTCACCTCTTGCTCGTAAGCAATGAGTGAGCCAAGTAAGTTATCAATAGAATAGGTATTCAAATCCTTAGATTTAGTGATTGCAGTGATTTTAGCATCATAAGACGAAGGCAAGCATCTCAAAATCTTGTTAACTTTTTCATAGTTTGAAAGTTCTTTTCCTAGTGCATGTAGTGAAGTAACTATATGAGTAAATTTTGTATACATGTCAGAAATCGATTCAAGAGATTTCATACGAAAAAGTTCGTAGTCATGCAAGAGAATGTTCAAACGGGATTGTTTAATCTCATTAGTACCTTCATAGGTGATGCACAATTTATCCCAAATCTCTTTACCAATTTTGCAAGTGGAGACACGCATGTAATCCTTAGATTTTAAAGCACAGAAAAAGCAGTTCAAACATTTTGCATTTAATTGAGCTAAATCACGTTCATCGAAAGTCCATTCAGTAAAAGAAATTTCAGTTTTAACACCATTAATTTCACGAGAAGGTGGAGAATAACCTTCTTGAATAAGCATCCACATGCGATAATCCGTAGATTATAAAAACGTTGACATGCGGGTTTTCCAAAAATCAAAAGCTAGGTTATTGAACAGAGGAGGTCGGGTAATAGAATACCCTTCCATAGTGTTACGATTCCCAAGGTTAGCCATGGATCAAAAATTTAAAAGCTTTTAAAAACTTATTTTATGAAAACCGCTCTAATACCTCTTGAAAGTTCGTTAAGGATGTTAAGCCCTTATGAACTTAGTCCCAAGCTAACCAAGAGGGGGGTGAATTGGTATTTTAAAAATTTCTTTTCACAAAGAATGAAAATCACATAAATAAAAATCACACCACAAAAATAAATGCGGAAATAAAAGTGCGGAAGCAAGAAAACAAGAACACAGGAATTTATAGTGGTTCGATCAACTCGACCTACGTCCACTCCTTGGAGGCACCCTCCAAGTATTGCACTACAAAACATGACTCTCCTTTTGTCCCCACGGCTAGGTAGAGAAGCCCTCACAAGAACCTCCTTTTTGCCACCCCGGCAAGGCAAAGAACCTATCTCCTTTTGCTTCCTCCTGAAGCTGGCAGAGAACCACAACCAAAAGCTAACTCCTTACCTCTACCGACCCTTTCACAGACGAGAAACTCTAGACGAAGAACAAGCAGAGCGATCCTTGAAGCAACCCTTGTGAATCCCCTCACAAGCTCCCCCTCACAAGATCCTCTCTCTCTCCCTCTCTCTCTTTCTATCCTCAAGCTCTTCTCAGGTCAAGGCAGCAGCCCAACATTTTTAAAAACGTTGAACAAGATCTCTTAAATAGAAGAGCTTCAAAGGAGCTCATTAATTGCAAGTTGCCGACAATATCGTCCAGGCTGATATGGACATCGGCTTGGCCGATCAGTACAAATCTGAGAATATCAGCCTGGGCTTCGCCCTATTTTGGGTGCTGGAAGATTGAAATTTGACTTGATCGTCCTGGCCGATCTTACGATCATCCAAGCCCATTAGTTTAATTCAAAAGAAAATCATCCTGAGCATCGCCCTGTCTTCTAGCTGGCCGATCCAGATCGTCCAGGAGTTAACAAGGATATGGAATATATCATCCTAGCTGATCCTGCGATCGTCCAGGACAATATGATCGTATCAATCATCCTTAATTACTTCCCTGATTCGTATGTTCAATTAAGGCATAATTGTGAATATCGTCCAGGCCGATCATTGATCGTCATGGCCGATAATTTAAAAATATAGTATATCTTAATTATCTATGACGGCTACTTCTTCCTGTTTTGAGCTTATCGTCCTGGTCGATACACGTATCGTCCAGGACGATATGTTAATGTCGGCTGCCTTAATTAAGAATCCTTAATTAGACTTTCTATTTTAAGCCTGATCGTCCAGGACGATGTAAATATCGTCCTGGCCGATATGAGTAAAAATAGAAATTCCAAGTCTCTCAAGTGTGTGTGTAGGATTACTTAGCATCAGTCTCTTTGACCATTACAGATAGACTCAAGAAGAGAAAAAAGCAAAGTACATACTGACTCAACCCTAAACCTACGCAATCCTGAACTGGCTTCGTTTGTTGGTCCGATCTTTGATTCCTAAAAACTTATAAATACCAATTAGTCCAAGAAGATCAATAGTATTTGTCAATCATCAAAACATAAGTCATGAAAAAATTGATTTGCAACAATCTCCCCCTTTTTGATGATGGCAAACACAAGTAGGAAAAACTAATAATTCATTAAAATTTTTAAAGTTACAAGCTAAGCACTTTTCCTACCACATCCTCCTACTCCCCCTTTTGTCATCACAAAAATAGGATCCTAGACACACAAAAGAAAGGAAACAACACAACAGAAACAAAAAAAACAAACAAGAAAGCAACCTACCGAAAATAGGAAACAAACAACAGAAAACACGGACTAGAAAAACGAGGGGCCCTGATCATCAGATGGAGGTGGTGGAGGTGGCTACTGAAAGTAGCTGGCAAGTGAAGTAAATTGAGCATTGAACCAGGTGATGTCCTGGTCAAGCTGCTGTTGCTGGTGACTCAGGCCGGACGAACGTTGAAAAAGCCGATCGTCCGAGCCGATGAGGTGGATCGTCCAGGACGATGAAAAATAATTGATCGTATCGGCCGAAGTTAAGACATTTTAAATCTCTGCCACGTGTATCGTCCAGGACGAATAGTGGATCGGCTAGGACGATTCTCCAATAATGGATCATCCGGGGCCAAATTTAATGATTTAAACGAGTGACACGTAGATCGTCAAGGACGATCAAGTGTATCGGCCAGGACGATATTCATAAAATTCATTGGCCAGGACGAAAGAGTTATCGGCCAGGACTATCAAAATGATTGTAACAGAGTTTGATCTGATCGTCCAGGATAATTTAGGATCGTCTAGGACTATGAGTTATAAAAAGCACAGAAAAGATCAGCAGATGGATTTTGAAGAGAATTTGTCCTATCGTACAGGACGATAAAGATATCGGCCAGGATGATGTGACTAGAATTTGAAACATAAAGAAGGGTGGTGATGATGAAAGCTGTCAAACAAAAAACAAAAGAAACACAGAAAAAAAAACACAGTAATAGAAAGAAAAAATACAAGGAAAATAAAAAAACGAATATTTTGGATTTTAATTTTCTAAATTTTTTGTTTTATGGAGGCATCATATGAGAATTTCTTAAAAAGTTAAACTTTTAAAGTTCCAAGAGATCAAGGAGTTTAACAAATCCCAAAAAGAATAAGGTAGAACATCTGATTATGTTAACCCTAGATCGGATATCCTTCAAGGTACAAAATTCTTTTGGAAAACAGAGGCCTAACTCAGAATAACTAAATAGGATAAGAAGATCCATTCAAGACTTGATTACAAAGAAAATATCTCATAATTAATAAAACAAAGTAATTTTTCTCAATCATGGAAATTGAAATCAAGTCTTTGAAAGCATCACATAATCCATGAGTTCTCTAAGTTTTAAGAGTTTTAGCAAAGAGAGGATAGCTTGCATTTAGTGGTTTCATTTTATGCCTCTTGTTACTTCGATTGGCTCTTTGAGCATCTTTTGATTCTTTGATACACTTTTGTGTATACAGCTTTCTTTTCAATTTAGTTTCATTGGCCTCTTTCCTTTTTAACTCTTGCAAGCTAGAAACTCTTTAATATACCTTTGAAAAAACTTAGTTGTGAGTATATCCTCCAAATATTAGAGAATAGGAGCTCTCTCTCTAACATAGGGAAGAACAATCCACAGCACAAAATCAAAATCATGTGATAAATACAATGACAAGATTTTAAAAAACTTGAAACATACATAAGAACTTTGGCTATTATGCATAAGATAAATTAATGTAGCAAGATAAGAAAAGGATCTTAATTAAAAAATCATTGGTTAAAATGAGTTTAGACTTTTATTTAGAGAAGAAAATCATACCACTAAACAAGGTCAGAAGGAGGGAAAACATTAACAATATTTCTCCCTTTAACCAATTTAGTAAAGCTAAACACTATCTCCAAAACTCCAAAATCTAAAAGCTTGAAAAGATTCACCATATGTAACACCAAACAAAAAAAAAAATAAATAAAATGAAAACAAAGCAAACTAGAACAACACAAAGCAAGCACAAAAACTAACATAAAAAAAACAAAAACTAAAAATTTCAAGCAAGTTATAAGGCAGCGAGTTTAAGCAATTTTGAGCTGCCAGCCTCCTTATGTCCAGTTATCCTATGCTCCCACGAGATCTTTAGTGAAAGCACACCTGCAAAACTCAACAACAGTCAGATTTAGGAACCCAAATAGGTTTGGGCCCCTTCTTAGGAAAAGTAAAGTGCAATGCAGATATGGTATGCTGTGAATCATGTATCTTAGGTCTCCACACCCAATGTGTACTATGGTGAACGGTGCAAGTGTGTGAGATATGTCCTAGCATGCCACATGAGAAACATCTAACTCTAAGAAAAGGGTTTATTAAATGGTTTGAGTTATAATGCCTCAGCCTAGGTTCTAGTTTAGGATCAAAAGTAGATGTCATCCAATTTTTCTTACATGTATCCAAATTATTTTGAATCCTCAAATTAGTTTTCTTTAATGCATCATTCTCAATCCTCAAATTTTTCTCAATCTCTTTAGATTTCTTAAGATCAAAATTAAGTGAGGTGTGTGAAACTTTTAGTGCCTTATGTTCATCAATTAATTCTGAATGCTTTTTATTTAACTCATCAAATTCATTTCAGAAGAGTCATATGATTAGAATCAATCGTTGAATGATCTTTAAGAATGACTTCATACTCTTTCTGCAAATTTACAAGTTACACTTTTAAGCTAGCATGTGTATTTTTAAGTTTTTTATATGATGCATGGATTTTTTCATAAATTTCAAACAATTCATCATAGGTTGGTTTACATACCTCTTCCTCATCACTTTGCTCAAGATGATCTTCCCCTATTAAGCACAGGTTCGTTCTCTCTTCCTCTGGTTCAGTGTTAGAGGAATCAGTACCAGATTCTGCCCAGAATGCCTTTTGGATTCTCTTATTGTCCTTCTTAAACTTAGGTTTCTCCTCAATCTTTTCCTTTCTTGTGTTATCTTGAAGTGTCGGGCAATCGGCTCTCACATGTCCAGGTTTCCTGCATTCAAAACAAACAAAATCAGAAGATCTTTTAATATGTTTATGATCCTTACCTTTTCTCCAACTTTGATGATGCTTTTGTTTCTTCCTTAGAAAGCTTTTGAATTGCCTTGTGATGAAGGCAACTTCATCGCTTTCAGACCCGGAAGATTCAGAATTCAATTTGTGCGCCTTTACTGCAATTGTTTTCTCCTTTTTCTTCTCACCTGCATCAAGATTTCTTATATTCACCCCTTGCTCGTAAGCAATGAGTGAGTCAAGAAAGTTATCAATAGAATAGGTGTTCAAATCCTTAGATTCAGTTATTGCAGTGATTTTAGCATCATAAGATGAAGGTAAGCATCTCAAAATCTTGTTAACTTTTTCATAGTTTGAAAGTTCTTTTCCTAGTGCATATAGTGAAGTAACTATCTGAGTAAATCTTGTATACAAGTCAGAAATCGATTCATGAGGTTTCATACGAAAAAGTTCGTAGTCATGCAAGAGAATGTTCAAACGGGATTGTTTAACCTCATTAGTACCTTCATAGGTGATGCACAATTTATCCCAAATCTCTTTACCAGTTTTACAAATGGAGACACGCATGTAATCCTCAGATTTTAAAGCACAGAAAAAGCAGTTCAAGCATTTTGCATTTAATTGAGTTAAATCACCTTCATCGAAAGTCCATTCAGTAAAAGAAATTTTAGTTTTAACACCATTAATTTCACGAGAAGGTGGAGAATAACCTTCTTGAATAAGCATCCATATGCGATAATCAGTAGATTGTAAAAATGTTGACATGCGGGTTTTCCAAAATTCAAAAGATAGGTTATCGAACAGGGGAGGTCGGGAAATAGAATACCCTTTCGTAGTGTTACGATTCCCAAGGTTAGCCATGGATCAAAAATTCAAAATCTTTTAAAAACTTATTTTATGAAAATCGCTCTGATACCTCTTGAAAGTTCGTTAAGGATGTTAAGCCCTTATGAACTTAGTTCCAAGCTAACCAAGAGGGGGGTGAATTGATATTTTAAAAATTTCTTTTCACAAAGAATGAAAATCACAAAAATCAAAATCACACCACAAAAATAAATGCGGAAATAAAAGTGCGGAAGCAAGAAAACAAGAACACAGGAATTTATAGTGGTTCGGTCAACTCGACCTACGTCCACTCCTTGGAGGCACCCTCCAAGTATTGCACTACAAAACGTGACTCTCCTTTAGCCCCCACGGCTAGGCGGAGAAGCCCTCACAAGAACCTCCTTTTTTCCACCCCGGCAAGGCAGAGAACATATCTCCTTTTGCTTCCTCCTGAAGCTGGCAGAGAACCTATCTCCTTTTGCTTCCTCCTGAAGCTGGCAGAGAACCACAACCAAAAGCTAACTCCTTACCTCTACCGACCCTTCCACGAACGAGAAACTCTAGACGAAGAACAAGCAGAGCGATCCTTGAAGCAACTCTTGTGAATCCCCTCATAAGCTCCCCCTCACAAGATCCTCTCTCTCTCTCTCTCCCTCTCTCTCTTTCTCTCCTCAAGGTCTTCTCAGGTCAAGGCAGCAGGCCAACATTTTTAAAAACGTTGAACAAGAGCTCTTAAATAGAAGAGCTTCGAAGGAGCTCATTAATTGCAAGTTGCCTACAATATCGTCCTGGCCGATATGGACATCGGCCTGGCCGATCTGTACAAATTTCAGAAGATCGGCCTGGGCATCGCCCTATTTTGGGTGCTGGACGATTGAAATTTGACTTGATCACCCTGGCCGATCTCACGATCATCCAGGCTGATTAGTTTAATTCAGAAGAAAATCGTCCTGAGCATCGCCCTGTTTTCATGCTAGCCGTGTTACAGACCTAGTTTCTTGACTTATATTTTGATGATTGACAAACACTACTTCTCTTGGACTAGTTGTTGCTTGTAACTTTTCAGGAATCGAAGATCGGACGATCAAGAGGAAGCCAGTTCAGGATTGCGTAGGTATAGGGTTGAGTCAGTTTGTAATCTATTTTTTCTCTTCTTAAGTCAGTTTGTAATGTACAAAAGACTGATACTAAGTAACCCTACACACACACACTTGAGAGATTTAGAATCTCTGTTTTTGCTCACATCGGCCAGGCCGATCCATTAGATCGTCCTGGATGATCGAGTTAAAACCAGAGACACTAATCAGGATTCTTAATTAAGGCAGCCGATATTAACATATTGGCCTGGACGACACGTGTATCGGCCAGGACGACAAGCTCAAAATAGAAAGAAGTAGCCGCCATAGACAATTAAGGTATACTGTATTTTTAAATTATCGGCCAGGACGATCTACTGATCGGCCTGGACGAAATTATCAAATTATGCCTTAATTAATCAAGAAATCAAGGGAGTAATTAAGGATGATTGATACGATCATATCGTCCTAGACGATCGCAGGATCGGCCAAGACGATCTATTCAAAATCCATAAGTTACTTCAGGACGATAAATATCGGCCAGCTTAAAAACAGGGCGATGCTCAGGATGATTTTATTCTGATTTGAACTGATCGTCTTGGACGATCGTGAGATCGTTCAGAACGATCAAGCCAAATTTCAATCGTCCAGCATCCAAAACAGGGCGATACCCAAGCCGATCTTCTGTGATTTGTACTGATCGGCCAGGCCGATGTCCATATCGGCCTGGACGATATTGTCGGCAACTTGTAATTAATGAGCTCCTTTGAAGCTCTACTATTTAAAGAGCTCTTATTCAACGTTTTAGAAGACCTTTGACTGCTACCTTGACCTGAGAAGACCTTGAGGAGAGAAAGAGAGAGAGGATCTTGTGAAGGGGAGCTTGTGAGGGGATTCACAAGCGCTGCTTCAAGGATTGCTCTGCTTGTCTTTCGTATGGAGTTTCTCGTCCGTGGAAGAGTCAATAGAGGTAAGAAGTTTGATTTAGGTTGTGGTTCTCTGCCAGCTTCAGGAGGAAGCAAAAGGAGGTAGGTTCTCTGCCTTGCCGGGGTGGCAAAAAGGAGGTTCTTATGAGGGCTTCTCCTCCTAGCCGTGGGGGCTAAAGGAGAGTCACGTTTTGTAGTGCAATACTTGGAGGGTGCCTCCAAGGAGTGGACGTAGGCCGAGTCGACCGAACCACTATAAATCTCTGTGTTCTTTTTCTTACATCCGCACTTTTTAAATTCCGTATTTTATTTCTGTGGTGTGATTTGGTTTATGCAATTTTCTTTTTTTCTGAAAAGAGTTTTTAAAATACCAATTCACCCCCCCCCCCTCTTGGTTATCTTGGGACTAAGTTCATAAGGGCTTAACATCCCTAACGAACTTTCAAGTGGTATCAGAGCGAAATTTGAAAATTAAAGTTTGAAAACTTTTTTGAATTTAATCCATGGCTAACATTGGGAATCGTAACACTACGGAAGGGTATTACATTACCCGACCTCCCCTATTCGATAACCTACCTTTTGACTTTTGGAAAACTCGCATGTCAACGTTTTTACAATCTACTTATTATCGCATGTGAATGCTTATTCAAGAAGGTTATTCTCCACCTTCTCGTGAAATTAATGATGTTAAAACTGAAATTGCTTTTACTGAATGGACTTTCGATGAACGTGATTTAGCTCAATTAAATGCAAAATGTTTGAACTGTTTTATCTGTGATTTAGCTCAATTAAATTCAAATTGTGCATCACCTATGAAGGTACTAATGAGGTTAAACAATCCCGTTTGAACATTCTCTTGCATGACTACGAACTTTTTCGTATGAAACCTCATGAATCGATTTCTAACATGTACACTAGGTTTACTCAGATAGTTACTTCATTGCATGCACTAGGAAAGGAACTTTCGAATTATGAAAAAGTTAATAAGATTTTGAGATGCTTGCCTTCGTCTTATGATGCAAAAATCACTGCAATCATTGAAGCTAACGATTTGAAAACCTATTCCATTGATAACTTACTTGGCTCACTCATTTTTTACGAGCAAGGGGTGAATCAAAGAAATCTTGATGTAGGTGAGAAGAAAAAGGAGAAAACAATCGCACTAAAGGCGCACAAATCGGATTCTGAATCTTCCGGGTCTGAAAGCGACGAAGTTGCCTTCATCACAAGGCAATTCCAAAGCTTTCTAAGGAAGAAACAAAAGCATCATCAAAGTTGGAGAAAAGGTAAGGATCATAAACATGTTAAAGGATCTTCTGATATTGTTTGCTTTGAATGCAGGAAGCCTGGATATGTGAGAACTGATTGCCCTACGCTTAGAGATCAATCAAAGGAGGACAAGAAGAAAAACCAAAAGAGTTTTTGGGCAGAATCTGATAATAACTCCTCTAAAACTGAACCAGAGGAAGAAACTACAAACTTGTGTTTCATGGGAAAAGATCAAAGTGATAAGGAAGAGGTATGTGAACTTTCCTACGATCAACTTCTTGAAGTTTCAGAAAAAATCCATGCATCATATAGGAAATTAAAGAAAACACGTGCTAGCTTGAAATTAGAATTTTTAAATCTACAAAAAGAGCATGAAATTTTGATTAAAGACCATCAAACAATTGATTCAAATCACATGACTTTACTTGATGAATTTGATGAGTTAAATAAAAATCATTGTGAGCTAGTTGAAAAATTTGATGCATTAAAAGTCACACACACATCACTTGAATCTGATTTTGAGAAGTCTAAGGAGATTGAGAAAAATTTGAGGATTGAAAATGAAGTTTTAAAAAGCACTAATTTGAAGATTCAAAATAATTTAGAAACATGTAAGAAAACTAGGATGACATCTACTTTGATCAATTGCCAAAACCTAGGAAGAGGCATTATAACTCAAATCACTTAAGAAATCCCTTTCCTGGAGTTAGATGTTTTTCATGTGGCATGCTAGGACACATCTCACACACCTCCACGATTCACCATAGTACACATTGGGTATGGAGACCTAAGGTGCATGATCCACAGCATACCACACATGCATTGCATTCTTCTCTTCATAAGAAGGAACCCAAACTTGCTTTGGTTCCTAAATCGAACATTTGATAATTTTGCAGGAGGGCTCTCACAAAAGACCTCGTGAGAGTATGTGGTACCTGGACAGTGGATGCTCTCGACATATGACTGGTGATGCTAGCCAGTTTGTTGTACTAGAGTCCAGGACTGAAGGCAAGGTTACTCTTGGAGACAACACCACCAGGAAGGTGGTAGGAGCAGGTATAATTGGTAATTCCAAGAACCTTATGATTGAAAATGTTTTTCTTGTAGATGAATTGAAGCACAACTTTCTCAGCATCAGTCAATTCTATGACAAAGGCTTCATCGTGCAATTCTTTGCTGATTCATGCATTGTAAGTTTAAGTAACAACACTATTTTATAGGGAAAGAGAATCAACAACGTCTACATGCTTGATTTAAATAACATTGAATGTCTTGCTTCTTTTTGCTTAAAAACTGTGATTGATGATTCTTGGTTGTGGCACAGGAGGCTTTGTCATGCAAGTATGAAAACCCTTAGGAAAGTGATCCAAAAGGGCCTAGTTAGAGGTGTCCCCAAACTTAAGTTTACAAAAGACCACTTTTGTGATGCCTGTTAACTAGGAAAGCAAGTCCACTCCACTTTTCACCCCATTAAGGAAATTAGCACCTCTAGACCTTTAGAAGTCCTTCATATGGATTTGTTTGAACCCATTAGCACGGCTAGTTTGGGAGGGAAAGTCTATGGTTTTGTGATTGTTGATGACTACTCGAGGTTCACTTGGACTAGATTTCTTTCACATAAAAATGAGTCTTTTGAGGAGTTTAAAACATTTTCTACTTGGATTCAGAAGAAGCTAGGTTATGAGATTTTGATCATCCATAGTGATCATGGGGGAGAGTTTGAAAATGAAAGATTTGGAGATTTTTGTGAGGACAAGGGGATTAGCCACAATTTCTCAGCCCCTTGGACTCCTCAGCAGAATGGGGTAGCTGAAAGGAAGAACCGGACCTTGGTAGAAGCCACTAGAGCCATTCTTGCTGAGTATTCACTTCCAAAATACTTTTGGGCTGAAGCGGTTAACACATCTTGTTTTGTGTTGAATAGGGTGAATGTTAGAGCCAAATTAGAGAAGACACCCTATGAGATCCTTAAGGGTAGGACACCAAATATTTCCCACCTTCATGTCTTTGGTTGTAAGGTTTTCATTCATAACACTGGGAAGTCTCACTTGGGAAAATTTGATCCTAAATCTGATGAAGGAGTATTCTTGGGATATTCTAGTGTTGGGAAGTCTTTTAGGGTGTTTAACAAGAGAACTTTGATGATGGAAGAGACAATCCATGTAGTTTTTGATGAGTCTGATCCTAAAAAATATGGAGTAGGAGATGATGATGTTGGAGAGATTACAAGTGGAGTAGAAAAATTGGGGAAGGGGAGTGAGCACCTAAGTAATGGAGTAGTAGAAGGAGCCACCCAAGGAGTAGAGAACTTTGTTGAAATGGGAGAAACTTCACACACTTTGCCTAGAGATTGGATATACTCTACAAGTCACACCAAGGATTTGATCTTAGGAGACCCTTCTAGTGGAGTTAAGACTAGACATGGACTTAAGAAGGAGGTGAACCACTCTGCCTTTATTTCTATGACTGAACCCACCACCATTAACCAAGCCCTTTCTGATGAGTTTTGGATTTTAGCAATGCAAGAAGAGTTGAATCAATTTGTTAGGAATGATGTTTGGGAACTTGTAGAAAGACCTAAAGGACAAAGTGTAGTTGGAACAAAATGGGTCTTTAAGAACAAAGTGAATGATTCAGGAGTGGTGGTGAGGAGTAAAGCAAGATTGGTGGCTAAGGGGTACAATCAAATAGAAGGGATAGACTTTGAGGAGACTTTTGCCCCTGTAGCTAGATTGGAAGCCATTAGAGTGCTATTAGCTTTTGCCTGTTATAAAGGATTTAAGCTTTTTCAAATGGATGTCAAGAGTGCCTTTTTAAATGGGGAGATAAAAGAAGATGTGTTTGTAAAACAACCTCCAGGTTTTGAGACCTCCCAATTTCCAAATCATGTGTTTAAATTAAAAAAGGCATTGTATGTTTTAAAGCAGGCACCAAGAGCTTGGTATGAGTGGCTTAGCACATTCTTACTAGAGAGGGAGTTTGTCAAGGGAAGCGTAGACACCACCCTTTTTCTTAGAAGAGTTGAAGATGATTTACTCATTGTTCAGATCTATGTGGTGATATACTTTTTGGATCTTCTAATAAAAATTTGTGTGATGATTTTTCTAAAATAATGAGAAGAGAGTTTGAGACGAGTTTGATGGGAGAATTGTCCTATTTTTTGGGGTTTAGCATAAAACAATTGGAGGATGGAACTTTTCTAAATCAAACAAAATACATAAAGGACCTTTTGAAAAAATATGATATGGACAAAGCCAAGCCAACTAACACTCCCATGACTTCTAGTGCTCCATTGGATAAGGACCCAAGTGGTAAGTCTATTGATCAGAAGAAGTATAGAGGCATGATTAGATCTTTACTTTACTTGACTGCGAGCCGACCTGACATCATGTTTAGTATTTGCCTTTGTGCTAGGTTTCAAGCTGACCCTAAGGAATCCCACATGACTGCTGTTAAGAGGATTTTTAGATACCTTTTGGGGACACAAGGATTAGGGATTTGGTACCCTAGACATAGCACTTCTTTTGAGATTATTAGTTTTTCTGACTCTGATTTTGTAGGATGCAAGGTGGATAGAAAGAGCACTTCTAGAACTTATAAATTCATTGGACAATCTTTGGTCTCTTGGTCTAGTAGGAAGCAAAACTCTGTTGCACTTTCCACTGCTGAAGCTGAATACATTGCTCTTGAAAGTTATGTGGCCCAAGTCATTTGGTTGAAACAACAGGTATTGGATTTAGGATTATATATAAGCACCATCTCAATTTTTTATGACAACACCAGTGTCATATGCATCTCTAAGAATCCTATCCAACATTCAAGGACTAAACACATTGACATTAGGCATCACTTCATTAGAGATCATGTGACTAAGGGAGACATTGAGTTACACCATGTGACAACTAAAAACCAACTGGCGGACATCTTTACTAAACCACTGGCCTTCGACACTTTCAGTTCTTTAAGGACCAGATTGGGTGTGATTGACATAAATGCATGAAACTTTTGCTTTTCTTTTGCTTTCTATTACTTTTGTTTCCTATTTGTTATTTTAACTTTTTTGTGTGTTTTATTTTTCCTTTTGTTTCTCTTTACTTAGTTTTCAAAATCATCACTAATATGGTATTATATTTCTTGTTCTTGCTTTTGGAAATTTGTAGTCAATATGTTTTTATCTACTCAATCTCTTAGATAGGTAGGAATATTTTGTGGTTGTGTCTCTTTCTCTAATCTATTTTAGTAGCATAATTTTCTTTTCTAATCAAAAGTCTATCTCAAGTTAAAGATTGTTTATGGAATTGAGATCCTTTCTTAAGCTTGCTTAAGCAAATCTATCTTATACTTATAATATTTAAAGTCTTTTTGTCACATCAAGATTTCTCGTTACTCTTGTCTTTGATTATTAATTCTTCTTGTGGTAACTCTTCCATATGTTAGAGAGAGTGCTCCTATTCTCTAATATCTGAGAAGATATATTCACAACTTTTTTTTAAAAGATTATAAAAGAGAATATAGCTTGCAAAAAGAATAAAATTTGGCCAATGATGCCAACAAAAGATGCGCAAAGATGCCAAAAATTGAAAAATCTATAAAAAGATGCGCAAAGCGCCACGAAATTGACAATAGGCATAAAATGAGCCCACTCAAAAGCAAGCTATTCTCCCTTTTTAAATCTTTTAGAACTTAGAAGTGTTCGTTATCAAAGGCTTGATTTCGATTATTTTGCAATTGTGACAAATTTACTTTACTTTATTATTTTATAAAGATATTTTTTCTTAAGCCAAGTGAAGGGTGGATTCCTTTTCTCATATCCAATTAATTTCTTGAGTTAGGTCATTGATTTCAAAAGACGATTCTACCCTAAGAAAATGCCTGAGCTAAGGATAACCATGATCGGATATTCTACTATTCTATAGATTGATGAGCTTATTAACATATTAACTCACAAATTTTTAAATCAATCACATGGAATACTATATCATGTTTATGCCTTGGTTTAAAAAAAAAAAAGGGGGATCTCTTTGCTTTGCTTTCTTGTACCCTCCTTTTTGATATGTCAAAAGGGGGAGAAGTTTATGAGGTTCCCTTTTTCATCATTCCTGAATTTTTGCTATTAACTATTTTTCTAGTGTTTTGTCATCATCAAAAAGGGGGAGATTGTTGCAGACCTAGTTTCTTGACTTATGTTTTGATGATTGACAAATACTACTTCTCTTGGACTACTTGTTGCTTCTAACTTTTCAGGAATCGAAGATCGGACGATCAAGAGGAAGCCAGTTCAAGATTGCGTAGGTATAGGGTTGAGTCAGTCTGTAATCTATTTTTTCTCTTCTTGAGTCAGTTTGTAATGTACAAAAGACTGATACTAAGTAACCCTACACACACACACTTGAGAGATTTAAAATCTCTATTTTTGCTCACATTGGCCAGGCCGATCCATTGGATCGTCCTTGACGATCGAGTTAAAACTAGAGTCACAAATCAGGATTATTAATTAAGGCAGCCGACATTAACATATCGGCCTAGACGATACGTGTATCGGCTAGGACGATAAGCTCAAAATAGAAAGAAGTAGCCGCCATAGACAATTAAGGTATACTGTATTTTTAAATTATCGGCCAGGACGATCCACGGATCGACCTGGACGAAATTATCAAATTATTCCTTAATTGATCAGGAAATCAAGGGAGTAATTAAGGATGATTGATACGATCATATCATCCTGGACGATCGCAGGATCAGCTAGGACGATCTATTCAAAATCCTTAAGTTACTTCGGGACGATAAATATCGGCCAGCTCAAAAATAGGGCGATGCTCAGGACGATTTTACTCTGATTTGAACTGATCGGCCTGGACAATCGTGAGATCGGCCAGGATGATCAAGCCAAATTTCAATCGTCCAGCACCCAAAACAGGGCGATGCCCTGGCCAATCTTCTGTGATTTGTACTGATCGGCCAGGTCGATGTCCATATCGGCCTGGACGATATTGTCGGCAACTTGAAATTAATGAGCTCCTTTGAAGCTCTTCTATTTAAAGAGCTCTTGTTCAACGTTTTAGAAGACCTTTGGCTGCTGTCTTGACCTGAGAAGACCTTGAGGAGAGAAAGAGAGAGAGGGAGAGAGAGAGGATCTTGTGAGGGGGAGCTTGTGAGGGGATTCACAAGGGTTACTTTAAGGATCGCTCTGCTTGTCTTTTGTCTGGAGTTTTTCGTCCGTGGAAGAGTCGGTAGAGGTAAAAAGTTTGCTTTTGGTTGTGGTTCTCTGCCAGCTTCAGGAGGAAGCAAAAGGAGGTAGGTTCTCTGGCTTGCAGGGGTGGCAAAAAAGAGGTTCTTGTGAGGGCTTCTCCGCCTATCCGTGGGGGTTAAACGAGAGTCACGTTTTGTAGTGCAATACTTGGAGGGTGCCTCCAAGGAGTGGACGTAGGTCGAGTCGACCGAACCACTATAAATATCTGTGCTCTTTTTCTTGCTTCCGCACTTTTTAAATTCCGTATTTTATTTCTGTGGTGTGATTTGGTTTATGCAATTTTCTTTCTTTGTGAAAAGAGTTTTTAAAATACCAATTCACCCCCCTCTTGGTTAGCTTGGGACTAAGTTCATAAGGGCTTAACATCCCCAACGAACTTTCAGGCCGATCCAGATCATCTAAGAGTTAATAAAGATATGGAATATATCGTCCTAGCCGTTCCTACGATCGTCCAGGACGAAGTGATCGTATCAATCATCCTTAATTACTTCCCTGATTCATCTGTTCAATTAAGGCATAATTGCGAATATCGTTCAGGCCGATCAATGATCATCCAGACCGATAATTTAAAAATATAGTATACCTTAATTGTCTATGGCGGCTACTTCTTTCTATTTTGAGCTTATCGTCCTGGCCGATACACATATCGTCTAGGCCGATATGTTAATGTTGGTTGCCTTAATTAAGAATCCTTAATTAGACTTTCTGTTTTAAGCCTGATCGTCCAGGACGATGTAAATATCGTCCTGGCCGATATGAGTAAAAATAGAAATTCTAAGTCTTTCAAGTATGTGTGTGTAGGGTTACTTAGCATTAGTCTCTTTGACCATTAAAAGTTGACTCAATAAGAGATAAAAGCAAAGTACAGACTGACTCAATCCTAAACCTACGCAATCCTGAACTAGCTCTGTTTGTTGGTCCGATCTTTGATTCCTGAAAAGTTAGAAATAACAAGTAGTCCAAGAAGATCAATAGTGTTTGTCAATCATCAAAATATAAGTCATGAAAAAATAGATTTGCAACAAAAGATGTGTATTCCAAGGGTTAAGAGGAGTTTTATCTTGTCTGATTTCTGTGTTAGAAGTCAGAAGATTGTGGAAGAAGGGTTGTACGGTGTTTTTGGCCTCAGTATGAGATATGAATATAGATGCGGGTTCTATTTCTTATGTCACAGTCGTACGAGAGTTTTTAGATGTATTTTCTTACGAGTTGGTTGGTTTGCCTTCGGATAGAGATGTTGAGTTATGTATTGATATATTTTTGGGTACAGCTCCGATATCTAAGGCTCCGTACAAAATGGCACCGAAGGAACTTATGGAGTTAAAAGCTCAACTTTAGGAGTTGGTGGATAGAGGATTTGTCTGTCCTAGTATTTTTCCTTGGGGAGCACCTGTTCTGTTTATGAAGAAGAAGGATGGGACAATACGTATATGTGTGGACTACAGAGATCTGAATAAAATTACAATCAAGAATAAATATCCGTTGCCACGAATTGATGATTTGTTTGATCAACTTGTTAGATCTTCTGTATTCTCAAAGATTGATTTGAGATCTGAATATTATCAGGTAAAGATAAAGGAAGCTGATGTGATGAAAACATCTTTCAGTACTCGGTATGGACACTACGAGTTTTTGGTTATGCCTTTTGGGATAACCAATACACCTGCTATTTTTATGGATCTGATGAACAGAGTATTCAAAGAGTATCTGGATCAATTTGTGATCATCTTTATTGACGATATTCTGGTATATTCTGCTTCTGAGGAAGATCATGGAAGTCATTTGAGAACTGTGTTGGAGACTTTAAGGCAACATCATTTATTTGCTAAATTCTCCAAATGCAAATTCTGGCTGGAGAGCATTTCTTTTCTGGGTCATGTAGTGAGCGGTGAAGGTATTTCTGTTGATCCCCAGAAAATTCAGGCACTTGCTAATTGGCCAAGGCCTACTACGGTATTTGAGATACGTAGTTTCTTGGGCATGGCTGGTTATTATAGAAAGTTTGTAAAGAGATTTTCATAAATTTCTGCACCTCTGATGAGACTGACTCAGAAGTCAGTAGCTTTTGTTTGGACACCGAAGTGTGAAGCTAGTTTTCAGAGATTGAAGGATTGTTTGACTTCAGCTCCAGTGTTAGCACTTCCGTCATGTATGGAAGGATTTCAGGTGTTCAGTGATGCTTCACTGAAAGGTTTAGACTGTGTTCTGATGTAGCACGGTCAGGTAATTGTTTATTCTTCAAGGCAGTTGAAACCACATGAAAAGAATTATCTGACACATGATTTGAAATTAGCTGCAGTTATATTTACTTTCAAGATTTGTCGTCACTACTTGTATGGCATCAAGTGTGAGATTTTTACATATCATAAGAGTTTGAAGTATATCTTCACTCAGAAAGATCTGAATTTGAGGCAAAGAAGATGGCTTGAATTGATCAAGGATTATGATCCGACTATTCAGTATCAGTCTGGTAAGGATAATGTGGTAGCAGACACTCTGAGTAGGAAGTCTTCTAGATTATCAGGTATTCACCTTACTTCTGATGAGTATCTGATACGAGATATGAAAAAATTATAATTGGAGGTGATTTCCTCTACTTGTCCGAATTCTGGTGTGTTGACTCAGATGAACATTCAGTCTTCCTTGGAACAAAGGATCTATGAAGCCCAAAAGTCAGACGCTGACTATTCAAAGCTAATTGTTCAAATTGAATCTGGTAAGAAACCTAAACTAAATTTCTGATTCTGGTATTATTTTCTGTAAGAACAGGCTGTAGATTCCTGTGTTTAGAAATCTGAGGAAAGAGATTCTGTACGAATCTCACTATTCAGGTTATACCATTCATCCAGGAAGTGATAAGATTTATGGAGATATGAAAAGTTTATTTTGGTGGCCTGTAATGAAAAAGGATATAGCTGAGTTTGTTTTGAAATATAAAGCCTGACAGTTGGTGAAGGCAGAGCATTAGCGACCAGGAGATCTTTTACAGTTATTGTCTATCCTTGAGTGGAAGTGGGAGGAGGAAACGATGGATTTTGCTATGAGTTTTTCTCGATCAAGAAAAGGACATGATGCCATTTAGGTAATTATGGATCGATTGATGAAGTCTGTACATTTTCTTCCGATCAGACATACAGATCCGATGTATAAGTTAGCTCAGGTATATGTGAAAGAAATTGTCAGATTGTATGGTGTGCCAAAAGTAATTGTATCTGATCGAGATGGAAGGTTTACTTCCAAACTTTGGAAGGGTATTCAGCAAGTCTTGGGTACGAAGTTGCATTTCAGTACTGCTTTTCATCCTCAGACTAATGGACAGTCTGAGAGGATTATTCAAGTACTGGAAGATCTTCTAAGGTTATGTGTTTTGAATTTTGGAGGTAGTTGGGAAGATCATATCCCACTGATAGAATTTGCTTATAATAACAGTTATTAGTCAAGTAATGGTATGGCACCCTACGAAACTTTGTATGGCAGAAAATGTAGAACACCATTGACTCTGACTGAGGTGGGAGATAGACAAGAAATGGATTCAACTTTTGTGGATGAAACTATTTTGAAAATCAATCTGATTAAAGAAAGATTGAAAGCTACACAAGATCAACAACAAAAATATTACAATCAGAAGCACAGGTTTGTTGAATTTCAAATTGGTGACCTTGTGTATGTCAAAGTCAGTCCGATGAAAGGTGTTAGCAAATTTGGAAGAACGAGCAAGCTCAGTCCAAAGTATGTCGGACCTTTTGAAATTCTCGAAAGGATTGGAAATTTTGTTTATAGGCTGTTATTGCCTGATCAAATGTCCGATATACATAATGTTTTTCACGTATATTCTTTGAGAAAGTGGATATCTGATTCTGAAAAGAAATTGTCTGTTAATGATGTGGAGATTCAGGAGAATCTGCAATACAAGGAAGAGCCTGAACAGATTTTAGCTTATGATGTTCGTAAGTTAAGAAATAAACAAATTTCGATGGTTAAAGTTCAATGGAAACACAGAACAGCATGAGAGGTGACATGGGAGAAGGAGTTGAATATGAGACAGTTATATCAGCATCTATTCTGACTCAGCTTTGTTTTGGAAATATTGAGGACGATATTTTTCTGAAGTTGGGGAGATTGTAAAAGCTATTTTCCTTCCAGGTTCGTCCGGACGAAGGTGGATCGTCCGGGACAATCGGTACAGGTTTGTACAGAAATATTTGGCTGGGAGGTTCGTCCCAGGACGAACTGGAGTTCGTCCGTACGAAATGTTTTTAGAGAGCAACTCATCCAGGTACCATAACTATTTTGTCTAAACCAATTTTGTCCAGAGAGAAAATCATTTCGGGATTATTTTGGATCGTTCGGGATGATCTAGTTGGATATATATGGAAATGAGATCTTTTTGAAGAGAGAGAAAAGCCCAGAAGAGAGAAAACCGAAGGAAAAAGAAGAAAAAGTATTTTTGGGCGACTTCTGTCTGTTTTCGTCCATAGCAGTAGTTAAAAAAGTTGACCTACTCGAGGTAAGGCACATTCCACTTTTCTCAATTTTCAGAAACGAGAATTTTGTCTACTTTTCTGTTTCGAATTTTGTTTCCGTTAGCGAATAATTGATTTCATTTTGCACTGAGGAACTTTTTACCGCATAACTTTTGTTATGTTTCTGAGATGATAATTATGCACGTTTTGAGTATTATCTAGAATATTTTACCTGGTATTTTGAATTCTACGGAGTTTTGATCGAATAACAATTTATCTGGATGTCTAAATTTACTATCTCAGTACAATAAAAGTCTTACAATGTTGTTTTACACTATCTATAGTAATTTGGTAAAGTTCTGAATCTATAAATTTTGTGTAAATTCTGTATACTGCCGTTATGCCGCTGAATAATTTTCTGAAGATTTTCAATTTTCTGATTTGAATGTTTTGATGTGTTGTGATTTCATAATGGAGTTATAAGGGGCCAGAATCCCTTGTGATTCCATTGTCTGGGTCCGAGAAATTTGAAAATAAGTTCTATTTTGAAAATTCTATATATCTATTCCGTTCTAGTGTTATAAGCCCAAAGGGAGACATAAGGGGTCAGAATCTGAGATTCTGTTAGTGTCAGGGAAAGGAGGCATAAGGGGCCAGAATCCATCGAGATTCTGTCAGGGCCAGGGATATCTGATATGTGATATGTGAAATGTGATATCTGAAATGTGATTTTATCTGATTTGAATTCTGATTTGTACGATCCGATCCATTCTGTGATTTAAAAGTTTTATAAGTTTTATAAGATATGTTTTGCATTCTAATTTGAATTCATGTATCTGTGATTTGATTTCTATTTGATCATCAAGTATCTGTTCTATCTGTTATACAATTTCTATACGGCTATTTAAATAACTGATTCTGATGTGTTTTTTGATGTGAATTTCTGGAGATTTTGATTGCTGAGTGTAGTCTTGCTGAGCTGTTAGCTCATCCTTATTTTCTACGTAGTTTTTAGGTTCTGGGAAAGGGAAGGAAGTCTTGGACTAGCAGTTCTGTGTCTGATCAGTGATTAGGTATTTTATACTTTTGATTTTTGTACATTCATGGCTTTTCTGTTCTGTTCTTTCTGTACTATACATGATTATTTTGATGAAAAGAAAGAAAGGAAGAAGAAAATAGTTGATGCATTTTTATATATGTATTTGAAGTTTATAGCAGCTCTATGTTTCTATTTGTTTGAATATCTGGAAGAAAGTCTGAAACAAATTCCAAAACTAAATCCTAGTTTTTCAACATTTATCATGGCCCGACGCGAAGGGACTCGTTCCGATCGGGTTGGGTCGGGTTGGGTCTTGACATGTAGTCGGTGGGCAACATACATCGGAAGGACTATAATCGATGGGCTTTAAAGTTCATAAAGACCGTTGTTCAATGATGGAGATCAGAAGGACGGTGCTAAAGAGAAGTCCAACGATGGAAAGAAGTCCAGCGTCAGATAAAAGTCTGATGAATGTCTGGTGATGGGCAGATGTCTAGCATTAGGTAGAAGCCTGATAGAATTTTGGTTATGGGTGGAAGTTGAAAGTTTGTTAGGGATGTTAAGCCCTATGAACTTAGTCCCAAAGCTAAATAAAGAAAGAGGTGAATTGGAAAACCTTAAAACCAAAGATAAAACTCCAACCAAAATCACCACAAACAAAGTGCGGATGAAAAATAAATATGGAAGCGATAATAAGAAAAAAACACACCGGATTTATAGTGGTTCGGTCAAACCTTGACCTACGTCCACTCCTTGGAGGCACCCTCCAAGTATTGCACTACAAAAGTGTCTCTCTTTTAGCCCCCACAGCTAGACGGAGAAGCCCTAACAAAATCACTTCCACCTTCCCCGGTGCGGCGGAGTCGCCGGGTCCTTTGACACCAAAGAGATCTTCTTCTTTGGTGAACTTACCTCGAGACAAGCCTTGAATCCGATGGTACTAAGGTACGAGTTCGCCGGAGCAACCATGTGGATCCCCCACCACACTCCCTTGAGTTCCTCCCCCTCACAGGATATTCTTCCTCTCAAACTCCACCCTTTTCTCTCTCCCTTTCAAGCTCTCTCTTCAAGTCTCCCCCACAAGAACGAAGCTCCAATGGCTACTAAAGACACTTACAAAAGTTGTCATGCCATAGCTTAAATAGAAGCTCTCAAAACGAGCTCATTAATACAAGTTGCCGACATTATCGTCCAGGCCGATAGATATATCATCCTGGCCGATCAGTACAAATTAAGCTCATTAGCCCGGGACGATATGGGACGATCAGAAGAAACTTGGTTACATCGTCCTGGCCGATCTCACGATCGTCCTGGCCGATTAGTTTAAAACTAGTTCAATCATCCTAATCATCGCCCTGAATAGAGTCTGGCCGATGTCAATCATCGAGGCTATCTTCTCGGCCGATCTCACGATCGTCCTGGCCGATCTGATCGTATCAATCAGCCATTAATTCTTTCTAAAGATACCAGATCATTTTAGGCATAATTGAGTTAGATCGTCCTGAACGATGGTTATATCGTCCTGGCTGATTTCCTAAAAGATTTAATGCCTAATTTGATCATGGCGGCTGATTCTTTCTTATTTAAACATATCATCCTGGCCGATACAAGTATCGTCACGGCCGATTAGTTGATGGCTGCCTTAATGAGGATGCCCTAATTAGGGTTTCTGGTTTTGGACAGATCGTCCAGGACGATATTAATATCATCCCGGACGATGTTACCAAAAATAGAAATCATATAGGGAGCAATTGAAATTCTACCAAGTTATAGTCACACAAAATACAACAGACTCAAGAAAGGAAAAAAATTACAAACTAACATAGACCTAGTCTACCCAATCTTGAGCTGGTTCCAGATGTAGTCTGATCGTGTTGACCTGAAACATTAGTTTAAAAAGGCAATCGTAGGAAGATAAGGATTGTTTGCTATCATCAAAATCATAAATCATAGATCTGCAACAATCTCCCCCTTTTTTATGATGGCAAACAATTCTCTTTGAATTTTCAAAAAATCTCCCCCTCACTTGAATACCGCTTAAAAAACTAAGGGAGATAAAAATAGATAAAAATATTTTTGTAGTTTTAAATTTTTTGAAAAGAAAACAAGGGATACAAGGGATAGAAGTACGTTCTCCCCCTTTGACATTATCAAAAAGAGAGATGGCACAGAGAACAAAATAAAATAAAAATATTCTATGATCTTGTGAAACAAAAAGTATTCTTAAAATGAGAAAATTACCTCTTGGTTTTAATCAAAACTTTAGTAAAAAAAAAATTGACAATGCATAGCTCAGTAAAGGTTAGAAAAGCAGAATTTGATAATCCAAACTCAAGTTCTTTAAAAAGGCTCAAAAACTTTTTAATTCAGTATCTAAATCAAGAAATAAATTAGAGAAAGAAACAAACATTTTTCAAAAACTCCTTTCATACAATATATATAATAAAAGATCAATGTACGAATTGTTGAACCAAAAATAAAAATTTTCAAAGTCAAGCATCGAAAATATCAAGGATTTTCTTAAGCTTTTAAGAAGTACAAGAATGGTAAGTATTTAAACATTGTGGGCTCATTTTATGCCTCTTGACAATTGATTGGCGCACGGCGCATCTTTTGATACACTTTGTGTATTCTATATTTTTCAATTTGGCGCTTTGCACATCTTTTATTTTTGGCATCATTGGCCAACTTTTGAATATGCTACCTTTCTTAAATCTTAAAAAAATGAAGGAAAACTCATCTTAGTGACAAAGCAAATTTCTTGATTAAGAAAATTATTAGTTAGATTCAACGACTTGCAAAAGATTCCAATGCGATAAATAAAATGTAGGGAGAGAAAAAAAATTTGTTTCAAAAACCAAGTTAAAAGATGAAAGAGATTTTAAATTAAAAGTAGGATAACCTCTTTTAGGAAATAGAGATTGAGAGTAAAAACAAATCATGAGTTTCCTTCCTTTGACTGTTTTAGAGAAGTCAAACAAAAATTTACCAAAGATTTCAAGAAAAATCGGAAGTAGATTTTTCATTTTTAAAAAAGTGAATGTGTGTGTTGATCAAAGAAAAATTTTCACGAAAGGAAAAATTTCATGAACTAAACAAAACAAAATAAAAAAATAAAATAAAATAAAAAAAGAAAAAACACAAAAACACAAAAACATGAAAGGCTCTTTAACCATTATCTCTCTCTTGGTCCGATGCTTTAGAGACCAGATCTGCCCATGAGATTTTTTGCCTTTCATTATTTCCCCAGTTCAAAGTTTGTTTCGCCTTGCCCTTTTCTTTTGCAGGGAGAATTCATAAATTAGGCACTCATTTTTCATGTGTCCAGGTTTCCTACATCGAAAACAAATAATGTTAGATGAAATATTAACATCCTTACCATTTTTACCTTTCTTCCACTTTTGCTTATGCTTTGGTGAGCTTTGTGATTTACTTGACAAGTCATTGCTATCGTCACCAACTAAGCTTCCTCTTCCCGTATCTTCAGCTTTTAGAACGATCGTTTCACCTGCATCCAAAAGTCTTTGACCCAAACCTTGCTCGTAGGCAATGAGTGAGCCAATCAAATTATCAATAGAATATACATTCAAATCTTTAGATTCACAAATTGCAACAACTTTAGAATCAAATTTATCCAGTAGACATCGAAGAATTTTGTTAACTTTTTCAAAATTTGAAAAATCTTTTCCTAAAGCATGTAATGAGTTTACAATTTGAATAAATCTGGTATACATGACTAAGATCGTTTCAAAAGGTTTCATGGAAAATAATTCAAAATCATGCATTAACAAATTCAACTTGGATTGCTTGATTTCACTAGTGCCTTCGTATATGGTGTGCAATTTATCCCAAACTTTCTTACCGGTAGTGCACGTGGACAGAAACATAAAATCATCAGAATTTAAAGCACAGAAAAAATAATTTAAAGACTTCGCATTCAATTGAGTATTGAGCTGTGTTCTATTGATTAAAAGGAATATCAGTTTTAACTCCATTAATAATATGTGATGGTGATGAATAACCAGTTAAAATCATATGCCACATGCGAAAATCAATCGAAAGCAAGAAAGTAGACATGCGAATTTTCCAAAAATCAAATGTAATATTTTCAAACAATGGTGGTCTAATGATTGAATAACCTTCCGCAAAATCACGATTAGCCATGGATCAAAATTCAAAAGCTTTTAAGAACTTATTTTATGAAAACCGCTCTGATACCACTTGAAAGTTCGTTAGGGATGTTAAGCCCTATGAACTTAGTCCTAAAGCTAAATAAAGAAAGAGGTGAATTGGAAAACTTTAAAATCAAAGATAAAACTCCAACCAAAATCACCATAAACAAAGTGCGGAAGAAAAATAAATGCGGAAGCGATAATAAGAAAAGAACACACCGGATTTATAGTGGTTCGGTCAAACCTTGAACTACGTCTACTCCTTGGAGGAACCCTCCAAGTATTGCACTACAAATGTGTCTCTCCTTTAGGCCCCACAGCTAGGCGGAGAAGCCCTAACAAAATTACTTCCATCTTCCCCGGTGCGGCGGAGTCGCCGGGTCCTTTGACACCAAAGAGATCTTCTTCTTTGGTGAACTTACCTCGAGACAAGCCTTGAATCTGATGGTACTAAGGTGCGAGTTCGCCGGAGCAACCGTGTAGATCCCCCACCACACTCCCTTGAGTTCCTCCCCCTCACAGGATATTCTCCCTCTCAAACTCCACCCTTTGCTCTCTCCCTTTCAAGCTCTCTCTTCAAGTCTCCCCCACAAGACCGAAGCTCCAATGGCTGCCAAAGACACTTACAAAAGTTGTCATGCCATAGCTTAAATAGAAGCTCTCAAAACGAGCTCATTAATGCAAGTTACCGACATTATCATCCAGGCTGATAGATATATCGTCCTGGCCGATCAGTACAAATTAAGCTCATTAGCCCGGGACAATATGGGACGATCAGAAGAAACTTGGTTACATCGTCCTGGCCGATCTCACGATCGTCCTGGCTGATTAGTTTAAAACTAGTTCAATCATCCTGATCATCGTCCTGAATAGAGTCTGGTCGATGCCAATCTTCCAGGCTATCGTCCCGGCCGATCTCACGATCGTCCTGGCCGATCTGATCGTATCAATCAGCCATTAATTCTTTCCAAAGATACCAGATCATTTTAGGCATAATTGAGTTAGATCGTCTTGGACGATGGTTATATCGTCCTGGCCAATTTCCTAAAAGATTTAATGCCTAATTTGATCATGGCGGCTGATTCTTTCTTATTTGAACATATCGTGTTGGCCGATACAAGTATCGTCCAGGCCGATTAGTTGACGGCTTCCTTAATGAGGATGCCCTAATTAGGGTTTCTAATTTTGGACAGATCGTTCAGGCCGATATTAATATCGTCCCGGACGATGTTATCAAAAATAGAAATCATATAAGGAGCAAGAGAATTTCTACCAAGTTATAGTCACACCAAATACAACAGACTCAAGAAAGGAAAAAGATTACAAACTAACATAGACCTAGTCTACCCAATCTTGAGCTGGTTCCAGATGTAGTCTGATCGTGTAGACCTAAAATGTTAGTATAAAAAGGCAATCGTAGGAAGATAAGGAATGTTTGCTATCATCAAAACCATAAACCATAGATCCGCAACAATCTCCCCCTTTTTGATGATGGCAAACAATTCTCTTTAAATTTTCAAAAAATCTCCCCCTCACTTGAATACCGCTTAAAAAACTAAGGGAGATAAAAATAGATAAAAATATTTTTATAGTTTTAAATTTTTGAAAAGAAAACAAGGGATACAAGAGATACAAGTACGTTCTCCCCCTTTGACATTATCAAAAAGAGAGAAGGCACGGAGAACAAAATGAAATAAAAACATTCCTTGATCTTGTGAAACAAAAAGTATTCTTAAAATGAGAAAGTTACCTCTTGGTTTTAATCAAAACTTTAGTAAAAAAAAAATTGACAACGCATAGTCCAGTAAATGTTAGAAAAGCAGAATTTGATAATCCAAACTCAAGTTCTTTAAAAAGGCTCAAAAACTTTTTAATTCAATATCTAAATCAAGAAATAAATTAGAGAAAGAAACAAATATTTTTCAAAAACTCCTTTCATACAATATATCTAATAGAAGATCAATGCACGAATTGTTGAACCAAAAATCAAAATTTTCAAAGTCAAGCATCGAAAATATCAAGGGTTTTCTTAAGCTTTTAAGAAGTACAAGAATGGTAAGTATTTAAACATTGTGGGCTCATTTTATGCCTCTTGACAATTGATTGGCGCACGGCGCATCTTTTGATACACTTTGTGTATTCTATATTTTTCAATTTGGCGCTTTACACATCTTTTATTTTTTGCATCATTGGCCAATTTTTTAATATGCTACCTTTCTTAAATCTTAAAAAAATGAAGGAAAACCCAACTTAGTGACAAAGCGAATTTCTTGACTAAGAAAATTATGAGTTAGATTCAACGACTTGCAAAAGATTCCTATGTGATAAATAAAATGTAGGGAGAGAAAAAAAAATTGTTTTAAAAACCAATTTAAAAGATGAAAGAGATTTTAAATTAAAAGTAGGATAACATATTTTAGGAAATAGAGATTGAGAGTAAAAACAAATCATGAGTTTCCTTCCTTTGACTGTTTTAGAGAAGTCAAACAAAAATTTACCAAAGATTTCAAAAAAAATAGGAAGTAGATTTTTCATTTTTAGAAAAGTGAATGTGTGTGTTGATCAAAGAAAAATTTTCACGAAAGAAAAAATTTCAAGAATTAATCAAAACAAATTAAAAAAATAAAATAAAATAAAAAAAGAAAAAACACAAAAACATGAAAGGCTCTTTAACCATTATCTCTCTCCTGGTCCGATGCTTCAGAGATCAGATCTGCCCAAGAGATTTTTTGCCTTTCATTATTTCCCCATTTCAAAGTTTGTTTCGCCTTGCCCTTTTCTTTTGTAGGGAGAATTCTTAAATTAGGGCACTCATTTTTCATGTGTCCAGGTTTCCTACATCGAAAACAAATAATGTTAGATGAAATATTAACATCCTTACTATTTTTACCTTTCTTCTACTATTGCTTATGCTTTTGTGAGCTTTGTGATTTACTTGACAAGTCAATGCTATCGTCACCAACTAAGCTTCCTCTTCCCGTTTCTTTAGATTTTAGAACGATCGTTTCACCTCCATCCAAAAGTCTTTGACCCAAACCTTGCTCGTAGGCAATGAGTGAGCCAATCAAATTATCAATAGAATATACATTCAAATCTTTAGATTCATAAATTGCAACAACTTTAGAATCAAATTTATCCAATAGACATCGAAGAATTTTGTTAACTTTTTCAAATTTTGAAAAATCTTTTCCTAAAGCATGTAATGAGTTTACAATTTGAATAAATCTGGTATACATGTCTAAGATCATTTCAAAAGATTTCATGGAAAATAATTCAAAATCATGCATTAACAAATTCAACTTGGATTGCTTGATTTCACTAGTGCCTTCATATATGGTGTGCAATTTATCTCAAACTTCCTTACCGGTAGTGCACGTGGATACTAACATAAAATCATCAGAATTTAAAGCACAGAAAAAGCAATTTAAAGACATCGCATTCAATTGAGCATTGAGTTGTTCTTCCCTGTTCCATTGATTAAAAGGAATATCAGTTTTAACTCCATTAACAATACGTGATGGTGATGAATAACCAGTTAAAATCATATGCCACATGCGAAAATCAATCGATTACAAGAAAGTAGACATGCGAATTTTCCAAAAATCAAATGTAATATTTTCAAACAATGGTGGTCTAGTGATTGAATAACCTTCTGCAAAATCACGATTAGCGATGGATCAAAATTCAAAAGCTTTTAAAAACTTATTTTATGAAAATCGCTCTGATACCACTTGAAAGTTTGTTAGGGATGTTAAGCTCTATTAACTTAGTCCCAAAACTAAATAAAGAAAGAGGTGAATTGGAAAACCTCAAAATCAAAGATAAAACTCCAACCAAAATCACCACAAACAAAGTGCGGAAGAAAAATAAATGTGAAAGCGATAATAAGAAAAGAACACACCGGATTTATAGTGGTTCGGTCAAACCTTGACCTACGTCCACTCCTTGGAGGCACCCTCCAAGTATTGAACTACAAAAGTGTCTCTCCTTTAGCCCCCACAGCTAGGCGGAGAAGCCCTAACAAAATCACTTCCATCTTCCCCAGTGCAGCGGAGTCGCCGGGTCCTTTGACACCAAAGAGATCTTCTTCTTTGGTAAACTTACCTCGAGACAAGCCTTGAATCCGATTGTACTAAGGTGCAAGTTCGCCGGAGCAACCGTGTGGATCCCCCACCACACTCCCTTGAGTTCCTCCCCCTCACAGGATATTCTCCCTCTCAAACTCCACCCTTTCCTCTCTCCCTTTCATACTCTCTCTTCAAGTCTCCCCCATAAGAACGAAGCTCCAATGGCTGTCAAAGACACTTACAAAAGTTGTCATGCCATAGCTTAAATAGAAGCTCTCAAAATGAGCTCATTAATGCAAGTTGCTGACATTATCATCCAGGCCGATAGATATATCGTCCTGGCCGATCAGTACAAATTAAGCTCATTAGCCCGGGACGATATGGGACGATCAGAAGAAACTTGGTTACATCGTCCTGGCCGATCTCACGATCGTCCTGGCCGATTAGTTTAAAACTAGTTCAATCGTCCTAATCATCGCCCTGAATAGAGTCTAGCCGATATCAATCATTCAGGCAATCGTCCCGGCCGATCTCATGATCGTCCTAGCCGATCTGATAGTATCAATCAGCCATTATTTCTTTCCAAAGATACCAAATCATTTTAGGCATAATTGAGATAGATCGTCCAGGACGATGGTTATATCGTCCTGGCCGATTTCCTAAAAGATTTAATGCATAATTTGATCATGGCGGCTGATTCTTTCTTATTTGAACATATCGTCCTGGGCGATACAAGTATCGTCCAGGCCGATTAGTTGACGGCTGCCTTAATGAGGATGCCTTAATTATGGTTTCTAGTTTTGGACAGATCGTCCAGGCCGATATTAATATCGTCCCGGATGATGTTACCAAAAACAGAAATTATATAGGGAGCAAGAGAATTTCTACCAAGTTATAGTCACACCAAATACAACAGACTCAAGAAAGGAAAAAGATTACAAACTGACATAGACCTAGTCTACCCAATCTTGAGCTGGTTCCAGATGTAGTCTAATCGTGTGGACCTAAAATGTTAGTATAAAAAGGCAATCGTAGGAAGATAAGGAATGTTTGCTATCATCAAAACCATAAACCATAGATTCACAACAATCTCCCCTTTTTTGATGATGGTAAACAATTCTCTTTGAATTTTCAAAAAATCTCCCCCTCACTTGAATATCGCTTAAAAAACTAAGGGAGATAAAATAGATAAAAATATTTTTGTAGTTTAAATTTTTGAAAAGAAAACAAGGGATACAAGGGATACAAGTACGTTCTCCCCCTTTGACATTATCAAAAAGAGAGAAGGCACAGAGAACAAAACGAAATAAAAACATTCCCTGATCTTGTGAAATAAAAAGTATTCTTAAAATGAGAAAGTTACATCTTGGTTTTAATCAAAACTTTAGTAAAAAAAAAATTGACAACGCATAGTCTAGTAAAGGTTAGAAAAGCAGAATTTGATAATCCAAACTCAAGCTCTTTAAAAAGGCTAAAAAACTTTTTAATTCAATATCTAAATCAAGAAATAAATTAGTGAAAGAAACAAACATTTTTCAAAAACTCCTTTCATACAATATATTTAATAGAAGATCAATGCACGAATTATTGAACCAAAAATCAAAATTTTCAAAGTCAAGCATCGAAAATATCAAAAGTTTTCTTAAGCTTTTAAGAAGTACAAGAATGGTAAGCATTTAAACATTGTGGGCTCATTTTATGCCTCTTGACAATTGGTTGGCGCACTACGCATCTTTTGATACACTTTGTGTATTCTATATTTTTCAATTTGACACTTTGCGCATCTTTTATTTTTGGCATCATTGACCAAATTTTGAATATGCTACCTTTCTTAAATCTTAAAAAAATGAAGGAAAACCCATCTTAGTGACAAAGCAAATTTCTTAATTAAGAAAATTATGAGTTAGATTCAACGACTTGCAAAAGATTCCTATGCGATAAATAAAATATAGGGAGAGAAAAAAAAATTGTTTCAAAAACCAATTTAAAAGATGAAAGAGATTTTAAATTAAAAGTAGGATAACCTCTTTTAGGAAATAGAGATTGAGAGTAAAAACAAATCATGAGTTTCCTTCTTTTGACTGTTTTAGAGAAGTCAAACAAAAATTTACCAAAGATTTCAAGAAAAATAGGAAGTAGATTTTTCATTTTTAGAAAAGTGAATGTGTGTGTTGATCAAAGAAAAATTTTCACGAAAGGAAAAATTTCAAGAACTAAACAAAACAAAATAAAAAAATAAAATAAAATAAAAAAAAGAAAAAACATAAAAACACAAAAACATGAAAGGCTCTTTAACCATTATCCCTCTCTTGGTCCGATGCTTCAGAGACCAGATCTACCCATGAGATTTTTTGCCTTTCATTATTTCCCCAGTTTAAAGTTTGTTTCGCCTTGCCCTTTTCTTTTGTAGGGAGAATTCTTAAATTAGAGCACTCATTTTTCATATGTCCAGGTTTCCTACATCGAAAATAAATAATGTTAGATGAAATATTAACATCCTTACCATTTTTACCTTTCTTCCACTTTTGTTTATGTTTTGGTGAGCTTTGTGATTTACTTGACAAGTCATTGCTATCGTCACCAACAAAGCTTCCTCTTCCCGTATCTTCAGCTTTTAGAACGATCGTTTCACCTGCATCCAAAAGTCTTTGACCCAAACCTTGCTCGTAGGCAATGAATGAGCCAATCAAATTATCAATTGAATATACATACAAATCTTTATATTCACAAATTGCAACAACTTTAGAATCAAATTTATCTAGTAGACATCGAAGAATTTTGTTAACTTTTTCATAATTTGAAAAATCTTTTCCTAAAGCATGTAATATGTTTACAATTTGAATAAATCTGGTATACATGTCTAAGATCGTTTCAAAGGTTTCATGAAAAATAATTCAAAATCATGCATTAACAAATTCAACTTGGATTGCTTAATTTCACTAGTTCCTTCGTATATGGTGTGCAATTTATCCCAAACTTTCTTACCGGTAGTGCACGTGGATACTAACATAAAATTATCAGAATTTAAAGCACAGAAAAAGCAATTTAAAGACTTCGCATTCAATTGAGCATTGAGCTGTTCTTCCCTGTTCCATTGATTAAAAGGAATATCAGTTTTAACTCCATTAATAATACGTGATGGTGATGAATAACCAGTTAAAATCATATGGCACATGCGAAAATCAATCGATTGCAAGAAAGTAGACATGTGAATTTTCCAAAAATCAAATATAATATTTTCAAACAGTGGTGGTCTAGTGATTGAATAACCTTCCACAAAATCCTGATTAGCCATGGATCAAAATTCAAAAGCTTTTAAAAACCTTTTTTTATGAAAATCACTCTGATACCACTTGAAAGTTTGTTAGGGATGTTAAGCCCTATGAACTTAGTCCCAAAGCTAAATAAAGAAAGAGATGAATTGGAAAACCTTAAAACCAAAGATAACACTCCAACCAAAATCACCACAAATAATGTGCGGAAGAAAAATAAATGCGGAAGCGATAATAAGAAAAGAACACACCGGATTTATAGTGGTTCAGTCAAACCTTGACCTACGTCCACTCCTTGGAGGCACCCTCCAAGTATTGCACTACAAAAGTGTCTCTCCTTTAGCCCCCACAGCTAGGCGGAGAAGCCCTAACAAAATCACTTCCATCTTCCCTGGTGCGACGGAGTCGCCGGGTCCTTTGACACCAAAGCGATCATCTTCTTTGGTGAACTTACCTCGAGACAAGCCTTGAATCCGATGGTACTAAGTTGCGAGTTCGCCAAAGCAACCGTGTGGATCCCCCACCACACTCCCTTGAGTTCCTCCCCCTCATAGGATATTCTCCCTCTCAAACTCCACCCTTTCCTCTCTCCCTTTCAAGCTCTCTTTTCAAGTCTCCCCCACAAGAACGAAGCTCCAATGGCTGCCAAAGACACTTACAAAAGTTGTCATGCCATACCTTATATAGAAGCTCTCAAAACGATCTCATTAATGCAAGTTGCCAACATTATCGTCCAGGCCGATAGATATATCGTCCTGGCCGATCAGTACAAATTAAGCTCATTAGCCCGAGACGATATGGGACGATCAGAAGAAGCTTGGTTACATCGTCCTGGCCGGTCTCATGATCGTCCTGGCCGATTATTTTAAAACTAGTTCAATCATCCTGATCATCGCCCTGAATAGAGTATGGCCGATGTCAATCATCCAGGCTATCGTCCAGACCGATCTCACGATCGTCCTGGCCGATCTGATCATATCAATCAGCCATTAATTCTTTCCAAAGATACCAGATCATTTTAGGCATAATTGAGTTAGATCGTCGTGGACAATGGTTATATCGTCCTGACCAATTTCCTAAAAGATTTAATGCCTAATTTGATCATGGCGGCTGATTCTTTCTTATTTGAACATATCATCCTGGCCGATACAAGTATCGTCCAGGCCGATTAGTTGATGGCTGCCTTAATGAGGATGCCTTAACTATGGTTTCTAGTTTTGGACAGATCATCCAGGCCGATATTAATATCATCCCGGATGATGTTACCAAAAACAGAAATCATATAGGGAGCAAGAGAATTTCTACCAAGTTATAGTCACACCAAATACAACAGACTCAAGAAAGGAAAAAGATTACAAACTAACATAGACCTAGTCTACCCAATCTTGAGCTAGTTCCAGATGTAGTCTGATCGTGTGAACCTGAAACATTAGTATAAAAAGGCCATTGTAGGAAGATAAGGAATGTTTGTTATCATCAAAACCATAAACTATAGATCCGCAATAGAAGTCCGGGGTTAGGTAGGAATCTAGCGACGGGCAAAAGTCCAACATTGGGTAGGAATCAAGTGACGGGCACAAGTCTGACATTAGGTAGAAGTCTGTCGATGGACTGAAGTCTGACGTCGGATAAAAGTTTGATGACGGGTAGAAGTCTGATGTCGAGTAGAATTTCGGCATCGGATAGAAATCTGATGACGATCAGAAGTTTTACTTTTGGTAAAAATTTGATTTCAGTCGATGGCTTGGTAGAAGTTCGGTGTCGGATGGCATTCGGATAGAACTCCGATGACGGTGGGCTGTCGGGTGTAAGTCCGATGGTGGTCGAGAATGAGTTCGGTGATAAGAGAGCTTTGTTGCAAATCTTTTTTCATGGCTAATGTTTTGATGATTGACAAACACTATTTCTTTTGTATTGCTTGTTGCTTCTAACTTTTTCAGGAATCGAAGATCGGACGAATAAGACAAAGCCAGTTCAGGATTGCGTAGGTTTAGGGTTGAGTCGGTCTGTACTTTTGTTTTTCACTTTTTGAGTCTACTTGTAATCATCAAATAGACTGATGCTAAGTAACCCTACACACACACACACTTGAGAGACTTAGAATTTCTGTTTTTACTCATATCGGCCTGGACGATATTTACATCGTCCTGGACGATCAAGCTTAAAACAGAAAGTCTAATTAAGAATTCTTAATTAAGGCAGCCGACATTAACATATCGGCCAGGACGATATGGCCGTTTCTTTAAATTCTGGTCGTTCCAGCCATGGTTTTTCACTTTCCACCCTTTCTCCTCTTGTGTTTTCTTGCTAACTCCTCTCTATGGCTGGTGGGAAACGTGTCCGACAAACTTCTGAGAGTTCTTCAAGGGCTAGGGAGGCAGAGGATGAAGCCGCCTACCATCGTTACAAAGAGTGTGGGGTAACTGTCTCCAGGATCATCAATCCCGTCCACATTTCATATCCGGTAATGGATCTCTTTTCTCACACTTCATTTTGCTTCATTCTTTCTCTTACCTTTCCTTTTCACACTGAGCTTCTTTTTGAATTTTTCACAAACCTTCGCATTAACCCTACCTTCATAGCCCTGACCTCCTATGTGAATCGAAGCCCTGTCAAAATCACATATCAGGATTGTGTTGATCTTTTACAGCTATCCACCACCGGGGATAAGCTACACTTAATCGCTTCTGATCCTGACCTTGACTGGTCCACGGCGAATCACTTCCTTTGCTAGACCAATGCACATTTCCATGTTAGAGAGACTAGCTCTTTAGTCAAAGATGCTAGGACAATCCAACATGTCCTTCGCACCTCCATAATTTCAAAAGCCGGTGACCGAATCCACATCACCTCTTTACTTTCCCTGACTACTTTCTACATCATGTCTCATAGAGAATTTAATACTGCCGACTTGCTCTTTCGGTACATTGACCATTTAACCACAATTCGTAATCCAAGTCATAAGAGAAAACTCAATCTTGCCTTAGGACACATCATAGCCTATGTCCTTGAAACCAAATATCAACTCCAATATCCTACACCTCTCGACCTCTCAATCCTCTTCTACTCAAACAGTTCCTTCAGTACCCTTCATAGTACTCGTCTCCACCCTGAGGAACCACGGGGGGATGGAGAGGAGGAGGCTCCCGCTCCCGTTCCCGTTCCTGATCCTGTTCCTCTCCACCATCACTCACCGGTTGATCAGTTGATAGAGAGGTTTGATCATTGGGAGACTCGCTTTGATGCTTACGTGGCTGTACAGGAGCAACAACATTTTGAGAATATTGCCCGCTACGAGCAGAATCGCGCGGAGGACTTAGCCCGCTTTGACAGTTACATGACTCACCAGTAGCTGCAGTTTACTTCACTTGCCTGGTTCAATGCTCAGTTTACTTCACTTGCCAGATACTTTCAGCAGCCACCTCCTCCACCTCCATCTGATGATCAGGGCCCCTCATTTTTCTAGCCTGTGTTTTTCTGCTGTTTGTTTCCTGTTTTATGTAGTTGGCTTGTTAGTATTTATTTGTTGTGGTGTTTTCTTTTGTATTTGGACCCTCTTTTTGTGATGACAAAAGGGGGAGTAGGGTAAGGTAGGAAAAGTTGTTGGGTTTGTAACTTTGAAATTCTAATGGTCTTTTTTTGGATATTTTCCTACTTGTGTTTGCCATCATCAAAAAGGGGGAGATTATTGCAAATCTTTTTTCATGGCTTATGTTTTGATGATTGACAAACACTATTTCTCTTGGACTACTTGTTGCTTCTAACTTTTTCAGGAATCGAAGATCGGACGAACAAGACAAAGCCAATTCGGGATTGCGTAGGTTTAGGGTTGAGTCAGTCTGTACTTTTGTTTTTTACTTTTTGAGTCTACTTGTAATGGTCAAAGAGACTGATGCTAAGTAACCCTACACACACACACTTGAGAGACTTAAAATTTCTTTTTTACTCATATCGGCCTGGACGATATTTACATCGTCCTGGACGATCAGGCTTAAAACAGAAAGTCTAATTAAGAATTCTTAATTAAGGCAACCAACATTAACATATCGGCCTGGACGATACGTGTATCGGCCATGATGATACGTGTATCGGCAAGGACGATAAGCTCAAAACAGAAAGAAGTAGCCGCCATAGACAATTAAGGTATACTGTATTTTTAAATTATCGGCCAGGACGATCATTGATCGGCCTGGAAGATATTCACAATTATGCCTTAATTAAACAGACAAATCAGGAAAGTAATTAAGGATGATTGATACGATCACATCGTCCTGGACGATCGCAGGATCGGCCAGGATGATATATTCCATATCCTTGTTAACTCCTGGACGATCGGGATCGGCCAGCATGAAAATAGGGCGATGTTCAGGACGATTTTCTTCTGAAATGAACTAATCGGCCTGGACGATCGATAGATCGGCCAGGACGATTAAGTTAAATTTCAATCGTCCAGCACCGAAACAGGGCGATGCCCAGGCCGATCTTCTAAGATTTGTACTGATCGGCCAGGCCGATGTCTATATCGGCCTGGACGATATTGTCGGCAACTTGCAATTAATGAGCTCCTTTAAAGGTCTTCTATTTAAGAGCTCTTGTTCAATATTTTTAAGAACTTTTGGCTGCTGCCTTGACCTGAGAAGACCTTGAGGAGAGAAAGAGAGAGAGGGAGAGAGAGAGGATCTTGTGAGGGGGAGCTTGTGAGGGGATTCACAAGGGTTGCTTCAAGGATCGCTCTGCTTGTTCTTCGTCTAGAGTTTCTCGTCTGTGGAAGGGTTGGTAGAGGTAAGGAGTTAGCTTTTGGTTGTGGTTCTCTGCCATCTTCAGCAGGAAGCAAAAGGAGATAGGTTCTCTGCCTTGTCGGGGTGGCAAAATAGAGGTTCTTGTGAGGGCTTCTCCGCCTAGCCGTGGGGGCTAAAGGAGAGTCACGTTTTGTAGTGCAATACTTGGAGGGTGCCGCCAAGGAGTGGATGTAGGTCGAGTTGACTGAACCACTATAAATTCCTGTGTTCTTGTTTTCTTGCTTCCGCACTTTTATTTCCGCATTTATTTTTGTGGTGTGATTTTGGTTTATGTGATTTTCATTCTTTGTGAAAAGAAATTTTTAAAAAATACATATTCACCCCCCCTCTTGGTTAGCTTGGGACTAAGTTCATAAGGGCTTAACATCCCTAACGAACTTTCAAGCTTTCCTTCTTCTTTCCCTTTTTTTCCTTCTCTTCTTTATTCCTTGTTTAATTTCGACGTTAGTTGGTGATCGGGCAGAAGTCCGACGTCGGTCTGCTATGGGGTGAAAGTCTGGCGGTGGTCGAGGAGTCTCTTCCTTCACTTCTTTGCTTCATTCTCTTCTCTTCTTGCTTGGGTCTCCTTCTCTCCCCTCCTCCCCCTTAGGCTCCCCTTCTAAGAGAAATGAGGGGTCTATTTGTTGTTTTTTGCGAGTGGCATGACTACTAAATAAGGAAAAGATCAGGAGCAAGTTGGGAGTTGTTTGAATGGATGGCCGATGTTGAATCCTTTGATCATAGACATTTTATTGGGCATTTAAATATCTTGATGATATCTAAATTCAACGATCTTGGGCTCATTGGATTCGTCTCGTCGTGTCGTTCGATTCTACTATAAGTCTGTCATGTTTGGAAATTGTTTGATAACCTGCTCAAATTGAGTCGGATTTGGTGTCGTTGGGTTCGTATTTCTGAGATGTTCAATTCGACTGTAAGTTAGCTAAAATCGGAGTTTAGATTGCTTATAATATATTTTTTAAAGTTTCCAACTTGATTTTGCTTCGAGATTCGTGCCCGATCAAGATAATTTTTTGATGATATATCACTACGTATTATTATTATTATTATTATTATTATTATTATTATTATTATTATTATATATATATAGAGAGAGAGAGAAGAATTTTTGTTTTGAGAATAAATGCGTGGGAGGAAAAAAGAAATTTTTTTTTATTTCTTTTGCTTTCTTATTTTCATTTTTTTAATTTTTTTAAATCACTAAAACTATTGTTTTCATTTAATTTCCAATTACCATTAACATTTTTTTCTTTATTTATTTTATTTTATGTTTCTTTTTATTTCTATTTATTTATTTAAAACTATGTTAGTAATGTGTATTATTATTTAATTCATTTAATTATTGTAACTATGTACATAGAAAATGACTTTCAACACATATCCTTTTAGCCTTGGATTTTGGTCTGGATTTTTTTGGTTTTGTTTGAGTTTTGGATTTGATTGCTTGAATTTGAATTATCCACATCTTTCACAATTAATTGGATGATTTTAATTGATTGGATAGGATTGATGGGTGCTTCTCAACCATTAGATCAAGGGGTAGAAGTCTGGATTGGTCCTGATGACCTCATACAAAAATGTGGTCAATAATAGAAAAAACTTCGATTAGATGCTTTCTTACATAGTGATCTCAAGGATACAATTTTTATGCCACAACCACTTGGGTTTGTTGATCTCATTCATCCAGATTATGTTTGTCTTCTGAAAAAAGTTTAATTTTGGTCTCAAACAATCACCTAGGCAATGATTTGCGAGTTTTTTTGACTCATTTATAGAATTTTGGCTTTAAGACCAGCACTACTGATCCCTCCATGTTAATTTATCTAGATGGTTCTAAAGTTCTTTATATTTTGATTTATGTTTATGACATTTGTCTAACCATCAACAATGACAAACACATTCACCATTTATTAGTTGGTCTTCACAAGCGATTTCAGAAAAAATATCTTGGATCCATTCATCATTTTCTTTGAATTACTATTATAAACACTTCAAATGGTTTATACTTAAGTCAGAACATATATGCTGTCAATCTTTTGAATTGCTCTGGTATGCAGGACTACAAACCATTAGCTTCCCCTATGGCACTCAAATTGCTTCAATCTAGTGATAGTAACGGGTCTTATGACAATCCAGAATTTTACAAACATATTATCGGTTCATTACAGTATTTGAGTCTCACCAGACCTGACAATTCTTATACAGTAAACAAATTGTGTCAGTATATACATCAACCTTTAAATGTTCACTTTGTTTGCTTATAAGACTTCTTCGATATATTAAAGGCACTTTTGAGTTTGGCATGCTCATTCAGTCGAGTCCTCTTCAACTAATTGCATTCTCTAATTCAGATTGGGTTGGTGATGCTACTGATAGAAAATCAACCATAGGCTATTGTTCTATTTTTGGATGTAATCATATATTTTGGCAAGTGAGGAAATAAAAGATGGTAGCTCATTCATCTATGGAGGCCGAGTATTGTTCCCTTGCTATGACTGCTGCCTATTTACTATGGCTGAGATAACTTCTTCAAGAGTTTTGCTTTAGCATTGACATTCCTACTACTTTGTTTTGTGATAAAATCTCTGCCATTACGCTTGCTAACAACCCAGTTTTTCATGCTCAAACAAAGCATTTTGAGATCGATTTCCATTTTATTCGGGATTATGTTCAGAATAAAATGATCAATATTCATTATATAAACACTATTGATCAGTTAGCTGATGTCTTCACTAAATCGTTACCCATTAAACGGCTCAAAGATATTTGTCACAAGCTAAGCTAATGGAGAGGAGTGTCATCTTGAGGGGGAATGATAAGCAGATGTGATAAGCAGTTATCACTACTCAGCTATAGCTGCCTGCTACAGTACAATCCAGCATTTCCTCTGTTTTGCAAAATCACTTTTGCAGGGTAAATTAGAGCCATTGCTATCTAACTCACTCTCATCTCACTGTTAGCCTATTCACTTATCTATTCTGTTAAAGAAGAAGTTAATGAGGAAAACCACGTTCTGCATTTATCTTTCTTTGCTCTGTTTTACTGCTTGGTTTCTAACCTTTCACTATAGCTGTTCGGCTGCTTCTGATCTTCAGTTATTTGGTCTAATCATTTGGACTAATTAAGTTTAATAACATAGAATATCTAGGATATTTAAATAAGAATTTTTTAATCATTTTAATTTGATTTGACATCACTATTTTTTGCTCAAATAATTTCTCTTTCATTATGAATTGAGGAATCTAATATTAGCAACACTTTTCAGCCTTTAATATCATATATAGATTTAATTAAAAAAATAAAAAAATAGACAAGACAATCTTTGAATGAGCGACTTACATTATCAAACATAGCCACTTGTTAAACGGACTACTTTGACTTTTTTCATTTTTTTTTAACTTATTTAAATAATTTAATTTTCAACTGTACCTGTTTTAAAAATTTTCCCAAAGCCCTACCCAAACAAGTAAAAAAATATGAATGCACGATGAATGGTGATAAGTTCTTCCTCATCAATTTCTTTTAATTCCATGAATGAAATCAATCCTATCCTGGCTCAATGCATATTTCTCATTTTCAAAGGACATCAAGCTTATGCAGTGCTATATAAGGATTCATTTCTAACCTTAAACATCCAGTCACAACTGAAGGCATATGTCCATCTTTCATATTACCCTCTCCTACAAACTTTCGAAGAAAATGGCTCATGCTTATTTCTAAGGGCAATTTTTAGTACTAAGCATGATTAGAAATATAATTAGAATATTAATCATCATTTTTAAAAAAATTAAAACTAGGCACGATTAGGTGGTTAGGCATAATCGCCCATTTGACGGGCGATTAACATACCAGGCCAAAATCACCCATCAAACGAGCGATTTTGACCTTTTTGATTTTTTTTTAAAATAAATGAAATTTAAATGTGTGAGTTATCCTTGTCCAATTTTTATTTTTTAAAATAGTTTTAGATTGTTTAGAATAATTAATGCGTTAAAATTACTAATTAATGCATTCATGGAAGTTGTAAAGAGAATATTTAACATAGTGAAATGTAAACTACATTAGATAAAAGAAATATAAGTTAACTCATATACATTCATCACTAAATATATCAACATCAACAAAAGTCTACATAATATGTAATAAAAACATATCATCAACTAATATCTCCTTTGTCCTCTACAGGGTAAAGTATCACTGCCTGGTGTGTAATATTATGGTGAACGTACAAGCCTGTCATGTAACACATGCTACTCTGCCCCAACTATGCCAACTAACGTGTTGTCTGGAACATACTCATGTGGGTATCAACCTGGTGTGGACTGTTGAGTCGGCTGAGTAAAGTGTCACGACCTAACCCGACCGGAACGAATCCCACTCGCATCGGGTCGCGACGGAACTTGAAATTTGAAATCCATGATCTAGTTTTGGGACTTGCTTCAGAACTTTCTTCCAGATACTCAAACAAACAGAAACACAGAGCTGCTATAAACTTCCAAATATACAGAACAGTTCATCTATATTTCTTTTATCAAAATAATCATGTAGACTACAATTCATGGCTTACAGACAGAAAGAATAGAACAGAAAAGCCATGACTGTACAAAAATCAAAAGTACAAAATAGCCAATCACTAATCATACACAGAACTTCTAGTCCAAGACTTCCTTACCTTTCTCAGAACCTGAAAACCACGCAGAAAATAAGGATGAGCTAACAGCTCAGCAAGACTGCACTCATCAATCAAAATCTTCAGAATTTTACATCAGAACATACATCAGAAGCAGATATTCCAATAGCCATACAGAAATCGTATAGAAATCATATAATCATCAGTATACAGACACTTGCTTAAATAGAAGTCAAATCACTGATATAGAGAAACGGAATTCACTTTATAAATAAAAATCGTACAGAGCAAACAGAATTGTACAGAACAAACAGAATCGTACAGAACAAACATAATCGTACAGAACAAACATAATAGTACATAACAGATTTCAAATCAGATAAAATTACATTTCAACATGAGATCACATATCAGATTTCAGATTCCCAGACCCTTACAGAATCTCTATGAATTTTGGCCCCTTATGCCTCCCTTCCCTGACACTGACAGAATCTCAGATTCTGGCCCCTTATGTCTCCCTTTGTGCTTATAGCACCAGAACATAACATATATACAGAATTTTCAGAACAGAACTTATTTTCAGATTTCTCAGATTTCCCTAACACAAACAAAATCTCAAAGGATTCTGGCCCCTTATGACTCCCTTCTGATATCACAACACATCAAAATAATTAATTTAGAAATTTAGATTTTGTCAGAAAAATCGTTAGCAGCATAACGGCGGTATATGGAATATTCACAAAATGCACAGATTCAGAAATTTACTAAATTACCACAGATAATACATAACATCATTCTAAGACTTTCATTGTACTGAGATAGTAATTTCAGACATCCAGATAAATTGTTATTAGATCAAAACTCCGTAGAATTCAAAATACCCGATAAAAATATTCTAGAAAATACTCAAAACGTGCACCATTATCATCTCAGAAACATACCAAAAGTTACGCGATAAAACATTTATCAGTACAAAACGGAATCATTTATTCGCTAACGGAAATAAAATTTGAAACAAAAAAATCATCAAAATCCTCATTTCTGAAAATTGAGAAAGACGGAATGTGCTTTAGCTCGAGTCGGTCAACTTTCTCAACTACAGATACGGACGGAAACGGACAGAAGTCGCCCAAAAACCACTTTTTCTTCTTTTTCCTTCGATTTTCTCTCTCCTGAGCTTTTCTCTCTCTTCAAAAGATCTCATTTCCATATATATCCAGTATGATCGTCCCGTACGATCCCAAATCGTCCCGGGATAATTTGCCCTCTAGACGGATTTCGTTCAGATGTGTACAGTAATCGTACCTGGACGAGTTGCTCTCTGGAAGAATTTCGTCCAGATGAACCCCAGTTTGTCCTGGGATGAACTTCTCTGTCCAGAAACTCCTTTACAACCTATACCTATCGTCCCGGACGATCCAACTTCGTCAGGACGAACCTGGAAGGAAAAAAAATAGCTTTCACAATCTCCCCAACTTCAGAAAAAATGACGTCCTCGACATTTCCAAACACTACAGGAAAATCACTTATTACCGGCGGAATTTTCCGGCGGCTTTCCGGCGGTCAAATTTCCGGCGGCGTTCCGGCGGTTTTTGACGGCTTATTTCATACAAAAATTTCCGGCGGCTTTCCGGCGGTTTTCCGACGGCTAATTTCCCCGCGAAATTTTGCGACGGCTAATTTCCCGCAAAATTATCCCGCGGAATTTTCCGACGGCTTTCCGGCGGCTTTCCGACGGATTACCGGCGGCTTTACATAACTAGTTTATTTTAATTATCAATTAAAATAAAAATTTTAAATTAATAATGTTTAATTATAATATTCAGACTTGTTTAATATAAATAAAAAAATACTTAGTTTTAACAGTTTTGCAGAAACGGCGCATTGGTCAGGGAGCGGGCAGCGGGTGAGGAGGTCCACGGTTCGAAACTCAGCGAAGACAGCGCGGGAGCGGGTTCGTTGGCGCACTCGGGCTCGCCTGGCTCACGCGAGCGCGGTCCGACGCGGTCTGGTCCGGCGCGACCCAAAGCCTGGCGCGACCGCCCGCCGGAGCGGGTTGCTGGCGTGCCGCCGGAGCCGCCGGGGAGCGGTTTCAGCGGGAGCGGATTCTGTTCTTTTTTTTTTTTATTTCAACCAGCGGTTTTTGACCGCCGGCAAACCGTCGGATTTTTTTGCCGCCGGAAAACGCCGTCGGAAATTATTTTCCTACGCCGTTTTTTCCGGCGGCACGAAAGCCGCCGGAAAACCGCCGGAAAATTAAAAAACCGCCGGAAATTGCTCAAATTCCGCCGGTAAAAGCCGCCGGAAGTGGGTGATTTTCCTGTAGTGAAAACAAAACTGAGTCAGAACAAATGCGGATATGACTGTCTCATATCCGACTCTTTCTCGCAAGTCACCTCGCATGCGGTTCTGTGCTTCCACTGCACTTTAACTATCAGAATCTGTTTATTTCTTAACTTACGCACATCATAAGTCAAAATCAACTCAAGCTCTTCCTTATACTGCAGATTTTCCTGAATCTCCACATCATAAACAGAAAGTTTCTTTTCAGAGTAAGAGATCCACTTTTTAAAAGAGGATACGTGAAATACATTATGTGCGTCAAACATTTGCTCAGATAAAAACAGCCTATAAGCAGACTTTCCAATCCTTTCGAGGATTTCAAAAGGTCCGACATACTTTGGACTAAGCTTGCTTACCCTTCCAAATCTGCTAACACCTTTCATCAGACTGACTTTGACATACACAAAGTCACCAATCGTAAATTCCACCAACCTATGCTTCAAATTGTAATACTTCTGTTGTCTGTCTTGTGCAACTTTCAATCTTTCTTTAATTAGATTGATTTTTAAAATAGTTTCATCCACAAAAGTTGAACCCATTTCTTGTCTATCTCCCACTTCATTTAGAGTCAAAGGGGTTCTACACTTTCGGCCATACAGAGCTTCGTAAGGTGCCATACCAATATTGGACTGAAAACTGTTATTATAAACAAATTCTATCAAAGGAATGTGATCCTCCTAACTACCTCCAAAATCCAGAACACATAGCCTCAGAAGATCTTCCAGTACCTGAGTAGTCCTCTCAGACTATCCATACTACAGGAAAAATGTCAAATACCGGCGGTTTGAACCGGCGGTTTATGGACCGTCGGTATTACCGGCGGCGTCGCCGGCGGTCTAGCCGTCGGACTCTAACGACGGGAAAATCGGCGGCTTAGCTACGATACACCGCCGGTAATACCGACGGTCTATAAACCGCCGGTAAACCGCAGGATATCAATATGAACCGGAGGTTTACCGGCGGTTTAAACCACCGTTGATAAGTGATTTTTTTCCGGCGGTCCAGACCGCCGGAAAACCGCCGGTAAAAGCCCTAATACGAGCCGCCTCGCTCCGCTCATTTCATTTTCGCTCTTTCCTTCTCTCTCTCGGTCGATCGCTGTGCGTGTCCTCCGCTCGTCCGATCAGCCCCCGACTAAGGAACTCCGGCCGCCGACCCCAGTCCGACCGCCGCCGACCCCAGTCCGACCGCCGCCGACGAGTCTACTCCGACGCCCGACCGCCGACCGATTCTGACCCCAAACAATCTGATTTCTATTTTAAGGTTATTTTTCATGGTTTTTCTTTGATTATTTGGTGCTACTCCATGTTATATTATCTTTTTAGTTAATGTTCATACTTTAAAAATGTGGGAGAGAGTTATGGAGCATAGGTTTAGGTGTGATACTAATGTTTCTCAAAATCAATTTGGATTAATGCTTGGTAGGTTTACAATGGAAGTCATACATTTTTTGAGAGGTTTGATGGAGGAATATAATGAGAATAAGGAGGATCTATATATGATATTTATCTATTTAGAGAAAACATATGTTAATATTCCAAGAGAAGTGCTATGGATGGTTCTTAAGAAGAAAGGAGTTAATAATGCTTATATTTAAATCATTATTGATATGTATGTAGGAGTTATTACTTGTGTTCAAATACATGGTGGTTTGATCAAGTATTTTCCTATTTCGGTTGGATTATATCAAGGATCAGCAAGAAGTCCATATCTTTTTTGCGTTACTCATAGATGTTCTCACTAGACATTTGTGAGAGGATGTACCTTGGTGTATGCTTTTTACTGATGATATTCTTCATGTTGATAAGACTAGAAAGGGAGTTGAAGGAAAACATGAATTATGGAGGTCAACTATAAAGTTTATAAGGTTTTCGCTTCAATAGATCTATAACTGAATATATGATGTGTACTTTTAGTTGTAATAGACCTTGTGAGGGGATTATGGCATTGGGTGATCAAGACATTAATAAGAGTTGACTTGGTCTAATTGACCAAGTCGAACCCCATGACCCTCTCCAATGGGTTCATTGAGTCGAGTCGAGTCTGTTGGGCCTAGACTTGTACCCTAGGTCAACCCGGTTGACCAAGTCAACCAGGGTTGACCACCTTGCCCCTTTAGGCCCCAAATCAAATCTATGTGTTTATTTTATTTAAATGCAACATATGGATACACTTTTGTTCTTTTAAAGCATGATTAATTCCTTCAAAGCATAAAAATCTATTTGGATGTATAACAGATTGTTTATGCCTCCAACATGTAGGGTACGTTTACTTCAACGTGCAAATGACTATCCAAGAAGAGAGATATTGGATGTATAACATATTGTTGCCGGGTCGAAAAGGATTGACAATTGAATTTATAGAAGGAGTTGAAACTTTCATTCAAGTTGCATCTCAACTGCCTTCCTTTCAGTTTGATAAAATGTTTAGATGTCCGTATTCGAAGCATAAAATTCTAGCATTCCTAAAGCCCGATGATGTCAAGCTTGATTTATATCGTAGGGGATTTCTTCCAAACTATTGGATTTGGACATCACATGGCGAGTACGAGCCACATAGAGATGCTCATGCCGGTTCATCTACAGCTTATGAAACATTTGATAAATATCAAATGAGTAGACCTATGAAGACCTTTTTTTTGATGTAGCAGGTCATAGTTTAAGGTCTAATGTGGAAGAGCCACCAAATGCAGAGACACAAAAATTCTTTGAGTTATTATATTCAGCTCAAAAGCCAATTTGGGAAGGTTGCAGTACGCATTCAGAATTATCCATTGCAGTGAGGATGCTAAGTATTAAAACTGAGTATAATATTCCCCGTGAGTATTTTAATGATGTTATTGGTCTTATGAAGGAAACTAATCCTGCTGACAATTTAATTCCCTCAGATTTGTACCGAACAAAGAAATTAGTATCCAAGCTGAGTCTCACTGCTACAAAGATTGATTGTTGTATCAACGGATGTATGTTATACTATAAGGATGATGCAGCAGAAGTTATTTGTCGCAGCTGCAATGCTCCTCATTTTAAGCAAAACTCAGGAAAACAACGTCGTCCAAAGAAAGATGTGTCATATTCCCGTTTGTTTTATTCACCAATCATTCTAAGACTTCATCGGCTCTATGCATTAATGAGTTCAGCAGGCCATATGAGATGGCATAAGGAGAAAATAGCAAAAAGTGATGTTCTTTCTCATCCATCAGATGCTGAAGCGTGGAAACATTTTGATCGAGTGCATCCTTCATTTGCTGCTGAACCCCGCAACATAAGATTGAGATTATATACTGATGGTTTTACTCCTTATAGTCAAACAGCTACACCGTATTCTTGTTGGCCAGTTATATTAACACCATACAACCTGCCACCAGAGATGTGTATGACTACTCCGTTCATGTTCTTAACTCTGATTATACCTGGACCACATAATCCGAAGGCAAAGATTGATATCTATTTGCAACCATTAATTGATGACCTCAAATTATTATGGGAAGGAGTGCTCACATATGACATATCAATAAAACAAAATTTTCTCCTTCGAGCTGCTTTGTTGTGGACTATCGGTGATTTTCCAGCTTATGGTATGTTGTCTAGTTGGAGCACATTAGGGAAATTAGCATGTCCTTACTGCATGAAGAACAGTAAAGCTTTCACATTAAAACATGGAGGGAAAAATACTTGGTTTGATTGTCATCGTATGTTTCTAAATGCTAATCATCAGTTCTGAAGAAATAAAGAAGCATTTGTTAAAAACAGAATTGAGCGATCACCTCCTCCACCCAGATTAAGTGGTGATGAGATACTACAGAGACTTTCCAACATTCCAACAATTATTGATTATCCAATGCTATCAAAATCTAAATTTTCGGGTTATGGTGTTCAACATAATTGGATTAAAAAAAGTATTTTATGGACATTACCTTATTGGAGAACTAATTTGATAAGACATAACTTGGATGTTATGCACATTGAGAAGAACTTTCTGGATAATATTTTTAATACAATTATAGATGTTAAAGGCAAGAGTAAAGATAATGTCAAAGCAAGGATGGACATTAAAGAGTTTTGTCGGCAAAAAAATTTGGAGTTAGTAATAACAACTGACGGTAAACTCATGAAGAAGATCCCAAAGCCAGTTAGAGATATGTGGTTTGGAGAATTTCAGGTATATTTTTTTTGGTATGATTTCAAATATATGATTTAATTTGTACTAATCTTTTTGATATTGTCTAAATTTTTATAGAAAGAATTTAGGTGGTTGCCTGAGTACAGCACGAGGATCAGATCAAATTTTGAGAGGAGAGGAGCAACCCGTCTCAGAGACATGTTCACGGACATTAGAAAGTCCGGGCAGAGGCCTAATTTAGGTGGTTGCCTGGTCCTATTTTTTAACCGGTTGGGAACTTTGGGATACTAACCAACCCTCGAGTTGTTTAATATTTTGGTATTCCCTGCATCTCAAGGGTTTTAACATAGAAAATAGTGGGTTCCATTTCTATTATAATAAGTTTATATTAACAAATATGCTTTCAATAAAGTTCCTTGTTCAAGGAACTATTAGTTTTTTCATTATAGTTTGTATTAGGTTGTTCCTTCTTTTAAATGCAATAATTGCATTTCTTAAAAAAAAAAAAAAAAAAGACACATCGATAAGATGCGGTACCTACTTAAAATATTCTCCTTACAAAAGGCCAAGCAATCATGCTGAGAAAGAACAAGTTGAGATAATACAAGAACTGAAGTAACCTCAGTCGGCATTTCCGTTTCTATTTTGTTTCATCATACTCTCAAGTACACTTTGCTACAAGGAATTGACCTGTAATGGGGAATTTTTCCAATGCAGCAAAAATATAGAGTAAACTTGATTTTAACTTACTACCTAGGATGTCCAATTATTATAGAGATCTTGCTAAAGGAATGCTGTGTTACAGTGGCAGAGCCAGAAAAATTTCGTAGATGGGATCTTCTAAAAATATTTCTCCATAATCTTTATGCGCAAAGTCTAACTACCTAAAACATGTAGAACTCATTTGAATGTTGATAAAATTGTAGATACACAAGATTGTGGTAATAGAGCATTATAATGTTGATAAAATTGTATTCATGTGTCCTTTTGAATCTATCTAATGACTCAAGCAATTTTAGAAGATTAAAACCTTCAAGGATAGACATAGTCACACAAATATTTGAAGAAATTGATATGTTACTACTATAGAAAGCAGAAAACACAAGGAAACACAACTACACAATAATACAAGTATCTTCAAGATGGGAAACAGCTAAATAGGGAAAGATGAAAGATAACAGATTCACAAACCAAATATGGCCAACAATTTTTTTAAACCTCCATAGAAAACATATGGAAAAAAAGTAAAAAACTGATACAAAAAACTTGAAAACAACAAAAGAAATCCAAATCAATGCAGTGCCAGATCTTACCTTCTAGGATTTAAGCCTTAAAGAGGAACAGCTCACGGCGACGATCCTCGTATGTGAAGTCGCGAACCGTAAGCAAAATCTGAGAAATATGAAAGCTCTCACAGTCTCACTGCTGGCTGGACACACTAGTGGAACTGTGGAAGCCGAAGGAAGAAGCTACGATACAATCGAAACGAGAGCTTTTGCGTCGCGCGATAGTTTTTGGGTGACTATCAGGGCGAGGAATGTTGAACCGGGCAAAACCCTGAACCGTAAGCGATAATATAGGTTTTTTTTAATTTTGTAGAGGGGGCACGTGCCCCAGCGGGACCCCACCTCCCTCCGTCGTTGCTATGTTATCATAGAATATTTGATCAGTCAACAAAGGGCAAGTCTTGACAGCATGGATGGATAATTGGCACAATGTATAAAAGAATTCAGATCACTTGTTAGAGTAACACAATGGATTAAAAATCTGTATGATGCATAAATTCTAGCCGTGAGAATGATAATTGATTTCATTTGTTTATCTATTGTAGCCAACCTGGTTTAATTAAAAGTGCCTTATGTTCTCTTCCTACATATTTAATTCAATATATTAATCCATCTTTGAAGGTTTGTTCTAGGTTTGACAGGATTATCGATAAATTTTCTGAGTTCTTCCCAGGATAATAAGAAGACCTATTGGGCAACTTGGAACTCTTGTTGTTGTCCTTACAGTGAAAAGGGATTTTATTGCAAATTAGTCTATTGTATAGTTAAATGCTTTTCTTGTAAATTGTAGTTGAAATTTAGAAGCAATAACACTCTTTTGGGCCAATTATATGAATTATAAATACGGTAAGAACCACACATAGTACTTCTTTAAAAATGGCCAATCACCTAGTTGGGCTAGAATGTGTAAAATTATATGGATTGGGGAGTATCTTCTACAATGGGGTATTGCTAATAGATCTTCTTATTTCTGGCAGGATAATTGGATGGGTTATGAATCTTTAGATTCATTACGCAATACTCACTCTATATGTAATCTTAAGGTTTCTCATTTTACGATGATGGTAAATGGAATAGAAACCATGTTTTGGAGTATATTCCTAATCATATTGTTGATGTTATTTGTAAGATTTCTATTAATTTGCATACTCATGATCATTTTATCTCTAAGAATTCTACTGATGGGAACTTCAATGTTAAATAGGTTTGGAATGACTTTAGAAAAAAAATGTTTACAATAATACTTATGAGAAATTTTAGAATTGTGTGACTACGACTAACTTTTCATTATTTAATTGGAGTTTGTCAAAGGCTTCATTCCTATTTATGGGCTGGGGTACTTAAAAGGAAAGGGCTTTTTATCCCTTCCAAATGCTATTGTTATGCAAATGTGGAATCTTTTAAACATGTTTTTCTTCATGGCCTATTTCTTTTCTTGATGGCCCTATTATTTCTAGAGTTTGGGCTTTATTAGGTTATGCTTTATATATTAACTTTAGGCAATATTATTAATTTCTTGGTTATGCTTAAGAACGGGTTACAAATCACACTAATGGCCACATTATTACTATTGCATGTTCATATGGTTGGTTTTTTATATTTTATGGATTGAGAGGAATAATAGTAAACATCATGGCATTAAAATGAACCCGGATAAAATCATCGTTGGTCTCAAAAACAAAATTTATCAACTTCATACTTTGAATCTTTTGAAAACTAAGCATCTTAGGATAAAATCTTCTTGGGTTGGTTTCTTTAACATTTATCATGGTAGCAATAGCTTTAATGATCATTCTTTTTTTATTGAAGAAGTCTGTTTTAAATCAATATAAGGTAAAATTGATGGCTCAGTTAATATGTTGGTTTCTAGGTGTGGTGGTATTATTAAAGATTCCAAAATATATTATGTTCTTGCTTTTACATCTCAGATTTCCAATTATTATGTCATTATGGATGAAATGCAAGCTCTTCACCAAGCTCTCCAGATTTCTGTTGACAACAATTGAGGAACATTTAGATAGAGTTAGATTCTAAAATGCTAATCTCTCTTGTTTCTGAAAAAGTCTTGTAATAATGCTTCGATCTACTATTTATTAAAAAACAAATTGCAATTGTTGGAGAAATTTTAGTAGATTATCTCTCATATTTGGAGAGAGGACAACATGATTATGGATTGGCTTGGTAAAAAAGGAACTTCGATTCCTAACTCTATGACTTATTTTAACATGAATAGTCTTCTTGAAATTAAGGGAATGTTGAGGATAGATAACATTGGTTTCCCATACATTAGGATGAGATAATTTCTCATTTGGGGTTTAGCATTTAGACGGGTATAATTTTTTTTATTCTAGTCTCTATTCCTGCGTTTCAAAATTTCAATTCATTTTTGGGTCCTTCTCTGTCTATGTGGGGTGTTGGAATATGCTAGGTTAGTTGTTGCAATTTATTCTATTTTGTTATCATTTTATTCTTCTTATTTTCGGTGGTTATTGGTCTTGGAATATCTTGTTGCTTTTCTTATTATTACTTCTCTTTCATCTGTTGATGTTATTTGAGTCTTTTTAAGCTTTTTTTCCTTGTCTGTTTTGGGTTGTGGCTGGGTCAGGTTGTGGTCTGCTATTGGTTATTATTTCCTTCTCATTAGACTTTTTCTTAGTGAGATTGGGCTCTATTTCTTTGCCTTGGTTGAGGGTGTTTCTATGGTTTGTTCCTCTAGTTCTTTTGCTACTGCTTGTGGTTTAGGTTGTTGTTCCTAATGCTGCCTTGGTTTTTGTTACTAATTTATTGCTCTCTTGGATGTTGGCGGAAACTATGGCGTGTTCTTCATTTTGTTTGTTGTTCCTTCTGTTGGGCTCATTGGTCAATGTATTTTGATTTGATTATTTTATTGGTTGATTCACTCTCTGGTTTGTTAAGCTCTTTCTTATACAAGCTTTGGCCCATTTTGATGTGGCTTTGGATCCATCTTATTTATTTGTGTGACCATAAGGTTTGTTCCCTTATTTTTTTAATCCATTTTTTCAACTATTTCTTTATGGCATTTATTTTGCAGAAAGTTGCTCCTTCATCTTGGTCAATCTTCATGTATTTCGAGATTAGCTATGGGGATGGTTCATCTTCTTTTTTTGGACATGGATTCTAGCCTATCATAGTTTTTTGCTAGGTATTCCTTTCTTTCATATGTTTTATCTTGTATTGTAGTAGGGATCATTTACTCCTTGGTTTTCTTTTTTATTTTGAATCTAGCTCATTGAACATTAGAGAACATTTGATCCTTTTAAGAAATTGTAATTCTTTTGACGAATTAACATGAACCCATTGGTTGGTTTTTTATATATATAAAAAAACTATCTCAAACACAATTAAATATAATCAGTTTTGAAATATAATAAGTTTATGGTGAATTCTATTAGTAGATGAAGCAAGTCATAATCGATCCCTCCATAATTTGTTTTGAGCCAAGTACCATATAGTTTGGGTTGGGGTTACTCCAAACTGTGATTTGGATTCGAGTGCCCTTAAACACGTGTTCAAAAAGATTCACTAATAAAAATGTAATGCTGAATCTGTGGGAAAAGGCTCAGTTAGTTTTATATGTGATTAGTTCTTTGAGATTTTTTTCATGGCTCACCTATATAAATACCCTCATCTCCTTTTTGTGGAGTGAGATTTGTACTTGTGAAACTCTCCTTTGCTTCCAACTTTCCAAGCTATTGTAAATAGTACTCATGATTGCTCTTCAAAATTGTGCTTCTGCTTTCTCAAACACCAACAGTTCACAAACGTTGAAAGTAATCCCATTATGCTGACATAGTATATTCGAGTTATATCTCTACTAACATAAACTTATAAGTTTGTATTTTTTATTTATGGTAATCATTTAAATAATTTGTACAACAATATACTCTGCATACCTTGTGATTAATACAAGCTAGGGCTGTGACTCCCCTTTTGAAGAGAGTTTATAAATATTTTGAAATTTTATGGCTTCATTCTTACTCAAGTCCTTCCCAACTTACTAGTGAGTGTCATAAAATTTATCTCCTACTTGTTGTTTCACTAAGTCCCATGGATTATCACCTTATTTTTCCACATCTTTGCCATGAAAGTTTTCAATGATGAGTGTGCTCAATTCTTATATGTAACAATGTCTAAGAAATCACCTTAGCCATACATTGTATCCATAAGAGAGAAACAATGATTTTGGTGTTGAAACTTATTCAATATAAATTAGGTTGTTAAACTTAAGTTTATGTCCCAGTGACTAACCAAGAGGGGGGTGAATTGGTAATTAAAAAATTTACCCTCTTTTAAAATTTTACACAGAAAATTTACTTTAATGAATTTTGTAGATAAAAGTTTTTTTACCACAAGTTAAACAGTAAAATAAAAGGCAGCGGAAAATAAAAAGATACAATGTTTATAGTGGTTCAGTCAAACAGGACCTACATCCACTCCCCGGAGGCACCCTCTGAGTATTGCACTAATACCACTATTGACTCTCCTTTTGCACCCACAGTAAGGCAGAGAAGCCTTTACAAATAGTGAACAATCGTCCTTTTACACTCTTCCCAGTGTTGGCAGAGAATCGTTCGTCCTTTCACACTCTCCAGGTGTAGACAGAGAACCCTTAGTCCTTTCACACTCTTCAAGTGTGGGCAGAGAACCCTTCATCCTTTCACACTCTCCAAGTGTGGGCAGAGAACCCTTCATCCTTTCACACTCTTCAAGTGTAGGCAGAGAACCCTTCGACTATTCACACTCTCCAAGTGTGGGCAGAGAACCCTTCGCCTGTTTACACTCTCCAAGTGTCGGCAGAGAACCGGATCTTCTTGACAGATCTTCTCACAAGAAATCTAGAAGGAAGAGACAAAAGAGTGAAGTAATCAAAAATCACAAGTAGTGATTCTTATCTTTGAGTACCAAGTGAATCTTTCACGCTCCAGTAGTAAGAATCCTCCTTCAAACACTCTCTCACACTCACTCCTTAAGTCTCACTTCAGTTGGCATGAAGATCAGTAGGCAAAAAGATTAAGAGGCAATTTTAATAGGACTTTATATAGGAAAGACATAAAAATCGTCCAAAAATTGCTGATTTTCAAGTCTGTACATAGTGGATTGTTCCGTACAATCGTGGATCATCCTGGACGAACTTACTTAAATCAGTTGCATACGAACTTAATGTATATTGATATAAACTGACTTTGTACCCGATTATTGTCCCGTATGAACTAAGTTCATCCGATACGAACAGTTATACCATGGGTCGATTTCGACAAACTGCAGGAAGTTATCAAAATTGTAAATGATAAAACATTTTCATCCTGGGACGAATAAGAGTTCGTCTGGACAAAATTTTTACATAGAGCATTTCATCCTGGGCCTAATAGGAACTCATCTGAACAAAAATTTTCCAGAGAGCATTTCGTCCTGGGACGAATAGAAAAATTTGTCTGGACGATCAGGACTTAAAAAATTTTCTTACTTCCTATTCGTTCCATTGCTCTTCTAAGGGGATAACTAACTTGATCGTCCGTACGAACATGATTCATAGCGTACGAACATGGTTCGTACCGTACAAACATGGTTCATACCGTACGAGCAATATGAATTTTAAAAATCTTCCCAAGTGTGTGTGTGCTAAGTTACTTAATTACAATCACTCCCTCTCAAACTCAATACAATAAAAATTACAAGCTTCAATTAACAAATTATCTCATGCTGAATTTTGATTTGAAGTCTTCATTAGTTTGTAGTTCGATTATCCTGAAATGTTAGTCCACACAAGAGCAAAACTAATTCTTCTAAAAAATGTTAGGAGAAAAACAAAACATTAAAACAATAATATTTGGAATCATCAAAACTTTACAAGTTGCAAAAATGTAAAACATGCAAATAGCAACTATGTTAACAATCTCCTCCTTTTTGATGATGGAAAAATAATTATTGTTTGTATAAATTTCAAACTTTAAGAATCTCATAAACTGCTCCTGAATTGATGAACATATGAAAATAAGGAGGCATTTCTCAACAATTTTATCTTTTATCTTTTCCTTTTTAATTCAAAACAAGCACAAAGATATGATACAAACAAGCACACAAATATGATACTGACAAGCACACAGATACGATACAAACAATATTTTCTCCCCCTTTTTGTTAACAGTAAAAAGAGAAGAAGAAAAGGAACAGAAATGTAAGCAGTCATATGATAATCCTTTATTAATTGATCCTTGAAAGTGATTGAAATAAATATTGCAAATAAAATCAAATCATTAGGTAAATAAAAATGATTCATAGAATTTAAGAAGATATATAACATTGATAATAAAAAATATATTTAAAAAATATGAATCAATTTAGACACTAAGATAAAGAAAATCATTGCAAAAAGGATGAATATAAAATTTGTATATTTCAAATTTCAATACGAAATATAAATGTACAGAAGATCAATTTGAATTAAGATATTAAAATGTTGTGGAAAGAAATAACTACCACATATGGTGCTGTGCGCATCTTTTTTAATAGTTGTGGCACATTTTTGTGCATCTTTTTACTTGTGGGCTTATTTTGTGCCTCTTTTTCAAATTGCGAACCATTGCGCATTCCTTTTAATTTTTGTATATTTATACATTTTTCAAGAGTAATCTTAACCTTTTCAAAATCAATAATAAAAAATTTCAATTTTTTTTAAGTGCATCAATATTTATTGATAAGTGGAATACAAAATAAGAAAATATCACAATTGCAATAATAATATTAAATATTAATGTTGTCTAATAAGAGACATAATTTTTATTCTTAATTTTATCAAGTTATAAGCAAAACTTAAATTTAGAAAAATTAGATTTTCTAATAAATTCAATTTTGAGTTGCAGTTTAAGTTATAGCACTTGTAGGATCAAAATATTTTAGGGATTTTCATATAAGCTAACACACATTTCAAAATCAGATTAAAACAAAAAAAGATAACTTGTATTGATATCATTATAATGGATATTACAAACTAAGGAATTACATCAATACGACATAAAAACTAAAATACTAAAATATTAAATGAAAAGTACATCACAAACTACTAAAACACAATCACATCATCTAAAGTTTAATATAACCAAGTACGTGAATCACTCAGATGGTCCCTGATTTAGAGGAGGAGGAGGTACAATACTGAAGAAATTAAAATAACTGCTTATTATAAACATGTTAGAACTAATATCATTCATCCGCTCTCTCATATACCCCATGTCCTGATTGTACTGAACATCCTGCTATTGTAAGTGAGTTTCAATTTGATCAAAATAAGACTCCAAGTGATCAAATCTCTAAGCCAAATCCTGATAATTTAGTTCATTAGAAGGTGTAGGTGCAGGTTCATGTCCTCCTCTGAGTCACTAATAATATGTGCTTTACGTGGTTCATCTTTATTGAAGATTGCCCTAAAAGATCCGTCGTTGTAGTAGAGAGGTTCTTCAAAATCTTGAACTGGTTGAACCAATTCATACTTCTTCTCCAAAATGTAGGCAACAAGATGTCCTAAGGCAATGTTCTTCTTTCTTTTATGGGCGACATGACCAATTTCAAAAAGTCCATAAAGATTGTCAATGATTAGTTGGGATTCATCTATAGGTTGTTTAGTCTTAATCAAGTAGGTTACTGTTGAAAGAAGAGGAGTAATGTTGACTCTATCACCAGCTTTAGGAATTATGGAAGTTCGAAGAACATGTTGGATGATACGAGCATTACGAACAAGAGAGGACACTTTAGGCATATGCTCCTTAAATATAATTTTTCTAATCACTTCATTAATTTCACTCCAATCAAAATCAGCAGTAGTGGTCATGGTATGAGCTCTAATTCCCTCAGTCCTTAAGTTCAAAAAGATTCCTAGGTCAGCCTTGGTGATTTCAACTTTCTTCTTAAAAACATAAAACTTGATTACAGAATGGTCGGAGTTGAAAGACATGTTTGCTAGGAAATAATGAAATGTCTCTTTGTTGTAGAGGTGAATTAGTGTGAGAATGAGACCAAATAGAGTTGAAGTAAAAAAGTTAATTACGTGAAAGGTCAGTTGTTCCTGAATAAGAGCTCTAGACGGGGTGATCTTAGCAGACACAAATCTAAGAAAAGATTCTTCATTGGCTTTGGATAGAAAATTATCTGAAGAATTTCTGTGTGGACTCTTGGCAAGATCCTTTTGTCGTTTGCTTGAACTTGCCATGGATAAGATCTAAAGGAAGAAAGGGTTCTGAAAGGGATGTGTGAGTGTGATTGTTGAGTTCATAGCCGGTCAATTTAATGAAACATGACTTTTTGTACATACGAAATTACGTTCGTCCCGTACGAAATTCAATTCATCCTGTACAAAAAAAATTCGTATGGATGAATGAATGAGTCCAAAAATGAAATGGCTTTTCGTAATCACACAACTTACGAAGCAGCCATTCATACAGACTTTTGATCAAACGATCGTACAAACGAACAGGTGTTCATCCTGAATGATAAAAAATTTATGATCATTTTAATGGCAGTTAAAACCGTCCCCCACATCGATTCGCCAAGCGTTCGTCCGAATGAACCAAAGGTTCGTACGTACGAATATAATATTAAAAATAATCTTTTCCATTTAACTGTTATTAAATCATCCCATCATTTGAAAATTTCATCCGGACGATCGTGATGATCGTATAGATGAAGTGAAAGATAAAAATAGAAAAACTATACGCAAACGGTTCAAATCCGACAGTTGACACACTACACACTTCGTCCCGTACGAAAATATTTTCGTCATAGACGAATGTCATTTTTCAAAAATATGCACTCAAGCAAAACCAAAACACAAACACAATAAAAACACAATAGAAAAATAAAAACACAAACTACTAATACAGAAAAATCACAAACTTAAAGATTCACACAAAAATATTAACTAGAAAAACACATCTATTAAGCATTCAAATCGATTTCTCCAAGCCTTGTTCTTAATGCACTGAAAATATCAAAGGCTAAAGGTTTTGTAAAAATGTCTACAAGTTGATTTTTAGTAGAAACATGAATGTGTTCAATTTCTCCTTTTGATACATGATCTCTAATGAAATGATATCTGATGTCTATATGTTTCGTTCTTGAATGTTAATTAGGATTTTTAGAAATGCAAATAGCATTAGTGTTATCACAATAAATTGGAATAGTGCCTATAGTTAATCCTAAATCAATCAACTATTGTTTCAACCAAAGTACTTGTGCCACATAACTGCCTAATGCAATGTATTCAACTTCAGCAGTAAATAGGGCTACTAAATTTTATTTTCTACTGGACCAAGAGACTAAAGAATTTCTAATAAACTGACATGTTCCAGAAGTGCTTTTTCTATCCACCCTACAACCTGTAAAGTCAGAATCTGAATAACCAATTATTTCAAACGAAGAGCTAAACTTAGGATACCATATTCCTAAGTTCTGAGTTCCTAATAAATATCTTAAAATTCTTTTTACTGCCGTCAAATGTGATTCTTTTGAATCTGATTGAAATCTAGCACACAAACAAACACTAAACATGATATCAGGCTAGCTAGTTGTCAAGTAAAGCAAAGATTCAATAATCCTTCTAAATTTCTTTTTAAAAATAGATTTTCCCTTAGGATCCTTATACAACTGAACTGAGGAACTCATAGGTGTACTAACAAGTTTAGCTTTATCCATTTCATACTTTTTGAGGATATCCTTAACATACTTTGACTGACTAAGAAATGTACCCTCCTCAATTTGTTTAATACTAAAGCCTAGAAAGTAAGCTAAATCTCCCATTAAACTCATTTCAAATTCACTATTCATTATTTTAGAAAAATCATCATAAAAATTTTTATTTGAAGATCCAAAGATGATGTCATCAACATAAATTTGTATAATGAGTATATCCTTTCCAACTTTCTTCAAAAAGAGAGTTGTATCAACACTTCCTTTTTCAAATGATCTTTCAAGTAGGAAGGTGTTCAATCTCTCATACCAAGCCCTAGGTTCCTATTTCAATCCATATAATGCCTTTTTCAATTTGAAAACATGATTTGGGTATTTAGAATTTTCAAAACCTGGAGGTTATTCTACAAAAACATCCTCTTGAATTACCCCGTTTAAAAAAACACTTCTTACATCCATTTGGTACAGTTTAAATCCTCTAAAACAGACAAAAAACTAATAAAACTCTAATTACTTCAAGTCTAGCTACAGGGGCAAAAGTCTCCTCAAAATCAATCCATTCAATCTGATTATATCTCTTAGCAACTAATCTAGCTTTATTTGTAATGATTACTCCTGAGTCATTTATTTTATTTTTGAATATCCACTTAGTTCCAACTACACTTTGATCCTTTGGCCTTGTAGTTAATTCCCAAACTTTATTTCTTACAAATTGATTTAACTCTTCTTGCATAGCCAAAATTCAATACTCATTCGAAAGTGCTTGATCAATATTTGTGGGTTCTATTATTGAAATAATGGTTGAATGATTGACTTCTTTATTTAATCCATGCCTAGTCCTTACACCTTCACTAGGTTCACCAATTATTAATTCTTTTGGGTGATTTTTAGAAAATCTCAAATCTCTAGGCAAAGAGTTTTCTATCTCTAAATTTTCTTCTAAATTTATTTTATCAATCTTTTGGGAGTATAATCTCAATCTCATCTTCTGCAACATTTGGCTCTTTCAAATTTCCAGATTCATCAAATACAACATGTATAGTCTCCTAAATTACCAAAGTTCTTTTATCGAATACTCTATAAGATTTTCAAACACTTGAGTATCCTACAAAAATTTTTTCATCGGATTTTGGATCAAATTTTTCTAAGATAGATTTTCCATTGTTATGAATAAATACCTTGCAACCAAAAATATGTAAATGTGACAAATTAGGTGTTCTTCCTTTTAGTAACTCATAGGGTATTTTATTTAATTTAGATCTCACATTCACCCTATTCAGAACATAACATGCAGTGCTAACCTCCTCAGCCCAAAAATATTTAGGAAGATAGTATTCTGCCAACATGGCTCAAGCGACTTCTATTAATGTTATGTTCTTTCTTTCAAGTACCCCATTCTGCTGAGGGGTTCTAAGTGCAGAAAAGTTGTGATCAATTCTTTTCTCCTTACAAAATCCTCAAATCTTTCATTCTCAAATTCTCCTCCATAATCACTTTGTATAGTTATAATTTCACATTCTAGCTTTCGTTGAATCCAAGTTGAAAAGTTTCTAAATTTCTCAAATGATTCACTTTTTTGAAATAGAAATCTAACCCAAGTGAATTTAGAGTAATCATCTACAATCACAAATTCGCATACCTTCCCTCATAGACTTACAGTTCCAACTGGTCCAAAAAGATTCATATGCAAAATGTCCAATGGTTTACTAGTTCTAAGATCCTTATTGGACTGAAAAGAGGACTTCACCTATTTTCCTAATTGACATTCATCACAAAGGTGATCCTTACTAAAGTCTAATTTAGGTATATCTATAACTAGATTCTTTTGGATAACCCTCCTAAGATTTTTCATGCTAAAGTGACAAAGTCTCCTATGCCAAAGCCATGATTCATCAGAATTAGTTTTTAAACAAAAAACAATAGGAGTTTGAATGCAATTCAAATCTAGCATATACACATTATTACCCTTATACCATTCAAAACATTATTTCTATTTAGGCTTAATATGCAGCTAGTAGGAAAAATTTTTACACAATACCCTTTGTCATATAGCTGGCTTATGCCTAACAAATTATAATGTAAGCTTGCTACCAATAACACATTTTCAATGTAAAAATTCTTAAGATCTTCAATCATACCTGACCCAACCACCTTCTTTATGATATTATCTCCAAGTGTGACATTGCCTCCACTCATGGCTTCCAGCGATATGAATTATGCAATATTTCCAGTCATATGCTTTGAACATCCGCTATCTAGGTACCATATACTCTCATGAGGTCTTGTGTGAGAGTGACCCTGCAAGATTATCAAATGTTAGACCTGGGAACTCAAACAAGTTTGGGTTCTCCTTTTAGCAATTTATAAAGAGATACATGTATGATATGTCTAGGTTTATGCAACTTAGATTTCCACACCAAATAAGTTTTCTTCTTTAAAGTACATGTGTGAGCTATGTGTCCAATCAATCCACAATTGTTACATTTGACTTTTGGAAAAGGATTCCTAAGTCTTCTACTATTAAATTGTCTATTTAGGGATTGCATAAATTTTGGATACAAAATAAGATTGGTGAAATCTTCAAGTTTAGGGGGTTTCCTATTATCCTCGAGAGCTTTTATCATCAATTTGTAAAATGAATTCATATCTTCCAAAATTCGATTTGTATAATTAATTCTATAAATTTTGCTCTCAGATTCATCCTTAAAATTTTTAAATTCTTTTTCAAGTTATGTATAGGATGATTTCAAACTTTCATGATTTTTATTCAAGCCATCAAACTCATCAAGTAATTTCATGTGGTTGTCATCAATTAAAGCATCATCTTTCCTAAGGATTTCATGTTCCTTTTATAGTTCCTCAAATTCTAAGCTCAAACTAGTATGCATTTTCTTCATTTTCTTATATGCATCATTCATGTGTTTAGAAACTTCAAAAAGTTCATCGTAAGTTAAGTCACATACCTCTTCTTGATCTGACTGATCAAGATTATCAGCCATTAAGCACAAATTAATGACTTCCTCTTCCTTTTCCGTCTCTGACGAGTCCGAAGCTGAGTCCGCCCTGAAAGCTCTTTAGAATTTCTTCTTGCCCTTCTTCACAATTGGTTTCTCCTCTACCTTCTCCTTGCTAGGAGTGGCTTTAATTTTTGGACAGTCTATCTTAATATGTCCAGGTTTCCTGCACTCATAGCAAATAACATCATTTGAAACCTTGACATTCTTATTAAATTTACCTCGATTTCATTGCTGGTGTCTCTTCTACTTCCTCTTCAGAAAGCTTTTGAATTGTCTAGTCATTAATGCGATGTCATCTTCATCCTCAGGTTGTGAGTGTTCACTCTCAGATTCCTCCACTTTTAGTGCTATGTTCTTCTCCCTTTGTGGTTCACCTGCATCAATCATTCTTTGGCTAACTCCTTGCTTGTAAGCAATTAGCGAACCAAAAAGATTATCAATAGAGTAAATGTTTATATCTTTAGATTTTGTAATTGCAGTAATTTTAGCATCATAAACAGTAGGTAAATAACGAAGAATCTTATTAACCATTTCAGCATTTGTTAGTTCCCTACCCAATGTATATAAAGAGGTGAATATTTGTGTGAATCTTGTGTACATATCAGAAATGAATTCATTTGATTTCATGTGAAATAGTTCATAATCATGCAATAAGATATTAAGTTTAGATTGCTTAACCTTATTAGTCCCCTCATAAGTTATACAAAGTCTATCCCATATGTCCTTTCCACTCTTGCAAATAGAAACCCGCATGTAATCTTCTGATTTAAGTGAGCAAAAGAAACTATTCAAGTATTTGGCATTTAGTTGTGCTAAGTCACGTTCTTCTACTGTCTAGTCCATAAAAGGTGTTTCAACTCTAACTCCGTCAATTAGTCTAGTTGGTTTTGTATACCCCACCTGAATTAATATCCACATACGATAATCAAGTGACTGTAAAAATATAGACATGCATGTTTTCCAAAAATAAAAAGGAATATTGTCGAACAATGGAGGTCTAGTTATAGAGTAACCCTCAGGTGTATTTTGGTTTCCAAATGTAACCATCTATATTAATCCAAAAGTAGTCTAAACTTATGATTTTGAAATAAAGCTCTGATACCACTTATTGAAACTTGTTCAATATGAATTAGGTTGTTAAACTTAAGCTTATGTCCCAGTGGCTAACCAAGAGGGGGGTGAATTGGAAATTAAAAAATTTACCCTCTTTTAAAATTTTATACCAAAAATTTACTTTAATGAATTTTGTAGAAAAAAGTTTTTCAACCACAAGATAAACAGTAAAATAAATGGCAGCGGAAAATAAAAAGACACAAAATTTATAGTGGTTCGATCAAACACGACCTACATCCACTCCCCGGAGGCACCCTCTGAGTATTGTACTAATACCACTAGTGATTCTCCTTTTGCACCCACAACAAGGCGGAGAAGCCTTTACAAAAACTCTCTTCCACCATTACCCAGTGTGATAGAGAATCATTGTCCTTTTACACTCTTCCTAGTGTTGGCAGAGAACAGTCCATCCTTTCACACTCTCCCGGTGTAGGCAGATAACCCTTCATCCTTTCACACTCTACAAGTGTGGGCAGAGAACCCTTCGTCCTTTCACACTCTCCAAGTATGGGCAGAGAACCCTTCGGCTGTTCACACTCTCCAAGTGTGGGCAGAGAATCCTTCGACTATTCACACTCTCCAAGTGTTAGTAGAGAACCAGATCTTCTTGACAGATCATCTCAGAGGAAATCTAGAAGGAAGAGAGAAAAGAGTGAAGTAATAAAAAACCACAAGTAGAGATTCTTACCTTTGATTACCAAGTGAATCTTTCAGGCTCTAGTAGTAAGAATCCTCCTGCAAACACTCTCTCACACTCACTCCTTGAGTCTCACTTCAGTTGGCACGATGATCAGAAGGCAAAAAGATTAAGAGGCAATTCTAATTGAATTTTATATAAGAAAGACTCAAAAAACTGTCCAAAAATTATTGATTTTCAAGTCTGTACATAGTGGATCATCTCATACGATCGTGGATCATCCTGGACGAACTTACTTAAATCAGTTGCATACAAACCCAATGTATATTGGTACGAACTAACTTCGTTTCAAATTATCTTCCCGTACGAACTAAGTTTGTCCGGTACGAACAGTTATACCATGGGTCGGTTTTGACAAACTACAGGAAGTTATCAGAATTAGAAATGATAAAACATTTTTTCCTGGGACGAATAAGAGTTCGTCTGGATGAAATTTTTACTGAGAGCATTTCTTCCTGGGCTGAATAAGAACTCATCTTAACGAAAATTTTCCAGAGAGCATTTCATCCTGGGATGAATTGAAGTTCGTCTGGATGAAATTTTTACAGAGTGCATTTCGTCCTTACCCGAACAGGATTTATTCTGAACAAAAATTTTCCAGAGAGCATTTCATCCTGGGATGAATAGAAAAATTTATCTGGATGATCAGGACTTAGAAAAATTTTCTTACTTCCTGTTCGTTCCATTGCTCTTCCGAGGGGATAACTGACTTGATTGTTTCATACGAACATGGTTCGTCCTGTATGATCATTATGAATTTTAAAGATCTTCCCAAGTGTGTGTGTGTGCTAAGTTACTTAATTACAATCACTCCCTCTCAAACTCTATAAAATGAAAAGTACAAGCTTCAATTTATAAATTATCTCATGCTGAATTTTGATTTGAAGTCTTCATTAGTCTGGAGTTTGATTATCCTGAAATGTTAGTCTACACAAGAGCAAAAACAATTCTTCTAAAAAGTGTTAGAAGCAAAACAAAACTTTGAAATAATAATATTTGGAATCATCAAAATTTTACAAGTTGCAAGAATGTAAAACATGCAAACAGGAACTCTCTTAACATATGGAAGCTCTAATGCATGATCACTCAATAGTGACAGGTTATATGAATACAGAGAGCTACCTATCTCACTAAATAGGACAAAGATGCATAACAAGGAAACAAATCAAGGAAGAATTTAATAAAAATGCCACTTTTAAGGAAGTTACGTAGTTGGCCAAAAGGTAACTAAAAGAAAAAATTTCCAACCTATCAATGGAGGCTGAAGAAACTGAGGATAGGAATAAGTCCATCAATTTTAATAGGTACGATGTGATCCTCCTTTTTTTAAGTTCAAGGATGTGGTTGAGTATAAGAAGCAGATATCCCTCAATAAGCTTGACCCAACATTTAAGGATAGGGCTACCTTCTTGAATAAAAGTTCTCAAAGTGAACAGAGTGATGGTGTAAGGTTTAGGTTGCCTCATCTTGTACATTTCATCCTTATTTTTAAGCTTACAATTAAAAGCATTGGTAATAATTTTTGCAATGTAATAAACATAATTCCTCTTACTCATCTTTTAATTTTTTTTATTCTTTATGAAGTGTTAACCTCTTGATAGAGAGCTAAACTCTATCTCAAATCTTTGTTAAAATCCCAAAAATCAAATTAATCAACATACCTTATTTTGTCAAAGAAATCTTATGAATCCTATTGATTCTCCAACACTTTGCAAATGGGTCTCTTTCTGCAAATCTTTCAGAAGCCTAATTGACATCATCTACTTGTGTTAAAATGAGAAGAGAAAGAGTTGATTATTTTCTTGCTTCCTTCCTTGCTTTCCCACATACACACCTGTGTCTGATCTTCCATCCTCTTCCACGACCTTCAACTCCCATCACTGCTTCCGTCATCCAAAGTCATAGCCCCGACATTCCTCTTCTTCCTAAAATCCATAAAAGTTACAACTCATCTCCCTATCCTGTTGCCTGCTCCAGTCAAAGCTGTGCATTCATTCCCTATTGACGAAAGACACCCGATCAGTCCTCCTTGCCGATCTAGATCTTTCCAACCGACACCCATCTTTATCTCCTCATAATTTCCTTCCCCATCCAGCAATTTCTTATATCCTCCTCTAACCCATTCTGCTACTACATGCTAGATACACGTATTTATACATATCTGACGTCTAGCCTTAATTGAAAGTTTTCTCTCTTGAGTAGGAAGGGTAATTAACTATAAGGGCTTACGGCTATAGGAAACTAGAACTCATATTATAAAGTTCTCACAAAATGAGAGTGAATTCTCTGGGTAGTGTCTTATCTACAAACCAAATCAGTGTCTTATCTACAAACCAAATCAGCCTTCCCAAAAATTTCCCCGAAACTTATTCTATTAAAATTCTCCTGAAAAGCATCAGGGAGACTAGGGGTTAAATTTTTGGAGCCCACTTGAATATAACAATTTTATAAGCCTAGAACTCAACCTATATATGAGTAGCTTATAATTATATTAGTGAAAATTTTTAAACTAAGTCAATTAACAAAATAATTTTTAAGTAGCTGAGTTAATGGCTAAATGAACTTGTCTTCATATGGAAAATGTTAGTAACATCAGAAAAGTATTAATTGAATGTAATTGATAAGATATGAAATATGTGGTATAAAAAAATCGGTGAGCTCAGACACGGTAAGAACAAACATGACATGATCACACTAATTAACTTGACTTTTCTTAAAAAAATTCACAGTCTTATCAATGTTGGCAATTTTAATAAGTAAATAAGATTCACAATATATAAAGTTATAATTTTTCTAAGTTGAGACACATTGATTAGTAAAATAAATTTAAAACTTTCGAACTTGCTTGTTAATTAATGGTGTATAAGTATGGAATAGTCAACATATTGTAGTAGATAATGCATATAGCTATGACTCATCAGTTACTGTATGATGCTTAAGTTATATGAACTTAAATTGGTGTTGCCTTTGTTGGGATTCTACTTATGCCAAATTTTATAGTCTAATGGGGGTAAGAACCTAGACTTGTTAGTTGGAAGAGACTTGCATACTACTCCTCATGAATTTCATTAACAAAGGGACAAGTTATCATCTACGATGGATTGTAATTATTTGAGTACCTATAATAATAGATGTGACTCGAGTTACAAAATACCTTTTAAGACAATGCAAGTGTAACCATCCATTCTTGACATAAAGAAGAGACTCGCATGTAACTCATCACAAATCTATTTCCAAAGAAGGGAGTTTTCATATATGCTAGGTGATGAGACTGATAGGTCACCATCATTATAGTCAACATAATCACTATAGTGAGTTCCTAGAAATTAAATGATGTGATGGTGAATTAACTGAATGCATAAGTTTACTTCACTCTATTCCTCCTGCTTTATACTAGTGTTAGCAAACATAAGGGATTAAATTTGTTAGGTACTTTCCAAAATATATCAATCACTTTATTGTGAAATGTATTCTAGAATAGAGAAGTGTTTTTGCCAAGTGGATAATTTCCATCTCAAGTGTGACTAGGTTCTCCTATGGGTCATCTTCCTAAGGGCTTTAGATCACCTTTAGATTGTATTCGAAATCACCTTTAGACCTAAACCATGCCCTTTCTTTAGCCAATTAACTTCATATATTACATAGGTCGAGTCACCAAAGTTTGTTTGTTCAATTCTGGTTATTCATAGTCAATATGAATGAGGAGCTTATTAGTTCCTAACATAAACTTAATACACTCTATTCTAATTTATAGCTATTAGTCGACTACCTAGTCTTTATTCCCTGATTATTAACACATGGATGAGATGAAATTCTCAACTAGGAGGTGATTTCTACTATTGTTGTTTAATGAGGGGACATGTTTCCTAGGTATTATTTTTATCTTATGTATATGCATTTTCTCTCATACTAGTTTGAATAAAGAACTCGATAAATCAGAGAGTTCTTCGAATGAAAGTAGAAAAAAAAAAGAATTTTTTTTACTATAATTGTTATATATATAAATAAGTGTAGCGGCATTATTAATGAACAATAGGCATTAAATCATGGTTGCTGCAAGTCCGTGGCACTTCCTTATCTATGAAATCTAAAAATAAAAAGCTCATAGGTTGACTTACTTCTTAATCTTATAAGGGTCATCCCAAGTATGCATGAGCTTCAATTTCAAAGTTTACTAAGCTATCACATTGATATTTTTAAGACTTAAGTATCCACTCACTAAATTCAATTATTTAACACTAGTAATTTTTACAACTCACTAGCTATATAGTTTGATTTCTACAGGGGGATAAAGCCTTGGTTCCATGTGAGAGAATGAATGGTACATTTTTATTATCATAAATAAAGTTATTAATAATTCTTAAAAAATTAAAGAAGAATTTCTACCCACTTTACTTTAACTCCTTCCACCTTCTTCATAAGGAGATCTTGCATTTTCTTTTTCACCACCTCTGCTTATCCATTATTTTTTAGATTATGAACTGAGGTGAACATATGGTGAAAGGCTTAAGATTAATAAATATTCTTAATCTTTTTATAAATGTACTATTGTTTAATAAATATCATTATGGTGAGAGGTAAAATGCATTTGTAAATAATATCGAGCTATAAGAAGTTCAGGATAATATGAGCAGAGGTATTAGAGAGTTCTTTCAATAATTCTTCAACTCTAAACTCATATTTAAAATCTTCTTAATTTACTATTGGGTGTGAGTCTAAATAAATATTTAACTAAATAGCTCCTATTCTTGTGGCGAAGCTCAGTTCAATAAGTAAGACTACATACTTGTCTTGAATATTTATAATTTCAAACTTTATGATGGTGGCTTGTTTATAACTATCCTTTAGGGATTTAAGGATAATGCCTACTTCTTCACCATATTTTCATGAGGTAACATCACTATATATTATCACTAATTACACTTACACGCTTACTTCCCTCTCATCATGCTTTCAAATGGCTTGGTCAACTTAGTCAAAATGGTCAAAGCCCATTCAAAATAAATTTATCAAATTCAAATTCTAAACCAATGACACTAAACATCATGTGTTCAATCTAAATATCTTTAGAGACTCTCCATAGTTTGCTCTAGTTTGCTTGACCAAGTTTGACTAGTCTAAGTGATCAAATTAATTAAAAATTTCAAAAATTCTCAAATGGTTAAAAATGATCAAACCTTTTCAAATCATCAAATCCCTTAACACCAACTGGTTTAAACCACTTAAATTCATTATAAAACCTTCCAAATCATGGTTAAACCTAGCGTAAGCCCTTGGTTCAACCCAAATCAACTCCTAGTGATCCATCTTCACAAAATGCTAAAAACCCCTTTCCACCATGGATTTTCCTTTCTTAGATAATTACTGCTCCTCTAACCACCTGGATATAAGAAAATTTTCTTAAGATGAGCTCCAATCAGTCACATCCCTTGGTTTTATCCTTATAGTTTTACTTGGTAGGGTTCATTTCATATATTTCAACATATATCCCCATCCAAATCTTCTGTAGAGTGCCCTTTTCATTCATTATAATCCTAGAGAATCCTTCTTCACTCCCCAATCTTCCCAAACCTTGCAAACCTATTTTTTAGGAGATCCAAGGGGGATCCATTGCTTCATCATTGAACGTTTCCAAACTTTCAATCTATGCATTATTTAAATATGGGGCCTTTATAAAATTTGTTCTTCAAACTTCAAGAAAGAGAATAAGCCCCATAACATCTCTTGAAATCCACTAGATAGAGGTATTTTTCAAACCCTGTTTATAAACTTAGGGTTTCTAACAATTTCAAAATAAATCAAATAATGCCCCAAAATTCATACATAGGGCTTCATATATACATAAACATTCCCTAAAAATTTTTTAAAGTTTGGTTCTATAAATAACCCATCACAAACAAATGAAAAACTCTTAAGAAAATTGTATTGAAGGAGGAAGATGAAATATGGATCGTCCAAATCACATGGAAGGTCTAGATCCTATCGGACATATCATCTTATCAATTTAGTTTAAACAGTGTGATGCACAAATCTCATCAAAATATATATGAGCCATCCATTCCAAACTACAAGGACCAAAAAACCTCTATCTAATCTAGTGTGGTTAAGTGAAACTACATGCGCCCAATATGTGTTTAACTATCATCATATAGCCATCGTAATCACCAAAAATTACCTTGCCAATCTATGCCCGCCATACATCTGTGCACCGCCACACCGCCATTACAACTTTTTTTGAAATAAAACTCAATTTTAAAAGCTAAAAAATAGTTAAAAACTTAAAAAAATCATAAAATTTTTTTTTCTAAAACAAATTTCATACTTTTGGGAACCAAGGTGATTAGATCTACATTTTTAAAAAATTAAGTCATTTTGAAGCCTATATAGGGAGTTATTTGCATTTGAACCATTATAATTTTTTAATTATCTTGGTCTCAAATTTAGATATGGAAAACTAGAGGATCTTCCCTTTAACCTCTATTTTTATTTTTTCCTGGTGAAAACCCTAAGTTCTGTAATTAATCTTTTAATGTCATAGGTCATTATTTAACTTAGAACTTTAGAAAATTAATTCTTTCAATACATGTAGAATTAGGTCACCAAACTTCTGTGAATTTTTTAAATTATTACAATTGTAAGTTGATATTGATTATAGACCTAATTAAATAGCAGAGACACCTCAATAAATCAACTTAGGATTGTGTATAAACAACTTAGAATAAACATCCAATAGGGGGGAAACTCAAACCTAGCCCACTTAGTGACATGATAAACTAAAGGAATTAATTTCATCTTACTATAAGTTCATTAGGTGTGTTAATTAGTAAACCTTAATTTCAGTCCCTCTTTTAAGATGAAAAGATTAGGAAGAAGGAATATTTTGAATATTCATATAGGGAGTCTTCATTTTTTGTATATTTTATTGTTTGGATGCTTCTTTTATTTGATTGCATATATTTGGAGGAGATTTCTTTTGTGAAAGATTATCATGTTTAGATTGAGGTTGTGATTGGAGATATGGCTATGAGAGCCATTGTAATATCATTATGCCATATTATGGCACAGTTATTTTATAACTAGTATTTTCTTTTAGTTATATATCACATATTTTATATTTTTTTATCATTCATAATTCTCCAACACCAATGACAGTACTAGTTTCATTCTGACTTAAATGCAGCATTGGTAGGGATGTTTAGGAGCTAGGAGATGGACTAACATGGCCACCACCCTTTGAGTTTTACCCCAATGCAATATGGATGTTAGCAGCTGCAACATAGGTAACAAAGGAAGAGGAAAAGAATGATGAGCTGAGAGAAATACCTAAGTTATTATGTTGTAGTCTTTTATTTTATTTTAATGTTTTTCTTTCCATATTTTATTTATCATGAAATAATTTGGATATATTAATGAACAACATAAACCCCATATTTCTTTACTTTGCATATTTTAATTAGTTACCTTTACTTATTTCGATTATACTTTTTTATATATACACACCTTATTATTGCTTGGAATATGAAGCATAGAAATTTTAAAATAAGCTGATAGAAACTTCATAAATCAAGTAATTAAAAATAATATCAATTCATTTCATTTAAATTAATAATTAATTATAAATAAAATTAGGTAAAATATCAAGCACTTCACTTCTTATAACAAGATTAACTAATTTAAGGATTATTATGGATAACTATTTAGATTAATTCTATGTCATTAATTATATAAATAATTAGAAAATTACAAAATTATTAATGAACCTTACATAAATTAAAAAGTTGAGGTGTAATGTAGGTATTCAAAATTATTATAAAGTATTTAGTAAATGAAAAAGTTAAAGTGAAAATAAAAATTGAATAAGCTAAGTACTTGACTATTACAAATTGGTACCTACAACATCTAGCCCTGCTTAAACTAATGGTGGAGGTAATAGAAAAATACTCAAAAACATTATAAGGTACATAGCCAATTCAATAGAAAGTTAGAAAAAAAAAAAAGAAAAAAAAAAAGCAAATTACTAGACTAATAAAAACTAGTACCTGCAATGTCTTTCTTCATTTTTATAATTCTAAAAGGAATCATTGAATCATAATACTTAAAGCAACATTTTAGTATAATTGATAATTTAACTAAATATGTAAAGTTTTTGGTGATATATTTTAAATTTATTTATTTCGTCAAATTTGCATAGATTAATATCTATCACGAAAGATTGACTAATATTACACTATTAATTCAAAAAAAAAAAAAAAAAGCTTGATTTATTTTCATAATCAAACATAAAATAAGAAATATTCAATTCACCACTAAGTATAAAATGAATATTCACTTATCTTTTTAATCATGAAACTAAATTAATGAATTTATTTCTATAACCAAAAAGTGTAATGAATATTCATTTCATCCTTGAGGATATGAAAAAATATTAGCTTATATCTTTGATCATGAAATTGAACTAATGTTTAAAGCTTCCCCTATCTTAAAAAGGAATTAAGGTAGGGTTTACTTTAATATTAGGTTCTAGACTTCCTATAAGGGCAAGTCCATATAGTTAATTACACCTTAAAAGAATACTCTTAATTAAAGCGAAGACTAAAGTTATTAAATTCATATAGACTTGAGGAAAGCTCAGCCTATCAAGATTTTAGTTGATGTGGTGGGCATGGGGCTAGAATATGACTTCCTAAGTTGAAATATACTTAGGGTTTTTTATATAAAATTAATAAAAATCTACTAAAATGTGCAAGTATACGTGCCAAATCAGGTAATAAAGTAATAGAGTAGAGTGTTGATACCACAAGGAAGTGTTCTGCTTAAATTTAATTAAACAACTATTATTTGATTTAAATGCAAAATTTATCCTACTAAAATAAAAATAATGTTTTTGAGTTTTTGTAACTTAAAGAAAAACTTTCAAGGAGATTTTGATACTTATAAAAAAAAGTGTTTTTTGGACTAATAAATTTAAGTAACGTAGTTTTTATATAAAGACTTTAATTTTTAGATGTAGATCAAAGCATATGCAGCATTAGATTTTTATCAAGCTTGTAGGGGTAAAAAAGAAAGGTTTATGGCCTTCCTATAGTTTTACTATCTACATAGAACCTATAATATTCAAACATCCTATGTTTAGGTATGCAAACATTCAATTTAAAAACTTTTAATTATTATAGCATTACTCCATCGAAGCTATACACCACACTATATATTAACTACATATATGGCTATTATATGCATTAAATATAAAACATGAGTTAATTAGAACATAAAAAAATAGAAGCTAGAGAGAGAAGCTGTGCGGCAGTTAAGAATTTTTAAAATTTCAAATTTCTATTTTTTTCTGGTTTGGCGAAAATTCCGTGATGCCGGCAGAGGCGACGGCGGGTACTGATGGTCGTCGGAGATCAATCATCGACAGGAACTCAGGCTATTCTGTCAATTCAGATTCGAAGATGTTTCGTCCTTTGAAGATCTGTGAACCTACTGATATTCCAGTAAAAATCTCCACTCCTGTAAGTGGTAAGGGAAAACAAATTTTGGAAGAAGATCTTTATCCTTCAACTCCGAAGGATAAGGTTGTTAAAGATGTTTCGTCTACATATGGATTGAAAATCTATGTTAATAGATTTGTGAATAATTTTCCAAAAATCTCTACTTTAAATCAATCTGCTTCTATCGGATTAGAAGAGAACCTGGGAACTGTTTATGGAAATGTGATTCAAGACGGGTGTTTAAACAAGGTTCATAATAACAAAATAGTGGATGCTGGAAACCCTATTTTTAATCATTGGAATAAGAAGCCTAACATCAAGATCAATCCCGCTAAATTTCATGATCTCCTTTCAGATGATGGAATGGCTGTAAAGTTAATCGAAGCCAATGTTAAAGCAAATGCAGAGAGTTTGCAATTCTCTGTGGTGGTCGAAGTTTTTAGAAAAGTGGTTCCTTTTTATGTGGTGGCTGCATAACTTCGTCAACAATGGCAACAATTTGGAAAGTTTCATATAACTTCTCTAGGCCTTGGTTGGGTACTTTGCTCATTTCTATCTTTGGATGCTGCAGATAGAATACTGGAAGGTGGACCTTGGTTCGTTAATGGTCATATAGTGGGAATTGATAAATGGAGTTCATCTTTTTCTCCTTCTTCGTTAAAGGGTCTAACCTCTCCTATTTGGGTTAGAATGCCTCAACTTCCTTTGCTTTGTTGGGATGAGGATAATGTGGCAAGAATTGCATCGATGATTGGAACCCCCTTGTGGATTGATGACAACATGTTTCAATTGAATAAAAGGGAATATGCAAGAGTTTGTGTTTGCATGCCTCTTGATAAAAAATTTCCTCTTGGAGTTTGGGTGGATGGCCTTGAAGGCCGTTTTTTTCAAAAAGTAGAATATGAGAAGATTTCTACTTTATGCTTCAAATGCGGGATGATTGGACACTCAGAAAATGAGTGTAAGATGGCTTGTAATAAGAATTCAGCTAAAGATGCTCTTCCTCAAGACAAATTGGTTCAACCTGAACTGATTCAAGGCGGCAATAAAGATAATGTTGAAGTTTGCTCTTATGGTCCTTGGGTTTTAGTGGAAAATTTGAAAAAAAAAAAAAAGAAAGTCTTTGATTATAAGAACAAAAGTGGTAAAATTGACAACAATCATAAACCGGTGGCTAAAACTGTCAAATTTTATAAGCCTATCATTAAAAATCCTATAGCTGCAATGGTAGATGTGGAATCTGGAATGGCGAGCTGTAGGGAGATTGATGTAAATGTATTATCTAGAAAAATTGCTGGAACAACCAATTCTCAATTGGAATCAAATTGTTCTAGTCCGGATATAGCTGTTAATGATGTAAATGGGACAGTTTTGGCTAATAAATTTGGAATTCTTGAAGACCTGGAAGAAGATTTGATTATGAAAATGGCTCCAGATTTACCTGTCAACAATGAGGTGGAAGAGGGCGAAATTGTTAATGCTAAAGGCGACAGGACTTCAGTTATTGATACTAACAAAAGTGAAGGTCATTCTTCTAAATTGAAGTTTAAACTTCAAAAGGAGCTGAAATCTTTGGGTAATCATAATTTCTTGAATAAGAACATTAAGGAGGAGTCTAGCAGAAGAATTAGGAAAGGGAGCAATCCCATTTCTATTACAAAATGACTTCATTAACATTTTGGAACTGCAGGGGGGCCAGGAAAAAGGAAGCCTCCCATTACTTGAAGGAAATTGTTAAAGATTTCGATATCTTTTTTGAGGGATTACTAGAAACTAAAATCACTTCTATTTCTAAAATAGAAGTTGGACAGTTGATTGGCAACAATTGGGAATTTTTTATTGTTCCCTCTATTGGTCTTTCTGGAGGTATGATGATTCTTTGGAACTCTTTATTTGTTTCTTTTAATGTATTGAAGTATTCTTCTCAATATGTGATTGGTGAATTGATTCTTTCTAATAAGAAGAAATGGTTAGTTGCTTCAGTTTATGGTAGCAACGATATGTACAAGAGGAAGCTTTTATGGAAAGTCTTATCTTCTTTTTCTGAAACAGAACTCCCTTTTATCATAGGAGGGGATTTTAATTATCTTTTGTCTCAAAATGACAAAATGGGTGGTAAAAAGTTTGTTGTTGAATATTATGACATGAGTGATTTTATGAATCTTTGTGATTTCCATGATGTTGGGACAATGGGTCCTAAATTTACTTTGTGTAATAATAAGAATGGAGGAGCTCGCATCTTTGAAAGACTGGACCGTTGTTTGTTGAATTCTAATGCTTTAGATTCTATCCAAATTCCGGTGGTTCGACACCTTGCTAGAATTGCTTCGGACCATAGTCTGATAGTAATTAGTATTTATTCCAATCCGGTGAAAAAAAATAAAATCATGAAGTTTGAAGATACATGGATTTCATTTCCTTCTGCTTACAGGATTGTGTCTAACTCATGGAATAAGTAGACCGGAGGGAATGCATTTGACTGCCTTAATCTCAAATTTAAAAGAGCTTTGAGAGCGGTTTATTTATGGAGTAAATCCAAGAACATTGAACTTAATTCTTTGAAGGAACAACTTAAGAAGGAAATTTCTGAATTAAAGGATGAAGAAGCAGCTAACAGTGGTCTATCAGATTTCAAATTAGCTTTATTGAGATCTAAAGTGTTTGAATTTAATTCAATTCTTGGAAGGCTTAATACTTGGTGGGGTCAAAGAGCAAAAGTTAAATGGGAAAAGGAAGGAGATTCAAATACAAAGTTTTTTCAAGCCTATGCGTCTGCTAGAAGAAGTGGGAAATGGATTCATCAAATCAAAAATTCGGATGGTTTGTTAGTTGAAGATCAGAAATTGATTGAACAAACCTTTTTTCAGTTTTTCAAGGAGAAATGGAGATTCAGGCATTGCAATTTAAACAATTGGCCTTATCCTTCTTATGTACTGATGAAAGAAGAAAAGGATATGCTATCAGCTGATTTTACTAAAGAAGAATTAAATCTTGTTATAAACAATTTGGAAGCCAACATCTCTCCCGGAATAGATGGTATCTCTTATACCTTCATTAAATCTTATTGGCAAATTATTATGATTGATATGTGGAATGCCATTAGTCTTTTCTTTAAATCTGGAATTTTGTGTGATGATTGGAAAAAGACTTTAGTTATTCTTCTTCCTAAGAATAACAATCTGGTTTATCCTTCTCATTATAGACCCATTAGCCTTTGTCTTGCAATCTATAAAATTGTGGCTAAATTGTTGTTGAATAGAATGAAAATTTTCTTCCCTAAAATCATCTCAGAAGAACAAGCTTCCTTTGTTAAGGGCCGGTCCTTATCTAATCATATTCTTCTTGCACAAGAAACTTTCAATAAATTTAAATTCTCTAAAGCTAAAAAGGGATTGATGGCTATTAAAATTGACATGGAACAAGCTTATGATAGCATGAGTTGGGCTACTTTGAAGCAAGTTCTTTCTATTTTTGATTTTCCAATTGGCTTCAGTAATTTGCTCTTACAATGCATTCAAAAATTGAGATTTTCTATTATGGTGAATGGTTACAATTCGGATTGGATTGAAGGAGAGAGTGGATTTAGACAAGGTTGTCCCTTGTCTCCATATCTTTTTATATTGTGCTCTCAATTACTTTCAAAGGCATTCTCTCAAAGAGGAAAGAATATTGGCATTAAGATCTCCACTAATGCTGATAGGATCAATCATTTGCAATATGCAGACGACATTATTATTTTTTCAGATGCCAATATGAAAAGTGCTAAGAAAGTGAAGAAAATTCTGAAAAATTATGAAGGATGGTCCGGCCAATCTATTAATCATAAAAAATCAGCTTTATTATTTGGGAAAGTTGTAAGAAGAAGAAGGAAAAAGGCTATTTCTGGTTTTCTTAATTTTAAAGTTGTAAATGAAATAAATTATCTTGGCATTAAGATAGCTTTAAGGAGGTTGGTTTTTACAGATTTTCAACACTTATTGGAAAAAGCTTCTAGTAAGTTGAATATGTGGGGTAACAAATTTATTTCTTTTGTCGGGAAACTTACTCTTCTTAAATTTGTTTATTTCTCTCATACAAATTTTGTTTCTTCCCATTCTCTTGTTCCCATGAGAGTGTTAAATGATATTGATAAAATGTGAAAAGATTTTTTATGGCAAAAACAAGGAGGGGAATTCGGACTTCATTATGTAGCTTGGGATAAGATTTGTAAGCCCAAAATGTATGGTGGCCAAGGTATTATTTCTTCTTCTCAAAGAATTGTCCCTTTAAGAGCTAAATTTGCATGGAACTTTATCAAAAATCCTAATACTCTTCTTAATAAAGCCTTAATTGCCAAATATGGTAAAGATATTTGGAAATCTGGATCAAGTAGCTCTTCTTCTTCAACTTGGAAAATTTTGTTAAATGGGGCTTCCTTTCTTAAACATGTGGTGAGATGGAATATCTCTAATGGTTCAAGCATTAATATATATGAAGATGTCTGGTTGTTAGACAAAAAAATTGTAAATTGGCCTACCTTTATTGCTTGTATGGACCATAACTTGATGACTCTTAATCACTTTATTTCTGAAGATGGATGGAATGTTCAAAAACTGAAGGAATTCTTTGGGCAGCAATTATTGGATGTTATCACCAAAATTCCAATTTATGCCAATAATGATGAAGACCAATTAGAACTGATGTTTAAACTTTCAGGAAAGTCAATATCTACTATGATAATGAAGAATAGCTTTATCGATTCCGAAGAAGATGAGAATTGGAAGTGGACTAAAAAGCTGCACCTGCAACCTCGAGTTGAAACATTCTGGTGGAAGGTAAATTTAAAAGCTATACCGAAATCCTTTTTTGGGGAATTTATATTGCTCTGCTGTTTTCTTCACCTGGAAAAGCAGGAATAGGCTGATTCATGAAAATAAAGAGAATGGAGCTGTGTCCATTGCTGCCAACTCTATTTCCTATGCCATTTCTTCCTATAAGCTTGGTATTTATTCGGATATCTGGGATACTAACCGGCTGAATAAGCTGTCTTATTTTTGGTATCCTCCACCTCCTGAATGGATCAGGCTCAGTTGATGCTTCTTTATCTAATAATTACAAAGGTGGAATTGGAGGAGTTATTAGAGATAATAAAGGAAGATTTCTTTGTGCTTATGGATCATCTTTCTTACATTGGGATATTTCTCAATTGGAATTGTATTCTATTCTTTCTTTGAAGAATTTCTTACAAAGATGGATGCTTGAAGCTAAAGGCATTATCATAGAAGGTGATAACTACAATGTTATCAATTTCATTCGGAATTCAGTGAATAAAGGGGATTTCAAAGTGGATCTTGGCCAAGGTATTGATTTCTCTTTTCTTAAAGAGTTTAATCAAATACTATTTCATTGTGTAAATAGAAATGGAAATAAGTTAGCCGATTGTTGTGCTAACATTGCTCGGTCTATAGATTTTTTTTGGGATGATTTATCCTCTGATAGTATTCCTTCTAATTTTATTTTTTTATTAAAGGAGGAAAGTGATAGTTTAGCTATCACTTAGCTTTTGTATTTCTTTCTTTTCTTAATAAAATTGCTATATGTATTTCCTCAAAAAAAAAAAAAGAGTTAATTAGAACATCAATTTTATATTCAAGGCAAAATAGCCTACATTAGTATTTGCTATGATTTTTATAGCATTCACCCAAAATTATACAATTAACCAGACATAGAAGATTCATCAAAATATATTGAAAAAACTATTTATTGTAAGCATAGGGACAAGTTCACGGGCCGTAATACTGACAAGGTGGCGCCACAATGGTATAAAATGGAATAGCACCTTGGCATTAAAAAGTTAGCTCTACTACGATGTCAAATTTTCTAGCACAATTAATGATTAAAATAGCACATCTTTTACCTAAGTCAGTATAGTTTTTCATCTTGAAAATTTCTCCACTATAGTGCTCAAAATTTTTTGCACTGCAATGCTTGAATATGAATTTTAACAGAAGGCATTGTATGGCTCGACATTGTGATGCTTATTTTCCTAATACTCTAGCACTAAGATGTTGTTGTTGGAGAAAATCTAATATTCTTTAAAAAAATATAAAGCAGTAAAGAATAAAAGACACAAGATTTATAGTTGTTCGGTCAAAACAAGACCTACATCCACTCCCCGGAGGCACCCTCTGAGTATTACACTAATACCAATAGTGTCTCTCCTTTTGCACCCACAGCAAGGCGGAGAAGCCTTTACAATAAACTCTTTCCACCACTACCCGGTGCGGCAGAGAACCGTTGTCCTTTTACACTATCCTCAGTGTTGACAGAGAACCGTTCGTCCTTTTACACTCTCCTAATGTGAACAGAGAACCCTTCGGCTGTTCACACTCTCATAGTGTGGGCAGAGAACCCTTCAGCTGTTCACACTCTCCTAGTGTGGGCAGAGAACCCTTTGTCTATTCACACTCTCCAAGTGTCGGCAAAGAACTGGATCTTCTTGACAGATCTCCTCACAAGAAATCTAGAAGGAAGAAATAAAAGAGTGAAGTAATCACAATTCAAAAGCAAAGACTCTTACCTTTAAACTCCAAGTGAAGCGTTCACGCTCCAGTAGCAAGAATCCTTCTTCAAACACTCTCTCCCACTCTCTCCTTGACTCTTCTTTCAATAGGCACGAAGATCAATGGGCAAAAAGATTTGGTGGCAGTCAAAATTGGACTATATATAGAAGAGACAAGATAAATCGTCCAAAAATTGCAAATTTTCAAGTCAACAAAAAATGGATCGTCCCGTACGATCGTGGATCGTCCTGGACGATTTTACTTAAAGTGTCGGAAACAATCCTAATGAATATTGGTACGAACTGAGTTCATACACGATCATCGTCCCGTACGAACTAGGTTCGTCCGGTATGAACAGTTATACTATAGGTCGGTTCCCAAAAACTGTAGGACGTAACCAACTTATGTTAAGTCAGTTCATTTCATCCTGGGACGAACAATACTTCATCTGGACGAAATTTTTACAGAGATCAAGTCGTCCAGGGACGATTTTAATTTCGTCTGGACGAAATTTTTACAGAGAGCAACTCATCCTGGGACGATTATAAATTTCATCTGGACGAAATTTTTTATAGAGAGCAACTCGTCCTGGCACGATTATCAATTTCTTCTGGACGAAATTTTTACAGAGAGCAAGTCGTCCAGGGACGATTTTAATTTCATCCTGGATGATCAGGACTTTAAAAAAATTTTCCTCAAATCTTGTTCGTTCCAATGCTCTTACGAGGAGATAACAGACCTGATTGTCCCGTACAAATTTTATTCATCCCGTACGATCAGAACAAAAAATTTAAGATCTCCTTAAGTGTGTGTGTGTGTGTTTATTCACTCAATTATAATCACTCCCTCTCAAACTTAATTAAAACAAAAAATTACAAGCTTCAAATTACAAGATATGTCATGTTGAATTTGATTTGAAGTCTTCAGTAGTTTGGAGTTCGATTTTCCTAAAATGTTTGTACACACAAGAGCAAAAACAAATTTTCCAAAAAAAATGTTAGGAGATAACTATACATAAAACAATAAAATTTGGAATCATCAAAACTATACAAGTTGCAAGAATGTAAAACATGCAAATAGCAACTCTCTTAACACTAAGATGTTGAATTTCGGAGCAATGGTGCTATGTAATGCTCTGACACTGACTTTGGTGTTATTGCAGTGCTTAAAACTAGGGAACTTGGCATTGTAATATCTGAATTTGGTGTCGAGGTGTTTTGAAATTGAATACAACGGTGCTTAGGATTATGATACTGCAGCTTTGATCAATACTTGAAAAATTTTCCTTCTCTTGAACATTTCATGCACAAACACCATTAAAATAATATATTTTTATTAAATTTATATATAATAAATTGTACATAATTTACACTTAATAAGTTTCCCACAACTCAAAATCTCATTTATCCTCAAGAAATAACAAAAACCACATATTGATCACTTAATAACCAAAGTAAAAGTTAATAATTTAAAATTTCTAAAATAAAAAATAATACATCATGGTATAGAAGTAATTTGGAAATCAAACTTTTAATTCTAATTTGAATGGTCATAATAATTATCCCCACTAGTAACCCTTGTTATTGCTTTATTGAATCTATCCTCAAAGTATGTAAGTGTAAAATTGACTTCTGAATTTAAAAATGAATAATATAACTTAGGGATTAGTTGTACGTAAAGTTGAATTTGAAGTTCATTAGTGCACCATCATATGCACTAGTTCACTTACCTTTTCCATTTTTATTTAGGTATTATGATGCCTATGAACTTAAGCTTTAATTGATACGAACTTTTAAATTTACTCATGTTTCTTCTTTTCATATTTAGGTTTTAGATATTTTCATAAATTTCATTCTTTATACTTTGTGGAGTACATATTGAATGATTTTGAAAATTATCTTTGATTTCATCATATGACAACTCGAATCAGTTTAATGTAAGGATTCAACAATATCACTAATTCTATTTTCATGTTTACTATAATCTTCATAATTTAAGCTACCCACATATTTTCCTTAAACTAAATTATTTATTTTTCAATATAGTGGTCAATGCATTAATGTTAATGACTTAGGTGGACTATATTAGTTAATTATTAATAATTTCAAATTATGAATTATTATGCGTTATTTATTCAAATTATCATCTTAGATTTTATTATTATCCTAATTTTATAAAAATTTTAATAAGCTAAATAAATGGTCAAAATGCAAGTATCTATACAGGACATTGTATAATAATGAAATCTTAAAGGAATTCTATTAAATCTAAATAACATAACTATAAACTATAAACTGAAGGTAAATAAACATAATTAAGCATAAAATAAAAATCACAAAATAAAGATAGCATCACACATAAGAAAGGAATTAAATAACTTAAATAACTTCAAACAAAAAATACAAGTCGTTTGCCTCCCACCAGCTCTATTTATATTGTCTTCAACCATACTTACATAGATTTATCAACTTGGCAAAAGGTGGATCACAACCACTCATCAAGTGGTTTCCACTATTATCCTTCTCTTTCTCTTTAGGGTTAACTTTAGTATTATTGGGCAGTGATCCAAAGAATCCACTACTAAAAGAGATTGTAAACCTTCCTAATTGAGTCTTCAAAAATTTCATTGAAATAGCTTGACTTTACAACTGAGTCCCCAATTGAATCAACACCTCTTCCAAGGTTTCTTCCTATTTTAAAATTGATTATATTAATTAAACTGTAGGACATAAGAATTTTTAGGATTCACTACTAGTTGTTGAGGATTATTCCAATTTTCTCTTTAATAGATTTACTTGTATTGCATTATACATTGCTACAAATATTATTTGACCAACTAAAACTAGGGTGGTTATTCCAACCTAGATTGTATGTATTAGATTAGAGATTATTTTGCCTTAAAATAAAATTCACATTTTTAATTCCTACAGCACTACTATCATTATTAAAATTAAAATTATGTTATTCTAATTGTATAGATGATCATTATCATGAATTAACTCCATTAGTATGCAATTTCTATAAAATTGTAGCTTCTTTGAGCTATAATAATTAACAAAGTATTTTATTCATAAACTACTCTCTTAGGATTCACCATATCAACAGGCCACTATAAATTATATGTATCCATTTTCTCTATTAGCTCATATGCTTTGTCAAATAGCTTAGATATTAAAGATCCTCCAACAGCAGCACCAAGATTAATCTAAGCAATACTACTAATCCATTGTAAAATGTTTGAATAATTAAATAATTAAGAAAAGCATGGTGAGGGAATTTCCATAAATCTTGCACAACTTTCATAAATTTATTCTCCATTAAACTGGGGAAAAAGTGTTATATCATTCCTATGTTTGGCAGTTTTTGAAGGCTGGAAATTCTTAGCTAAGAATTTAAGAGCGAGCTCATTCTAAGTTCTTATAAATGTTAGGGGAAAAGAATTTAACCACATCTTATCTTTATCTCTTAGAAATGATGAGAATAATCTAAGTCTAATAGCATCATCACTGCCACCATTATACTTAAATATTATACAAATTTTTAAGAAACTAGTTAAGTTTTAGTAGGGATCTTCAATAAGAGTCCCCCCAAATTGAGATTTTGAACTATTTAAATTATAATAGGTTTTAGTTCAAAGTTATTCGCTTGTATAGTAAGTCTATTGATACTCTGGTAGATTCCTTCTACTACAAGGTTAGCATACTCCCTATGATGTCTATAATGGTCTGAATTTTGCACTGGTGCGAACATCTCTATTTTTTTTATAAGGATGATTTATATCTAAGGGTTAAATAATAAGGGCCCTTCCTAGATCAATGAAGCATGAAACCATGATGAAACTACTAAAATAGAAACCACAGGTTAAATAATCAATAATACTATTTTTTTTGGATTTTATGAAATTTATATTGAAAACATCAATGATTCATTGAAGGCATAAGAGGATACATTAGTACTTGCTATGCTTATTAAATCATCATCCCAATATTTGAGAATTAGCTCGACATGGAAGATTTAACAATCAAATTTATTTTCATTTCATTCATTAAAATAGGAAATACATGAGAAGTAATAAGAAAATTGCTAGCAGGAAGAATTAAATGATAATCTCCAAATTTTTTCTTCCTCCTACCACAAAGTTGCTTAAAAATAAGTTGTGATATCCACAATGAAAGTATCTTGCACTTCCATAGCCTCCCTTAGATGTTACTCTAAGAGGAACTGAAGAAACACACTTAAAATTATATAATTTTGCTTAAGTGACAAAATTTTCTAAATAATATAACTGAAAATCCATTTATTGTAAATACATGAATGGGTTCAAGCACCATGGCGCTCAATAAGGCAGTGCCATGATGATATAACATCAATAAGCATTGAAGCATTATAATGTTGGCTCCACTAATGCACTGTATGTCCTGGCATGATTAATGATTGAGTTGGCACAATTTTTTCTTTTGGAAACTACTCTATTGTTGAGCTCAAAATTTTAAGCATTGTAGTGCTTGAATATAAATTTTAGAGATGAGGCATTGCAAAGCTCAGCACTCTGTCACTTATTTTTTGAGACACTAGCACTATGGTGTTGAATTTGGGCATAGTAGTACTGACTTTGATGTTCCTGTGGGGTTAAAAATTAGGGAACCCGGTGCTGCAATGTTTGAATCTAGTATTTGGGTGCTTTGAAATAATACATTATGGTATGATGGCGCTGCATCACTATTCAACATTTATTTATTTTACCTTATGAACATTTCTTATATAAACACCACTAAATTAGTATACTTTAATTAAATTTAAACATAATAAATAGTAAACAATTTATAATAGTATATAGACTTTAGATTATAAATTCTTGGCTTTGATTTGAAATTCAAATTTAGGAATTAAATTTTAGATTTTAGAACGATAGAATAGGAAAGGAATGTATATATACTGAGGGGAGTATACCATTTAGGCTTAAACTTGCTTAATTGAGCTACTGGCTAAAACAAACTATGCACAATCAATTGTTATATGAATACATTTTCAAATAGGCTCTATCATTAGCATCAATAAATTATAATTTAAAGAACTTTAACCAAGACTTTACAATATAAATTGCTCTTTTATATCATTGCCTAGGTACATTCTACTTTGTAGGAATATAAAAGAGCAATTTATATATAAAATGTTGATTAAAAGAGTTATGAATTTTACCGGCTTAAACTTGCTTAATTGAGCTACCGGCTAAAACAAACTTTAAAGTTTTCAACTCAATCAACATTTGCCTTACTAAAAGGAGTCAAGCACAAGGGTATGAAAGTGTTAATGTCTAAGTTTTTTATTATTGATTTTTAATTAATTTAATTCATTATTTACTGATTTATAAAATATATAATTTACTATTATATTTTATCAATTCATTCATGGCACTGTGATAACAAGCATAAAGTTTAAGGTCTCCTTGTGACATGTAACCCAGTAGCTCGAAATATTCCAGCGTATAAATTTTATTAATGGAGTGATAGTTATTAATAAATTAAATTCACTAATTACTAAATTATAAAGTTTATAATTTTCATTTAAATTCTATCAAGTTGTTTATGATTTTGTCATAATAAGCACAAAGTCCAAAACCTCCTTGAGAGGCATAGCCACATAGCTTGAGATATGCTAGCCTAAAAACTTAATTGATAGATTGTGTCAAATATAATAGATTAAATTAATGGTTTACCAATTTTTTTTTTGTAATTTTTGAATTTTTTTATTTATTAAATTATTTATTAAATTATATTTAACCAAGTGTTACTTTCATAAATAGTAGACCTAATTATGAGTTCAATGCCTTTAAGTTTGTGTCAATTGGATTTTTTTCATAATTAGTTATGATTTTTACAAGTTCAACACATTTTAATGAATTAAATTTGGCCAAATTTTAATATTCTTATTTACACATAATTCTAGAAGTTTTATATATTCATAAATACTAAACTTGATTAAAAGTTCAATGCCTTTGAGTTTGTTCAATTAGATTTTCCTATAATTAGTTATGATTTTTATAAGTTCAACCCTTTTAATGAATTTAATTAAATGTTTAATTTGGGAAATTCTTATTTTTGAACCAAATTATTCTAAACCTCTTGAAATCTTTCCCCAATGTTAGTGATGAGTCATATGGAATATTACAAATATTTAAAACTATCTTAGAATTTTTGTTATATTGTAATTATTTAGTTTAATTAATTAAAAAAAATTGAAATTACTTTGTATTTTGGATGACTTTTAATGGGCCTTTAATTTTCACTTGTTATAATTTTAATTTTGAGCAGTATGACACTAAGAATATATATTTTTGGATTTAATTTCAATTTATTATGAATTATTAAAAATTATAGGTCATTATGTTTGTCAATCATAGGTTTTTTATTGATAGATCAAGTGAACTCCGAATGAAGTAAAATTTAAATTATAGGTTCATATAAAAATGTGCTTCAAAGTCACTCAGTTTGGGCTCAAGAATGCAAGGTGTCATAATCAATCATCAAAGGTAAATACTTCAATACAATTGGCGATTTAATTTGAGCAATCAACTAATTGGATTTAGGTGAAATTAGTGGAAATCAAACCATTACATTAATATAAACATTTCATACAAAAATCAAGCCCTAATTATGTGTACATTAAGAGTTATGAATTTCTAAAATTTTCTTTTTTTGGGTACTTTAGGCTGAGCGATGATTATAAGTTCTTTTTGATGGGTTTCCATCTTATTTCTTTCCTTCCTCAAGCTCTGGTACTACAATATTTTACTGGTTGTATTTCTCAGTTTATGGCTTTCTATTTGAGGCTCGTGTCTGGCCCATCATTTGGTTCTGTTATGCTGAGGCATTTATGGGCTATTGTTCTTGTTCTGGCTGCTATCTAATTTATGTTTGGGTGCTTGTCCCTTTTCTATGGTGATTTCTGGGTGTTTAGTGGTGTTGGTTTTGGCCACCTGGGTTGGTTGTGTTTGTTTTTCTTGCCTTATGTGATGGCTGGGGTTTTCTATTGGCCTGAAGGTTTTTCTTTGGAGCCTGGTTTAGATTTGGATGGATTGTTTGGGTTGGACTTTTTTTGGGATTGGTTAATTATTTTTTTGGTTGGTCTTATTTGTTTCTACTAGGTCTGATGGGGGGATGTGGTGCTGGCTGGGGCCTTTAGGTTAGATGGAGTAGTATACAGTTTCCCTTGTGATGTCTATGTGATCCATTCTTTCTTGAGCTCTTATTGCATGAACCCCTTTGGTATCAACTGTACTTATTTTATTTTGATTAAGGTTTTTTGGTGTGTGTTGGGGATTCTGTTCAATTGCTATGCTGTGTGGTTGGTCAGGTTATGCCACTACCCATGGCTTGCTTTCTAGGATGGTTTAATTTATCCGTGTGCTGTGGTTACTCACTAAACTATGGTCAAAACCCTTTGAAATAAATTTTACGATATAATTTGGCTCGTAATAGTTCGAATGAGCCTAAGAACACCCATATTGAATGAAAATTAGATTAATGATGAATTTTTTATGTTTTGAGTATTTTTCTAATTTTTGAATACCTTTAAATTGTTTTCAATAATGGAAATTAATCATTATAATCTTTGCAAGATGGAACATAATGATTACAGTGACCTTAAGTCATGTGTGGACTCAAGGACAACCCCCACTATTTAAATAATATACATCAGTAGCTGCTTTGAGCCATTTGATTCACATTGGATCTAATCAATTGCTATAATTGTGCTACAACGACGCAAAATGATCCTGCATGAACCTTTGCTTGAATCCAGGTGAAAACATACACAATCTGACTGCAACTAGGTCATCCTCTTAGAATATGTGTGATTGAATGATTTAGATTAATACAAGGAATTTAATTTAAGTTTGAACTAAAATTTGAAATGCTCATAACTTCTTTTACAGTCCTTCAAATGCGATAAATTTTTAGGGGGAGCTTCTTGATATCCTAAGGCTCTAATCCATAGAGTTTAGATACTCCATTCATTTAGATCATAAAGTAATTTCAATTCAAAATTTAAACATTTTAATGACAAAATTCCCTATCCAATGAGTGGATCTTTTTATTTTTGGGTTATATGGGCTCTTGGAGATATTTTTTGGAACTTTCTTAAAGACTATAAGAAATAAAATCCACTAACTTAGATGTTACTTGGCTTGGATTACTCTCTCTCTCTCTCTCTCTCTCTCTCTCTCTCTCTCTCTCTCTCTCTCTCTCTCTCTCTCTCTCACACACACACACACACACACACACACACTTCAATTGGATAAATATGGAGCAAGAGAAGGCTAGTTAATTCTTGTAGAATGCTTAGGGGATTGCTATGAGGCTATAAGATGTAATTGATAAATCATTGCTCAAATAATTTAGGCGTATTTATATAAGAGAGAATTTATAATCAAGGGACATGATCTTGCCACCTAAGGAATGGTCATCCACCATTTTAGTTGGGAATTATTCAATAGAATGTAAGGGAAGTTTTTGTAAAGTATGAGCTCCTTGAGATACCAAACTAGTTAGTTAGTTTAGAACTAATGATTAAAGTGGGTTTTTTTTATAGAATCTTGACACATCAGTAGTCTACATAGTTGGAGCTTAACATGACATGTGTAATATACATTTTTAGGAGACTCATGGTAACCCCATGGATTGTTCCCATTAGTTTACTTTATTAATTTGATTAAAATAACTAATTTTAAATTTGTTTAAGTGTTTAGGTTTATTGTGGTCTACCAGGTTTGACCAGAAATTAACGTGTGTTGCAAACCTTATCTCATGGCTTATGTTTTGATGATTGGCAAACCCTACTGATTATCTTGGACTGCCTATTTTTTCTAACATTTTAGGAATCGAAGATTGGACAAACAAACGATGCAAATGCAGAAGTGGGTAGGATAGAGTTGAGTCAGTCTGTAATCTATTTTTTCTCTTCTTGAGTCAGTTTGTAATGTTCAAAAGACTGATACTAAGTAACCCTACACACACATAGTTGAGAGATTTAGAATCTCTATTTTTGCTCACATCGGCCAGGCCGATCCCTTTGATCGTCCTGGACGATCGAGTTCAAAATAGAGACTCTAATCAGGATTCTTAATTAGGGCAGCCGACATTAACATATCGGCCTGGATGATACGTGTATCGGCCAGGACGATAAGCTCAAAATATAAAGAAGTAGCCACCATAGATAATTAAGGTATACTGTATTTTTAAATAATCGGCCAGGACGGTCATTGATCGGCCTGGACGATATTCACAATTATGCCTTAATTGAACAGATAAATCAGGGAAGTAATTAAGGATGATTGATACGATCACATCGTCCTGAACGATCGCAGGATTGGCCAGGATGATATATTCCATATCCTTGTTAACTCCTGGACGATCGCAGGATCGGCCAGGACGATATGTTCCATATCCTTGTTAACTCCTTGACGATCTGGATCGGCCAGCATGAAAACAGGGCGATGCTCAGGATGATTTTCTTCTGAATTGAACTAATCGGCCTTGACGATCGTGAGATCGACCAGGACGATCAAGTCAAATTTCAATCGTCTAGCACCCAAAACAGGGCGATGCCCAGGCCGATCTTCTGAGATTTGTACTGATCGGCCAGGCCGATGTCCATATCGGCCTGGATGATATTGTTGGCAACTTGCAATTAATGATCTCCTTTAAAGCTCTTCTATTTAAAGAGCTCTTGTTCAATATTTTTGAGAACCTTTGGCTGCTGCCTTGACTTGAGAAGGCCTTGAGGAGTGAAAGAGAGAGAGGGAGAGAGAGAGGATCTTTTGAGGGGAGCTTGTGAGGGGATTCACAAGGGTTGCTTGAAGGATCGCTCTGCTTGTTCTTCTTCTAGAGTTTCTCATCTGTGGAAGGGTCGGTAGACGTAAGGAGTTAGCTCTTGGTTGTGGTTCTCTGCCAGCTTCAGGAGGAAGCAAAAGGAGATAGGTTCTCTGCCTTGCCGGGGTGGCAAAAAGGAGGTTCTTGTGAGGGCTTCTCCGCCTAGCCATGGGGGCTAAAAGAGAGTCACGTTTTGTAGTGCAATACTTGGAGGGTGCCTCCAAGGAGTGGACGTAGGTCGAGTTGACCGAACCACTATAAATTCCTATGTTCTTGTTTTCTTGCTTACGCACTTTTATTTTCGCATTTATTTTTTGTGGTGTGATTTTGGTTTATGTGATTTTCATTCTTTGTGAAAAGAAATTTTTAAAATACCAATTCACCCCCCTCTTGGTTAGCTTGGGACTAAGTTCATAAGGGCTTAACATCCCTAACGAACTTTCAAGTGGTATCAGAGCGGTTTTCATTAAATAAGTTTTTAAAAGCATTTGAATTTTTGATCCATGGCTAACCTTGGGAATCGTAACACTACGGAAGGGTATTCTATTACCCAACCTCCCCTGTTCGATAACCTACCTTTTGATTTTTGGAAAACCCGCATGTCAACGTTTTTACAATCTACTGATTATCGCATGTGAATGCTTTTTCAAGAAGGTTATTCTCCACCTTCTCGTAAAATTAATGGTGTTAAAACTGAAATTTCTTTTACTGCATGGGCTTTCAATGAACGTGATTTAGCTCAATTAAATGCAAAATGTTTGAACTGCTTTTTCTGTGCTTTAAAATCTGAGGATTACATACGTGTCTCCACATGCAAAACTGGTAAAGAGATTTGGGATAAATTGTGCATCACCTATGAAGGTACTAATGAGGTTAAACAATCCCGTTTGAACATTCTCTTGCATGACTATGAACTTTTTTGTATGAAACCTCATGAATCAATTTCTAACATGTATACAAGATTTACTCAGATAGTTGCTTCACTGCATGCACTAGGAAAAGAACTTTCAAACTATGAAAAAGTTAACAAGACTTTATGATGCCTGTCAACTAGGAAAGCAAGTCCGCTCCACTTTTCACCCCATTAAGGACATTAGCACCTCTAGACCTTTAGAAGTCCTTCACATGGATTTGTTTGGACCCATTAGCACAGCCAGCTTGGGAGGGAAAGTCTATGGTTTTGTGATTGTTGATGACTACTCGAGGTTCACTTGGACTAGATTTCTTTCACATAAAAATGAGTCATTTGAGGAGTTTAAAACATTTTCTACTTGGATTCAGAAAAAACTAGGTTGTGAGATTTTGACCATCCATAGTGATTATGGGGGAGAGTTTGAAAATGAAAGATTTGGAGATTTTTGTTAGGACAAGGGGATTAGCCATAATTTTTCAGCCCCTAGGACCCCTTAGCAGAACGGGGTAGCTGAAAGGAAGAACCGGACCTTGGTGGAAGCCACTAGAACCATGCTTGCTGAGTATTCACTTCCAAAATACTTTTGGACTGAAGCGGTTAACACAGCTTGTTATGTGTTGAATAGGGTGAATGTTAGAGCCAATTTAGAGAAGACACCCTATGAGATCCTTAAGGGTAGGACACCCAATCTTTCCCACCATCATGTCTTTGGTTGTAAGGTTTTCATTCACAATAATGAAAAGTCTCACTTGGGAAAATTTGATCCTAAATCTGATGAAGGAGTATTCTTGGGGTATTCTAGTGTTGGGAAGTCTTTTAGGGTGTTTAACAAAAGAACTTTGATGGTGGAAGAGACAACCCATGTAGTTTTTGATGTGTCTGATCCTAAGAAACATGGAGTAGAAGATGATGATGTTGGAGAGATTGCAAGTGGAGTAGAAAAATTGGGGAAGGGGAGTGAGCACCTAAGTAATGAAGGAGTAGAAGGAGTCACCCAAGGAGTAGAAATTTTTGATGAAAGGGGAGAATCTTCATACACTTTGTCTAGAGATTGAAGATACTCTACTAATCACCCCAAGGATTTGATCTTAGGAGACCCTTCTAGTGGAGTTAAGACTAGACATGGACTTAGGAAGGAGGTGAACCACTCTGCCTTTATCTCTATGACTGAACCCACCACCATTAACCAAGCCCTTTCTGATGAGTTTTGGATTTTAGCAATGCAAGAAGAATTGAATCAATTTATTAGGAATGATGTTTGGGAGCTTGTAGAAAGACCTAAGGGACAAAGTGTAGTTGGGACAAAGTGGGTCTTTAAGAACAAGATGAATGATTTAGGAGTGGTGGTGAGGAATAAAGCAAGATTGGTGGCTAAGGGGTACAATCAAATAGAAGGGATAGACTTTGAGGAGACTTTTGCCCCTGTAGCTAGATTGGAAGCTATTAGAGTGCTATTAGCCTTTGCCTGTTATAAAGGATTTAAGCTTTTTCAAATGGATGTCAAGAGTGCCTTTTTAAATGGGGAAATAAAAGAAGATATTTTTGTAGAACAACCCCAAGGATTTGAGAGCTCCCAATTTCCAAATCATGTGTTTAAATTAAAAAAGGCTTTGCATGGTTTAAAGCAGGCACCAAGAGCTTGGTATGAGAGGCTTAGCACATTCTTACTAGAGAGGGAGTTTGTCAAGGGAAGTGTAGACACCACCCTTTTTCTTAGGAGAGTTGGAGATGATTTATTCATTGTTCAAATCTATGTGGATGACATACTCTTTGGATCTTCTAATAAAAAATTATGTGAGGAGTTTTCTAAAACAATGAGTAGAGAGTTTGAGTGAGTTTAATGGGAGAATTGTCCTACTTTTTGGGGTTTAGCATAAAACAATTGTAGAATGGAACCTTTTTGAATCAAACAAAATACATAAAGGACATTTTGAAGAAATATGAGATGGACAAGGCTAAGCCAATTAACACTCCCATGACTTCTAGTGCTCCATTGGACAAGGACCCAAGTGGTAAGTCTGTTGATCAGAAGAAGTATAGAGGCATGATTGGATCTTTACTTTACTTGACTGCGAGCCGACCTGACATTATGTTTAGTGTTTTCCTTTGTGCTAGATTTCAAGCTGATCCTAAGGAGTCCCATCTGACTGCTGTTAAGAGAATTTTTAGATACCTTTTGGGGACACAAGGCTTAGGGATTTGGTACCCTAGACACAGCACTTATTTTGAGATTATTGGTTTTTCTGACTCTGATTTTGCAGGATGCAAGGTGGATAGAAAGAGCACTTCTGGAACTTGTCAATTCATTGGACAATCTTTGGTCTCTTAGTCTAGTAGAAAGCAAAACTCTGTTGCACTTTCCACTGCTGAAGCTGAATACATTGCCATTGGAAGTTGTGTGGCCCAAGTTCTTTGGTTGAAACAACAGGTATTGGATTTAGGAGTTCTGGTAAGCACTATCTCAATTTTTTGTGACAACACTAGTGCCATATGCATATCTAAGAATGATATCCAACATTCAAGAACTAAGCACATTGACATTAGACATCACTTCATTAGAGATCATGTGACAAAGGGGGGCATTGAGGTAAACCAGGTGTTAACTAAAAATCAACTAGCCGATATCTTTACTAAACCACTGGCCTTCGATACTTTCAGCTCATTAAGGACCAGATTTGGGTGTGATTGACATAAATGCATGAACTTGATTTCTTTACTTGCTTTTCTTCTTTTTCTTTCTTTCTTTTTCTTCTAGTTTATATGTTTTTTTTTTTGTTTTGGTTGTTTGTTCCTTTTTGTGTTGTTTTGTTTGTTTGATTTATTCTTTTAGAAAAAAAAAATATCAAAATTTTTTCAAAATCATCGCTAATATGATATCGTATGCCTTGCATTTGCTTTTAAAAATTTGTAGTCAATGGTTTGCATCTCTTAAATCCATTAGATGATTGAAAAATTTCGTTGATTGTGTCTCTTTCTTTAAGTATATTTTAGTGGCACATTTTTCTTCTCTAATAAAAAATCTATCTCAAATTAATGATTATATATGAAATTAAGGTCTTTTCTAATCTTGCTAAAGCAAATCTATCTTATACTATAGGGATTAAAGTCTTTTTATCAAATCAAGATTCATAGTTACTCTTGACATTGGTCCGTGATTCTGTTTTATGGATTGTTCTTCTCTATGTCAGAGAGAGAGCCCCTATTCTCTAATATCTAGAAGATATACTCACAACTAAGTCCTTTTTAAGAGATGACTAAAAGAGAATCTAGCTTGAAAAAAAAAATTTGGCCAAAGATGCCAACAAAAGAAGCACAAAGCCGCTAAATTGAATTTATGAAAAAAAGGGGATGCGCAAAGCGCTATTCAAATGACAAGAGGCATAAAATGAGCCCATCAAAAGCAAGCTCTTCTCTCTTTTCAAATCTTTTAAAAACTTAGAAGCTTTCATATACCAAAGACTTGAGTTCGTTTTGCAATTATGATGTATCTACTTTGATCCTTTATTCTATAAGATGTTTTTTTTTTTCTTGACTCAAGTGATGATTATATCCTTTATACTAATATATGATTGAAGTTTTGAGTTAGGTCATTGATTTCAAAAGACAACTCTACCCTACAAAGATGCTTCAAGCTTAGGGTAAACATGATCGGATACTTTTCTGATTCTTTGAATTTTTGATGTTGTTCACTTCATTAACTTACATGCTTTTAAAATCAATCCCATGGAATGCTATATCATATTCATGCTTTGAATCAAAATTAAAAAAAAAATATATAGGTGAGATTCTTTTTCTTTCTTATTTTTGCATATTTTCTTTTTGATATGTCAAAAGGGGGAAAAATAGGAATTGCTTATTTGTTTTGCCATCATAAAAAAGGGGGAGATTGTTGCAAACCTTATCACATGGCTTATGTTTTGATGATTGGCAAACCCTACTGGTTATCTTGGACTGCCTATTTTTTCTAACATTTCATGAATCGAAGATTGGACGAACAAACGATGCAAATGCAGAAGTGGGTAGGATAGAGTTGAGTCAGTCTGTAATCTATTTTTTCTCTTCTTGAGTCAGTTTGTAATGTTCAAAAGACTGATACTAAGTAACCCTACACACACACTTGAGAGATTTAGAATCTCTATTTTTGCTCACATCGGGCAGGCCGATCCCTTGGATCGTCCTGGACGATCGAGTTCAAAATAGAGACTCTAATCAGGATTCTTAATTAGGGCAGCCGACATTAACATATCGGCCTGGACGATACGTGTATTGGCCAGGATGATAAGCTCAAAATAGAAAGAAGTAGCCACCATAGACAATTAAGGTATACTGTATTTTTAAATTATTGGCCAGGACGATCATTGATCAGCCTGGACGATATTCACAATTATGCCTTAATTGAACAGACAAATCAGAGAAGTAATTAAGGATGATTGATACGATCACATCATCCTGGACAATTGCAGGATTGGCCAGGATGATATATTCCAAATCCTTGTTAACTCCTAGACGATCGCAGGATCGACCAGGACGATATATTCCATATCCTTGTTAACTCCTGGACAATCTGGATCGGCCAGCATGAAAACAGGGCGATGCTCAGGATGATTTTCTTCTGAATTAAACTAATCGACCTGAACGATCGTGAGATCGGCCAGGATGATCAAGTCAAATTTCAATCATCCAGCAACCAAAACAGGGCGATGCCCAGGCCGATCTTCTGAGATTTATACTGATCGGCCAGGCCGATGTCCATATCGGCCTGGACGATATTGTCGGTAACTTATAATTAATGAGCTCCTTTGAAGCTCTTCTATTTAAAGAGCTCTTGTTCAACATTTTTGAGAACCTTTGGCTGCTGCCTTGACCTAAGAAGGCCTTGAGGAGAGAAAGAGAGAGAGAGGATCTTGTGAGGGGGAGCTTGTGAGGGGATTCACAAGGGTTGCTTTAAGGATCGCTCTGCTTGTTCTTCGTCTAGAGTTTCTTATCCGTGGAATGGTCGGTAGAGGTAAGGAGTTAGCTTTTGGTTGTGGTTCTCTGCCAGCTTTAGGAGGAAGAAAAAAGAGATAGGTTCTCTGCCTTGCCAGGGTGGAAAAAAGGAGGTTCTTGTGAGGGCTTCTCCGCCTAGCCGTGGGGGCTAAAGGAGAGTCACGTTTTGTAGTGCAATACTTGGAGGGTGCCTCCAAGGAGTGGATGTAGGTCGAGTTGACCGAACCACTTTAAATTCCTGTGTTCTTGTTTTCTTGCTTCCGCACTTTTATTTCCGCATTTATTTTTTGTGGTGTGATTTTGGTTTATGTGATTTTCATTTTTTGTGAAAGGAAATTTTTAAAATATCAATTCACCCCCCCCCCCCCTCTTGGTTAGCTTGGGACTAAGTTCATAAGGGCTTAACATCCCTAACGAACTTTTAACGTGCAGTCCAACTTATTAAAAAAATGATTTAGAACTTGTCAGAATAGGATTCCTGCAATAAGGAGGTCATTTGGTGTGAATTTTAAGTTTAAGGGTTTAAGAGACCCTTTGGTCAACCAGGGTTGACTTTTTATCTAGAGCTAACATGGTCAACTAGGGTTAACCAAGGGTTAGAATTAGGTGCAACCAATTCCAAATTATGTTAGGATTTTTTTTTTGAGGTAGTCCTAAGGTTTGGTGAGGCCTCTATGCATGAAATGAAATTTCAAAGGCTTTAGGGGCCTTTTGGTCAACCTTAGTTAACTTGGTTAACCTAAGTTGACCATGACTTAGGGTTGGTTTCAATGCACACCAAATTATATTTAAAATATGTTGGAAGTTGTTTTAGGGTTTGGTTTAATTGATCTAGGTTGAAGTTTAATCGAAATTCAATTTTAGGAAATTTTGGGGTTTTATGATTTTTAGGATTTTATGACCAATCATTGTTAGCCATGGTCCACCATGTTGTAAATTTGGGCCCAAGTATTATGATTTTGATGATAACAAATATTATTATTTATTTTCTACCTCTATTATTGTATATCTATTTTTTTTTTTCTTGCTTACTAATCTTTCAGGTCCACAAGTTCACTTACAATATAAATCTGATCAAGATCAGGTAGACTAAGATTGAGTATGTCTGTAATTTTAATTTTTATATACTTTTTAGCATTCTTGAGTCAAGTCATGTATATGGTGGACTCCAAGCTAAGTAATCTTGGACATATACACTCAAGGAAGTGGTTTGGTGAGTTAGAGAAACTTTTTGGTTTTTGACCTAATCGTATAAGATGATTTCTATAATACCGGATGATCAGTTAAAAACAGAAGACCTAAATTAGGGCTTTCCTATTAATTAAGAGTGATTAACTTATCATACTATACGATCCATATCGTACAGGATGATAAGTTCATATTGTGAAATATATCCGCCAATCTCATAGGCAATATTTTACATTTCAAATTTTTTATTGTCTTGGACGATATATGAGAATCATGCCTAAATTAATCTTTTGATTAAGAGAACAATTATGGTAAAATTTGATTTGATTCGATCGATCTGGATGACAGAGAACATGTTGGAACGATAAGGGATCACCACCTATTATACCTGATGAATACCATAGTTTTTCAACTAATCATCTAGGACTATTGACCTCTTTTGTACTAAATAACAGAGAATTATGTGGGACGATAAGGCATCATCGAGTATCATACTAGACAAAGTTCAATAGTTTTATACTAAATATTCGGGATAATACTGTAATAGTTTGGGATGATCAATCTATTTCTCCTAAGTTAATCGTACAGAGTAATGCAATTTGTACTAGCTAAAAGGGCTATTTTAAATTAATCATACATGATGATTGTATGATCATACTAGATGATCAGTGTTAATAGATTGAAAATAAGGTTATTTATGGCTCTCTATTTGAGCTCACATATTATCCTTGTAATAATCTTTTGCTATTGGGTTGACCTAAGAGAGCTTAGAGAAGGAAGTGAGGAGAGATTTGAGAGAGAGAGAGAGAGAGAGAGAGAGAGAGAGAGAGATCCTTGTGAGGGGGAGTTGTGAGAGATTTACAAAGGTTTCTCCAAGCAAGGTTTCTACCATCTTCTTCATGCTTCTTCATTAGTTCCTTGGTGGCTCTGAGCAGACTTTCATCGGTATAAGGTCTAAGGTTTTTTACCTACTTTAGGAGGGAGTAAAAGGATTCTTAGGTTCTTTTCCTTCTCTAGAAGGGAGTAAAATGATTCAAGATTCTCTACCTACTCTAGGAAAGAGTAAAGGGATTCTAAGGTTCTCTGCCAACTCAAGGAGGGAGTAAAATGATTTTTAGGTTCTTTGCCTACTCGAGGAGAGAGTAAAAGGATTCTTGGTACTGTGAATAATGACGCTGATGGAAAAATTTTGTAAGAGCTTCTCCGTACTGCTATGGGGGAAAAAGGAGAGACACTTCTTTTAGTGCAATACCTAGAAAGGATGTTTCTAGGAAGTGCACGTAGGTCAAGTTGACCAAACCACTATAAATCTGGTGTGCTCTTTCTATTTACTTTTTTTGCATTTAATTTTCACATTTTTCTATGATTAGTTATGTGTTTGAACTCTCTAATTTTTTTATTATGACATTAATTTTTATTTTGCATAAATTGTTTATTTTAAAATATTAAAAGGATTTCAAAATGATTCTCTTTTTGCCTTAAGAAAATTTTTAAATAACCAATTCACCCCCCCCCCCCCCCTCTTGGTTAGCCTCAAGCTAGTTCATAAATGATTTAAAACCCTCACAAACTTTTAAGTGGTATAAGAGCTGAATTTATAAAGTAAGCTTTAGAAAACTTTTAAAAAAAGATTTATGGCTAACTTTAGAAATCATAATACCGTGTAATGATTTTCAATCACTAGACCACCTCTATTAGATAATATTCCTTTAACTTTTTAAAAAACTCACAAGTCTACATTTTTACATTTAATTGATTATCACATGTTGATGTTAGTTTAGGAAGGTTATTTTGCACCTTTTCATTTAATAAATGGTATTAAAACTGACAAATACCTTTATTAGAATGGACTACATATGATATAGATTTAGCCCAATTGAATGCCAAATGTTTGAACTACTTTTTCTATGGTTTAAAATATGAAGACTACACACATGTTTCCACTTGCACTTCTGGTAAACAGATTTGCGATAAACTCTGCATTACATACAAAGGAGCAAATGAAGTGAAACAATATATGTTAAATTTTCTTCTTCATGATTATGAACGTTTTCTTCATGAAACCTAGTGAATCTATTTCTGAAATGTATACTAGGTTTATTCAGATTGTTACTTCTCTGCATGTCTTAGAAAGAGAGCTTATAAATTACAAAAATAAGTTAACAAAGTTCTTCATTATTTGCCTTCTTCCTTTGATGCAAAAATTATTGTCATTACTGAATCTAAAGATCTAAATATTTATTCTATTGATAACCTACTTGGGTCACCCATTGCCTACGATCAAGGAGTGAATCAAAGGTAGCTTGATGTAGGTGAAATGAAAAAAGAGAATACGATAGACTTAAAGGCTAATGATTCTGACAATGACCCTTTTATACAAAATGATGATGACATTTCATTGATGACTAGGCAATTCAAGAGCTTTTTAAATAAAAAACAAAAATGTCATTAGCAATAGAATAAAGGTAAGAATGGTAAAAGTTCTGAAATTTCTTCTAGAGTTATATGCTTTGAATACAGGATGCCAAGGCACCTTAAGTTTAATTGCCCAACTCTCAAAGCTCACCCAAGAAAGGAGAAGGGTGAATAAAAATCCAAATTGAAGAAGAGCAACTAAAGCACTAAAAAAGCTTTCTAGGTAGATTCAGCATCAGACTCTTCTGAAATTAAAACAGAAGAGGAGGTAACCAACCTATGCTTAGTGGTTGATGATCATCTTGATCATTTTAATTAAGAGGAGGTATATGAGCATACTTATGATCAATTATTTAAAGTTTTTGAAAAAAAAAATTCATACTGCATATAAGAAGATTAAAAATAACATGTCAGCCTTAAATTTAACTTTTCAATTCTGCAAAAAGAGCATGAATGCGTAAGGAAAGATCATTCCACTCTAGATAGTGATCACATGGCCTTATTAGATGAATTTGATAATTTTAAACAAGAAGCATTATGGATTAATTGATGAGCATGATTTCCTGAAAAAATCACATGTTGAATTAAAAAATACATTCTATGAATTTGAAATTGTTCCATGTTAATTAGACTTTAGCGAGAATGCATTAAAATTATAAGTTTTAAGCTACAAACAGGCTAATGAGTTTCTAAGAATAAAAGTCATTTCATTAGAGAATAATAAACAACCACTTTAATTTCAAGAATTTAAAAATATTCATCAAAGCATACATCATTTAAATCTAGGAAGAGGCACCATTACCTAAATAGATTTGTAAATCTTTTTTTGGTGTTAAATATTTTTTTTGTGGCATGCTTGGTCATATCTCCCACACTTGCAGCATTCACCGTAGAACACATTTGGTGTGGAGACTAAATTTTCAAAATTCACAGCATAACATGCATAAATTTCATTCTTCTATCGATAAGAATGAACCCAAACTTGTTTGGGTTCGCAAATCAAACATATGATAATTTTATAGGGATCCTCTCAAAGAAGGCCTCGAGAGAGTATGTGGTACCTGAATAATGGATATTAATGGCAGATGACTGGAGATGTAAATCAATTCATTTCGCTATAGGCTAGGGCATGAGGTAAGGTAACACTTGGAGATAACACCACCAGAAGAGTGGTAGGATCAGGTATTTTTGGCAACTCCAAAAATTTCATTATTAAAAATGTTTTACTAGTAGATGGCTTGAAACCTAACCTACTTAGCATAAGCCAACTTTGTGATAAAAAATTAGTATTAAAGTTTTGTCTACCATGTGCATGATTAGCTTAAATGGAAATACTATATTGCAGGGAAAAAAGAATTAATAATAATTTCATGATTTAAACTTTGTGGAGCCTATTGCTTCTTTTTACCTAAAAAATGTTTTTGATTAATATTGCTTATGGCATAAGAGATTGTTTCATGCAAGCATGCAAAATCTTAGAAAAATCACCCAAAAAGACTTAGTGAGAGGAATTCCCAAACTAGACTTCACTAAGAACCACCTATGTTATTCCTGTTAATTAGGGAAATATCTCAATCCTCCTTCCACTCAATCAAAGACTTTACACTAGCAAACCCTTAGAAGTCCTTCACATGGATTCCTTTGGACCTGTCAGCAATATAAGCCTAGGCTGGAAAGTCTTTAGGTATGTAATTATTGATGATTATTAGAGGTTTACTTATGTTAGATTCATATCTCATAAAAGTGAAGCATTTAAGAAATTTAGACCATTCTCCATATAGATTTAGAAGAAGCTAGTTTTTGAAATTATGACAATTCATAATGATCATAGTGGAGAATTTGAGAATGAGATATTTGAATCTTACTATCAAGAGCAAGGGATATATCACAATTTTTTAGTTCCTAGAACCCCTCAATAGAATGGGTTGCTAAAATAAAAAAACATGACATTGGTAGAAGCCCCTAAAGCTATATTAACTAAATACTCACTTCCTAATTGCTTTTGGACAAAAGTGGTGAATACAGCTTATTATGTTTTGAATAGGGTTAATGTTAAATCCAAGCTGAACAAGACACCCTATGAAATTATTATGGGTAGGACACCCTACCTCTCTCACCTTCATGCCTTTGGATGAAAAGTGTTCATTTTGAATAATGGGAATTCTCTACCAAAAAATTTTGGCCCCAAATCTAATGGAGTGTTCCTAGGTTACTCAAATATTGAGAAATCCTATAAAGTTTTCAATAAAAGAACACTAGTAATGGAGGAGATCACTCATATTGTATTTGATGAATCTGATAATTCTAGAGGGTCTCAGGTAGAAGAAGAAGAGGTTGTAGAAATTACCCAAAAAATTAGATTATGCAAATCTAGAGGAAAGGGTAGAACCTAAAAACACATTGCCTAGAGAATGGAGATATTCTTTAAGTCATCCTAAAGAATTAATGTTAGAAGGCCCATATGAAGGTGTTAGATTTAGACATGAACTTAAAAAAGAAGTAAACCACTCTATCTTCATTTTAATGACTGAACCCACCAATATAAATCAAGCCCTATCTGATGAATTCTAGATCTTAGCCATACAAGAAGAGTTGAATCAATTTCTGAGGAATAACATTTGGGAACTTGTTGAAAGACCTAAGGACTAGAGTGTGGTTAGAACTAAATCAGTTTTCAAAAACAAAATGAATGATTCTGATGTATTGGTTAGAAATAAAATAAGATTAGTGGCTAAGGGGTAGAATCAGATAGAAAGAATTAATTTTAAAGAGACCTTTACCCCTAAAGCTAGATTTGAAGCCATTAGGCTGCTACTATCCTTTGTTTATTTTAAGGGTTTCAAACTATACCAAAAGGTTATCAAAAGTGCCTTTCCGAATAAGGTAATAAAAGAACATGTGTATGTTGAACAACACCCTAGCTTTGAAAATTTATAATTTCCTAATCCTATATTATAAGTAAAAAATGAATTATATGGACTAAAACAAGTACCTAGGGCATCATATAAAAGGCTACACATTCGTAATAGAAAGAACATTTATTAAGGGCAGTGTAGATGCCACCCTAATTTTAAGAAAAAGTAGGAGATGAACTACTCATTGTCCCAATTTATGTTGAGGATATTTTTTTTAGATCCTCTGATAAAAGTCTTTGTGATGAATTTTCAAAACTAATGAGAAAGAAATTTGAGATGAGTATGATGGGATAACTAAACTACTTTCTTGGATTTAGCATAAGGTAGAAGGATGATGAAACTTTCTTTAGTCAATCAAAATACATTAAAGATATCCTTAAGAAATATGAAAAGAATAAAGCCAAGCAAATCAACACTCCCATGAGTTCCACTATTTAGTTAAGTATGGATTCAAATGAAAAATTTATTGATCAAAAGAAATATAGAGGAAAAATTGGATTACTTCGTTACTTGACTTCTAGTAGATCGAATATTAAATTTAGTATTTATCTTTGTGCTAAATTTTAGGCTAATCTAAAAGAGTCACACTTGATTGTTGTTAACAGAATTATTAAATTTCTCTTATGAACTTAAGACTTAGGAATTTGGTATCCTAGACATAGTACCTCCTTTGAAATCATAGAATATTCTAATTTAGATTTTACAGGATGTATATTTGATAGAAAAAGTAGTTATGGACAATGTCAATTCATATGGTCTAAAAGAAAATAAAACTCAGTTGCACTATCCACTGCTGAAGCTGAATACATAGCCTTTAAAAGTTGTGTGGCACAAGTCCTCTAGTTAAAGCAACAAATTTTGGATTTAGGATTACCTATAGGTACAATTTCAGTCTTATATCATAACACTAGTTCCATCTATATTTCAAAGAATTCAATCAGACACTTTAGGACCAAATACATTGACATAAAACACCACTTCATTAGAGACCATGTTACTAAAGGAGACATAGAGCTACACTAAGTAGCCACTAAAAATCAACTTGCTGATATCTTTACAAAACCACAAGCCTTTGAAACTTTCAGCATCTTAAGAACCATATTAGGTATAGTAAATATTAATGTTTGAAATTAATGTTTCTATTTCTGATGTTTTGTTTTTGTTTTATTTGTATGTTTGTTTTTGTTTAGATACTTCTATTTTATATTTTTCATTTTCATATTATTTTTCCTTCAGTGTTTTTAAAGAATTAGATCAATGCTCACGTCTGATATTAAACTCTTAAATGATAATTTTGCCCTAATTTTAGTTTTTAGAAATTAGAAAGCAGCAATTGACTTCCCTAAATCAATTTAAAAAAGAAACATTGATGATGGTTTCCCTTCCTCTAATTCCCTTAGTGGTGTAATTTCTTTTGAAACAAAGTTTATTTCAAATAAAAAATAGACATTAAAATAAAGATCTATTTAATCTTCCTACAGTAATCTATCTCATATGAATAATATTCCAAGTCAATGAATCACTGTTGAATTTTCCTAATTAGATTGTTACATTTATCATATAGATTTGATTCTATTTTGTAGTTTACTCCTTTTATTAAAGAGTGAGTTTTTTCCCCTTATATCTGAAAGATAATATCACAACTGAGAGTTTTTAAAGTTTTAAAAGGAAACAAGCTCACAAAAATGACAAGAGACATAAAATGAGCCCAAAACTAAAAAGATGTGCAGTAACTACAAAATAATTATAAGATAAACAAAGTATATAAAAAATCAAAAGATGTACAAAGTTCACAAAATAACTAAAAATGAGGCACAAAATGGGCCCACAAATGAAATAAGCTTCATTCTCTTTCAAATTTTTAAATCTTAGAAGAATCCATGTGTCACTTAATATCTTCAAACACTTGAATATGAAAATCATGATTTTTTGTTAATTACTTTACAATACTATTCTATCAAATAATTTTTGAAATAAAGTTTAAAAATATCACTTTTCCTATCTAATTTTTTTTCTAAATTAGATTTTTATTTAAAAATGAATTTTGACTTATAAGGAGTCTGAGCTAGGGTTAACCAGATTAGTTTTCTTCCTCTTATGGATTTTAGTATTATTGATTCATTTCTTGCTAATTTTTAACATACTCATATGGGTAATTTATCATTTACTGGAGTTGATCGATTTAAAAAAAATGATTTTGATTTTAATTTATGACTAGTTTTGGTTTATTTTTATTTTGTCTTTTTTTTGTATTTTTATTTTTATTTTGACTCTCCTGATCATCACATTCTGTCTATTAAATTTTTGAATTTTTACTCACGTCATTCTGGACGATCATATCGTCATGTATGATCTTAACAAAAATTCCAATCACTTATCACTACACATCCAATGACTGATCTAAATTAATTATTAGTGATCATAATGGACGATTCTCATTTTGTCCTATACAATTAACATTTTAGAAATGGTTAGATAATTTTAATGCAGTTGGTATGATTCTTAATGACAAATCATCCTGGATGATCCACATGTTTATCTTGTATGATGTAATTAGTCAATAATCGTACAGGCTGACTCCTTGAGATGTTCGCCCTGTGTCTAATTGTCTTGTATGATTCTTATCATCCTGGATGATATGCCCAACTTTTTTGACTAATCATCTAGATGAATTGATTACAATTGATCTTCTTGGATGATCTCATAATTGTCATGTACATTCCGTCTGGTTCTATATAAAAAGCCCAAATTCAACCTTTCTTCTTCAATCAAAGCTCTACAATACTTCTTCTCTCTCACTTAAGATCTAGATCTTTATAATGGCTAAAGGCAATCAATAGCGATCAATTGTTGGAAGTTCCTTCCGGTGTCAGGTCATTCCAAGATTTGTTGAGGTAGCTGATGAAGATTCCTACAACAGATATAATGATGCCAAAATCACTCCCACCAAAATCATCAAATAAGAGGACCTCCACTTTCAAGTGCTACCTCTATTCGCTCATACCACTCTGACCTTCATACTTATTCTTGCTTATCTCTTCTACTCTGAACTACTTTTTGAATTTTTGTAAGCTTTAGACTAAATAGTGAGGGTACATCCCTCCAATCCTATATTAATAGGCATCCAGTAGAAATTACCTATCACGACTTTTATGATTTCTTATACATGTCCACTATTGGTAAAAAAATTCATGTTTAGCTATAAATCCCAAGTTTGATTGAACCCCTATCAGCACCATCCTTTGGGATCCAATAGTAATTTCCACATTGGCCTGGTTAGCACTCTAGTTTAGGATGCCCGTATCATCTAGCACATTACTTCTGTTCTTTCTCTTGTAACTTACTTCATAATGGCTCAAATAGATTTTGATGCATTTGATTTATTAATTTGTTATCTTTCAAACCTAACCTACATTAGATATCCCAAACATAAGAGAATACCCAATTTAGCCTTAGGACACATCATAGCTTTTATCATAGAATCCAAATACAACTTCCAATTTCCTACACCACCGGATCATTTCCCAGTCTTCTATTATGATACCTCCTTCCATGTCGTTTAAAGGGCCTCTAGCTATCAGGCTTGCTACTAAGAAGCAGATGAACATGAGAAAGGTCCAGCACATATTCATGAACCTATCCTATCCACTAGTAATTCTAGATAGATCAGTTGGTTGAGATATTTAACCTGTGGGAGGCTAGGTTTGACCCCTACGTAGCCGCGTAGGAGCAGTAGCATGTCTAAGACCTAGCATGCCTTGATGCCTACATAGCCCAGTAGTAGCAACATGACTAGGATATGGCCGAGTTTGGGGGGCAGTTCTCTTCCGTTCATAATTTCTTTTAGCTACCACCTCCTCCTCCACCACCTGATCAGGCTGGTGATTTTTTCTAGCTTTCTTCTTCTTTTTTATTTTTTTTAGTTATTCTTATGTTTGTGTTCTTTACGTAAGTAACGTCTTTCTGTATGTCATTTTATTTTCTATTGTTTCCTCTTTTTATAATGTCAAAGGGGAGTAGAAGTTTTTTGTTAATTACCTGCATATTTTGTTTTAATGAAGTTTATTTCGTATTAAGTGTTTACTTTATTTTCCACTTTGTGTCCTATTTAGTGTTAACTATTTTGTATTTTCCCTAAATAAATAAGTAAATAAAATTAAAAAAAAATTACACTCTCCTTACTTTCAAAATTTCATCCTCCAAGGGGGAGTTTCATAATATGTCAAAGGGCTTTGAAATTTTAACAACAATATTTTCCATCATCAAAAAGGGTTTAATTTTTACAAATCTGGGCCCAAGTATGATGATTTTGATGATAACAAATGTTATTATTTCTTTTCTATTGCTATTATTGCATATATGTTTTATTTTTCATGCTTACTAACCTTTTAGGTCCATAAGTTCACTTGCAATGCAAATCAGCTCAAGATAGAGTAGATAAGAGTTGAGTCTGTCCATAATTTTAATTTTAATTTACTTTTTACCTTTCTTGAGTCAAGTCATACATCTGGTGGATCCCAAGCTAAGTAATGTTACACACATACACTCAAGAGAGTGGGTTGGTGAGTTAGAGAAATTTTTTGGTTTTGACTTAATCATATAGGATGATCAGTTAAAAATAGAAAACCTAAATTACGACATCCCTATTAATTAAGAGTGATTAACTGATCATATTGTATGATCCTTATTGTACATGATGATTAATTCATATTATGAAAATATCTTTCAATCAAAATTTTGGCAATATTTTAAATATCAAATTTTGTACATGTCGTATAGGACGATCCTCATCATCCTGGACAATAGATGATAATCATGTTTAAATTAATCATGTGATTAAGAGAATAGTTATGGTAAACTTTGATTTGATCCAATTATACATGATAATCATCCTAGATGATAAAGAACATACATGGGATGATAAGGGATCGCCACCTATCGTACCAAATGAATACCATAATTTCTTAACTAATTGTACTGGATGATTGACCTCTTTTGTACTAGATGATAGAGATTTGTGAGGGATGATAAGGCATCATTGGGTATTATACTTGATAAACTTCAATAGTTTTATACTAATCGTCTGGGATGATATTGTAATTGTTTAGAACTATCGGTCTATTTCTCCTAAACTAATCATACAAGGCAATACAATTTATACTAGTTGAAAGGGTTGTCTTGAATGAATCATACATGATGATCGTATGATTGTAATGGATGATCAATGCCGCCAGATTGAAATTTAGGGCTTTTGTATGGCTCTTTATTTATTCTCTCATATTATCCTTGAGATAATTTTTTGTTGTTAGGTTGACCTGAGATAGAGCATGGAGAAGGAAGAGAGGAGAGCTTTGAGAGAGAGAGAGAGAGAGATCCTTATGAAGTGGAGTTACGAGGGATTCATAAAGAATACTTGAAGTAATATTTCCACCATCTTCTACAGTCTTCTTCCTTAGTTCCTTGTTGGATCTAGGAGAAAACAGCACAAGGTCCAAGGTTCTCTGCCTACTCCAGAAGAGAGTAAATGGATTCCAAGGTTTTTTGCCTACTCTGGGAGGGAGCAAAAGGATTCAAGGTTCTCTGCCTACTCCAAGATGGAGTAAAAGGATTCCAAGTTTCTCTACCTACTTCTGGAGGGAGTAAAAGGATTCAAGGCACTCTGTCTCATCGTGTTGGTGAAAATATTTTGTAAGGACTTCTCTGCCTCGCTATGGGAGCAAAGAGAGGGATAATACTTTTAGTACAATACCTAGAATGGTGGTTTTTGGGTAGTGGACATAGGTCAAGTTAACTGAACCACTATAAATTTGGTGTGTTCTTTCTATTATTTTTTTGGCATTTAATTTTTTGCATTTTTCTATGATTGGTTTTATTTTTGAAATCTCTAATTTTTGTTATTATAAAATTTGTTTTACTTCCGCATAACTTATTTATTTTAAATGTTCAAAAGGATTTCAAAAAGAGTTTATTTTTGCCTTAAACAAGTTTTTTAAATAACCAATTCACCCCCACCCCTCTTGGTTAGCCTCAAGCTAAATCATAATGGTTTATCAACCCTTATGAACTTTCTCACCAAGGGTTCAAGGTTGGTTTCATGCATCATGATAATGATAATGACCATGATCATGATCATTGGATTTAAGTATGCTTCTAAGATCAAAAATCATAATATGCTATATTTAGTGGCATTGGCTATAAATATTTGAAGATTCTATAATGTTGGAATATGCTTGCGTTTAATGGGTTACAGGACTTGGAATGCTTCCAAACTTATGTTGTTGACCCTAGAGACATACCTAATAAATATGTAGCTGATAAAAAATGAATCCAAGGTCTTTTGATTGGGTTTTGAAGTGATTAAAATTTGTCAAAAGTTAGGTTCAATTTGATAAATTATTTGGATGATTACTATGCCAAAAGATAATGATTCCAGTTATTGATTAAATGATCAAATGGCAATCAATGGTGACTGCCAAATGATGGATTTTATGTCAGTGATTTGACCACTATGCCACAAGATAATGATGGATTAGATTTAAAGTTTGGAATGAGGTTCAGTGTTATAAATAGAGATTAGATTTTTAACTTGTGGAATTGACCTCACTCAAAAATGAGATCAACAGTAGTAGTGATAAAGGGTTGGATTTAAACAAAGGGTAAGGCATTAAAGCGATGAGGAAGAATCATCACAATGCCACATAAAGTGTCATAGTGCCAAATCTCAATAGGGTCATGGTGGTTGATAGTTACTAATATGTGAACTAATGAATTGATGTGATGACTAATTAATTGACACACAAATTCCATAGTGTTGTAACACTACCTATGTTAGGATCGTAGCACTTCCCATGTTAGTGTCATAGTACTAGTTCATATATTTATAGAAACATTAAATATGAAGCTTATTTATCATATGAAAGTGGGTGGATACTTTTGGGACAGTTTGTCCATTTGTTCATTTATAATCAGAGTTTATAGGTAGATAGAGGAGGAGAACAAGCCATGGAAGTTAATTCAGTCAAAAGGATAGTTTATAATTGTATTATAAAGAATATCCTGGTGATTTATAACCTAACTCAACTTTTAAACTTATGTTCTATATTGATATGAATCAAGTTTTATTTATTTTAATTTCCATGTCTAGCTAAAGCATATCTCTAGGCATATCATACATCAAAAATCATGTTTGCTTCAGATTAGATTTGAATTTCTTAAATCATTAAATGTTATTTTTAAATACCTTATGGTTAATTTAGTTTATGAAAAGGACATGCATAAATTTAAAACATAGTGTGTTCTATAGCCTAGATAAAGGAAAAATGGAATAATTAGGGGATTTAAAATGAGATTCTAACATACAAAAACATGTGGTGGATAGACTCTTGGAATCTTAAGAATACAAAATTCTTGTAGTTGAAAGAAATCTTAGCTAGACACTCCAACTAGCACGACAGAGGTGAGAGGTATTTATGCTCTGAATCACAATGATATTAAGATAGATCTAATTTTGTACTCTTGAACATTTAGCCATCATAGGTTCAAATTTACTTAAATAAAGGTTTTTTTAATTTTAAAAGACTTTGACAATAGCTTTTAAGAGCACACCTATGAAATTTTATATATAATATAAATTTGGTAATTCATATAAATAATACTAAGGTCAACTTAGGGTATTTCCTATCCTCGTGAGAGTGATACTCTACTCATTACTTTATTACTAGTCATAATACATACACTTGTATAAAATGAGAGTTTAGAGAAAATAGCCTTTTTGAAGAGAAAAATTCTCAGCTATCTGCTTGTTTTTAAGGATATATATATGTTTTCCCAGTGGCATCTTTTTCATAGAACTTCAGTTATCTAGAGTTGGAAAACCTATTTTGGGTACCTTCCTAGCCTAACCTTTTACCTGCTTAAATTTCTCTATTGCTTGCATGTTCTTAAGATTATATTTAAGCCCTATCATTTAGGCATTCTCTCCTTAGAATTGTTATTGACTAGTGTCATATAATACATTTTATGTATTTTCCTAGCATAATAATTTTTCTACTTAAAATTTCATATTTCTTTCTTATTATTAGATTAGATTAGAGAGATTCACTTTAGATGGTTTGGTCACATTAAACGGACGCCTTTCGATGACCAGGTTGGGAAAGTTGAGGTTTTAGATTTGTCTTACGTTAATAAAGGTAGAGGAAAACCTAAAAATACTTGGTTAGAAAATAATAAAAATCTTTCTTTATTAGATTTAAACGAGAATTTGACTTTTACCAGGACACAATGGTGAAAAAGGAATCATGTAGCCGACCCCACGTAGTGGGACAAAGGCTTGTGTTGTTTGTTGTTGTTGTTGTTGTTGTTGTTGTTTCTTATTGTTAGGGATATATGTAAGTCCCATCATTTTGGAATCCTTTCCTTAGAGCTTTGGTTGACTAGGATAACACCTTATTGGTACCTTCCAAGCATACCCCTTTTCAAACCTAAATTTTCATGCCATATGGTTCCTACTTAAATTTGTTTGTTAATTGCTTAAATCTAGCTATTTAGATTATATCCTTTTTGGTAGCTTTCTAATCAAATCTATTAATTTCTTAATCCCTTAACTACTTAATTTATTCCATGCTCATATAAATATTAAACTTTAATAATAGTTAAGCTTCTATAAAAATCATATTGATTTTAAAAGATTAATTCTATCGGATCTTATTCATTATCTCAGTAAGCACTAATATATGTGATAAACTTGATTTAGTTCTTCATAACTATTAGAGGTCCATTTATTAACCTCTTTTTTGAATGAGGTATAAATCCTTTCATGTTTTCTTCCTTATTCATAGGTACACCAACCTCACTGTAGACCTATCCTACATGAAATATGGGGGAAAACCCAAGGATTTTGTCTTAACAATATCGAGGTGGCTAAGACATTCTTTAGATTACCCCTAATAACATTAAGGAGTCTCCAAGATCATTCCAAGTTGAATTCCAATGCCAATCTTAGGTTAGAACCCAAATTCTTCATAATTATAACTCACGCCACTCAAGGTGACATTTTAATTTAGACTTGAGCCCAAACCCTTTGGACTAACCAATGTCAATCTAAAACTATTTTAGAAGTTGTTTGATCCCTTTAAAACCATGTACAAGCCTATGTTTACCTAGTTTGACCATGAACCATTAAAATACCCAAAAAAACTTAAATAGCTTTTATTGATTACACCTCCTAGACTATAGGTTGGTGACTGAGGATTCCTGAAAACTACAATAAAAAATTATCAACCCTTGCAACAGATAATGGGACTTTGTTAACCATGCTTGACCAAGTCAACCATAATTAACCTACTTGACCCATAGAATAAGCCATTTGAAATAAATCAAAAATCCCCCACACCACTGACTCAAACCCAAGTTATTGAGTCTAGGCTACTCACACTAGTCAACGCATAAGTTTTGTTGACATACATAAACCTAATTGGTATAACTCAAGTTAGCCCAAATGGGTCAAAATCTAATCTAAACTTTTATAGTCTAAATTAAGCATTCCCATCTAACTCAAAGCTTTCCTATGACATTGTTGATCCTAGATGAAGCTTATTAAACCATTGCATGGTCATGAATTGGCAAAAAAATTTTGGAACTCTTACCCACTTAAATTCAAATTATTAATTTTCCCTACCAAATCACCCCAAGCCTCCAATCACTAATAATCAGTTATTGAAATTCCATTAATGAACCCTTCAAATGGCCTTGTATGACCAGCCATGGATTAATTTTTATCAACATTCAATTCCAGTCTTCTATAAAGAAAAAATCATGATCATTTATTCAGTTGATTTTACAAGATAATTTTAATAATGTCAATTTGTATCACTATAAAACCCCTTTATTTTTTAAGTTTTTAGATCTTGAATTGAATGGCGAAAAAATGTTCACATGTGGCACAAGGACTTGTTGTTTAACAAATAACCAACTCCTAGCCACAATGTGAAAAAGCAACACCAGTCAGCAACAGAGTGTGTAAATACTTTTATCTATGGGATTTAATTTGTAAAAAATGCCCAAAAATTAAAAAAATTAATTTTCATTGATCTAGGAGACCATTTTGAGTGTTTAAGCTCTCTTATGAATTCAGCTTGATGAGCCATATCCATTGAATATAAATCTAATGCCAAATGAGTAATGTGAAATTTTGAATAATTAATACATTGAATTGTGTTTTTTATTGAATTACCCTAGGTACTCATCTTAATTTGGCTTCAAATTTCTCTTAAGCACTCCTATGATCGTTGACTTTTATCAAGTTAATTTTAATCTTGCTCTAGCCTTGGTGGAATTTTGGAGTTCGTAGGTCATATTTTGACCTAGGAATTTATAATTTAATAACTATGGATCCATGGAGGATTAGGACATAAAGGTCTTTTGGATGGTATGTATATGCATGATGGTAAGATAACCTATGATTATCCCCAATCCAACCCTTAGATTACCTTGGGTAAATTTGTTAAGGATTAGTGTCAGTCATCTTAGAAAGTTTGTATAAAATTTAGAGGCTTCTAAATTGTCTAAAATTTTTATGAGAACTTCCTAAAAGCCTAAGGGGTATATGGATTTAATTCCATAGGAATTGGATTCATTTGGGCCTCTAAATTCTAAGCCATAAAATTAGCCCATAAATTATCATCAAAATTTAAAAATACATAAACAAATATAGAAAAATTATAAAAAAAAAGAATTAAATAGCATTATGCATTTAATGAAATGTTTAGTGGAAGAAAAATAAAAGACCTTTATGAATGTATGTTAAATTCATAATTTGGTCATTTTTAAATTAATAAAAGAATAAATTAAGTAAATCCCTAAAATCTATCATTGGTGTAAATGTCCACAAATCTTAGATATTTCAACTTAGGTCATAGTTTGTTTAAGTTTGAAATCTCATGAAAATTTGATCTCATTTGATACCTCAACATAGATAAGCATTTTCAATAAATAAAAAATCTTTTAATACCCTTTAAAGGTAATATAATGTATATAAACAACATAAAATCTAAGTCTTATCTAATTGCTTTATTCCTCTTGGGATGCAACATTTATATCTTTTTTAGGCTTGGAATGTTTTTATCAATAAACTTATTGCACCTAATGTTCATTTTTTAAAAAGTTCTGTAAAAGTATATATATATATATATATATATATATATATATATATATATATATATATATATATATATATATTTGAAACATTATAACCTTCAAAACCTACAAAAAATTTACAATTCATTAAAATTTAAACTTGAAGTAAAATTCTCTAACATGAAATAAGCACAAATAGTCCAACATATAACCCTAAACTTTGATAAAAAAAGCATCAAACCATACATACAACCATATACTTTGCATTTTGTTTGAGAAATTAACTTTAGTTCTATTCTAGAATGTTTGTTTCGTTTTAACTATGTATTTGTTGAGGTCTTTTACTTGGAAATTTTGGTTAATTGAATGATGTTGACCAATGTGTGCAATGGTTATGATTGATTATGCCTATAATTGTCGTTGATGTGCTGATAGACATCATAAGTTAGGAGTGTCTTACTTGCTTATTAATATTCTAGTTTTTTTAAGGTGGCCATGCTTATGATATTATATTAAAAGGGTTCTAATAATAAAATTGAAATATATATAAATATTTATAGGTACTTCAGGTATGTATCCCCTGAAATAAATAAAAAACATAGCTAAATGTACTCGTTACTTAGAAATGGGAAATTGTATTGTAGCTGTATGCAATAAATTGTGTATTGATGTGTTTTGTGATATATTTAACATACTAACCATCATTGGAGTATAGAATCTTTTCATTTCTTTAAATGTAATTTGTAAAATGTAAGTAAACTTATGAAAGTCAAATTATATCATTTTTCATACGTAGAAATGATTCAAACGATTGTTTCTTTTGGAAGCTCTATTGGAAGGATGATCGATGCTGAAGAAGTTGAAGAATTCAAAATTATAAATTATCTAATTTTGTATATGTTTTGCATCAAATATAGGAGTAAAAATCCAAACTTCTTTTGAGAACCACATAATCTTAAGTAATTATATTATTGTGGTTTATTGTAGAGAGCACATTCGGAGAATTTAAATGTGTTGGGATAGTGATCTATTTATAAGCTATATAGCTATAAGAAGAATGTTTCCCCACAAGCGACAAGAAAGCCTTGCTTCATTACTAAATGTTATGATTGTTACGTCTATTCTTCCATTAAATTATCCCATTCAAGAACTACTGAAAACCCATGGAATACCGATGAAATTATATCCACCGGTAAAAGAGATAGATTAACTGATGGATATTCTGCCGGTAACTTAGCAGTGGAATTTTCAGTTGAAAAATCATTTATATGTTATTACTGGACATTTCATGTGTATCTTTTTTTATTTTATTTTCCATTTTTAGTTGTGCAATGAATGAACATTTTCTTTAATTTTAAACTATTTGGTGAATGTTCAATAAACATGGAATGATCAAATCTATTATTACATGCGTGCAACTTATCTTTTTATTCAGTGTCTGAATGAATTTAATAAATGTAGGTTTTTATGTAGGTTTGTTGTGTTGTTGAAAACATAAAAGGAGTGTTTTTTTTTTCTTATAGGTTTCCAGCAGATTTCAAGAGGAATATCTGCTGGGAATGAAGATACGAAGAAAATGTAACATATTTCTATCAAAAAAATTTTGTTGGAAGCTCCAGTGGATAAACCATCAAAAAAGTCCACCGGTCTGTGTTCAACGGCCATTTCTGGTGACTCATTCACCAGAACTTCTAGTAGAAATTTTCCACCATAATTTTTTGCAAAAAAATTGCTGGTAATAGTGACTAATATACTATGAATATTGCCATTATATTTCATTGAAATTCCAACGGAAAAATCACCAGAAATATTTTTATTAGAAATATTTTGCTTGAACAACCTTTCTAATATGTGTTTTTCCTTCGACGACATTTCTTCCCAAATCCACCAAAAATACTCATATTTGTATAATTTCATGATTTCCAATGGATTTGGGCTGCCGGTATCACACAATTTTCTTGTAATGAAGGATGCCTCAACCAAAAAGTTATCTAATTTTGGAGGAGAAATTATGAATTATATTAGTTTTATATTCTCCTCTATTAAGAGAGTGGATATTTTTATATTTTACATTCTTGCAACTTGTATAGTTTTGATGATTTCAAATATTATTGTTTTATGTGTTGATATTTCCTAACACTTTTTGGAAGATTTGTTTTTGCTCTTGTGTGAACTAACACTTTCAGGAAAATCAAACTCCAGACTACTGAAGACTTCAAATCAAATTCAGCATGAGATATTTTGTAAATTGAAGCTTGTACTTTTCTTTGAATTAAGTTTGAGAGGGAGTGATTGTAATTGAGTTAATAAACACACACACACATACTTAAGGAGATCTTTAAAAATTTATACGAATCGTACGGGACAAACATAGTTCGTACGGGATGATCAAGTTAGTTATCTCCTCGGAAGAGCAATGGAACGAACAGGAAGTGACGAAAATTTTTCTAAGTCCTGATCGTCCAGGATAAATTTTTATTCGTACCAGGACGAAATCTCCTCTGGAAAATTTTTGTTCATATGAAATTTATATTCGTGTCAGGATGAAATACTCAGACGAAATGCTCTCTAGAAAAATTTTGTCCAGACGAACTCAAATTCATCCCAGGACGAAATGTCCTCTGAAAAATTTTTGTTCAGACGAAATTTATATTCGTGTCAGGACGAAATGCTCTCTGGAAAAATTTCGTCCAAACGAACTCCAATTCATCCCAGTACGAAATGTCCTCTGAAAAATTTTTGTTCAAATAAAATCCATATTCGTGCTAGGATGAAATGTCCTCTGTAAAAAATTTTGTCCGGATGGACGCATATTCATCCCAGGACGAAGCGAACCGACTTTTAAGAAAAAATTGGCAACTTCCTGCAATTTTTGGAACCGACCTATGGTATAACCATTCGTACCAGACGAACCTGGTTCGTACGGGATGATTAATGTTTACGAAGTCATTTCATACCAATATACATTGGGTTCATTTCCAACTGAATTAAGTAACCTTGTCCGGGATGATCCACGATCGTACGGGACGATCCACTGCTGACCCATAAATTTTAGCAGTTTTTGGACGATTTTTTGTATCTTTCCTATATAAAGTCCAATATAAACTGCCACTTAATCTTTTTGCCTACTGATCTTCGTGTCAATTGAAAGGAGAGTAAAGGAGAGAGTGTGAGAGAGTGTTTGAAAGAGAATTCTTACTACTGGAGCGTGAAGGTTTCACTTGGTACTCAAACGTAAAAGTCTCTACTTTTGGTTTTTGATTACTTCACTCTTTTCTCTCTTCCTTCTAGATTTCTTGTAAATAAGATCTGTCAAGGAGATCCAGTTCTCTGCCGACATTAGGAGAGTGTGAAAGGACGAAGGGTTCTTTGCCCACACTAGGAGAGTGTGAAAGGATGAAGGGTTCTCTGCCCACACTAGGAGAGTGTGAACAGCCGAAGGATTCTTTGGCCACACTAGGAGAGTGTAAAAGGATGAAGGGTTCTCTGCCCACACTAGGAGAGTGTGAAAGGACAAAGGGTTCTCTGCCCACACTAGGAGAGTGTGAAAGGATGAAGGGTTCTCTGCCTACACCGGGAGAGTGTGAAAGGACAAACGGTTCTCTGCCAACACTGGGAAGAGAGTAAAAGGACGACGATTCTCTATCGCACTGGGTAGTGGTGGAAGAGAGTTTTGTAAAGGCTTCTCCGCCTTGCTGTGGGTGCAAAAGGAGAGTCACTAGTGGTATTAGTGCAATACTCGGATGGTACCTCCGGGTTGTGGATGTAGGTCGTGTTTGACCGAACCACTTTAAATCTCGTGTCTTTTATTTTTCCATTGCTTTTATTTTTGTTTTACTGTTTCTAACTTGTAGTTGAAAAAATTTTCTATAAAATTCACTAATGTTAAATTCTCGGTTTTAAATTTTAAAAAAGGGTAAAATTTTTTAAATACCAATTCACCCCCCCCCCCCCCCCTCTCTTGGTTGACTGCTGGGACATAAGCTTAGATTTAAGAACCTAATTCATAGTGAACAAGTTTCAACAGTTGGTATCAGAGCTTTGTTTCAAAATCATAATTATTGACTACTTTTTGATTAACGTAGATGGCTACATTTGGAAATCGAAATAAACCTGAGGCTTACTTTATAACTAGACCTCCATTGTTCGACAATACTCCTTTTGATTTTTGGAAAACATGCATGTCTATATTTTTTGGTCACTTGATTATCATATGTGGATCTTAGTTCAGGAAGGGTATACAAAACCAACTAAACTAGTTGATGGAGTTAGAGTTGAAACACCTTTTGTGGACTGGACAGTAGAAGAATGTGACTTAGCACAACTAAATCCCAAATGCTTGAATAGTTTCTTTTGTGTACTTAAATCAGAAGATTACATGCGGATTTCTACTTGCAAGAGTGGAAAGGACATATGGGATAGACTTTGTATAACATATGAGGGGACTAATGAGGTTAAGCAATCTAGACTTAATATCTTGTTGCATGATTATGAACTGTTTCGAATGAAACCTAATGAATCCATTTCTGATATGTACACAAGATTCACACAAATAGTCACCTCTTTACATGCATTAGGAAGGGAACTAATGAATCCTGAAATGGTTAATAAGATTCTTCATTGTTTGCCTACTTCTTATGATGCTAAAATTACTGCAATTACATAGCCTAAAGATCTAAACATTTACTCTATTGACAATGTTCTTGGTTCGCTAATTACTTACGAGCAAGGAGTTAGCCAAAGAAAGATTGATGCAGGTGAACCTTGAAGGGAGATGAACATAACACTGAAAGTGGAGGAGTCTAAGAGTGAACACTCACAACCTGAGGATGAAGACGACATTGCATTAATGACTAGATAATTCAGAAGCTTTCTGAAGAGAATGCAGAAGAGACGCCAGTAATGGAATAGAGGTAAATTTAATATAAATGCAAAGGTTTTGAATGATGTTATTTACTATGAGTGCAGGAAACTTGGACATATGAAGATAGATTGCCCAAAACTCAAAGCCTCTCCTAGCAAGGAGAAGGTAAAGGAGAAACCTTTTGTGAAGAAGGACAAGAAGAAATTCGAAAGAGCTTTTTGGGCGGACTCAGCTTCGAACTCGTCAGAGACAGAAAAGGAAGAGGAAGTCACTAATGTATACTTAATGGCCGATAGTCTTGATCAATCAGATCAAGAAGAGGGCCTCTCTCACATAAGACATCGTGAGAGCATATGGTACCTGGACAGCGGATGTTCAAAGCATATGACTGGAGATACTGCATAATTCATATCGCTGGAAGCCAGGAGTGGAGGCAAGGTTACACTTGGAGATAACACCATAAGGAAGGTGATTGGGACAGGTATGATTGAAAATCTAAAGAATTTTTATATTGAAAATGTGTTATTGGTAAAAGGCTTAAAGCATAATTTATTAAGTATAAGCCAGCTATGTGACAAAGGATATTGTGTAAAAAATTTTCCTACTAGCTGCATTTTAAGCCTAAATGGAAATGATGTTTTGAATGGTAAAAGGATAAATAATATTTATATGCTAGACTTGAATTGCATTCAAACTCCTACTACTTTTTATTTAAAAACTATTTCTGATGAGTCATGACTTTGGCATGGGAGACTGTATTTCTAGCATGAAAAACCTTAGGAGGATTACCCAAAAAAACTTAGTGAGAGGTATACTAAAACTAAACTTTACTAAGGACCACCTTTATGATGCATGTCAATTAGGAAATCAAGTGAAGTCCTCTTTTCAATCCAATAAGGATCTTAGAACTAGTAAATTATTGGAGATTTTGGATATGGATCTTTTTGGACCAGTAGAACTGTAAGTCTAGGGGGGAAGGAATACAGTTTTGTGATTGTGGATGATTACTCAAGATTCACATGGGTTAAATTTTTATTTCATAAGAGTGAATCATTTGAGGAATTTAGAAATTTTTTGACTTGGATTCAAAGAAAACTTGGGTGTGAAATTATGACTAGACAAAGTGATCATGGAGGAGAATTTGAAAATGAAAGATTTGAGGATTTTTATAAGGAGAAAGGAATTGATCAACACTTTTTTGCACCTAGAACCCCTTAGCAGAATGGGATAGTCGAAAGGAAAAATAGAACATTAATAGAAGCCACCCGAGCAATATTGGCAGAATACTCACTTCCTAAATACTTTTGGGCTGAGGCTGTTAGCACTGTATGTTATGTTTTGAATAGGGGGAATGTGAGATCTAAATTAAATAAAACACCCTATGAGTAGCTAAAAGAAAGAACACCTAATCTGTCTCATTTGTATGTTTTTGGTTGCAAGGTGTTTATACATAATAATGGAAAATCTGCCTTAGAAAAATTTGATCCAAAATCAGATGAAGGAATTTTTGCTGGATACTCAAGTATTGGAAAATCTTATAGAGTATTCAATAGAAGAACTTTGGTAATTGAGGAGACCACACATGTTGTATTTGATGAATCTGGAAATTTGGAAGAGCCAAATGTTGTAGAAGATGAGATTGAGGATAACTCCCAAAAGATTAATAAAATAAATTTGGAAGAAAATTTGGAAGAAAATGTGGAAGAAAATTTGGAGATAGAAAACCCTTTGCCTAGAGATTTGAGATTTTCCAAAAACCACCCAAAGGAGTTGATAATTGGTGAACATAGTGAGCGTGTAAGGACTAGGTGTGAATTAAGTCTTTTTTTAAATTCTATGAATTACTATAAATTGCCTAATATTTTGATTTTATTTGCAAGATTTATTTCAATCGCTTTCAAGGATCAATTATTAAAGGATTATCATATGATTACTTACATTTCTGATCTTTTTCTTCTTCTCTTTTTGCTATTATCAAAAAGAGGGACAAAATATTATTCATATCTTTCGTATGTTTGTATCTTTATTACTTTGTATTTGTATTGTATTTTATTTTATTTTTTAAATAAAATTAAAAAAAAGGAAAAAAGTTAAAATTGTTGTGCAAAGCCTCCTTATTTATCATATGATCATCAATTCAAGAGGAGTTTAGGAGATTCTTAGAATTTGAAATTATACAAACAATAATTATTTTGCCATCATCAAAAAGGGGGAGATTGATAAGAGAGTTGCTATTTGCATGTTTTATATTCTTGCAACTTATATAGTTTTGATGATATCAAATATTATTGTTTTATATGTTGATATCTCCTAACAGTTTTGGAATATTTGTTTTTGCTCTTATATGAACTAACACTTTCAGGAAAATCAAACTCTAGACTACTGAAGAATTTAAATCAATTTCAGCATAAGATATTTTATAAATTAAAGCTTGTACTTTTCTTTGAATTAAGTTTGAGAGAGAGTGATGGTAATTGAGTTAATAAACACACACACACACACTCGAGGAGATCTTTAAAAATTTATATGGATCGTACGGGACAAACATAGTTCATACGGGACGATCAAGTCAGTTATCTCCTCGGAAGAGCAATGAAATGAACAGGAAGCGACAAAAATTTTTCTAAGTCCTGATCGTCCAGGACGAATTTTTATTCATCCCAAGATGAAATCTCCTCTGGAAAATTTTTGTTCATATAAAATTTATATTCGTGTCAGGATGAAATGCTCTAACGAAATGCTCTCTAGAAAAATTTTGTCCAGATGAACTCTAATTCATCCCAGGATGAAATGTCCTCTAAAAAATTTTCATTCAAAAAAAGTTTAAATTCATGCTAGGACAAAATGCTCTCTGGAAAAATTTCGCCCAGACGAACTCCAATTTGTCCCAGGATGAAATGTCCTCTAGAAAATTTTCATTCAGACGAAATCCATATTTGTGCCAGGACAAAATGTCCTCTATAAAATTTCATCCGGACGAACGCATATTCGTCCCAGGACAAAAAATTGGCAACTTCTTGCAGTTTTCGAAACTGACCTATGGTATAACCGTTCGTACTGAACGAACCTGATTCGTACGTGACGATTAATGTGTACGAAGTCAGTTCTTACCAATATACATTGGGTTCATTTCCAACTAAATTAACTAACATCGTCCGGGTCGATCCACGATCATACGGGACTATCCACTGTTGACAGACTTAAATTTTAGCAATTTTTGAACGATTTTTTGTGTCTTTCCTATATAAAGTCCAATATAAACTGCCACTTAATCTTTTTGCCTACTGATCTTCATGCCAATTGAAAGGAGAGTCAAGGAGAGAGTGTGAGAGAGTGTTTGAAGGAGAATTCTTACTATTGGAGCGTGAAGGTTTCACTTGGTACTCATAGGTAAGTGTCTCTACTTTTGGTTTTTGATTACTTCACTCTTTTCTCACTTCCTTCTAGATTTTTTGTGAAGAAGATTTGTCAAGGAGATCCAGTTCTCTGCCGACACTAAGAGAGTGTGAAAGGATGAAGGGTTCTCTACCCACACTAGGAGAGTATGAAAGGACGAAGGGTTCTCTGCCCACACTAGGAGAGTGTTAACAGCCGAAGGATTCTTTGGCCACACTAGGAGAGTGTGAAAGGACGAAGGATTCTCTGCCCACATTAGGAGAGTGTGAAAGGACAAAGGGTTCTCTACCCACACTAGGAGAGTGTGAAAGGATGAAGGGTTCTCTGCCTACACCGGGAGAGTGTGAAAGGATGAACGGTTCTCTGCCAATATTGGGAAGAGTGTAAAAGGACGACGATTCTCTACCGCATCGGGTAGTGGTGAAAGAGAGTTTTGTAAAGTCTTCTCAGTCTTGCTGTGGGTGCAAAAGGAGAGTCACTAGTGGTATTAGTGCAATACTCGGAGGGTACCTCTAGGGAGTGGATGTAGGTCGTATTTGACCGAACCACTTTAAATCTCGTGTCTTTTATTTTTCTATTGCTTTTATTTTTGTTTTATTGTTTCTAACTTGTGGATGAAAAACTTTTTCTATTAAATTCACTAAAGTTAAATTCTTAGTTTTAAATTTTAAAAGAGGGTAAAATTTTTTATATACCAATTCACCCCCCTCTTGGTTAGCTGTTGGGACATAAGCTTAGGTTTAACAACCTAATTCATAGTAAACAAGTTTCAACATCCTCCAAAATAAGAGGGAAAATTTTTTTAATTATTGGAATTATTTTTCAATCATGTATAAGAATTGTAGAAATTCACTATAGGAAAATCACTTAGTACTGGCGGCTTGTTCCGACAGTTAGCATAAGATTTCTCACGATTTTAGAAAAACCTGGCAACTTTGCGGCGGTTGAAAATCTGCCGATAAAAATAGCGTAGGAAATCATTTTTGGTTCTTTTACTCACCAATGGTTTTCTAGCAGATCCTACTGCTGGTAGTTTTTTGGGGGTCATAATGTCGGTGACCGCCAATTATTTATCAGCGGCATACCAGCTATTTTAACTGTCAGTTTAATATTATTTTTCTAGCGGCCAAACCACCAAAATATCATTGGTAACTCACCGGTGGTTTACCGGCGGTCATAACCGAAGGAGATACCGGCAGCACCAACGCCAACGTATCACCAAAGAATTTTCGAAAATCGTCGGTACGACGCTGAAAACTAACGAGGGTTATAGTGATCTTCTGGTGGCGGATATTAGCCATCTGGTATTGAGGTTTCTGGTGGCCAAACCACTGATTGGCTTCCAAAAACCTATAGAATTTGAAAAAAAAATTGATAGATTTCCCTCTGTTTTACTGATTTTCAACTTCAACTCTAAACCTGTATAAAAAATATAATAATTTTCATAAATATGGGTAACACGCCACTATAATCAATCACAATAATTATCACAAATATATATTAATAAAAACAAATTAACTTATAATAAGTTTATAACCAAATAAGTTCATCATAAGTTTACACAGAAGTGCATCAAACCAAATAAATTTACAATAAGTTCATCATAAGTTCATCAAATAAAAAAGAATAGTAATCCTCCTTCATGTCCTCATTGTCTGATGATGCATGTGGCTGCTCTTGCTCTTTCTTTATTTAATTTTCATCTCTGTAGGATTGTAGCTCTGCCTACATTTCATTTTGAACCTTTCTCATCTCTTCTATCTCTCTCATCAGTGCTGCAACCCTCTGGCTTACACTTTCTTCAGCTCCACTAGGATCATAAAATGTTGAGATTTATGAACTTCCCTTATAAGCATAGCCTTGCGAACCCAAGCCATATACTCTCCCCCTCTACCTTTCTCCAATAACATCTAATCATATATGATACTCAAAATATTAGGTCAATCCTAAAAATAATCCCTCACCAGTGGACTGATGATTTTATCGAGCTCATACAAAATCATCCTACAAGAATAAATCTATAAAATATATTGATATTAGAATGAGTTTTATTATAATAAATTTATATTCTCAAACTCTAAAAAATTATACTCACATGAGCTTTTTTAGCCTTTTCATCAACCAACTGATGCTCAGCTTGATGTTTGTTAGTTATCGTATGCAACTCCAACAGTGTTTGCTCCCGGCCAAGAAACTTTTTAAAAATATAAGATATATTTATAATAATATAAATATATTCATTAAACTAATTTAAATATTTTACTAGTCATCGTCTATATTCCGTATGAGGAATAGATCCACTAGTATGAAGGGAGCTTCCTAAACCCCCACAATCAGATGCTATGTTCTGCTTATTCTACTCTCTTATTTTTTTGAACTTATGGCTTGCCTAAGCTCTACTCTGATGTACCCATACACCCTCTCCAATCACTATTGGATGATGCCTAAACTTTTTATTGTTCGTGAATATGTCCCTAAGACGAGTCAATCCTCTCCTCTTAAAATTTGTTTTGATCCTCGTGTTATGCTCGGGCAATCACCTAAATTCCTTCTGTAAAAAAATATAGGTATAACAAAAAATAATAATACAAATTAAATCAGATATTTGAATTCATGCTAAATACGTATACCTGAAATTCTTCAAACCACATATCTCTAATTTCCTTTGGGATCTTCTTCCATGATAAGTAAGGAGCATCATATTTGATCCTTACGATATCCCGAATCTTATGAGTTGGTGGCCTTGAAGAATTGAAGTTGCAGGTTAATTTTTTTATCAATAACATATAATATATTAAAATACAGGAAACTTAACAACATAAAATGAACTTAGGTATCTCCCTCATGCTCAATATATTGACACTTATCTACTGTAGCTACATGATCCCCAACACCAACCTCTACTTGTCTAGATGGCCCACCATGCTCTGGTTGCACTGGATATGGGTAATAATATGGGTGGGGGTAAGGAGGGTAAGGGATGATGGATGGACCAGTTTATGGTGTTAGTGGGGGGTAATATAGATAGAATGAAGTTGCATGTGCCTGATTTGGAGAGGGAAATCAGGACTCATCAACGGAGGAGGGAAGTACCCAGGAAAGGGTGGTGGTATAATAGTTAGTGGATATAACTGACCCTGACCCTACTCATGAGGGGACTGTTGCTGACTCCTGGGTGGTGGTTGTGATGGTATAACTAGTCGAACTAATCTCTGCACCTCACTTTCATCAGACTGTCTAGGTTTATTAGGATTAACACTCAACTTTTTTTGAGAAAATATTGAGGCAAAGGATCTACGAGGAGGATCATCACCTAAAACCATCTACATTAAAAGAAGCAATTAACAAAGCATTGTAATATATAAAAAATAAATAATACATAATACACAAAATGAATTACAAAAATAAAAAAATTATAGAATACAAAATAGTGATTAATATTTTCACAATTCTATAAGTACAAAAACTATTCAAAAATATTACAAAAATTATAATTCTATAATTATAAATTATAAAAACTACAATTTTAAATTACAAAAACTACTCAGAATCAGAAATATTTTTATTGCTCTCTAGGGTATCTTCCATTTCATCCTCGTTCTCTCTTGATGAGCTAGTTGAACTATTCATATCTTCTAACAGCATTTCAATACTCGGGGTTGTAGTTGGCATCTCCTCAATTTTAACAGGCCTATAACCTGATATCTCATCTGTTGAGTCTAGTAATTAGGTTGTTAAACCTAAGTTAATGTCCCAAGGCTACCAAGAGTGGGGTGAATTGGTAGTTTAAAAATTTTAAACCCTCTTTAAATTTATGTTGAACCGAAATGAAAATTTTCTTTTAAGTTTTAGTAGAAAATGTTTTTCAACCACAGAGTTTTTAAAATCAAAAATAAAATGCGAAAAAGTAAAAACAGTAAAGTAAATGACACCAGATTTATAGTGGTTCGGTCTAAAACCAGACTTACATCCACTCCCCAGAGGCACCCTCTGAGTATTGCACTAATACCAATAGTGACTCTCCTTTTGCACCCACAGCAAGGTGGAGAAGACTTTACAACACACTCTTTTCACCACTCCCCGGTGCGGTAGAAAATCGTCGTCCTTTTACACAATCCCCAGTGTTGGCAGAGAACCATCGTCCTTTCACACTCTCCTAGTGTGGGCAGAGAACCCTTCGGCTATTCTCACTCTCCAAGTGTAGGCAGCGAACCCTTCGTCTATTCACACTCTCCAAGTGTAGGCAGCAAACCCTTCGGCTATTCACACTCTCCAAGTGTAGGCAGCAAACCCTTCGGCTATTCACATCTCCAAGTGTCGGCAGCGAACCGGATCTCCTTGGCAGATCTTCTCACAAGAAATCTAGAAGGAAGAAAGAAAAGAGTGAAGTAATTCCAATTCACAAGTAGAGATTCTTACCTTTGAAATCCAAGTGAAGCCTTCACGCTCCAGTGGAAGGAATCCTCCTTTGAATGCACTCTCACACTCTCTCCTTAGCTATTCTCTCAAGAGGCACGAAGATCAAATGACAAAAAGATTGGGTGGCAGTCTAATTTGGACTATTTATATAAAAGACAAGAAAAATTGCCCAAAAACTGCAAGTATTCAATTCTGTACGCAGTGGATCGTCCCGTACGATCATGGATCGTCCTGGACTATTTTACTTAAACGCTTTGAAACGACCCTATTTGTATATGTGTACGAAATATTTTCGTACAAGCTAATCGTCCCGTATGAACAAAGTTCGTCCGGTACGAACGGTTATTACGAGGTCGGCTCTAGAAACTGCTGAAAACCGTTCTAAGTCGATTAATCATCTGGACAAAAATTGGTTCGTCTGGACGAAATTTTTACAGAGACCCGATCGTCCTGGATGATAATTAATTTCATCTGGATGAAATATTTACAGAGAGCAACTCGTTTTATGACGATAATTAATTTCGTCTGGATGAAAATTTTACAGAGACCAAGTAGTCCTGGATGATATTTAATTTCGTCCCGGACGAATAGGACTTAGAAAAATTTTTCAAGCCAATTCCTATTCGTTCCATGTGCTCAATAGGAGATAACTGTCTGATCGTCCCGTACAATCTGATATCGTCCCGTACATCAGTATAAATTTTATATGATCTCCTTATATGTGTGTGTGTATGTTTTTATTTACTCAATTACAATCACTCCCTTTCAAAATTAATTCAAAAAAAAGTACAAGCGTCAAATTTACAAAGTATTTCATGTTGAATTTTATTTGAAGTCTTCGTAGTCTGGAGTTAGATTTTCCTGAAATGTTAGTACACACAAGAGCAAATATAAATCTTCTAAAATTGTTAGGAGATAACTACACATTTGAACAATAATGTTTGGAATCATCAAAACTATATAAGTTGCAAAAATGTAAAGCATTCAAATAGCAACTATCTTAACAATCTCCCCCTTTTTGATGTTGGTAAAACAATTATTATTTGTATGGTTTCAATTTAAACAAATCTCCTAAACTCCCCCTGAATTGATGAATACATGAAAATAAGGAGGCATTTTGAAGCAAAAAATAATATATTTGTTTTTTAAAAAAATTTTGATAAAATCAAAATGCAAACAATGCAAATAAACAAAACAATCAAAATAAAACAAAACATATAAACACAATAATAACAAAAACATACAAACACAATAATTTCTCCCCCTTTTTGACAACAACAAAAAGTGAAGAAGAAATAGATGAGAAATGTAAGTAATGATATGAAATTCATTTGAAAATTTAATCTAAATGGTGATTGACATAAGGTATGCAATCTAAAACTAATAACATTAGGTAAATCATAGAAATTCATAGAATTTAAGAAGTGATATAACATTGTAAATAAGAAGAATTTGTCAAAAACATGATTCAATTTAGACATTTGAATATAGAAAATCATTACAAGAGAGATGAATAAAAATTGTATATTTCAAAGTTCAATAGAATATAAATGAACATAAGATCAATTTAAATTAAGAGATTGAAAGAATTTGGAAAGAAGGGAATTACCACAAGTGGCGATTTGCGCATCTTTTTCAAATTTTTGGCACATTTTTGTGCATCTTTTGACATTGGGCTAATTTTGTGCCTTTTTTACATATTTGCGAACCTTTGCGCATTCCTTTTGATTTTTGTACTTTTTGTACAATTTTCAAGAGTAATTAAAACCAATTCTTTCCAAGATTAATAATCTAAAATTTTAAATTTTTCTAAGTGCATAAATATCACTTGAGCAAAGAAATATAAAATAACTAAACTTCTAAATTGTAATAATAATATTAACTTTTATGTAGTCTAAATGAATAGACATGCATTTAAAAATTCTAATTAAAATAAGTTATAAACAAAATTTAAATTTACAAAGACTAGATTTTCTAATGTAATTAATCTCAAATCACAATCTAATTTAAGCATAATTAAGATTAAATAAGACTAATGAAATTCATAAAAATTAAGTGCATTCCAAAAACAAACCAAAATTAAATCAACTACGACATGTATTGATATTAATGAGAAAGATTACATGATCATTTCATAATATCAAAACAATAGCAAAAATAAGAAACATAAACAAATATAACTAAAATAAATACTAAAATAAACACTAACACAACAAACATTTAAAACAAACATAAGTACAACAAACACAAAATCATCTCTCATTCTCTATTCTTCTAGAGGAGGAGGAGGAATGCCACCAAAAAGGTTGAAGTAGGAGGCCATCAACATAACATTGGTATTGATTTCATGTACTTCATTTCTGATACTACCAATGTCCTATTGTTGCTGCATAAGTTGAGCATCAATTTGATCAAATCTTTGATCAACATGAGTCTCAAGTCTATCAAATTTCTCAATCAGATTCTGATAATCTGATTGAGGTGCTGAGGTTTGCTTTCCTTCTTCTTCTTCTTCAGAAGCACTGGCATGTGCTTTCCCTTTTTCCTCTTTGAAAATTGCTCTGAAGGAAGCATCATTGTAGTAGACCGGCTCTTCGTATTCATCATCAGGATGCACTAAGTTGTATTTTTTTTCCAAAATGTATGTAACTAAGTGTCCTAATGAGATGTTCTTTTTTCTCTTCTGTTCTGCATGCCCAATTTCTGAAAGCTCATAAAGATGGTCTAGGATAAGTTGGGCTTCATCGATACACTTACGATCCATAATCAAAAAGGTTACAACAGAAAGGAGTGGGGTAATATTGATTCTATCACCAGATTTAGGAATGATTGAAGATTGAAGAATGTACTGGATGATTTGAGCATTTCGGGTCATTCCTGAAACTCTAGCAACATGATATATTAGGCCATTTTCTCTAATCACCCTATTGACTTCATACCATTTGGAAGTGTCTTCACTCATTAGGGTGTGGGCTCTATATCCTTCAGTTCTTAAGTTTAGAAAGGCACCAATATCGTGCTTGGTGATTTCAACTTTTTGTTTGAAAACATAAGAACTTATGGAGGAGTGGTCAGAATTAAAACTCATGTTGGCTAGAAAATAAAGAAAGGTTTGTTTGTTGTAAAGATGGACGAGAGAAAGAATGAATCCAAACTAGGTGGAAGCAAAAAGGTGCATTACCTTGAAATTTATCTCGCTTTGAATCAAAATGCGAGAAGGTGTTATTTTGGCGGAGGCAAAATGAGGAAAAGATTCCTCATTTGCTTTTGACAGGAAGTTTTCAGAGGCATTCCTATGGGGTTTCTTCGCCAACACCTTTTGTCTTTTGCTTGAGAAGGCCATTGTCGATTTGAAGTTGAAAGGGATTGAAAGTGAAGTTTGGAGATGTGATTGTTAAGTTAGAAAGCCTTCATATTTAAAGAAAATGATACGTTCATCTTGGATGAAAACTGTTCGTCCTGGACGAAAATCATCGTTCGTTTGGACGAAAATGTTTTGTACAGACGATCCAATTAGTCCAAAATGAAATGGCTTTTCATAATAAACACAATTTATGATGCGTCCTTTCGTACAGACTTTTGACTTGACCGATCTTACAGATAAAAAATTTTTGTACAGATGATCAAAAGTTAATTTGTTTTAATGTCAGTTGAAAACCGTCCCCTACAATGAAATGACATCTGTTCGTCTGGACGAACAAAAAGTTTGTACGGACGAACTTCACATTTAAAACTGTCTTATCCATTCAACTGCTGCATTCAATCGTCCCGACATTTGAGAAAAAATAATTCGTCCTGGATGATAATTAGATCGTACAGACGATTTACATTAAAAACTGCTCTCAAGATGTTTCATATCACGCAAACTGAATTTAACACACATCGTCCAGTACAAAAAATTTCGTCCCGAACGATTTCCACATTTTTGGATTTTTTGAATTTTTATCAAACAAGAACAAACTAAACATCCAAATCATAGAAAAACAATGACAAATCCACAGACTCTAAAATGAAATCACTCAAAAATAGTCAAAAATCACAAAAACAAAATAAAACAAACTACGAAAACATAAATATCAATGTTGTAAAAACATTTTTATTTAAGCATTCAAATCAATTACACCAAGCCTTATTCTTAATGTACTGAAGATATCAAAGGATAAAGGTTTTGTAAAAATGTCTGCAAGTTGATTTTTAGTTGAAACATGTGTGAGTTCAATTTCTCCCTTGGATACATGATCCCTTATGAAATGATGCTTTATGTCAATGTGTTTGGTTCTAGAATGTTGAATAGGATTTTTAGAAATGCAAATAGCACTAGTATTGTCACAATAAATTGGAATAGTGCCTATAGTTAATCCTAAATCAATTGTTGTTTTAACCAAAGTACTTATGCCACACAACTTCCTAATGCAAAGTATTTTGCTTCTGCAGTAGATAGAGCTACTGAATTTTATTTTTCACTGGACCAAGAAACTAATGAATTTCCAATGAATTGACATATTCCAGAAGTGCTTTTCATATCCACTCTACAGCCTGCAAAGTCAGAATCTGAATAACCAACAATTTCAAATGAAGAGCTAAACTTAGGATATCAAATTCCTAAGTTTTGAGTTCCAAGTAAGTATCTTAAAATCCTTTTCACTGCTGTCAAATGTGATTCTTTTGGATCTGATTGAAATCTAGCACATAAGCAAACACTGAACATAATATCTGGTCGGCTAGCAGTCAAGTAAAGCAAAGATCCAATAATCCCTCTATATTTCTTTTAATCAACAAATTTTCCCTTAAGGTCCTTATCCAACTGAACTGAGGAACTCATTGGTGTAATAACAGGTTTAGCATTGTCCATTTCATATTTCTTGAGGATGTCCTTAATATATTTAGTTTGGCTAAAAAATGTTCCTTCCTCAAGTTGCTTAATGCTAAAACCTAGAAAGTAATTTAGATTTCCCATTAGACTCATTTCAAATTCACTACTCGTTCTTTTAGAAAAATCATCACAAAGATTTTTATTTGAAGATCCAAAAATGATATCATCCACATAAATTTGAATAATGAGTATATCCTTTTCAAATTTCTTTAAAAAAAGAGTTGTATCCACACTTCCTTTTTCAAAAGATCTTTCAAGTAGGAAGTTGCTCAACCTTGCATACCAAGCTCTAGGTGCCTGTTTCAATCCATATAATGCCTTTTTTTAACTTGAAAACATGATTTGGGTATTTTAAATTTTCAAAGCCTGGAGGTTGTTCTACAAAAACATCTTCTTCAATTACCCCATTTAAAAAGGCACTTTTGACATCCATTTGAAACAATTTAAAACTTTTAAAACAGGCAAAGGCAAGTAAAACCCTAATTGCTTCAAGTCTTTCTATAGGAGTAAAGGTCTCCTCAAAATTAATTCCTTCAATTTGATTATACCACTTAGCAACTAATCTAGCCTTATTTCTAATGACTACTTCTGAGTCATTCATTTTATTTTTGAACACCCACTTGGTTCCAACAACACTTTGATCTTTTGGCCTTGTAGTTAATTCGCAAACTTTATTTCTTACAAATTGATTTAACTCTTCTTGCATGGTCAATATCCAAAATTCATCAGAAAGTGCTTGATCAATATTAGTTGGTTCTATTATTGAAATAAAGGCTGAATGATTGACTTTCTTGTTTAATCCACGCCTAGTTCTAACACCCTCACTAGGTTCACCTATAATCAATTCTCTTGGGTGATTTTTAGAAAATTTCAAATCTCTAGGCAAAGGGTTTTCTCTTTCTAAATTTTCTTCCACATTTTCTTCCAAATTTAATCTATCAATCTTTTGGGAGTTTTCCTCAATCTCTTCTTCAACAATATTTGGCTCTTCCAAATTTCCAGATTCATCAAATACAACATGTGTGGTTTCTTCAATGACTAAAGTTCTTTCGTTGAATACCCTATAAGATTTTCCAACACTTGAATATCCAACAAAAATTCCTTCATCTAATTTTGGATCAAATTTTCTTAAGGCAAATTTTCCATTATTATGAATGAACACCTTGCAACCAAAAATATGCAAATGAGACAAGTTAGGTGTTCTACCTTTTAGCAACCAAAAATAGCAACTCATAGGAGATTGAATAGAATTCAAATCTAGCATGTAAATATTGTTTACCCTTTTTCCATTTAAAACTTCTTTTCCATTTAGGCTTAATATGCAGCTAGTAGGTAAAAATTTCACATTATAGCCCTTATCACATAGCTGACTTATACTTAACAGATTATGTTTTAAGCCTTCAACTAATAACACATTATCTATGAAAACGTTTTTGAAATTTCCAATCATACCAGATTCAATCACTTTCTTTGTTGTATTATCTCCAAGTGTAACCTTGCCTCCACTCTTGGCTTCCAGCGTTATGAATTGAGCAGTATCTCCAGTCATATGCTTTGAACATCCGCTGTCCAGGTACCATATGCTCCCACGAGGTCTTGTGTGAGAGCACTCCTGCAAAACACTCAAATGTTAGACCTGGGAACCCAAATAAGTTTGGGTTCACCTTTTAGCAATTTATAATCAAATGCATGTATGATATGTCTAGGTTTATGCATCTTAGGTTTCCACACCAAATTAGATTTCATCTTCAAAGTACAGGTGTGAGCTATATGTCCCAAAAATCCACAATTATTACATTTAACATTAGCAAAAATATTCCTAAGTTTTCTTCCATATGATTGTCTTCTAAGAGATTTCATGAATTTAGGATAATATTTAGGATTTATAAAATCTTCAAGTTTAGGGGGTTTCCTATTATCCTCGAGAGCTCTTATTGTCAATTTATAAAATGAATTCATTTCTTCCAAGAGTCTATTTGTATAATTGATTCGATATGTTTTCCTCTCAGATTCATCCTTAAATTTTTTAAAATCTTTTTCAAGATCAGCATAGGATGATTTTAGATTTTCAAAATTCTTATTCAACTCATCATATTCGTCAAGTAGTTTCATGTGGTTGTTATCTATTAATGCATGATCTTTCCTAAGGATTTCATGTTCCTTCTTAAGCTCTTCCAATTCTAAACATACACTAGCATGCATCTTTTCCTATATGCATCATGCATGTGTTCAGAAACTTCAAATAATTCATCATAAGTTAAGTCACATACCTCTTCTTGATCTGATTGGTTAACATTATCTGCCATCAAGCAAAGGTTGGTAACTTCTTCTTCTTTTTCAGTCTCAGATGAGTCTGAAGCTGAGTCCTCCCAAAAAGCTCTTTGAAATTTCTTCTTGCCCCTTTTTACCATAGGTTTCTCCTCTACCTTCTCCTTGCTAGGAGTGGTTTTGAGTTTTGGGCAATCAGTCTTTATATGACCTGGTTTCCTGCATTCATAACAAATTACTTCATTAGAAACCTTGTCATTTCTGTTAAACTTACCTCTGTTCCATTGCTGACGTCTTTTCTGCTTCCTCTTTAAAAAGCTTCTGAATTGTCTAGTCATCAGTGCAATATTGTCTTCATCCTCAGGTTGTGAGTGTTCACTCTCTGACTCTTCCACCTTTAGTGCAATATTTTTCTCCTTTCGTGGTTCACCTGCATCAATCTTTCTTTGACTTACTCCTTGCTCATAAGCAATGAGTGAACCAAGAAGATTATCAATAGAATAAATATTTAGATCTTTAGACTCTGTAATTGCAGTAATTTTAGCATCATAAGTAGTAGGTAAACATCGAAGAATTTTATTGACCATTTCAGCATTTGTTAATTCCCTACCAAGTGCATGCAAAGAAGTGACAATTTGTGTGAATCTTGTGTACATATCAGAAATAAATTCATTAGGTTTCATACGAAACAATTCATAGTCATGTAACAAGATATTGAATCTTGATTGCATAACCTCATTTGTCCCTTCATAAGTTATATAAAGTCTATCCCATATGTCCTTCTGTTTTTGCAAGTGGAAACCCGCATGTAGTCTTTAGATTTTAAAGCACAAAAGAAACTATTTAAATATTTGGTATTTAATTGTGCTAAGTCACGTTCTTCCATAGTCCAATCTGTAAAAGGTGTTTCTACCCTAACTCCATCAACTAATCTAGTTGGTTTTGTGTAACCTTCCTAGACTAGCATCCACATGCAATAATCAAGTGACTGTAAGAAAGTAGACATGCGTGTTTTCCAAAAATCAAAAGGAATATTGTCAAACAGTGGAGGTCTAGTGATAGAGTAACCTTCAGGTGTGTTTCGGTTTCCAAATGTAGCCATCTACGTTAATCAAAAAGTAGTTCAAACTTATGATTTTGAAAGGGGGCTCTGATACCACTTGTTGAGTCTAGTAATTAGGTTGTTAAACCTAAGTTAATGTCCCAAGGCTACCAAGAGGGGGGGTGAATTGATAGTTTAAAAATTTTAAACCCTCTTTAAATTTATGTTGAACCGAAATGAAAATTTTCTTTTAAGTTTTAGTAGAAAACGTTTTTCAACCACAGAGTTTTTAAAATCAAAAATAAAATGCGAAAAAGTAAAAATAGTAAAGTAAATGACACCAGATTTATAGTAGTTCGGTCTAAAACCAGACCTACATCCACTCCCTAGAGGCACCCTCTGAGTATTGCACTAATACCAATAGTGACTCTCCTTTTGCACCCACAGCAAGGCGGAGAAGCCTTTACAACACACTCTTTTCACCACTCCCCGGTGCGGCAGAGAACCGTCATCCTTTTACACAATCCCCAATGTTGGCAGAGAACCATCATCCTTTCACACTCTCCTAGTGTGGGCAGAGAACCCTTCGGCTATTCACACTCTCCAAGTGTAGGCAGCGAACCCTTCGGCTATTCACACTCTCCAAGTGTAGGCAGCAAACCCTTCGGCTATTCTCACTCTTCAAGTGTAGGCAGCAAACCCTTCGGCTATTCACATTCTCCAAGTGTCGACAGCGAACCGAATCTCCTTGACAGATCTTCTCACAAGAAATCTAGAAGTAAGAAAGAAAAGAGTAAAGTAATTTCAATTCACAAGTAGAGATTCTTACCTTTGAACTCCAAGTGAAGCCTTCACGCTTCAGTGGTAGGAATCCTCCTTTGAATGCACTCTCACACTCTCTCCTTAGCTATTCTCTCAAGAGGCACGAAGATCAAATGATAAAAAGATTGGGTGGCAGTCTAATTTGGACTATTTATACAAAAGATAAGAAAAATCGCCCAAAAACTGCAAGTATTCAATTCTGTACGCAGTGGATCGTCCCGTACGATCATGGATCGTCCTGGACTATTTTACTTAAACGCTTTGAAACGACCCTATTTGTATATGTGTACAAAATATTTTCGTACAAGCTAATCGTCCCGTATGAACAAAGTTCGTCCGGTACGAACGGTTATTACGAGGTCGGCTCTAAAAACTGCTGAAAACCGTTCTAAGTCGGTTAATCATCTGGACGAAAATTGGTTCGTCTGGACGAAATTTTTACAGAGACCCGATCGTCCTGGACGATAATTAATTTCGTCTGGACGAAAATTTTATAGAGAGCAACTCGTTTTATGACGATAGTTAATTTCGTCTGGATGAAAATTTTACAGAGACCAAGTCATCCTGGATGATATTTAATTTCGTCCCGGACGAATAGGACTTAGAAAAATTTTTCAAGCCAGTTCATATTCGTTCCATGTGCTCAATAGGAGATATTTGTCTGATCGTCCCGTATAATCTGATATCGTCTCGTACGATCAGTATAAATTTTATATGATCTCCTTATGTGTGTGTGTGTATGTTTTTATTTACTTAATTATAATCACTCCCTTTCAAAATTAATTTAAAGAAAAGTACAAGCTTCAAATTTACAAGGTATTTCATGTTGAATTTGATTTGAAGTCTTCGTAGTCTGGAGTTAGATTTTCCTGAAATGTTAGTACACACAAGAGCAAATACAAATCTTCTAAAATTATTAGGAGATAACTACACATTTGAACAATAATGTTTGGAATCATCAAAACTATATAAGTTGCAAAAATGTAAAGCATTCAAATAGTAACTATCTTAACATCATCCTCTTAATATGTAATTATTATAATATATAATTGATCAATTATCCCCTGTGCTTTTATTTTTATGACAGCTGTTTATCCCTATAACAACTAGGATATTTGTTGAAATAAACTTGAACAGTTTGACTTGCTAATATAAATGGATCAAACTTCTCTTATCTTCAACTAAGTTTTACATATACTAAATCATATGCAAAATGAATCCTTGTGCCTCTATTTTGTACTGGATCATATCATTGACAGTTGAATAAGCATACAAACTTCTCATTTTTGCCTGGGTACTTCGGGTCAAGGACCTCATTCAAAATACTGTAATAATCACACTCATCTTATTCATGAGTATTCCCTCTAACCCATACTCCATAATTTTTAATTTTTCTTCCTTCACTCCACGACTTGGTATGAAATTTGAACCCATTTACAATATATATTGGCCAGGTCTTTACTTTTCATAATGGACCCCATACTAGTGCTTGCAAATCTTTATTGAAACAATTACTATCAGGGTTATTTACCTAATAAAAATTTTAAATATTACTATTTTTGGTATTAAATAATATGTAATTCAAATAAAAATTTTAAAATTTATGAGCTCACATAAAATCTAAACGAAGTTGGGAATTCATTTGCAACAACTTGCTCAATATCCATAGAATCTGTCAGAGGCAAATTACTTACAAAATACCTTGATAAATCATCCAAATAATACTTTAGTATTTTAAATAAACATTACTCATTATGCACATTATGGAAGAACGTAAACTGCCAGTAAGAACTAATGTCGGTAGACAAACCAGTAGTTATTTGATCGCCGCTAATTCTGGCGACATTAAATTAAATAATTGCCAGTTAGACTGCCGGTAAATACTAGTGGTTTAACTGTCGATTATGCCATTGTTAATACTGGTGGTTACATAACCGCCTATCTAGAACGCTGGTAATTGATGAATTTCCTGTAGTGTTAAATTTTTATATGGTTTTAAACATTTTCATTCATCAAAAACATCCAATACAAGCAAGAATAATCACTAAGAGGTGAAGGACAATATGGATATCCATAAGTTGGAATAACTAGTAAAGAATACCTTACATCAGGATGTGTTATTTTAAACGATTTATGACTAACAGTATAATATCCTAAAATGGGTAATTGGTGACTTTTTGTCATAAAACCTAACTTACAGTTAAAAGTGAAATAATGGATACCTAAAATTGAGTAAGTTTGATAAGGAAAGAGAGAGAGTAGTTACTTGAATGACCAAGTTGATGATGCCATTTCTAACATGAGGATTACTAATTAAGTAGAGTGAGTAGTAGGCAAGATGATGTGTTGGGAAAAAAGATTAGGAACTTGGATAGATGCCTTCATAAGATTATCCTTAAATAAGAAATTGATGTGTCCTCAAATCCTTTACATGAATGCTATAAAGGTTAAATGATACTGACTAATTCTTAATAGAGGTTAATTTATGAATAGAAATAAAATTTTGAGATAGTTTAATCAGAAACATGAAGAAGTTTAGAGAGGAAGAGCTTAAGTATGAGTGTTGAGAGGAGGCCATGCCCGGGTTGAAAACCTATTAATGCTCACCCATTACAAATCAAAACATGATTAAATCCCTAAGTATATTATAGATGAGAGAGTTTTTTCCTCACACTTGATGTGCTAGTAGATAAACATAAAAGTCTAAAATTTGAGAAGGATTAGAAAATGTATAAGCTTGGGTTGTTTTATTTGCTTTTTTTCTCTTTTTGCTAGAAATTAAAGCAGAAAAGGATCATCAAGACTAATAAGAGTGAGTTTGAAGTGAATAACATTATTAAAGGCTTAATAATTTATTGGTAAGTCATTCAGAATACTCAATATAATGATATCTAGATAAGTTGAACCAACATGTGTAAAATTATTAACCTTAGTTTTATTTAAAATAAATATTATGATATTGATTAATTTTTCATAAAAATTTTGCTTGTCTCATTTTTAATAAATTAACTCGAGAGTGGTGGGTAGATTTTAAAAGTTTCTTCATTATATAATGAATTTCAACATAAGAGTCGGTATTAAGAATGAAAAGTGGTTGACATAATAGTGAATATCATGGAAACAAGATTCTAATCAACATTAACTAGGAGTTAAAGTTGAGATTAGTGTCTCTTCATTAATTTGTATCAATGGACAATGAGTGGAAATATTAAGACCAATATGGTATAATCATCCAAAAGAAGCTACATATATTACATCTTTCATGTTAGATATTAACAATTTTAGTTGAGGTGAAATATATATCTCACCTACTTTCAGCATGGTTGAATCTTCATAATAATATTATTAATTTTGTTTAAAATCCAATTGTGTTGATCAATTGGGTTGTACTACTACCTCAAACCTTAGTTAAGTTTTTTGGCTCACTGGGGGTTGTAAGGGGTTCTCCCTTTACTTTGGTTCTAGTGCTTTACACCCAAAAAAAAATTATATAGCACCCTGATGTTGTGTATCAGAGTGCCCTATCTTTGTATATCCGAATGCTCTGACACTATATAGTTTAGTGGAAATATATAGAGAGCAGAGTGATGTGGCACTTCAATTCTCAATACGGTAATGTTGGCAGGGCGTATTATAGCACTACAATGTTACCATTCAGATATGATATAGAGAATTGAGCATTATGGTGCTTCATCGTAGTTTCATGGTGCTACGAGGTACATAAAGTAGTTTTCTTTCTTGAATTTCATTAAGGGTTGCATCCCTTGGTGGAAATTTTTTATCTCTTAATTTGTTCTTATGTAAGAATGGTGCAAGAGAGGAGAGAAATAAGGAGAGAGTGAGAAAGATGAGATATATGTACTATTTCTCCCAATTCTTAGTCTCGTGTGGCTCCATAGTTTTTTCATAATTTGAGGTTTTTTTTATTTTAAATCCTGGTGTTATTTTATTTTGGTTGTAACTTTTCATTTTTTTGTTTGTTTCATTGTGTGGTTTTACTTCCTACACAAAATTTGGTATCGTAAACATATTCTTTAGTTTGAGTGGAGAAATGGCTGATGAAATAAGATATAAGGTTGAGAAGTTCAATGGTTAAAACTTGGTACTCTAGAGGATGTAAATTAAAGATTTGTTATTTCAAGAGAAGATGTATTTACCATTGGAAGGAATCACTATGATGCTAGAGGAGTGGGGGGTTCTTCTTTACCAGATTGACTTAGGTTTAATTTTACTTTAACTTTCCTCATCTATTACAATCAACATTTAAAATGAGAAAACTATAATTGATCTTATGTCTGCACTAACTAAGAAGTACAAGAATTCAACATCCATAAATAAAGTTTTCTTAATAATGTTATTTAATATGAAGATGTTGGATAGCACTTCAGTGGTAGAGCACTTGAGTGACTTCAAAACTATGATGAGTTTGTTGTGTTTAGAGGGCATTAAGTTTTATATTGATGTAAGAGCGGTGTTGTTGTTATCTTCATTACTAGATAGCTGGGATGGGGTGGTTAATGCAATGAGTAACTCTTAAGAAAGTTCAAAGTAGAACATTGAGGATATTATGTGGTTGGTGCTAAATGAAGAGGTTCATAAGAAGGTGAATAGTGAATCTTCAAATTCTACTTTTAATGTTGAAGCTAGAGGAAGGAGTTTAGAGGGAAAACCCAGTTGAGGAAGATGTAAATAAAGGAGAGAAAAGTATACTTCATGTAAAGTGAAAGTTGTGTATTGGAACTATGTGAAGTGGGGTTATTTGATGAAAGAGTTTCTATTCCAAAGAATGCTAGTGGTTGAAGTAAAGATAAAAATTACTTTACAAATATATTTGTAAAATTATTTTAGTCAGATTCTTTGATTTTATCTCAAGATAATTTTGAATCTTAGGCTATAGATTTAGGTGCTTAATTTCATGCAAGTCCTAACACGGAGGTGTTTAAGAACAACATAGAATGTGATATGGGCAAAGTGTATGTGGGGGACAATAAACCTTATAGTATTATAACACAAGGATATGTTAATATAAAAATGTTAGATGGGTCAACTTGGAGACTTAAAGATGTTGGGCAAATTCCTTATCTGAAGAGGAACTTAGTTTTTATGAATCAGCATGCAAACTCAAGCCATGTAACATCATTCACAGGAGATTTTTGGAAGGTGAAAAAAGGGGATATGGTTAAATCTTAGGGCAGCTGAAGGGAACACGACGTTAGGTACTACTAAAAATGTATGTGTAATATTCCTAGCTATGCAAGAGCATGTTTTGATCAAGTAATAAAGTGTATGAGAAGTGTGTCGATTGCATGAGCACACCTATGTACTATGACTATCTCTAGTACTTCCTACTCAAGCCACAAAATTTATCTTACTTAATATAATAAAGATGAGGTATTTCCACTACTTAAAATGAAGAAGAAAGTGAAAATAACTAGAAAGTATAAAATTTAGACTAATGATATTGAATGAACCTATGTTTTCCTAAGAAAAATCATCAATGATAGTTATTAATGAGAACATAAGCACCCTTAGATCTCTATTGAGCTTATAAGGTTGTAAAGAAAGGTTTTCATCTCTCTTCAATGATTATATCTCTATAAACTCTAGAATCATCATATTCATCATATGTCTAGGCATGAAAGTTTTCTATCTCAATCCTCCTAATTATTTTAACTTTCCTCAATCGAGGCAATGTATCACTAAAATTTAACTTCATACAGGGCCATTCTATGAATTAATTAAGCACAAATGAGAATAATCATTCACATTTACATACAAGAGTCAACATTAAGATATATAAAGATTATTCACATTAGTCCAAAATAAAGAAATTAGTTAACCATAGAATTTTTTTGGAATAAAATACATTTCATTACTTGCTTTCAAAAAGAGGCACAAGAAAATAAAATGAAGAAAATATCTCTCATATTTGAGAATCTTAAATAGATCATTTAGATGGATTATTTCTAGAATTATACCCACTTTGATCATTTACTCTCCACACTCTATTTCACTCCTAATTAGTGTTTTTTCCCACCACACAGATGACCCGCCACTTCACTAATTTTTTTCTCTCCCCTCCCCTAGAAAGAATATAAAATTATTTATATTTACTCAAACAAACTAACTCAGGTGATATGACGCTCGATAGTGTAGTACCGCTATGTTACATGATGAACTAGCAACCTAGTGCTCCTCACTTTGCTCTGTTGTAGCATTGGGCAGACCAAGCATAACATTCCTGTTGTAAATTTCTCTTAATTACCCCTATGTAATACTGCAAATTATGGGTTCCATGGTTCTTAAACATGTTATCTAGCACTAGGTGCTCCATATGTTGACATTTCAATGTTGAATTATGTACAAAATTTATAAAGAACAGAGCGTGATAGCATTTTATATGCCGCACTACATTATTACTTGTATTTCTACAAGGGTGTTAAATTAATTATAATTTTCTTGAGACTTGAGTGCTGTAATGTTCAATTCTGGCACTATGGCATTAATGGCATTAAAACATTGGTGTTTGGGGTGCTTCAACACTAGTTCTAACTTTATAAATTTTTGACTTTTTCATGAAATGTTCTTACACAACATCAACTAAAACACACATTCACTACGGGAAAACACGCGATTACCGTCAGATTTTTCGGCAGAAAATTGTGCGCCGGTAATAACGGCGCCGATTACGGCAGAATTATTCGATGAAAATCTTGCGGCGCAATTTCCGGCGCAAAATACGCCGTAAAGTTACCGACGCCGATTCTGCCGGACGATCCGACGGTATAGTAATGTCTGAACCATTTCCGTCGCACATTACGGCGGAACATTTCCGGCGTACGGTACCGGCGGACATTGCGCCGGCGTATTTAAACTCAACGAAATATTACCGACGTATCTTGCGTCGAAAATGATATCGGCGTCGAATCCGTCGGATATTCCGCCGTAAAATCCCTATTTCCCGAAACCAAACCCCTCTGGCCGTCATTCGTTTCCTTCCGTTCTCTTACTTCTCCTGCTTCGCCCGTTGCCCTCGATCGCCGTTCGTCGCTCGTCGTGATTAGACGTCGCCGACGGTCACCGGACTTCGCCGTCGACGGTCACCGGACTTCACCGAGCCTCTCTCATTACTAGTCGCGCGTCGCCGAGGGTCGTAGAATGACCGAAGGTATTTGTTTTCATTTTTTTTTCCTATTTCGGTTGGATTACATATAAGATTAGTCTTAAGTCCATATCTTTTTGCTTTAGTCATGGTTGTTATCACTAGACATTTGCTAGAGGATGTACCTTGGTGCATGCTTTTTGTTGATGATATTGTTCTTGTTGATAAGACTAGAGAGGGATTTGAAGGTAAACTTTGATTATGGAGATCAACATTAGTCCATATCTTTTTGCTTTAGTCATGGTTGTTAGCACTAGACATTTGCTAGAGGATGTACCTTGGTGCATGCTCTTTGTTGATGATATTATTCTTTTTGATAAGACTAGAGAGGGAGTTGAAGGTAAACTTGGATTATGGAGATCAACATTAGTCCATTTTTTTGTGCTTTAGTCATGGTTGTTAGCACTAGACATTTGCTAGAGGATGTACCTTGGTGCATGCTTTTTATTGATGATATTGTTCTTGTTGATAAGACTAGAGAGGGAGTTGAAGGTAAACTTGGATTATGGAGATCAACATTAGTTCATATCTTTTTCCTTTAGTCATGGTTGTTAGCACTAGACATTTGCTAGAGAATGTACCTTGGTGCATGCTTTTTGTTGATGATATTGTTCTTGTTGATATGACTAGAGAGGGAGTTGAAGGTAAACTTGGATTATGGAGATCAACATTAGTCCATATCGTTTTGCTTTAGTAGTTAGTAGACCTAGTGAGGGGATTGTGACTTTGAGCGATCAAGTCATTAATAAGTGTAACACGTTTTAAATATCTTGGATCTACTATTTAGAGTGATGGTGAAATAGATATGGATATTATAATGTCTTTTTAATTAGATATATATATAAATTCATTATTTTTTTACTCTTATATATAGGTTATGGATATTAGAAATCAAAGAAGTTGGATGTATAACCGATTATCTCAAGATCGGAAGACATTAACAGATGAATTCATCAATGGGGTGAACTTTTTCATTCAGCAAGCGAAACAGCTGCCCAGCTTTATATCAAAAGGAAAGTTTCGATATTCATATTCTAAACACAAAAATCTAGTGCACCTAGAACTAGATGATGTAACTGTTGATCTGTATCGCAGAGGATTCATGCCACGGTATTGGTATTGGACTTCTCATGGTGAGTATGAGCCATAATTTGATTATCAATGCGGTCCTTCTACAAGTAGTAATGTTGCTGAGGCTGAAAACATCCGTCCAAATCTTGAGGAATTAGTTCATGATGCAACTAGAATTCAAATTGAACAAAATACAGAAGAGTTACCGAATATGGAGGCACAAAATTTTTATGATTTATTGCATGCTGCCCGGCAACTAATCTGGAAAGGGTGCACGACTCACTCAGAATTATCTGTTGCTCTGAAGATGTTAAGCATCAAGGCTGAATATAATGTTGCTCGTGAATGTTTTAATCAATTCATTGGGCTTCTTAAGGAAACCAATCCGACAGATAATTTAATTCCTACAGATCTATATCGGACAAAGAAGTTAGTTTCCAAACTTGGTTTGACATACATAAAGATAGATTGTTGTATGAATGGATGCATGTTATACTTTAAAGAAGATATCGTAGAAATTGTATGCCGTCATTGCAATGCACCAAGATTTAAACCCAAATCTAGAAATAGAAGGAAGCAAAAGGATGTGCCTATTAGTAGGATGTTCTACTTTTCAATAATTTTGAGACTACAATGGCTATATGCATCCATGAGATCTGCTGCACATATAACAGAAGTAAAGCGGGCTAGGAGATATGCAAAGTTTGATCCTTTCATCATTGCTAGTCAGGAAACTCAAGTCTATTATGCTAACTATCCAAGCGGAATATGAGGCAAACAAGATTGGCTGGTAGTTATGAAGACAAAACCAAGAGGAGTAATTGAGAAAACCACCTCAATACCATCAGCACATCAAGAAGAGTTTATGTCTAATTTAAAAAATCTCCCAATCAATGTAGATGATCAAATCAGAATTAATGAGAGTGAGTTGCAGTTAGAGGAGGTAGATCTAACCATAGAGGAAAGTAATGATGAATCTGATAGTAATGGGACTGTATCATCTTATGCAAGTGAATAAACAAATGATGAGTTAACAACATAAGGTAACTTAAATTTTTTTTAGCTACTGCACTGCATTTTATTTTACTTCCCTGCATTTTACTTTACTGTATTTTTTTTAGCTACTGCACTGCTTTATTTTTTACTCCCCTGCATTTTACTTGACTGTGTTTTTTTTAGCTACTTTACTGCATTATTTTTTATTACATTTTTGTTATAACTCATATTTCTAATTTTTTTTTTATTTATGTGTAGATGGCTTCAGGTGAGGAGCCTAGTAGAGGAGTGATAAAAAATATTTTTAACAGGCGCACTAAGAAGATCACTACAGCTGGACCACCTAAGCCAGTACGTACTGAGGGGACCACCTCGGCTCAGCCTGCTACACAGCCTCAGCCTACTACACAGCCTCATCCTACTACACAGCCTCAGGCTGATACACAGCCTTTACCCACTCATGGAAGCAGTAGCCCACAGTTTTACTCACCATACCCCCGATTTCCTTCACCAGATCCAGGGCAGAGTACTCCTTTCTACCCATACTACACACCCCCATCGTATGTTGGTGCCCCTCCTACTTATCTATTTCCACCATATGCTCCACCATACTATCCTCCACCACACCATCAGCCCGCTACAGCTGGACCTTCGACAGCAGCTGCAACAGAGAAGGAGACAGATGGTAGAATGTTGATAGCACCTAAGGGTGACACGTACGTACATTCTCTTTTATTTATTTAAACTAACAAATATTTTTATTTTATATTTTATATTTGTTTCATATAACTTTTTTTTATAGGTTCTACCCATCAAAATAACCGACATATAAAATACGGGACATCATACGAAGCAGGTTTGACGCTCCTTATGTTTCTTAGAAGAAAGTCCCGAAAGAAGTCCGGGAGATGTGGTTTAGAGAGTTTGAGGTATTTTTGGGTTTTATTTTTTATGTTAAATGATTTATTCTTTCTTACTTAAGCTAATAATCTTATATATTATATATCATATGTATTTGATTGCAGAAAGAGTTTTGTTGGCTGCCTCAACACAATAACATGATTAGAAAGAATTTTGAGAAGCGTGGATCTACTCGGATGCGCGACATGTTCACAGATATTAGAAAGTCTGGGAAGCGACCATTGTGGATTGGAGAGGTTATATGGGCTGAGTTGAATGCAGCTTGGGGCAGCGAAGAGTACAGTAGGAGGAGGGATCAAAATCGACAGAACAGAGCTTCTGATGTTGGTGGGTTGGGTAGTTCACTTCATACAGGTGGCTCTGTTCCACATACTGAGCACAGGCGTCGTTTGATAATGAATTTTAAATATTTTTTAAAATTGTTCTTTAATCTGTATTAATAAAATTCTCTTAATTCAAACAGAAAGCAATGCTTGGTAGAGAACCAACTCATGTTGAATTGCATAGTCGCACTCATAAGCGACAGGAGGATCAACAATGGATTGATGAGAGATCAAGAAAAGCCTATGTAAGTATATTTTTATATATGTTTAATATTTTCTAAGTTTTAGTTTAACTATATATATTTATATTGTACTTTCACAGGAGGATTATACACGGCTTCGAGAGACTCATGCCGCATCAGGTGAGGGCTCTTCTGGCGGCTCTGTGGAGTATTCTGAGTATCGCATCTGGTCGCAAGCCCTCGGAGGATTGCAGCATGGTAGAGTATATGGCTTAGGTGCGCAAGCTCAGGCATACGAGGGGATGACCTCCTCTACTGCATCCAGTTCGCATGAGTCCTTACAAGCTCAACAAATAAGTGCCCTTCAAGCTGACCTAGAATAAGTAAGAAAATCACAAGCTGATTGGCAAGCTCAGCTGCAAGCACAGGTTCAAGCTCAGCTGCAAGCACAGGTTCAAACAAGTACTGAGAAACACAATCAATTGTTGGATGAAATGCGTAAGATGAGGGAGCAGCTGAGTGGAAAAGACGTAGCTCCACCTGAGGAGGAGTTCACGGAGTCAGAGTAGTTTAATTTAGTTTATATGAACTTATTTATTTCTGTGAACAAGTTTTATTGAACAGATTCTTTTAATGTGATGTTTTTAGTTGATTGTTAGTACTAAACTGTTTCTTTTAATGTTATAAATTATTGTGAAACTGTGGTGAAATTGTTGATCTGTTGTAATGTTACAATTGAAATATTGTAGAATTGATATTTGTATAGATTTGCAGGTGTGAAAATTTGATTGTTGGCTGGGAAGGAATTTTTTTTTTGTCAATGCTACAGGTTTCCGGCGGATTTTGCGTCGGAACCTCGCCGGAAAGGATGATACAACGAATTGTATCGTACGTACCGACGTCTTTGTTATGTCGGAACGTATCGGCGCATGTTCCGGCGTAAAGTCTGCCGGTAATTACTGGCGTATACTTTGCGTCGCAAGCGATACCGTGGGATTTCTACGTCGCACTTTGCGGTGTTTTCTCCGTCGGTAATGTCCGGCGCATAATGCGACGCTAATTACCGGCGCATATGGCGCCGAAATTAAGATGTTTTTTACGTCGTCAACAATCCGTTTTTTTGCCGGTAATTCGTCGGAAACTGCGCCGGAGAAATTTCAAGCGCATATAATGCGCCGGTAATAAACGACGCGACTTAAACCCATGAATAAATATATGCCTAAACATGCACCAGAAACTATATTTTCCGTCGAATTTCTAATAGTTCCGGCGGATTTAGTCCGCCGGTAATAAGGGGTTTTCCTGTAGTGATTTTTACTTTAATTTAACACAAAAATAAACAAAAATTTTACTTAATAGTAATATTGAAGGCACCATATATGTTATCAATAAAAGATTAGATTTTATTTGAGTAATTGATTCATATGTTGACTGAGGTCTTTGGCATCAAAGGAGGTATACATTCACTTCTTATTACACAAAAGCTTCTCAGTTTAAAATCTATAAATCAAGATTTTTATAAAGATTGTGTATATGGCAAGCAACAAGATGTGAGTTTTTTTAAAAATTGGTTCAAATGTGAAAAGAAGCTGGAGTTGGTGCATACTATTATATGGGGTCATGCAAGAGTTTAATCTATAAGATGTTCTCTTTATTTTATGAATTTTAATAATGATCATAGTAGAAAGGAATGGATGTACTTATTAAAATATAATTCAAATGTATTTAATGTTTTTAAGAAGTGAAGGCCATGGTTGACAATGAGATAGATTTAAAGCTCATGTGTCTCAAATCAAAAAATGGTGGCGAGTATCATGGAAAGAAGTTAAAGGAGTGTTATGATTCCAAGATCATCATAATAGAATGATGTTATAGATTTGATGAATAGAACTATATCTAAGCATGCCAGGAGCATGAGGTTGCATGCTAGTTTATTCAAATATTCATGGGCAAAGGTAGTGAATACTGCTATTTATCTTATCAATCATGGTCCTTCAGTTTCATTAAAAGAGGGGTTACTTGAGGAAGTTGTTAAGTGTAGCTTTTGGAATGTTTTACTATCTTAAATATTAATAAAATTATTATTATAAGTTGTTACCATAAAGGAATATATTAAGCAAGGAAAAACTTTCACAAGTGTTGAGCTAGTGCTAAAGTGCTTCAAACATAAGTGTTAAAGTGCTATGATTGATAATGCCCTCTTGCCATAATCCAACATTACAATGATGGTGACACTAGAATTTTTATGCAAGTTAGCACCCTAATGGAATCAAGGTCAGCACCGAGCATCAAATAAAAGCTTTATTGCTATATTCACTATTTCATTCAAGTGTTGTAGCACTAATCTATATAACATCACATTGTCTAGGAGCATATTCAAGCATCTTGATGAAGTAGTTACCAAAATGAGGAGCCTCATTGACTCAAGAAAAAGTCCCATAAGTTCAGCCAATAGACATACTAGTTGAGTCCAATATTGCAATGGAGCAAGCCAAGTAATGCTAAGATTCTAATTAATTTTATAATGCAATAGGGCTAACCTGACAAGCGCCACAGTGTCTGAGTCTATTTATATACATAATATAAATAGAAATTCTATCATTTTTAGAAAAGGGCTATCATAGTTATGTAGTTCTTTTATTCTTAAGTATATTTCCCCCTTAGAGTTAAGTCTAACAGTGGCTTGGGGAGAGAAAGATACTATATTTGGATATTGTTAGCCTATCTTATTTTAAGTAATACGAATTTTGGAGGGGAAATCAGTGCGAAATTATATTTGTATTATCCTTGTGACATCTAATTATACTTTTACTTTTGTACATATTATTATATACAAGTAAGGAATGATAGATTGTTATCTTTTATTTTCATGGCTAGTTAATTTCTAAGTTTTGGATTAATAATATTAAACTATAAAAGTACTAATGTAGACTCTTATGCTTTGAATAAATAAATGATATTTTAAATATCTTTGATTATTAATTTAATGCATGGAATGACCATCTATGTAGATATAATTTAGTATGATATATTACCTCGATAAAGGAATATTGAAATAATTAAGATAATTGAAATGGAACTCCTACATGTCAAAACATATGATGTTTAGTGTTCTAGGTTCTTTGAAGATATAATAACTTTAGGATGGTCATAAACCTCCCTTCATGTTCCTATAAGCTCGACAAAGATCTAAGGATCCACAGGCTCTATCCACATCAAGCGTAGAAGAGTCTATATAAAAATTTAGAGAAATCACAGTTATTAGTCCAAAATTTCTAATCATAGAGTATTTTTCTTTTTTATTGCATATTTAACTAGTTATTCTCTCGGCCATAACTTTCATTCAATATGATAAATATTGTAGCTTTAATAAACAAAAAAATAAAATAAGTAGGTATAATAAACAATACTAATTTGTTAGCATATTAGCAGTACACTTTCTCGTGGAATCGACACTCTCTTATATCACTTTATTACTTGATTCACATGTGCACTTATGTATTAGTGTGTAATTCAAATAGAAAAAAATATAAGTATATTGAAATCCTATGCATATTATTCACACATCCAAGTAGTTACCCTATTGCCCACCATTAGAATCCTAGAGTGGCAAAGAAGTAAGTTTATCACACCTCTTTTTTTTTTTATCCCAGGTTTATGTTGATGTAGGATATAAGAGTAAACTTGATCCAAAATCTATTAAGTGTAAAAGTATTGGATATGGCTCTATTGAATTTGGCTATAAATTATGGGATTATATAACAAGTTCATCAGGAGCGACAATGTTAAATTATTAAAAATAAAATTTATAATGATAAAAATGAGACTCCTATAGATTCTTCTAAATACATTGAGAGAGAGGATTCAAATAAGTGGGAGAAATTCATAAATGATGAGATGCATTCACTTGAGTTAAATCTGACTTGTAATTTGACATAATTAATATATGAAAAAAAAAGCATTACAGAATAAGTGATTTTAGAGGCTAGAATTTTCTCTCCAATATTGAAGATGATTATAATGATAGTTGTGCTGAGCATAATAGTGGTGGAAATTTACATCTATAGAATATGTATATAAAGATTGCATTTCATCATGGTGACCTTGAAGACGAGTTATACATAGTGCAAACTCAGAGATATATGATTACAAGTAAAGAAGGTATTATGTGCAAGCTCAATAAGAGTTTATATAGGCTTAAGCAAGTACCAAGGTAATAATATAGAAAATTTGATAAGTTTATATCAAATAATTAGTAGATGAGGTACCAGGAAGATTATTATTGTTCTTTTAAATATTTTGATAAATTCTATATTATTTTGCTTTTATATGTGAATGACATATTAATTGTAGAATCATATATGGAGAAGAAAAGATGTCTCAAGAAGCTATTAACAATGAAATTTGAAATGAAAGATATTGGGTCCAACAACAAGAATTTTTGGTATGAAATCAACAGAGATAGAAGTGCAAGTATACTGATGCTATCTCAGGTAGAGTTTCTTGAAAAGGTGCTACACATACATAATATGAGTGAGGAAAATCTAGTATGCACTCCCCTAGCTAGTCACTTTCAGTTATCTATGCAACAATCGCTCAAATATGAAGCAAAGCACGAACTAATGGAGTGGACTCCATATGCTTTAGTAGAATTGGAAGTTTTTATAATGTTATAATCTATGTGAGAGGAGATACAACATATGCAATGAGAGTAGTTAGTAGATTTTTTAGTAACCTAAATAAAATTCATTGGGAGACAATTAAGTAGATTCTAAAGTACTTGAGAGGATAAGTTGACAAAGTTCTTTTCTTTGGATATGCTGGTATGTACAAGGATATGTAGATTTTAATCTTCTTGGAGATCTTGATGATAGGAGAAGCACGGTTGGTTTTTTCTTCACTTTGGGAAAGACTGTAGTGAGTTAAGTTTTAAGGTTATAGAAAATTGTTGCACTTTTAACAATAGAAACTGAGTATATTGCTATCAGTGAGACTAGCAAATATATGATATGGTTGTAAACTTTCACGGCTAAACTTGACAAGGGCCAAAGGAATGAGAAGTTGTATAGTGACAACATGAGAGCTATTCATTATACATAGAATGCTACATTTCATGCCATGATGATGAACAATTAGATTAAATATCATTTCATCTGATCATGTCTCTTGAAGATGGTCAGTTACCTTTGGAGAAGATACACGGCCTAAAATCCTATATACATGCAGATGAAGATGGTGACAATTAATAAATTGAAGTTGTGTAGCATCCGTTGGTCTTCATGAAGGATGAGAGTTGGAGTGAGCCACAGTACATGTACTATGATTAGTTTTTTTCAAATCGGGAGATAAGAATTGATAGAAATCAATTTTCAAGTGGGAGATTGTTAATTTTATATGCAATAATCTTATTTAGTCAATTAATTTGGTACTATTGAGTTGAACCTCAATTTAGTTTGTCGGGCTCGCTAAGGTTTGTAGTGGGTTCTCCCTCTATTAAATTTTAGTTTTATACAGCGCCCTATCACTATGTACTCGAGTATCCTGATGCTATATACCCGAGCGTCCCGCCACTATATAGTTGTTCCGAAAAAGAAAGAGGGCAGAGTGTTGCGGTACTCCAAACCTCAGTATGGAGAACCTGCAAAGGGGCGCTATGGAGCACTATACTCCAGCGCTGCGGCGTTGTCATACAGACATGAGACAGAGAATTGAGCATTGCGACGATCCAACTTGGCACAGTGGGGCTATGAGGCAAACATAGCTATTTTCTTTCTCATTTTTCATTAAGGGTTTCTTCACTTTGTGGTTATTATGTATCTCTTGGTTTATTCTTGTGTAAGAATGATGCTAGAGAGAAGATAGATCTGTACTATTTCTTCTAAATTTCATAGTGTATTTCTTATTGTGGTGTGACTCTATGCCTTTTTCCAAGTTTCGGATTTTTCAACTTTCAATCCCAGTGCTCTTTCCTTTTTGCTGTAATTTTAAATTTCTTATATGTTTCATTGTGTGGTTTTACTTTCCTTCTAGTAATGGAGAGAACATAGATGTATATGGAAATCTGTCATGCTCCAGAGAATAGCAACAACTAGAACTAGCATAAAGTATCACACGAATGTCAAATGTCTTTGATAAAAGAAATTGAAGAATCTGTCAAGGAGCTCGAATACCATTCCGAAGACAAACAACAACTACCTCATAGCATTGTAGAAATAAATTTAAGAAAACAGAGAAGAAGAAACTTGATTGATGTATTTCCATTCATATATACCACTCTTTAGTGATATAGTGTATGAAAATATATACGAGAGAACTTAAACTGTCTATCTCATGATTACATAAATGTAATTACTAATATACTTGGGTTTTGTTTGGGATGGCTTTTTAGTTGATTCTTAAAGCAGCTTTTTAGTATAATATTTTTTACTAGAAAACTGTTTTAAGAAGCAATAAAAAATTCGTCTTAAATGAAGCCTTAGACTTTATCCGTCATGATAGGCTCTGTTTTTTATCGAGCATTGTGATTTGTTGCTTAGTTTGCATTTCTATGGCTGCGAAGATTGTTCAGAGTGAGTGATTGCAATAGATGATGACACCAAATACAAAATATTATAAAATTGAACCACAAAAATCCAAATATTGCATGGACAAAATGATTGCAATATTATTATTACTTTCATTATCATTACTACAAATTTTCTCCATTAGATACACAGTACAATACTTTAGTACAAACATCTAGCAGAGCACACGAATACCAAAACATAAACTCCTTATCTAAAGCATGTGAAATAAAAACACATAACATCATGATTTTGCTTTCTTCTTCCTTCCTTACATTGTGCTTTTATCCTATTCTGGAAGAGGGATATCAGCAAGATCTTCTCTATGAGGCACAGCTTCATTTTCTCTGTCGCGATTCGAGTGAGTCATACCCTTCTCCAGTTGAATTTCAGTGGTGTTTGAAGTATCTATAAAAGTGATCGTCTTATCTTTCCTGAAAACTAAATAAATAACAGAAACAATATAGGCAGCCATTAGAGGGAACACAAGCATTCCAATGAATACAGTAGCAGCCTTTGGTAAACTGCTATGGATAATCCAACCAACGAAGCCAGTGCTTAAGTAATATATGTTGATTCCAATGATGCCTGAACCGAGGATCCATGATGCAATAATGATCTGCAATAGTTTCATGTAAATATGAGCATCGTAGACGTCTTGTCGAAAGAATGAGGAAATGATTAAAAATACTAACGTAGATGGAGTTCTTGTGCGGGCCCATTTTGGTTCGGCTGCTGCTAAATTTGAGAAGAGGAATTAGAGCAAATGGCAACTCGAACGAAAGTATCATCTGCAGGACACAAATTAATTAATTGCAGTTAAAGCTTAATTGATTTTTGCTATATGATATAAATGAGAGAAGTACTTACTGATGCAATAATGATTAATCTTCCCGCACCGGAGGATCCACCGATGATGGAGACGATAAGGCTAGGAGTTATGGCGATTGATCGCGTCATGAGATTTCTCACCCACCTCTTCATTTTCAAGTCCAAAAATCCCTGCATGTTCCACCTTTTCTTATTTTCCTAATTAATAATTCTAATATTCTTTCTGTCCCGAAGATGTGAAATTTTTGTAATAACAAGTGATTGAATATAAAATATAAAAATTAAATTTGATATATTAAAATTACAACAATATATTATGATAATCCTCGCTACAAAAAGATTTGCAAGATAACTAACTAATTAATACAGTAACTTGGAGAATAGTGAAGATTCATTTGTAATGACTTTTTACTCGAATCAAATTTTTAGTACTAAAATTAAAATTTTTAAATTAAAAAAATATTTTAAAAACCAGTAAGAAAGTTGTCCCAAATGATTTGGGACAGATTTCTTGATGCTTTCTAAAACAACTTTTTAGTTAAAAATTTTCTTGAATTAGAATTTTTTTAACTAAAAAAATATTTTAATAAGTAATAAGAAAACTGTCACAAATAAAGCCATAGTTAATTTTTTTAATCTATTTTAGATTTCATTTGCCTGCTTGACTGTAAATTGAAAGTATATTTTGAAAATGTTAATTTTCTTATATTCTTTAATGTATAAAATATATTTTTTAATTTCGGAGAAAACCTTACTAAAAATTTTAAAGCGGTTATTATTATATAATTTATTTAATTGTTAAAACTTGTTTAAAATGTCTAATTGCTTCCATAAGTAGATGGACGGAAATATTATAAAACAGTTATCTATTTTATCATTACTGCAACAGTAAAATAATCTAAAGAAAGTCATCGTAGTTGGGGGAAATTATTTTTAGCTAATTACCTGCATGATGTACTGCCCAGCGTATGTTCCAGTTATGGCCGAACTTTGGCCCGAAGCTAGTAAAGCGATTGCATAGACAATGGAGCTTGATTTTCCTAATACGTTCTGTACATGGAATAAAATAAAATAGTTTTCATAATTTCTAATATTAACAAAATGAAAATCGAGATATTTGTTTGGAATTCTTTTGAAAAATATTAAATTAATTTTACTTTTTCATTCAACCTAATAGAATAATTTAATTTTTCCAGGCTTTATAAATATTAATAAAAATTTAACTACCAAAGAATTTAATAAAGCCTGGACAACACTCTTATTATTTTATTTTTTGTATTATTGTTAAAAATTTTATTTGGCAACTGCTTTAGGGTTATTTTTCAATAAATGTTTTAATAGAAAGTTTTTTTTAATAGCAACTTTTAAAAAAATTACATTTCTTACCATAACTTTTAACTAAGTTTACGAAAAACTTAAGTCGTACCAAACAAATCTTAATTCCCTAAAATAAAGTTTGATAATGTATGTAAAATAGACTCCAAATTTAATTTAAAGTAATGATCGGGTCACTAATACTAACTAAGAGGTTTTTTTTTTCTTTTAAATTTTTGAAAATGTTAGTCTTTTATTTTCTTTTGGAGTTTCTTTTTTATTTTTACACAGATCAATTTATATCAAGAAATATCTAAAATAAATTTAAATATTTTAGATATTTTATTCAGTTATGTATACATACAAAATCAGCCTCACTCATTACGACAAAATTTATCGACCTTCACCACTGAACAACCACTGTTGATGCCTCCAGTGCACCAACATTTTGAGCATTGGGGCCACTACTTCCATCTAAATTACAAAAAATAAATCTACTTCTGCAGTCTATTATATAATAAGTAAAAATAAAAGAAACGAAAAAAATGTTTCAATTTATATAAAAAAACTTATAATATAAAGGAAAATATAAAAATGATTCCTAATGCTTTTTATGATATTTGACAGGGCTAACCAAATAACAAAAGTTAGCTCTCTTCATGATCCTAAGACATACAGTACATAATAAATGCATAGCAACTTTGCTTTATGTTTAGTGATCAAATTTTGAGATTAAGATTTCGTTTGGAATAATTTTTTTACTGTTTTTTAAAACATTTTTTAATACTAAAGTTTTAATTTATTTATTAAAAAATTGTTTTATTATTGTCGCGTTACTCATCAACATTGCTGTTGTTTCTGTTTCGGGAACGTATGTTTGCTAATAATCTCTCTTCAGAAGAAGCTATCAATGTGGAAACCTAACCCTAGATCTGCTTCCTCTTACTCAAGGTTGCAACCCTTTTCTATATCTCTCTTTTTTTTTTTCTCTTAGACTTCGTTTCCAAAGATTTTCTTATGATTTCTTAAAA